>JARNME010000012.1:16166843-16867909 GCA_030179655.1 Scaptomyza flava
AATTGACTTGGGCATTGGTAAAAATCTTTCGACTTCCATAACTTGGTCAAAACTGACCCGATTTGCAAAAGCAATAGCTTAAAAGTCATGGTTTGGCTTCTAGAATAAAACTGCATTTAAGAAATTACATTTAAATAAAATTCGATTTTTGGTCATATTCATGTTAAAATTGTGTGACCAAAAATTGACTGGGCATTGGTAAAAATCTTTCGACTTCCATAACTTGGTCAAAACTGACCCGATTTGCAAAAGCAATAGCTTAAAAGTCATGGTTTGGCTTCTAGAATAAAACTGCATTTAAGAAATTACATTTAAATAAAATTCGATTTTTGGTCATATTCATGTTAAAATTGTATGACCAAAATTGACTTGGGCATTGGTAAAAATCTTTCGACTTCCATAACTTGGTCAAAACTGACCCGATTTGCAAAAGCAATAGCTTAAAAGTCATGGTTTGGCTTCTAGAATAAAACTGCATTTAAGAAATTACATTTAAATAAAATTCGATTTTTGGTCATATTCATGTTAAAATTGTATGATCAAAATTGACTTGGGCATTGGTAAAAATCTTTCGACTTCCATAACTTGGTCAAAACTGACCCGATTTGCAAAAGCAATAGCTTAAAAGTCATGGTTTGGCTTCTAGAATAAAACTGCATTTAAGAAATTACATTTAAATAAAATTCGATTTTTGGTCATTTTCATGTTAAAATTTTATGACCAAAAATTGACTTGGGCATTGGTAAAAATCTTTCGACTTCCATAACTTGGTCAAAACTGACCCGATTTGCAAAAGCAATAGCTTAAAAGTCATGGTTTGGCTTCTAGAATAAAACTGCATTTAAGAAATTACATTTAAATAAAATTCGATTTTTGGTCATATTCATGTTAAAATTGTATGACCAAACATTGACTTGGGCATTGGTAAAAATCTTTCGACTTCCATAACTTGGTCAAAACTGACCCGATTTGCAAAAGCAATAGCTTAAAAGTCATGGTTTGGCTTCTAGAATAAAACTGCATTTAAGAAATTACATTTAAATAAAATTCGATTTTTGGTCATATTCATGTTAAAATTGTATGACCAAAAATTGACTTGGGCATTGGTAAAAATCTTTCGACTTCCATAACTTGGTCAAAACTGACCCGATTTGCAAAAGCAATAGCTTAAAAGTCATGGTTTGGCTTCTAGAATAAAACTGCATTTAAGAAATTACATTTAAATAAAATTCGATTTTTGGTCATATTCATGTTAAAATTGTATGATCAAAAATTGACTTGGGCATTGGTAAAAATCTTTCGACTTCCATAACTTCCTCAAAAGTGACCCGATTTTCAAAAGCAATAGCTTAAAAGTCATGGTTTGGCTTCTAGAATAAAACTGCATTTAAGAAATTACATTTAAATAAAATTCGATTTTTGGTCATATTCATGTTAAAATTTTATGACCAAAAATTGACTTGGGCATTGGTAAAATCTTTCGACTTCCATAACTTCCTCAAAAGTGACCCGATTTGCAAAAGCAATAGCTTAAAAGTCATGGTTTGGCTTCTAGAATAAAACTGCATTTAAGAAATTACATTTAAATAAAATTCGATTTTTGGTCATATTCATGTTAATAATTTATGATCAAAATTGACTTGGGCATTGGTAAAAATCTTTCGACTTCCATAACTTGGTCAAAACTGACCCGATTTGCAAAAGCAATAGCTTAAAAGTCATGATTTGGCTTCTAGAATAAAACTGCATTTAAGAAATTACATTTAAATAAAATTCGATTTTTGGTCATATTCATGTTAAAATTGTATGACCAAACATTGACTTGGGCATTGGTAAAAATCTTTCGACTTCCATAACTTGGTCAAAACTGACCCGATTTGCAAAAGCAATAGCTTAAAAGTCATGGTTTGGCTTCTAGAATAAAACTGCATTTAAGAAATTACATTTATATAAAATTCGATTTTTGGTCATATTCATGCTAATAATTTATGATCAAAAATTGACTTGGGCATTGGTAAAAAACTTTCGACTTCCATAACTTCCTCAAAAGTGACCCGATTTTCAAAAGCAATAGCTTAAAAGTCATGGTTTGGCTTCTAGAATTAAACTGCATTTAAGAAATTACATTTAAATAAAATTCGATTTTTGGTCATATTCATGTTAATATTAATATTGGGGGCGGTATGGGTTTTTATGGGTTTTTGCTGCAGATCTATGTGGAATGTCAATTGCTACCTTCCTTCCAAATTTGGTGACTCTAGCTCAAAGTTTGTAAAAAGTGGGGAAAGGGGGGCTGGGGGCGGTATGGGTGGGCGTGGCATCCAAATTTTTGCTGCAGATCTATGTGGAATGTCAATTGCTACCTTCATACAAAATTTGGTGACTCTAGCTCAAAGATTGTAAAAGGTGGGGAAAGGGGGTGGAAGGGGTGCGCGTGGCTCCAAAACTTTGATGCAGTTTTTTGGGGGTCGTTGCAAGCTATCTTCCTGCCAAATTTGGTGGCTCTAGCTCCACAAATCTGGAAGATACACGCATTCTCGATTTTGACGAAGTGTTGGAGCAGCTGGAGGCGGCTAGGGCGGTATTTGTGGGCGTGGAATCCAAACTTTTGATGCAGTTTTTGGAGGGTCATCATCGCCTATCTTGGCACCCAATTTGGTGGCTCTAGCTCAAAAACTGTGGGAGATATAGGCTTTTTTGACTTTAAAATGCGGGGGGCTGGGGGCGGAATGGGGGTTTTTTGGGGGTTGCTAGTAGCTATCTTCTTACCAAATTTGGTAGTTCTAGCTTTAAGGGTGTGTGAAATATGCGGATTTATCGTTTTTGAGTTATCGAATTTATCGATTGGCCAGCCCCCTAGTTATCGTAGAACCCCAATCTTGACACTTTAATTTACTATCCCATAGATATAGAGAATTGGAAAGTTTCAAGACTCTAGCTTGAAGGGTGTGGAAAAAAGTTGCGTTCATACAGACGGACAGACGGACAGACACCATGACAAACATTGCACAAACCCAATATACTCTTTACCTTCGGTATCGAGTATAAAAAGCAAGCTTATAGAAATAGATATGAGTGTATATTAAACACTTTCATTGAATTTCGAGAATGTTTGCAAAGATAAATGCAATTTGACTACGAAAAGTAGGAATAAAGATCGTAAAAAAATATTTCACCACACTATTAAATTATTAGTAACGTGATTCATTGGATTGCTATAGCTTTGACTAAATTAACATTTATTTAAACGGTTTTACCTGCATTTAAACACTAAGTTTATATCTTTTGTTCTTACCCAAGCATGTAGCTTTTAAATATGGTGTGTGAATCTGTTTACTTGCTCCGTGATCTATCCATTCTTATAATAAAGTAAGCATATTATGGCTCTGGCTTTAACACATATGTAAGCATCTACAAACATGTGTATAATATCTATATATTTATGTGTATTTTTTTCCGATGAATCGCCATGCTGTTGTGTTTGATGATTTTTGCATTACATTGCAAAATGCAAAACAATGGAACACTATGAAATCATGTACACACACTATGCAACACAAGAGTGATGATAATTATATTTGTGTGCAGCGAAAATTACAAAACAATATGCTGCACATAAGCACACACACACACACAATTTTAACATCAACAAAAGCACTACAACAATAACAAACAATTTACAAACACACACGTTCACAGGGGTTTCCTTTTTAGCTTTTGCTCAGCTGTTAATTTTCTTTTAATTTTCTTACGCGCGCCCATTTTTGATAATTTCCTGCATTACAATTTGATTAATTGATAGTTTAAATGCACGCACGTAGCCATAATTAAATGTAAAAAAAAAACTCTGCTCGAGGTTTAACGACTTTCTTATGGTTACATTAAATTTGAAGTTCATTGTAAAAAAAAAAAGTGTTTGCTTAAAATACAAGAAAATAAATTTGACTAAAAGAAAAACACTCTCAAAAAACCAAAATAACTAAATATAGTTAATAAAAAATGTATGAAAACATAAGTATTATAGAAAAAAATTACTAAAAGAGGGTTTGAATTATAAATAAATTGAATAACAAAATTGTCAAATAAACTTTACTTAATTTCATATGTGGAATTTGTTGTTGACTATTATTTGGTGGACAAGCTAGCAACAATTTCGCTATAATAACATTTGTAGCATATTGTGAGTGTTCATCAGTAGTTTTTACATTTTTGTTGCTCATCCACATCATCATTATTATTATCAACTTGGCGTCTGCACGAAAACAGACACTTCAAAACCATAGACAAGAAGCGGGGGTACAATGAACCTACGAGCTTTGCTTTGAATGTTCAACAAGCGCGAAGTTGCAGAGATGGAAATAGAGATGAAGTTTGGAGACCAAACAGTGAGAGAGAGAGAGAAATACTTAGCTCAAGGGATATCTTTTGTTTTCGGCACTATTCAGTTGAGCCTCTTGTTGTGTTTATCGTGCTAACATCTTGTTGTGGAATATCTCGAATACATTTTGCTCGTTTTCCATTTCACATGTGACAACGATTACGTTAAGTGATAAACCGCCATTTTCGCTACTGGTGTGCAAACACTCACAAATTGGCGAATTTAATTGACAGGCAAACAGAATGTTGGCAATTTTAACGTGACAGAGTTTCCAGAAACATGTTGTATGAAGTGTCTATCGTTTATCGAAATGTCAACTAGGAAAGCAAAGAAGTTGATTAATTTATAGCACATCTAGTCTCAAGCTGTTTGAAAATAAGCTTTCAGTTTAAAGCCTACGGTAATCGCAAATATCTGATTCCTAGAATTACGCACGAACCAAAAACAAAACTAGCAGATAAATAAAAAACAAAAACCTCGTCATATGAAACCTTTTTTGCCAGCAATTGTGTGCTTTTTTGGGACGATGGGCAAACGTAAAAATCCATTAATGGCTTTAACCAACGAGCGACTCTAACCGGAAGTTTACAAAAGTTGACAGCGATCGTACGTTGTTGTCGTTGTTGTTGGGGTTCTATACACACCAGTTTTTCTTTTATGGTTGCAGCGTTTGCTCAGTCAGGCATTAAGCACATTGACATATGCCTGCCAGATTCCAGCAGATGCAAGAGGTGAGCCTAAAGAGAGATAGAGAGAAAGAGAGGAGAGAATGTGTGGCACAAAGACACCGTAGATCGATATGCGCCAACCACATATTAAAATCCGTCTTTTGCCCTAACGGTATCCGTTTGGTTACAAGAGAATGCTTAACTAAAATATACCCTTCACTAAAGTTGCAATAATTTGAATTCAAATATTATGAATACAATACTAAAAAACATTTAGAAATACATATTGTTTTATCTTCATACTTTAGCCATGTTCAAAAACTAATTACTTAAAAGTCAAAACGGTTTGCTAAAATACCCTTCACAACAACAATCACTTCGCTTGTTTTTATAAACTGAAAGCTGCAAATGAACAATATGCGAAAGCGGAACCGACGCTTTCGGTAACCTAAGACAACATGAAAAACAGTTGAGGCCACACGAAGACACAATGAAGAAGACGAAGAAGCAAAACCAACAGCAGCCAAGTAGCAAAAGAAGAAGAAGAAGTGGCACACAAAAGCGCATAAGTTTCCGTTGACCGTTAATTAAAACCACAAGACGGTAGAATTGTGTGCGCAGAGCGGCTGACGAACAAAAGTAAGACAGACATACACACATGCATTACTACTCACACACACACATTGGGCCACATAAATTTGTTAGCGCCTTGACACAGCTGCATTAGAAACGCCGCACGCGCTCCAATTTGAAAACCCACTTCAATTGCGCTGCAAAACGGGCAGGCTGGCAGGCAGGAAAAGGGGAGAGGAGTAGTGACGGGCAACGCCTATCAAGGTTGCAATTGCCCCAATCTGCGTCGGCGGCGCCACTAACTGTTTGATTAAAGATCATGCAACGCCGCTTCGTTGCTAGAGCATGGCAAGCGACAAAAAAAGAAAGCAAAAGGTTCCATTTTAAACAACACGAACACAAATACCCTACACAAAACCATTTTTGCAAGAAGTTCAAAGAGATATAAGTTCATTTTTGTTCATTCTAAAGTACATAAAAATAAACTAGCTGTAGAAAACTTTAAAATATTACATTATAACAATGTAAAAAGATAAATATTATGTTAATTTTTTAATGGTGCTCAGTTTAATTGTTTTAAGATAAAAAAGAAACACATATAAAAATACGTCTTAGCTTCAAAACGAAATCTTTCTGGAATCAAAAAAGATTTGCTTTAATGCCGTCCAAGTTCTTATGATAAATATGATATAGTACTACATTGTAGACCATATTTAAAGCTAATGTATGCCACAAGTATAATAGCCACATAGCTTAGTAAAGTAATTTGCAGATAAGCCGCTTCTAATGCGTTGCAAATGCAATGAACAACAGATTATGACCCATAAAGAAGGTAAAGCTGTGAGAAGAACGTTGGAGTTGCAGGCAGAGGCTATGGCAGCGGTAGTGATAGTGGCAGGCAGCAGCTGTGCGGTGTCTGCAATTTATGTTAAATATTGTATGAAATCTGCAAAAGAGAATTGAATGATGAATGTTGAACGTTGAATGTTGCAGCCGCAAAATGTCAGCTGTTTGCAACAGTTGGCCATATGGCGTTGAATGCAACATAACACGCGTTTGCGGCCGGCCCGCTATGAAGAGAAATTGTGCCAATTTGCTTGCAGCAACTAAAGGTAAAAAGGCTAGCCCCAAGTCTCAGTCTCAGTCTCAGCCAGGCAAGTCAGTCAGTCTCAAATGGCGGCATTATTGATGATGACAGAAATGTGTCGTATGTCGTTTCGACGCTTTTCTAAGCGTTGGCGATACACGACACGATGCGATGCAGCTGCAAACTCTCTTTCAGTTTTGCCATGAACCACAGTTTGCCAAGTTCATGAATGCCAAGTTTCCTACAGTTGCTGATTAAGCCTGAAACAAACTGGCATTGGCACTGGCATTGGCATTGGCCAGCCACAACTGGCTGCACAATATTTATGCCCTGCATTAATTTTGATGTCTTGGGAGGCGGCAAAAGATCGTCAATGACCTTGTGCGTAAATTTTAATCAGCACATCCTTTGCAAAACTAAACCTTCCTTCCTTCTACTCACGACTTTTTCAAGCTTGTCTCTGTCTCAAGCGCATGTCTGACTCATTCTTGGTCAGGCCACTTCAAGCCAACTTGACAGGCAAATTATGTACAAGTTATGGTGGATTAAGCAGCCTTATACCCATATGTACAATGTAACTTTATATGCATCGCATGCACATGCGTTTATATCGGTAGCCAAAGGGTTTGTCAGCGAAATGAGAGCTTTTCAAGCATTTGATGGACAGATCTGGGTTATAAGCATCTGTTCTCGAAGAAGTTTAAGTCAAAACTTAATTTTAAACATTTTATAAGCATAAGAAACAAAAAAAAAAAAAGAAACCGGTCAAAACAGAAGATTGCAGTTTCAATATTCAAAATTGTTCCAAAGATTCTGAAACTTTAAACCAATGACTCCAAAACTTTGTTCGTTTGCTAACGCTTGCTCTTAAAAATGCAGATTCAACAGCAGAGTTTATCACCCACAAATAATACTTGTAATTTCATGTTCACTTATAGCCAAAATGGTTAACAACAAATTTTGAAAACTTAAAATTGCTAAGCCCTATGCGTCATGACAGCATCACAGCAAGACTCATAGAACTTGTTTATGAATACAAAAAGTAACAAATGTCATTTAAGACAAAGCCAAACAAAGCTAAAAGCACGCCTACATTTGTGTCAACCACAAAGAACACGATTATCAAACATCGTCATCAACATCATCTTTTAGGCATATACACAGTATACGATATAAAAATTAGCAAATTGTTATTTTTATAATTTAATTGAAACGCTAAAAGTCAACGAGGCAAAAGTAAAGCAAGAATGAAAAATAAAATAAACAACTTGCCAAAAACAGAACGCAAAGCACGAAACAAAAGCAAAAAAAATATATATATTTTAAAAATTAACATGATAATCTGATGATAAATGAGGAAACCTTTTACATGATAATCACAATCGCACTCGGAATATTAAGGGGTATTTATATTTTTGTTATTTTGGGACACATCTCACAGTTACCAGGGCCATTTCGAGTAGCGGTACCGTGGTACTGTGTGGCTTACTGTTTCTTTCTGCATTGTTTTTTTTATTTTTTTTTATGTGCAATCATGCGCATTATTATTAAATTCGTTCATTCAAATATTCAATCGTACCATTCATGCGATTTGAGGTGCTTGTGTGTGTTTGTGTGCTATTGCCAAATATTTTGTAGTTTGCTCTCGATTCTGCATCTGATTTGCTTTGTTTAAAATTTAAGTGCTTGCGTTTTGAGTGCTTGGAGCAGGTGAGTGAATATCTAATATTGATGTTAAGCACGCCATATGCAAATTTTAGAGCACGTTTGTTGTAGTTCATTTTTATATTATTCGTTTATATATTTTACTGCAACATGTTACGCAAGAATTCATAAATAAAAGTCAATTTTAGATATTTATTTTTAAAAAGTTTTTTATACATATTATTAAAGCTATGTATATTTATATCTACTTATTTCAGCTAACACGTATATTAAATTTGATTATGAAAAAAACCCATAATTCTTTGTAGTTAATGATCATTGCAGATTTTAATACACACCTCTGATACTTACGCAATTTAAGCATCTGTGGTCATTATACCAAAGGTGACGAGATAAACGCTTTGCCTAAAACCACAAGACAATCCGAAAACCACAAAAAAGAACAACAACAACGAAATCAGCAGTCTGTGAGACAGTCAGAAACGAATACAGAAACCTTGTCTTGTCAACTTGCATATATATTTTAATTTGGCCAAAAGCAAAACATATAAAAAGAACGGTGTAAAAAGCTTTGCAGCGGTTTTACATGACCTTAATCTGAACTTTATCTTTGGGCTTTATTAAAAAAAAGGGCGGAAAAAACGACGAAAAGCAAAACAATACCTCAACATGAAATAAATGTAAAAAAAAAAAAAACATTTTTACTACACATAACTTGCGGTCTTATCAGCCAAAATAATCACTTAACACTTTCTTTCAGCCCACATAAAATGTACAACAACAACAGATCATAAAATCAAAACAAAACAACAGCATCTAAACAATTTTTCTATGTTTTCCTCCCAAAAACATCATACCACACAGTGCTTCAATATAATAACACATCAAACCATGCGCATTTCCATGTCCATTTCCCCAGACTCTCTAGCTAACACACACACACATAACCAACCTCTGTGTACTCACAAACTATGACAATGGAAGACGAAAATTCATTAAAAGTACTTGGAACTGAGAGACTTTGCCGTAATTGAAGGGCTACTGGCTTACAAAAGTGCTCAGAGAGCTCTAAGTTTGACCAGGCTAGGTTTGAAACCACAAGAGAAAAAAATGATTATTATATTTCTTACTACCAAAGCAAAGCCAAAGAATATGCGTGGGAATTTACATGAGAAAATATAATGTTTACAATACTTATATACACAAAGTAGAAAATAATAATAATGATAATAATAAACAAGAAACGAAAAATGGAAGGTAAACACTGAAAAAGTGAGGCAGCAAATGAAGTTGAACAATTTTGCTACTGTTTGTCAAGCCGTGATGAAGCGAAGAGTGCCCCAAAGGCAAAGTCATGAGCAGACATTTTTAGATCTTGTCATCATCATCATCATCATCATCATTGTGTATAACATTGTTATTATCCTCCTACAGCTTCATGCCACTCTATACATACATTGACAACCATTACCGCGCTCTATTCTCGAATGAACCTTGCCCTTATCCTCAATCATATTCTTGCCTCACCTTGTGCGTTTAGTAACATTTTATTGCATTATTAAGATTTATTAACAACGCTTTAGCACAAACACTCATATCAAATTCTTGCATTATTTTTTATAAAATTGTTTCTAAAATAAAGTAAACTTTTCTAAAGCTTTCTGCGCTCATTCAAGATTTCTTTCTCATGATGTCATTTGGTTCTAATAAGCATTTTTCGCAACATAAGGTATGGCTGAATGTTTCAAAGCCTAAGAAAAGAAGGGTAAGCAACCCACAATATTTTCTTAGAAACACATTCCACAAAAAGCTATGGCCCAAACGATTTTTTTTAAGGCAAAGGCCTTAACATTTAAAATAATTTTGAAAACACTCTACAAAATCTAAATTTTAGAAGGGTACATAACACATAATTTTATGCTTATTTGCTTGAACCCATATAACGCCTTAGGACACAGAAAGCCCAAACAAATAACGAATTTTGGCACATTATTGAAATGCAAAGAAAGACGACAACATTAACTATTCAGTGGCATATCAGGCACATTGAAACATTTGAAACTTTGGGCCATTATAATATATGCTGTTTATTAAAAATTTGCTCATTGTTTTGTGGTATTGCGGGCAACAAGTTGTCTTTCAAGATACGTGTTCGAAAAAAGGGACATAAAAGTGTTTTTATGTTTATTATTCATATCATCATAATCCGAGAGACATAAAGTTAATATGTGCTTATGCATATATTGTGCATAATTTCTAAACATTTAAATGCGCAACTCGTAAATCTTTAGAAAGCCATTGAAAGGTAACGGCATTAACAAATAATAAAATTGATATGCAGAGCGTTTTATGATGCGACTTTTTTATCAGCGCTTGGTAGATACAAATTGACATCATAATAAACTCTATGGAATTTACTTACAAATTGCCGTCTAATTTTGGTTATTTTGTTCTCTTGATTTGCTTTGTTTTCTGAACAACTCCCAAATGCTTAGCGCCAATTTGAAACCGCCAGCAAATTCCGATCCCCACCAAAAAAAAAAAAAGCTCAACGTCTAGCGCCATAAATTCATTTTATCCTAAAAGAAATAGAACACGAAATCAAAAAGAAACGACGAAAAATGCGTTTTCCCATTGCTTCAGCTTTGTTTCTTGCCCATTTTCCCTGAGCATTGAATTCCTGTCTGCCAAGACGCGCCAGAGGATGGAACCCTCAGTAAATACATATGTATGTACATACAAACACATAGAGACAACGACACAAATTTAGCACAAATATCTCCGATGCAAGTGCGTCTGTGTATCACTTTAGATGTGTATGTATGTAAATGTATCTATATATATTTAGCGCCCATTTTCATCTAATTTCTTTCATTTCTACATGCCTTGCTCTATTTTTGTTACGCATTTTTAGCGTTGTTTGCTTCTATACCATTTATATAAAAAAAATTTATATATACATTAACATATACATACATATTTATGGGTACAACTCAATTTTTCGATTGCAGTTGGAAAGTGTCGCGGTCTTTTTCTTCTCCTTGGCCAAATTATTGTTTTTGTCTTTGCCATACTTTTTTGTTTTTCTTTTTAAGATTTTGTATGCTCCATTTTGGGCCTTCCATTTTTGGACTTTGCTTTGTTTAGCTTTCGGACTGTCTGGCTATTTAATTGGGTCCCGACCATAGAGCAGTGAAAAAAAATCACCACAAAAACATTTTTACTCTCTTGTTTTTTAATGCGTTGTGACCGCTAATTACGTCGTATCGAATTTTCGAATTTAAATTGTATGCTCTGGTTCACATTTGATATGATAACAGACTACAAATCATATTTTTTCAATGCCCAATGAATTATGGAAATTTTATGCACGTCATGTGCACTTTGAACTGGCGCTAGGCCATAAAATCCAACTAGAGAATTGTGTATTCATATCAAACTGGAGCGCATTAAAGTCTAAAAAATGCTGCGTTGATTTGTAGCTTTAAAAAAAAGACTTGAATATATGTATGTTGCAGCAAGATTTCAGATTGTAAATGAAAAAAAAAAAAACAGTTTTAAGAGCATATTCCGATTTTGCTATAATTATGTTAAAGTTTTTTATATATTATTTAAAGCCATTACACAAATCGTGATAATATTATAGCTCCTTTAATTTTATTGCAAGCCAAAAAACCTATTAAAATGGTATTCGCAACTTTTTTCACTCATAAATAATTTAGTTGATTCGCAATGCACCTTCAATAAAAAAAAAGTAAAGCCATTTGGCAATAAATAAATGGGTGTGGTCTATAGGTGAAATCTTGAAACGATTTGATATGTAATGCTACCATTAGTACTTAAGTAAATTTACACATAAAGCTTACCATAAAAAGGCGTTAGAAAACAAATTTGCTAGCTCTGCAAAGAAAATGAATAAAGAAAGAAACTATTAAATGTTGATTGCATTTAGAACTTAATTTCTAATAAAAGTTAGTGCATTAGTTTGGGTTTCCTTTTGGCTTACAATAAGTTTATGAATAAAATGTGCCCGAAGAAGACTACAACTACTAAATATGGCTAGCAACGTAAAGGTAAAGTTGATTAATCGATCATTATTTAGAATCCTTATCAACTTAATTACAATGCTCTACCCGATTTTATTTGTTAAAAGTTTTTCTAGCAAACAAAGTGACAGCGAAAATGGCCCACAATCCAACCCCATTAACATACCTCAAGGCACCCCCGCTCAACATTTTAATCTCTAATTTTTCAGCCATGTGAAATTCCTTAGCATCAGCCAGGCAGCACTCAGCATTAAAAATAGTCACAAATGATGCTATTTTATTTTATTTTTTCCCCCCGATTTGACAGCTCAAAAAAATATATAGAATGAAAACATTCGGAAATTATAGAAAAGAAATATGCTGGCATAAGAGCATAGCAATACGGGCATATCAAACATGCTGCAAAGTGAGATAAAAAAAATGATTGAAACTTTTATAGGGTTCACAGAAATTTAAATTGATGATCGTTTTGTTTGCGATTCCTATTCAATTGTTTTGACACGACCGTTGATACATTAGTCATTTGCCCGCTGGCCAAATTCTTGACAAATCTGCACAGTTTATATACATTTGAGCAAAATTTTGTGGAAACTAAAGGGATATAAGCAGCACACAAAACAAAAGAAACCTCTTAAGAATCATAATTATTCACAATAAGCTCAACAGTTAGATAATTTTCATACATGTAATTCAATGTAGTACCTCACATCTGCCTACGAGGTATCCCCATGTCAACTGTTTCTAATTTTTTTTTGCTACTTTGTTTGTTTCAATTAAGAAATTTGGTCGTCATCGTTTTGGTGTGCAAAAATAAACATTTTATTGCCCGCATGGCGCCAAAGCGCACGAAGTAAGAATTGCGTCCGGATGGATCACTTTGAATCTTATATCTTATAATAACGCCGTGTACGGCGTGTACGGTCTCAATTGCCACTCGACGGCGGTTTATCTGGAAAGCCACCCCAAAAGATCCACAAGCTTGTGTAATTTATTTCAATTGCCTTCTCGCATTCGCAATAATTGCTAATAACTTTGAAATTAAGGTCCCAAAATACATTTAACGCATGCAAAGTGATTAAAGTTTGTTTAGATAGTCTGCGGCGATTCACAAATGGGAAGGCGAAGAATCATCAATTTAATGATGATTGTCTCTTCTAATACAAACATCAAACGTTGCCAAAAATTTAAAGGCCCTTTTTTTTGCAAAGAAACTTATGGATCATTTGTTCAATGGCTCATAAACATCAACAAGCCGTTTCACAACTAACAAAACTTTAAGTGCTTAAATCCCCCAAGAAGAATTACGACAATTTTCTCAATTGATTTTAAAAGCACGATTTTTTTTGGAACTGTAATTTATGTTCGGATTCAAAAGTTTTCCTAGTTCTAGTTTTAACACTATTAATTATTCTGTAGCATTTAACTGAAGTTTATGTGCAAGCTTGCATTTAACATGCATTTCTTAAAAAGCTGTTTGTATCGATAGCTTATATGCTCTTAAAAAAAAAAACCAAAAGTCATAGCACTTTTACTAAGTTTTAGTTGGAAAATAAGCTGTTTACGAATCAAAACACTCAGAACACTTTCCATAGCAGCAATCACAGTAATTGCCAAAAAGCACACGCATAACGCGTGGCATTGTCACAACTTTCTAATTCTAACCCAGTTAAACTGTTCAATTTGTGAGGCGTGTGTGAGACAGAGTGGCCCAGGCCCAGACCTTCTCCAACTCTATTCTTTGTACAAATTCAAAGGAGGAGGGCGAAGGGGGCATAGTCTTTATGGCATTTTGGGCGTATGGTCATGCGACTGCGTTCAGCTCGGCCACTTTCTTCATTCATCAAAAAAACATAAAGACCTCGTTCATTTCACCAGAAATATGCAACGCGTCAGAGAATACGCTATAGAATGTATATACATATGTATTGGTTTGTTAATAAAACTAATGTTTTCTATATGAAAAGATAATCAAAGAGCGTTGACATTATCAGCGTTGGACACATAAATTTGTAAAAATAAATATATACAAAATCAAAATCAACACTCGTTCCGATTACAAAGCATTAAAGAATGGAGGCATCAGGGGGAGGGTTTAAAAAAACCTGCGTGACAGTATTACTAATTATGGTTAAGTAAACGACAACAGTAACAAACAATAAACATACTCAGGCCAGACACAATGTTGACAGCTTGAAAGTTTCTTGGGCAGAGTGTAAAAGCAAATCAATATCAATACAAACAGTCGAAATATTGACAAATTGATGACAAAAGAAACTCTCTGCTGCACTACCGAAAATGTTCAATAACAGCAACATTGAATTATTGAATGAAGAAGTGCAGTCAAAGTCAATAAACAGTTGCTCCATCTGCTTTACAATTAGTGCTTACTTTTCTCACTTAAGTTTTGAGGTCATTTCTCTTGTTTATGAAGTTTGGCAAAATGAGTAAGTTGGTGGTGAAAACTTTGCAGCGTCGTAGTAAGAGTTTACAGCACTTCAATTAGTCCAATCAGTCAAACTTTAAATACCAAGACAGACATTTATCATAGTTTATTTTGTTCTTTGCCTAACAGAAAATTGCATATGCATACAAATTGTACTTCGCAATCATAGATAGGAAAAAGGCAATAAAATTGATTGGTAAAAGGAAATTCCAAGTTTTGTTTCACACAATCTACCAGTTAACTTATCGCCCTAAAAATACGAACGAATCAAGTCAAGTGCATGGTTGGCCAGTTCCGCAAGTGTTTATCAAAAAGTGTCAACTGATAAAGAGGACGTGAAAAATTGATACCTTTTGTGCGACTATTAATAGCACATTCTAGTTGACCATAGCGGAAATTGGTGATTAGCTATGGGCAAGGGCCAGCTGTTAAGGCGAGCGAGTGTAACGAACCGAGTTGTGCCTTTTGGTAAGTGTTGGTCAACATCAAAACAAGACACAAGAGATCAACAACAAACAATGTTAAATGACAGACAGGCAAACAAACTGATGGGCAGCAGACAAGAAGAAGAAGAGAGAGAAAGGAACTGGGAACGTTGCAAGTTATAGCTGATCAATGGCGGTTCATTCAATTTAGTGTGCAAAGCGTAAACTGATTGTGATCGACGGACAACGGACAAACGAGATGCAGACCGCGGTGCAGTGAACTTTCAACAAGAGAGGCCAACAAACGCAACATGGCTTGGAGAGAGGCTAGAGATGAGCGGGCAGGGCAGCAGCAGATACACGCATATGGTCAGCATTGTATGGAAGGCCAACTAATAACAAACAACCGGCTTTTTTACGCGCAAGAAAAGAGCTAGAGAGAGAGAGAGAGAGAGAGATTTCCGTGGAGAGAGTGTTGGGGTGGCGGGAAGTGCAGACTGTGGCTAACTTTTGTTTACATTGTGTACCAACTGGGTAAAGGCAAAAATTTTTCGATTGCTGCTGCTGCTGTTGCTGTTGTTGTTGTTGCCACACAACTTGTTGCCCCTCGTTGCTGTTGCTGCTGTGGGGTAAGCACATAAGTCACTACACAAATTGCGCAAATTCCACACACACACACATACTCATACACATACAAGCACGAAACCATTTGTAGCAGCCATCTGTCGTCACTTGGTGGCAGGCAGCGCGCTTTTCAACACTGGCAACCAACCGAACATCGCCGAGTGTTGAGGTGAAGGCCGCAACATCGCAACACATAATTGCATACAACTCTCTAAAAGACTCCAAAGATTCAAAGACACCAAGTCTTGAAGCTGCTGCCACTAACAACAAAAACAACAACAACAACAACAAAGACAATCTGGGCATAACGAATTCGCAATAATGCGCATTTTATTAGATTTTTTTGCTCGCCCTCTCAGTGCTCTCACTCTAAGTGCATTTTCCGCATCAACACGATTTTCATTTAAATTTTCCAAAGCGTTGCCCTTTGGGTCTACTATTTGTATGGTTGTGTGTGTGTGTGTTCCTGGAAGGAAGTGTTTTCTTTTCTTTATAATAATTTTTTCTTTCTTTTTTTTTTTGCACAGCTCGAGGTGTTTGACGTGTGAAAGATTGTGGCATTGGCTTAGGGTTGTCAGGTTTCGTTTTATACGCAAAATGCGCTAAGACTTTTACACATACGTGAAATTGCATTTGAAAAAAATACGGCTTTTTAGTTTGAATGACAACTGCGGAAGGGCCTTAAAAGATTGCCAACTAAATTGACTTTTGAATTGAAAATTGAATATCAGACCAAAGCTTGACGAAGATTAAGTACCAGTTTTCGTACACTAAAGTTCAAGACTCGATTGTTTCTAAAGTTAGGGATGCTTTATTGGACTACAATTGTGACTAGTTTCACTCTAACCCGCATTAACATACCTACATTTTTGTGAGTCCAAACATATTTTTATTTACATTTTTACAACTCTCCCTGCTCTATTTACACTCCCCACACATTTCTTGATATCCACATATCCACATCTTTACAACAAATAAACACAGACACACAGGAAAACACGCACAGTCTTTCAATTAGCGTGGGGTCTACCGAAAAACGATCTTCAATGGTTTCAATAATGCTAAAGCTGATGCAGACGCCGTCATGAAGTTTTGCCATGATGCACTTTTTAAAGCGCATCCAAACTGGCAAAACAATTCAACTGCCATTTATTTTATTTATTTCAGTTGCGGCTTTCGTGTTGTTGTTTTAAACTGGCTTTTAAGCAACAGAAAAAAAAAATACAAATAAAAAACAAAATAAAAACTAACAAACCAACAGAAGAAAAGTGAAATTTTTCACAGAAGGAGAAAATGTTGCAAAATATTGCTATGTGGTTTTCAATGTACTTTTGTATTTGACTTTTGATTGGTGCCCAATTTGTGGTGTTTTACAGCCTAATTAAAAAAAATAAATAAATAATCAAATACATTCAAGACTAATTTAAATTTAAATATGTTTTGCATAATTGTAAATAAATACAGATTAAATTTAAATTTTAGACATGCATATATGTATGTACAATGTCAATGGGCAATGTAATCTGTAATCGGAGAGGAAAGGTTTTGGATTTTTTTGTTATTAACAGATCGGTCAATGTTGCCATGCGTAATACGAGCCCATTCATCAAAAGTGTTAAGAAAAAAAAGCACAATAAATTCAAAAGATACAAAAAAAGGTTGAAGAATTGAACAGTGTGCGACAGGCTCGAAAATTATGCGTTAATTTACCTGGCAGCTGTGATAAAGTCGAAAGAGTTCAAATCTCTTGAAGGTTGCGCATGGAGCATGAAGATCTGGTTTAATACGCCTTTTATGTATGAACATATAAATCGATTTTGACATGTGACCCCACAGACAGTTTGACCTTCGCAGCAGCTAACACCGGCAGCAGCAGCCACAATAATATTTAAATGCTGGCGCAATAATTCAAATCTTTAATTGGAGCTTATCGCATGCCAGGGTGAAAAAGAAAGAAAATACTTATGGACATAAAAGAAAAAAAAAAAAACAAAACAGATCGATCACAATAATAATAAAATTGTAAATTGTATTTAATGCTCATTGCTCAAGTGACAATTGAAGTACCATTTGTAACAAGGGCTCGTAAATTAAGTCTAAAGTGCTCGAAATTAATTCAAAATCATTTCTATTAAGAAGTTGCCAGATAATAAGCAAAAAACCAACAAAACAAAGTGCTTATGAAAAAAGGCTTCCTTTTTCGATCAGTTTTAAAGTCATTTATTTCCTCTTGTATGAAAACTAAATGGAAACTTGAAGTTAGAATTTTGATTGTTAGAGCTTTACAGTTAATCAATTGCTGCTTGCAGTGTTGCGTTGCGTTGCATTTTTTAGCTTTTGCTCTAATTGTCTGAACAATGTTTGCTAGATAAACAGAACACTCTGACTAAAGGTAAACATGAGACTTAATTGCTACAGCAAGAAAAAAAATGAAATTAAGTAAACATGAACATATATACTTTTTTTTTATTTATGTCTGCCTAAAGAGCACCTGGAGGGCGCTTAGGGCCGATGTGCCGCTAAGCAAATATGACTGATAATTGCTGATAAATGTCGGCGCTGCTTGATAGTGTATATAGCATATATTCATTACTCTATCGTCCATCTGCAACTGTTGACTTTAATCAAATAATAACACACACACACACAGTTTCACACTCATATGCTGTTGCAGACACTTCAAATCAATTGAGGCACAGCTGTAGGTGCAATCAGAGCTATATTTGCATAAATGGGACAACTGAATGGCATCACATTTCATTATTTTCAACGATAAGAACCAGCTTTAAGGTGTGAATGCATTTACAAATAAGTATTTATTTTTTTTTTTAGCGGAAATCGTACAGCTGTAAGTAAGGAGATTGGAGTGTGGCTGTAAATTAAACAGAATTAAGTTAACTGAAGATTGGCGACAACAAAGGATTTTCATTGTCGCGCAATTATTGCTGCAAATAGTAAAAGTGCAACTTTTAATACCGCTAATAAACAAAGTAATTAATGAGTACGTTGTAACTGGAGCTCTGTATGAAACAATAAAAAAGATACAAGATTGGAAATAAGCTTTAAAGCTCAAGTTGCAGAACGATATTATTATAACGGATAAGGTTAACTACGACTAAAATTGTGTCCCGTTTAAAGTTCTACCATGTAATCAATGCACTTTTTTGAAAAAAAATAAGTTTATTACAGCCAACGCATGCTTTACCGCTTTCTCACTCTGTTTTTGCCTCTCGGATAGCTTTTTCATTAAGCGCTTTTATCTTGCAAACATTATCTATTTTGCTCCACCTTTTCGGCTTCCTTTATCACACTCGCGTACACATTTAACCTAAATATTCCAAATGCATTATATATTATAGCTTTTTCAAAACGAGCGTGTTTTTTTTTACATTTTTGTTAACGCACAACTTGACGCACCGAGTTGACTCGAAGCACTGACATACGAGCAAAAGCTGGCGACGACAGGAACAGGCAACAAAACTGATAAGCCAGTCCCCAAATGGGAGTTAGGATGTTGGCTGTGGTAAGGATGCGACAGGCGCAACATAGGATAGACCCATTCATATGTATGTATATACATCCATACATACTATGTACTTATGTACATACATACATACCAATGCACATTAAAGCTTTATGTGCATTATGTATACATATACATATGTATCTATGTACATACATATAAATTTTCTTTATAGGTCACAAGCTGTGGATTTTACAATAGCTTCGTTGCACTCGTTTTTATCCTTCGGGAGCCGACGTGTCCATTCGTCACACGCAAGAAACTTTAGAAAAGGCTCGCACAACAGCTGTTGTGCATTTAACAGTTGTCTGTTACTTCAATGCTATTCGTAAGGTTTCTGTATCTGCAGCTGTAAATGTATCTGTATCTATACTCGTTTATGTCGGTCAACATTTGGTATATTGTACACACACACGTTTAACAAATTTGCAGCTTTTCCAATGTGGCAACATATTTTATGCAAAAAGATACACACAACTGTCTATATGTATGTATTTCATAATAAATTGTCGCTTGCTCTGGGGGCTAGGTCAACAGTAATATTCTGACGCTGAGCTGGCAAATGGGCTAAGTACAATCCTCTTAGGATTGTTTTCGAGCTGCTAAGCAAATTGCTAATGTTTTCAAATTTTTAATTAGTGGTAAATGCCAAAAGCCTTGCACAACTTAAGTCCCTAAACAATCAAGTATATTGTATGATCTTCTATTTAGGGAAATATGACACATGGAAAGTCTGTTCGACTGAATATTTAAGATGGATGTCAAGAACTAATGATTATATACCAAGTATGTACCTTTAAAGTGTTTTAAAGATTAGAATTGTTGAAATCTTTTTTTTTAGTTGTGTGAGAACTTGAGTAAGCCTGGCCTAAATTAATGAAATCTCTTTACTTGTGTCCTATGCCAGTTTGATTTATTCATACTAACACTAGCTTACTTTTTGTCTAGTCATAATTCATACGCAGAGTTATATAACGAACAATAATAGAAAATGAAAAAAGTTACCACCTAGATTGTGCACTTAACAATAAAGTAGATTCCATTAAAGTACGCACTTAAACACACTTCCCTTCACTCTTTGTCCAGCTGTGACAAACAATTCGTAATGAAATTACCACCCAGCTTTATGTACAAACCATGTATGTATGCTTATAATAGGCCAGTTACCAGCTGCTACCTTTGGGCCAAGTGACACTTGTGCAATTACAAGTACAGAAATCTTCATAGGAGGAACCCCTCTACTCGACAGTTTGTCGACTATTCCTGGTCTCGGCCATAAGACAAACAGCTGGTAGCGTGAAACGAATTGTTTTTTTTTTTTTATTTCGTTTTTTAATTTTTTTTTTTTGTATTTTTGCCGACTTGGTTGCCATCCCAACAGGTACCAAAACAATGCCGACTATTTAGTGAAATGCTTTTGTTTCGACTGCGCCGCAAACTCGTTGTTATTGTCTTTCTGTCGTTGTCGTTGTCGTAGTTGCAGCCGATTCGAGTCGACTCAAGTTGGGTCGCTTATTAACTTACCTGTTATTCGAGGCATTTTCATTTTTCACACGCACTGGGCTGACTGGAAAATGAAAATGCACTTGCTTGGGATTAGTTTTCAAGTCTCAAAACTCAAAATCTCACCCTCACTGTCTGTCAGTTGTTGTTGTTGTTTTTTCGTTTTCTTTTTGTTTTCTGAATGAATGGTAGCATGAACGGAAATGCCGCAGGGGGTGTGATTACTTTTTGTTGCTCTTAACTGGGCCTACTGCGTCCGAGTCAGATGCAAAACTATGGATGTCTGCCATGTGGCGACTGTCATTAGGATTACGCTTGTTGTTTGATTTAATACGTTCACAATTCGGTTCATCTTCTTAGGTTTACCCACCATTTCCTATTCGAGACTTGGGGCTTGGCAAGCGTCTTTGCTACAGCATCTTATTTATTAGTTCTCATTTTGGGTTTTTACTACTACTACTGGTCTATAATTAAAACCCTGGGCCCTTATCGAGCTGCTTAACATTAAAGCTAGATTAGCTTGGCCATGGGAAAATTGTTGTTCTATTTTGAGATGCATCTGCACCCGTTGAATGGTAAATTTATATATGAACGTTTTAACAAAAATATATGTGTTTAATTATTTTTCAAAGCATTTCTATGATTTCAAAATAATGGCCATAAGTGGATATTCATGACAAATATCTTAATATAATTTATAAGTAAATCTTTTTCCCGTTTAAATTATTCTCCCAAAAATATGCATTTTCGTTAACCGTTTTACTTTCAGTTTTAGTACATAATTTTGCAGCTGGCAATGCTGCGCTGCAAAAGTTTTTTTTTTTGGCTTTTCATTGAAAACCAAACGAAAATGAAACGTTGTTGTTATTACTATGTATGTTTGTAAGTACATAAACACATACATATGTAATTCTGATTACCTCAGGTTGCCAAGTTGGCCAGAAGAGGGGGACCCAAGCTGCAGGCATTGCAGACACTTTCGGCCATGTCCAAATGGCCATAAAAAATGAAAATTGCAACTTTGAAAATTATGCGGAAAACGAGTTTTGTACGCGCCACTTAGGACCTGCAATGGATATTCATAAGGGGCTGGTTACAGGGGAACAACGCCAAAATTTCACGTAGCAATTGGCAATTTCAATTGCTGCATTACATTGGTAGTTGCCAACGGGCCACCCTATTTCAGTTAACACTAGTTGTTGCCATTACACTGCACTACATGGCAGAGTAAAAGTATCGTTATTATTATCATTTGTATCATTAAGAAGCGTCTTCCGCCTTACATAAATTGACGCACGAGTCGCGCACAAATATAAAGATGGGAAAATGACTGAAAAACAAAACATAAACAAAGCAAAGGCAAAAGGGGAAAGAAAAAGCAACTGCTGCCGCTCGCTACGAAATGCTGAGAGCCAAATATGACGGTGAGAGAAAGGGGACACAAAACAGAAAACGCAAAAACGAAAAAAGTGAGTTGATTTTCATGTATGGCTGAAAAATTGTTTTGCTTGGGGAAATGCTTTTGGATAATTGTGTAATGTGGAAGGTCTCTCGTACATTCAAACCCATTCTCCACTAGCACACACACACACTCACAAGCAGACACACCCACAAGAAAAACGTCTTGAGGCAGCATTGCCAATTGCTAAAAAAAAAATGAGTAAATTAAAGAAGAAAAAAACTACAACAACGTTGCCAACTGTCAGCTGTCAACTGCAAACGGAATTATTTATTACTGTTCTTTTAGGTGGCGCATTACAAAACGAAATGCAGCTAGGTGTAAAAGAGTTCAAAACTAATTGAAAGAACCTAACTACAAAATATACTAGCTAAACTTTTCTCGAAGAGTAGCTAAACTTTTGGTAAATCTTGTTATATTTATTTTAGTTAGTTATACAACAAATTTTTTAAATATTAAAGCCATAGTAAGTTTGGTAATGAAAAGTTATTAAAAACACTTTAAACACTTTTAGAATGTTTAATTTTTGGATTTATTGGAAATTTTATTTAAATTTGCACGCATTCAAACGGAATTGAGTAAGTCAAGCACCTTTCTCTATTGATCGACACCCTAATTGTTGTTGTTGTTATTGTTACAAATATTTTCAAGCCAGACTCCGAAAAACCAAATGAAGCATGAAGCCAAACGCTGGTAATATTAGACAAGTTAGAGTTGTTGTTTTTTTTTTTTTTTTTTTTGCAAAAAGTAGAGGCTGGAAAAAAATGAGACGCCCTGTCGCACAACTAGGCGGCAACCCTGCCCCAGCTGCATTCCACAATTGCAATCAAATCAACTTTCCAATGATGGATTTTGTCTTCATCTTACGATTAAATTTTAGACATTTTTTTTTTTCGTTGTGGTCGTTTTTGTTTTTGTTAATATTTTTTGCCATTACCTTATTAGTATAAAACCTGTTGGCGGCATAGACGTCGATGATCGCTGATGATGATATCAAAAACAAAATTTAAAAAAAAAATGCTCAGGCGCCAACTAAATGTTAAAAGCCAGGGAGATAGAGGCAACAACTGGGATTCATTTTTACATACAAAGTGAAAATTGTTTATCACAAGAAAACAAGAGATAACCTCAAATATGACATTTGTCTAATTCAAAGATAAAAACTTCTAAAACAATATACATATAGTATGCTTTAGCAGACTATTTACTCTCTTTTTACTACAACTTAAAAACAAAAGTGGAAAAGCTGTTAAGATTAGCTGGAGACTGGCTATGTACCCGGCTAAGGAAGAAGAATATTTCAGCACAAGTGTGCATCCCGGCGAACAGGAGGAAGATCTTCTTTTAGCGATTTTATCCCTGGGTCTGCTGATTATTTGCATTTGTTGTTGTTACAGTTGCACCCTCAAATAGAAAGAAAAAATCCTGAATTGAATCCGAAAGCGATGGCCTTAACACAATCTACTGAACCCTATTGGAATATTGAAACAACTGAAAAACCAGAAACTTCGTAATTTCAAACATTGGGCTTGATGTATCTTTATACGGGCGTGTTTATGATTTAAGTTAGTGGTGCTGGCATTTATTAGGCATAAAAAGATAAGATACTTCAAAAAATAGCAACAGCAAATTTCTTAGCCATGTGACACAGAAATAAAACTTTACTAAAATATTTCAATCATGACTAGATTTTGTTAAACATGGTAATATCGGTGAAATTACAAAAATTTCAACATTATTTTTGCAGAAACTCACCATGCAAATATCAAAGCTTTCGTCTGTTGTTGTGGTCGTTGTTTTTGTGGCTGACTCGTGTACACTGAGCTGATTTTCTGTCCAATATGATTTTATTTAAAAAAAAAATAAATTAAAATGGATTTTGCAACACGCGTTTTTAAATAGTTTTTCGGTCTGTATTATTGTTGTTGTTGTTGTTGTTCGCGCTCTATGCACAAAATGAGATGTATTAGAAAATTCATATACACAAGACACACAAAATACATACATACATACTATGCACACAGAAAGCAGCAACGAACTCAGTGGAACACTAACAAACACGTTTTAGACATGTTTGTGCCTGTGTATGCATTCGTATGTATGTTTGTGAATGTGTCTATGCGATTAGAACTGTTGTTGTTGACCGTTTATGGCTGTTGCTGGCCGTTGTTGTTGTTGGTGTTGGTATTGTTGTCGTTTTATTTTATTTTTTCTAAACTGGTATTAGATGTGAGCGGGCTATGTAACTTAAGAAGCGCACAATAAATAAAACATTTTGTTTATTTGTATGTTTGTATGTGTATTATATGCAATAACTGCTGCAAATTTTGTATTATTATTCACTTGAAATGGGCAACAGTGTGATTGCGGACGTGTAAAATTGCACCGACTTATAGCGTTATGAAAATAAAACGGAACTCTTAGCTGCACACACACACTCAGACTCAAACACATCTGAAAACACGCACGCACTCATCCATACAAGCAGACACTCAAACACACACACACACACACACACACACATACGCATTTGAACATAAGACGAACGCGTCGCGCTAAATAATCATTTTCCACAGCACAGGTGTGCTTAACAACAATATAATTATGTGTGTATTAAAATAAGAAGCACATCAAAAACAATAAGCAACATTAGACCGGGCCAAAGTTAATGTTGAGCACAAACGGCAACAAATAAAATACTTTGCTTGTGTTTCTTACAATTATTGATATAGACACATTTTCAAATTGTTGTGTATCAACAATATCCAAAATTGGAGCACTATTTAAAACTTCGCAAGCCGCGCTACACCACAGACCGACCGCACGATTCGGCAACAAATTTTACAATAACGAAGATGACAACAGTCTTCTGTTAACCGGAAATTTAGCAGCCGAAGAAAATTAACATTGCAAAACACTTAACATTACCCGCCAGTGATTAAAGCCAAACAACAGAAAGACAGGAAATTAGAATGGTTCATGTTAACGTGCTGTAAAGTTAGTTTTTTTATGTATATATCTTTGCCTAGCTTAGTTCATTTATACATATTATAATGAAATAATGTTTGCAAAACCATTTTTGTGTATATTTTCAAGGCTAATATGGCGTGGTTATATAAGCGCTTGCCATATTATTTTATATTATTATTTTCGGTAAAGAATGATTGCCGACTTTGCACCAGCAGGCTGTCAGCGAGTATGATAAGAAAACATATGATTAAAAATACTGGCTATTCTGCTATTTCCTCTTGCGTTCGCTTCGAGATTGCAAAACGTTATTTTATATAACAGCTCTGAGTTCCTATCTTGTTAGTTACGTAGTCTATGATGAGTGCAATGCATAAATTGCATTGCAGCAAAAGTCGCGGGCAAACCGCGTGCTCTCGAGCAAAAGTCGCGCAGAAAACTTATCATATTGTATGTTAATTCTCTGTAATACTCAAATGAGCTGTTAAATACTCGAAATAAAACTTTAGCTTACAGTTTTACCTTCTCTGTCTGTTAGTCGACAGAGAAGTCTGAATCAATGACCAATACAAATGTAATTCGTCTATGGTTTGAATATACGCGGCAGATTTAAAAATAACTCTTTGATTCTTAAAATATCTATATTTTACATAAGTTGTTAAGTTAAGCAAAAATAAACACAAAAGTTCATCAATATTAGCAAATATAAGTAAGCCTGATTTCTCTAACAAAGAAAACAAAATCATGTTAAATGTAGCGGCTAGAACATATGAAATGCGCACTTTTTGATTATTCTATAAATGCCTTCAGATTGGGACACAATTCTTTAATATTTAAAGTATGATGTTGGTTGTGTTGATGTTGTTGGTGTGGTCACTGCTGGTGCCGGGAGGTGTATAATGATTCAGCATGCTTTCTGTCATAACAATAGTTTTTTTCTGGCGTATCGTTGCACTTACACAGCTGTGTTCTTATATTTGCTTTACAATTTTCATTATACTTGTTTCGGCAAACTGCAGATAAAAGTAAATAAAACCATAAGCGTTATTACACAGAGTAATTTTGCTGTCCAGCTCAATCCAGCTTTACGGTGCTCAAAATTAATGGATTCATTGTACTTCCTTATTTTTTCTAGGTTATAGTGACACTCCTGCCGTAAGTTGTGAAAATGCATTTGCAATACCTGCTCCATTATTTCATACTCCATTTCGTTGCTGATTCTGAGACGTGTGCGAAAGTACTCCCTTATTATTGAAGCGCAATAGGATATGTAGGTATTATCTATTATCTTGCCCTCGCATCTGGTTTTCAAGTAGCAATAGCAGTCATAGAAGTGGGGCTTCTGCCGGGCTGTTTCGGTTTTCAGTGTCTCTAGGTATTCTTCCAAAAACGCTGAGAGTGTTTTCTCACTCCTGTTGCTTTTCAGATCCATTATGAGTAAGTTACCTGACTGTCGAGAAGATTTCTAGTTTGTTTTGATATGATTACTTTCCGAAAGCCAAATAGTGTATGCAAAATGCAATGAACATCGAGCTTAGCTTGAGTTCGATAACTATTGAACAACAAGAATGCATTTGAAAATATATCGATACATTACTTTGAATCAGTTGTGGAACTGTTGCGCAGCGGATCTGCAAACGGCTATGGTTAATTTGGGTGGTGTAAATACAATTCCCCGGCTAATTTAAATTTATCAACACACACAATTCTTAAACATATTGATGGTATGCTTTATTAAAAAAATATTGCTCTTTTTGCCATGCATAAAATTTCATTTCATAGAATAACCATAATCATTTAACACTCAACGAGATTTTAGGCGAAAAATTATTTAAATATTTTACTCGGTAAAATATCAAGTACATATTTTTTTTTGCTCTTGCTTTTGCTTAATAAAATTACATAAATGACTTATAATTCAAAAACTATTAATTGAATAAAATTTTAAAATTAGCTTTGTTGTTTTCTGCTGCACTTGATAATACATAATGGTAATTAAGTAATTTGCATTTAATTAAAAATGATTAATTAATTAATAAAACGTTAAGTGTAACTACTAATTATATGTCTTTTCATGTAATTCTCTCCAGGTGTTTGCAACACAATCACTTAAATGTGGATCAACTTCAGGGTTTTCAAGAGGACTTTTTAAGTACATATGTATGTATATATGTATAATATGATCATGAGTTTAATTGATATTCATTAATAGGAACCAATGCATTATATACTAAATAATTATGTATGTACATTGTGGGATTTGAGACACATATTTTACATATTCAGATTAATACTGGGCTTCATTCTCCTTGCATGTTGCACATTTGACTTCCTAACTTATAATGATGCTTTAAGTAATATACATATATGGCTACACGGAATATACATAAGCATGCAGTAGGTATTTCAGAACCATAAACTAGGATCTAATAGTGTCTTTTTAATTGATCAGAATAAGTTGAATATTTTTTAAAACTTAAAACTATTTTCATTCGTTTCTATATGCTTTTTATCTACGAGCGTCTTTTTGTTAATTGAAAGCATATTAATATACTAAGCTCTAAATGAGCTTAAAAGTTTCGCTACTTAAAAATGTATCGTTATTATTTTGGATATTTATGTTTATTCTTATTCTCATTTTTTGAGCATTCATGTTGGGCTTTCTTCTTTCTCTATTTGCTTTCAGTAGTTGTCAGCTGAGTTAATTTGTTTAAAACTTATGTCCTTATGTATTTTGTATATTGAGGACATTATTAAGCGAATAGCGCTTGAACTTTAGATACAAAAAGCAATAAGTTGTTTGTGCAACTATAAAAGTTTTTGGTTCCAGATGACATCTGATAGACAGTTTATCAAATTGTTTAGTCTAAACGGATATTTTACACACAATTCCAAAAAATCTAGCCTCACATTTTAATGCTCCATACCTCACTTTGGCGGGCCATCCTCGTGTATTTTGGTCGTCCAGATGCCGGGCATAAGTTGCGGAGGTAGATTCGATTGTGCTGTGGTAAGTTTTCTTAAACTATTCGTTGCACAGATAGTGCTCGAATTTGAGGTCGGTTCAAAACCCTTATTATCCATGCCCTCGACAACGGTAAATTGTGTTGCCATATTCTGTGCGACATGCGAAACCGTCGATGCTGGCCCACAGATAGGATGTGTCCGTGGACTACTAATCATGCACATAGAGAAACCGCCAATGATTGCGAGCACGGTGTAGATAGTTTGTGGAATCAGTTGGCCAATGACAATGGTGGAGCCAATGAACGGTGCACCCAAAAGCCAGAAACGTGCCCAGCATATGGTCGAAAAGGCAAGAATCTTGCGCTTCTCCTGACTAACCAGCTCCACGGTGCTCGTTGTCAGTATGGAGAGTGATGTAGATATGGCCACTTTAGAGATCATTGCCAAGCTCATTAGCATGGCGACATTTGCATCCAGTGAGACAACACCTGGTTCGGGCACCAGCCAACAACACAAGGCAAAGCAGCCGGCAATTATGTTGAATATGCCGGCCCAGAGCCACTTTCTTGTCGTGGTCAAAATCAAATATAGGCCAATAAAAGTGCCAATCATTTCACAGAAACCAGCCACAAATGTGTTAATATAGAGATGGTCACGACTGAAGGAGCGGATATTTAGTAGGCAGCCATAGTAGACGCTAATGTACAGCGCCCAGCAAAGATGCACACAGACTATGTGACGCACTGCCTTTTTACCCTCCCAGATGGCCCACCAGCCAGCGGGTGGTGGTGCATCCATAGCCGTTTGAGCCTGCAGCTCTAGCTGCTGATCAATATCGTGTGGAAGACTGAGACGGGTTCCATTCATTTCGGCGCATTCAAGCAGAATCTTTTTAGCATCCTGTACACGTCCGCGCTGAATCATCCAGCGTGGTGAATCGGGTATCCATCTTTAACAAAATAAGTTAAAACTTCGATTAAAATTGTTTCAACTGCATTTAAATCGTTTATTTCACCACACTTCAAATACCAGCACTGCCAGCACAAAATAAAGACAATTTGAAATTTAAGTTGCGCTCACTGGAATAGGCAGAGTTGTCAGCTTGACTGCATATGCTAATCGCTGGAATAAAATACAAATTGATAGTAACACTTACTGCCACAAATAGATGAGTATCACTGTGGGCCAAGAAATGGCCATGTAAAGATGCGACCAACTAGACCAGAAACTGGCAACGCCCGGCAACATCATTACGCCAATTGACCAGAACTGCTCGAAAAGCGTTGATACACATGTACGATATTTGCCGCCCGTTATGTCCGCCACTGAAATACAGAAAAACAGTTACAATCATATGGTGCTACGTAAATACAACTTACTTATCATGCCGCCGGCGGTATACATTTGAGCACAACAGACAGCGGAGAGGCAACGGAAAAATACGTGCAGTTCATAGGAGGCTACATGACCCGTTAAATTGCCACAAAAGATTTGTGTGATCATGCCAAAAAGCATTATGCTGCGTGGACTAAAGCTGCAAAAGATTTCACATTCATTTTGAATTAAGGGACAATATAATGTTTCACTTACTATTTTAACAAATGATTGGCAAGAATGCCGCCTGTGAGCACGCCAAATAAATGGAAAAACTGTGTTACCGAGACGAGAATATCGCGAGAGCAAACTAAATCGAACTGTGTAACAACCGAATGGTAATTGCTCTGGTGCTGAAACTCTGTGCAGGGTATCACATTGGAGCGATTCTTTGGCTTCTCCCAGATGCGTGGCTCCTTGGCGCTATCTTTGTAGTTGTAATAGTGATGCGCATGCTGCTGTGCATCCTCATACACATTGCAAAAATCGATGCTAAACTCCTGATCCTCCTTCTCCTCCTTTTGCGGATGCGACACTTTGATCCATTGCGTCTGATTCTGTGCTCCCAACTCAGTGGGCGGTTTGCAAAAGAACTCACCATGGCGTGGAGCTGGTGCGGTGAATATAATGCAGGCCATAAACCAAGACGAGGGTATCTTGCATAAAAATATTAAAAGCACAGTGCGCAACTGCCATTTGCCCCAATGGCCCGTTATTTGACCCACAGCATCCACTTTGCTCTGCATTTTTGTACTTGGCGTCTCCGACTTCCCCTCGAGCAGTGCGAATGTGTCGTGTGGATAGTGTTTGCAATCGGGTGTATGTTTATGTGTTGGAGTCTGTATACCAAGTGACGTATAAAACTCCTCTTCTTTGTTGTTAATGTTATTGTTATTTTTGTTGTTGTTATTGTTGTTGTGTTCGCTTTCGCTTTCCTGGATGTGTAGGGTTGACGTTGGCGTTGGCGTTGGCGTTTGCGTGGGCAGGAAGTTGGTCAACGAGTTGCGACGTCTGCACTCGTTGGGCGTATGTGGCGTAGGATTGGCTTCGTTGCCAACTGCAACTGCAAACTCTCGACGTGGACTGTTATTATTCGGCGTGTAGGTTGCTGATATGTGTGGAAGTTTGCTTGTTGCATGTGCTTGCACTCGAGTGGCCGTAGACTCGTCTTCCTTCAGGGGAAGTAGAGGTGATTCAGCCTGCAAAACACAATTGAAAGTTTGGAAGGAAAACACAGATTAGAACTTCTCTATTACGAACTTCTGGTTTGATAATGGGGAAACTTTGTCTGCCCACTGCCATTTGGCTCAACCGAAAAACCCTTTTCCTGAACGAATTTTCTCCATAATGAAGCTATTTTTGCATGCTTCAATTAAACATGAATTTCATCGTTTCATAAAAGATAAGCTTTAATTGAATTATATATTTTTATTTTAACTCAATAATACCCACTGACTTTAACCTTATATTAACGACAAACATCTCTCACTTCACTTGACTACACCGGGTTGCTTAAGAAATGTATTTAAGTAAGTAGTTGACTCAAGTGCATTTAAATGAGAATTGAGTCTGGGAATTAAGCCCCAGGAACTCAACAGTGGGAGAAGGAATCTGGTGTTTGGAACCTTGGCTCACAGCAGTATCAGCCACAGTTGAGATGCAGCCACTTGGATACGAGAATAACAAATTTAAATTGCATTTACTTTGTGTCAGGACACATGGGACTCTGAGGAACAGAAAGGGGGTGGCAGCCAAGGCAACGCAAATTCTTGGCTGCTCTGTTTTGCCCAATCTCTATTTATAGCGCTATTCAAGTAATCTAAAACCCAAAGCCACAGTCAGACACTGCAGTAATTGAGCAAACTATACATCGATAACACTCACTCACATACATATATTCAGACCCACACAAAGACACGCACACCCACTGGTTGGTTATCAATGATATGATTGCAATTCAGGCGACCCTCTTTTGAAAAGTCAGCTACCGGCTGCCGGCAGCTGGCTCAGCCAGCCACGTCCTTGGCCACGTCCTCAGAATCAGGTCAGGCCCTTAACAAGCTCACAATGGCCGCATGCACGTACTGAACGCGGAGTACTTACGTGCAAAATTCGTATTACGCATACGCCGCGTACAACATTTATTTTTTTGCAACATATTTTGTTGTTTTGTTTTTTTTTTTTCGTTGACTCACAAAAATCATTAAGACAGCTGAAAATATTTAATTACTAGTTTGCACGCCTCGCATTGCCCATTCGGGCGTGCCAGTGAATTAAATAAAATTAATTAAAATTGTCATTGTTGAGGCAGCATTAAAGCCATTTAGGCCATTTTTATCTTAAATATACAGAAATATGTGAAAATTGTATGATTTTTTAATGTGTCTATAAGTTATCTCCTAGTCAAGGTAATCTTATCAATCGCGACTCGATCATTCCCTCCATCTCTTCTTAAGCCACTTTAATTAATAAGCCCAACCTTTTGCAAATTTCCCTGATAATATCTTTACTTTCAACTGTTTTTTCGCAAGAATTTAACAAGCGAACTTGACGAGTCAACCCCTCAAAAACAAACAAACATCACATGCAAACTTTTAGCTAACAAAAAGACACAGACACACAGGTATTTTAAAGATACTTCGGTATAAACTATTTGTATTCTTTGGAGGAAAATTGCAACAGTTGCGCTCAAATTTTAGCTGTTCTCATATTTCTCATCGGTCGTTTGCTTTTATTTATTCTTTGAATGGTGCAACTTTTGTTTAAACTATTTGCTGTTGACCATGCCTTCAATTGTCCTTCTTATAACTTATATACATATTTTTAGTAAACAAACAGCTTCAATACTTTGTTTATGAAGTCTTTCTGTGCAATATGTTGCTGAAACTCGATGAAGACAAGTTTTATGGAAAACATACACTACAAAACCTAAAATCGTATTCCCACCAGGCTATAAAAGCAAACATTGACAACGTCTAAAATTCTTGCTAAGCTTTAGAAATGTGCGTTATGTATGTAAAATGCATTCTATATCAATTTCATTCAATGCCCAAGTAATAGAATAACGCTGTGAAAGCTTTGCAAAAGTGAAAGTCAATGCGATTTTCTGTAAAAAAAAAAAAAGTATTATAGATTTTCTGCAAATCCATTTGCATGTGAAAGGTCAATCATAGAAGCTCAACTTTCGATCTATTTTTAGTATCAATTTAGTAAGCAAGTTGTTGCATTTAACAGTCGATTGTTTAAGTTTGTTTGCTGAAATTGCCTTATTGTAAAATTTGGACCAACACTTGCGCAAATAACACTTTATTTTTAAAGGTAAATGCCAATTGACGGGCACTTGTTTTTTGTCAGTCGTTAAAAGTAAATAGCTGTATATAAATGAAGGCATTTTCTTTCATTTTATTTGGTCGCGTGAAAGTTCAACAAACTTCCCTACTAAAGCGGTTCTACAATAGAACCCACATCAGTCTTATTACATAACGAAAAAATGCAAACAAATAATAGTATTATATTGTAAATACTTCAAGCCTCTTTGCTCATAAGAGTCTGCTGTTAAAAGTGTGGTTAACAATTACTTTAACTGTTAACTGATTTATGGGGCGTTTTCTGGGAGTGCGAGTGGCAAATGAGGCGATTTCCTACAACGATTTATTTATTGACTTTATTGTATTGCTCTGGCGTATATTGTTAGATATTGTATTTACAACAAAAGAAGCTATAAAAAATGTTTATTAACTACATTTTTATATATTTTATGCTGACAGCCATTAAAAATCTAATTGGCTATTTAGCTTGACAAAAATGTAAAAAGAAAATGAAATTTTACGTTTACTTTTTGATAACATTTTAAGCTCATCAAAAATTTTAATTGAAATATTTATAGAAGTTAAATTTGTAACTTAATTAGGAATGCTATAAATTTATTCATAGTTTACACTTATCAATGTTTGAACTGAAATTTATACCTTTTACTGCTCACATTTCTTTCGAATTCGCATTTTAATAAGCGCAAAATTACCAAATAATCCAAACATTAATAACTCATAAGCTGCAGTCAGCAGGTCAAAGGCGACCAGCTTCCTGCTCCTTCTGCCTGTTTGATTCGTCACGCACTTCAAAATCAGGAGGGGAGCTGATATTAACCCTCTTATTGCTTTCCTTTGACTGTTTTTGTTTACTGCGTCATCAACTACTATTTGCGCATTGCTTTTTGAAAGCAAATTTTGTGGTCATGCCTAAAGGAAAATTTAAGTACACAGAAAAAAAAGCCGTTCTAAATTCTAGATTTTCATTCTAGAATTTTTCCGGATCGCACCCGAAATATTTAAGTACGATTCATACTTAAGAAATCTCTTAACAAGTCAAAAGCCTTCTTGAATATTTCGTATTCAATTTAAGTACAAAACGCTCTAAGTATATGAACATAATCCTTGATCTAACATTAATAAATGAGCGATATGTGCTTATGTAGAATATTTTTATGTTTGCAATTTTTTCAGTGTACACGCCATAGTTGTCAGCTATTGGGCATAAGCAGTGCGTCGTATTTTGAGTTTGCCGCTGCCCTCTTGAATATATCATTTGCCTATTTATTATTCCCAATAATGTAATTCAATACGCATTCAAGTCAAAAGCTTTACAGTTAAGCATGTGGGCTTTCTGGTTGTGTGCATTTCCAGAGATTTAATCGATTTAAGATTTTACTGTTAAGTTCAATGTAAGTTTCATGGTTATATGTAACGTTATTATACGATTAAGTTATCTTTAATTAATAGCACATGCGACGAACGTTCCCTTGAACATCAACGTAAGAAACTACATTGTATATATGTATATTGCTAACCTCAATTTTTATAAATGTTTTTTGTTTTATTTAATTTAATTTTATTTGATTTTACTAAACTTTATGGCTACCTTCGTTGAAACGTTTGAAACTTACTGATGCCTGAAACAATTCCCAATTTTGTGGAGCTTCTTGTTAATTGTAAATTGTTCAACTTTTAAAACCATTTCAATAATGAACAGGTAAAGTTAGTTAAAAGTTAGTATCAAATTCAAAATATAATGTTTAATTTACAAACAGATTGAAATCTATTTAATCTTGTCTATTTTATTCATGGTTTTGATTTATTTATATTTGTATTATGTGAGCTAATTCTTTTGAACTAAAGTGTTTTAACTAAATTGCTGTAACAAAAGCATCTAATTAAAGCACACATTGTGATTGTTTTGTCACTGTTATTCAAGCGTTAACACTAATTGGTAAGGAAAATGTTTGTTTGCTAATTTATTGTAACAACAAGTCTGACAGATAATGAAAAAATAATCAATCGTGCAAATGTGTTGCACTTCATAATTAAAGAATGAACTGCTTAACAACATTTATAATAGTTTTAAGATCTGCGTTAACTGCTGCATTGAAATCTTTAAGTTGTTTCAGGTTCAATTGAATCTTAGGCTGTATATAAGCTAATTGGCAACAGTGCCACATAAAGCTATTTTTAAGTTGCTCAGGATATATATAGTGGGCTGCTCCTTTTGCCCTCTATCCTTGACTAGTGATTAATTTATTGTTTGGCAAGGTAAGAACAGTACACAACATTTGCTGCTAAGACAATACAAACGTACACGCACACGTACACATACACATATCAAGTGTGCTTTCAACTGCTCGGGTGTTTTCTTTGAGCTGCCATTGACAACAATGGGCGGAAAAGTTAATTGCAACAAAGCTGAAGCAGCTTCATACTTAATGCAAAGTTGGGCGTCAAAAACAAATACACCCACCATTTAACCATCCGCACACCTTAGCCTTGTCTCTTGGCTGTCATTGTCATTGTAATGTGAAAGTTCCAAGTTGCTGATATCTTCTACCCCAAAGCAACCTGCGAATCCTATATGCATACGTATATTTAAGGTATTTTAAAAGTTTTAAAGCCAGCTAAGAGTAAAATCTTTAGTCTTAGTGACAGTATAGACAGTATATTTTGTACCCCTGATAGAGTTCCTTTTAATATCCGTAGGAAAATTTAACTTTTATTTATCGAGAAATGAGAAACTTAATTTATTTGAATTGCTGTCATAAGTTTTATATTCTATACATTTTTAGTCCATTCCACAACAATTTTAAAATGTTTCAATATGAAAACAGTTTTTTAGGCTTCGTGCTTCAGACATGCATATAAACAAGTTTATTAAGTACCATTCAGCTCTAACAAGGTTCAGGCCTAGTCGACCTTTTTACTACTCAAAACAACTTGCAATAGAGAAGAGTCCAGAACCAGTTGCCAGCTAGACTTTCATTCGTTGACATTACAAAGCTAATCAGACTAAAGAACTTGAGATGAGCTGACGATAATTAACAGCAGTAGCTTCTAGTATATATCGTTGGAAATATTGATGGACAATGATTTATGACACTCGCTGTCGCACGTTGCATGTAAAAATGTGTGTCAAAGTGACGCATTTAACCGAAAAGAAACACAAATTTGGCAACGCACCAAGCTGTCCCAACAATTGACGCACCACGGCGTATGCGTAATATAAGTTAAATATTTTTATTTATGCACATGTACACATTGATTAAGCTATAGCATGCTAATATTTGTTTTAATTCTTTATTTGCAAAGCTTTTGATCTTTCTGACTAAAGTAAAAGTGTAGAAATTGTGAACGAGCGTGTTGAAAGAAACAGATTTTAAGCAAAGCTGAAACATTAATGCCAAAAGGAACTTTACAAACACCTCATATAATTAAAGCCAAAAAAAAACTTGAGCCAGATGTTGGCCAACAAATGTTGTATGTGCAAGTGTTTTTTTCTCTTACTTTTGGCATGATTTTGTCAGCTAAAGTTAATGTTGCTGCTATTTTAGGCCAACGTCAATTAGATATGCCCAACTTGGCCGGCTTCAAGGCAATAATAAAAAAAGGAACAGCCATAATATAATTGATATCGTATTGGTAAAATGAACATTGAATTCAGTTTGGATACATTTTGTAGTCTGCTGTGATGCAAAAAGAAACCCCAAATAAAACAAAATAGATAATTTCGTTTGTATTATTGCCTGACATGCAATAAATTTTGACCAATACGGCAAAAAGGACACATTTGTTGTTGGTGTGTAAGTTAAAAGGTTTCATTTGGACTTCGGATAGCATCAAATATATTGCAATTGAATTAACTAAACTAAAGTATAATAAACATTAAAAGGAGACATGACCTTTACTGATTAACCTTATTTTCTAGTTCTTTCCCCGACTTCCGTTTAATTTTCTTTATTTCTACAAATTGTTTTTCAAATAAATGTCGCAAAAGCTAAAGGCGCTCACAAAAAAGGAATCCCAACCAGATAAATATATATATGATGCATTCTCCGTTCGTTGAATTCGTATGCCACACAAAAATATATTCACAATTGGGAGGCTTTCCAAGCTTCTGTTTTTCATTATTTTCTTATTGTTGATTGGCGAAATGGCATACAGGAAATCAACTTCCAATTTCCAAAGCAATGAAAAAGAAGATGGGTTTAAATGTTTTCTTTTGTAAACGTTTTATTATTTACTTTTTTCCGTTTCCATTATGGTCTGTGTAAACAAGCCATAAAGTAATGAAACATATCAACTTGATTTTGTTTATATATATGTACATATATATTGACTTTTATTCAAAAAATACAAACAATTGAGTGTTGATGAAAAATCTGATTAGTAGCGCTGCAACGTAGGCAACATTTTTATTATACCCAAAAATATCTTTGCTAACCTATTAATGTCAATCTGTTTATACTATATATTTATAAATATCAGTCTTTTTGAATACGTGTGTCAGAATTCTGCAGCGACCCGTACAAGTGGCTGCTCTGCGCAATAGAAAGGATTGCCTTCTTTCTGGAGATGTGAATAAGGATCTTATGAAAGATACCTCAACTAAAAAAAAATATACTAATCTCGATGAGTCAACCTTTTTCATCAAATCCCTTTCGCGGTCCTTAAGTCTTTTAATAGTCATCGTTTGCATGACGCAATTAAATAAATCAATGGAGAACCTTTTTGCATTAACTATAAGTGGCATATGCCGCAGCAAAAAAATAAAAACAAATGAAAAATAAAAACAAAATCTGCCTGTTTATTATATTTGTGTCATTTGGGCCAAAGCAAATTTAATTTTTTTGTCGGCAGATATTAAAATTGAATTTATAACTTGTTTTAAATTTACAATTTTTTCAAGTGCATTTTTTTTTCATAATTATCAATTTGGGGCTGATGGTTATTTATTTATTATAAAGAATTAATGTTTAAAAGAAATGCGTAGAACCGTCGAACTTCTCTATTTAAATATGCTTAAATAAAGCGAATTACGCAACGCAGCTAAAAAGTATGCAATTAATTTCGAAATAAACCATTATTGCACTTCAGTGAGCCACTTCCAAGTGTCATTCATAATATCCTATCTTTCCGTTTTCATAGTAAACAGAACTCAATTGGTGTTTAATGGGGCTGCCTGCCAAGAGGGAGTAAATTGCAATTCATTGTTTGTCCGCAGGGTCGTAGCACTTTCTTGCTTTAACAAGCATCGTTTAATTGGCAGCTTATTTCCTGTTAATTATTAGCACAAGTGTATCGTCTAGTTGATAAACTTAAGCCATTGTTCTTGCTTTGCTCCATTAATTACATTGTGAGATCAAAATTGTGGCAATTATGTACATTTATGGTTTTTACATTATGGGAACATTTAATTTATGAGCTCATATTAAAATGTTAAGAAAGCTCGAGTCAAAAAATGCTTTTTATCCCTTTTATCACTCTCTTTCATATCTTTGCTTGTCGATTTTCTTTATGTTTAAGTTAGCATAGCCGATCAAGTTAAATGCGCTTTATGCAATCACGCGCAAACCCAGCTTTTGTTCCATTTTACAGTTTAAAATCAAAGATGCTGCCTTCATTGTTATGCTGTCAGTTTTATGGCCAATTAATTGTGCATTTGTTGCGTCTGTTAAGTTTTGGAGCATAATTTATGCATGGTCCTTTGTCACATATAAATTGGTTTCAATTTCTATTGTCAGACACATTTTGTGCTCAGTGATTAGAGTTTCAATGCACAAAATCACGTTGATTACCAAAAGGGCCGAAAAAATCGAAAAAGGAAAATTCAATACTTGTTCTGTACAACTCAGAAAAGTCAGCGAATCCATACTCGCTCTTCACTGTCTTTGTTGCTTGACTTATGCTTAATTTTATAAAGCATGGAGAGGCAAATCATTAGTTCAAACTGTTTTACAGCAACTTAAAGCACTCTTTGTGATTTTTGCTTGGGTAAAGGAAAAATTCCACAAATGTCGAAGGTTGAAATTTGTCTTTGGTCTTGCAAATGAAACGTAATAAAAAAGTTAGAAGAAAGAAACAAGTCGAAGAATACTTAATAAAATAAAAGCAATTAAAATACAAACGTCTTACGGACTCAAGTTATATTTAACACTTGAAATAATCAATGAAACTCTGCCGCAATCAGCATTTGCTTTTTGGTCTAAACGAATTGGACCTAGACCAAGAGGCAAACTTAAAGTTTTATATAACTGCTTTGCGTGTTTTTGTTTACAAAAAAAGTTTTTAGTACCATAAAAACGTTCCCTTATGCTCAGATTTGTTGCCTATATTTGTATGGCCATTTATGTGGAAAATTTTATGACACATTTTGGTTGAAACTGAGAAATATAATAAAATAAACTCTTTTGTATTGCGTTTAGTTGTATAAACAATTACAATTTGAAATATTTTTAAAATACGATTCACATTAAGCTTATAATACTTATACATCAGCGCGGATGCGTTAAGAATATTGAGTTAGACTAAATCTCAAACTATTCGAACATTAATTTTGATGTTGCTTTTCCAAATAACAAAAAATACCTTAAAATACAATTTCCGTATTTCAGTTGGTAATTTGCACAGGCTAAAAAACGCATGTAGGATATGCTGCAGGCTTAAGTAATGTTAAAAATTCGTTCACATTTCTAATCAGTTGCCTAAATAACAAATCGTTATTTGCCCCAACTTAACTGAGGTGTCAGATGGTTAGCCTTCCCTGTGAAAATTTGTCAGCTGTCGACACACCACTTGTGTGCTTAAATATTTGCTTTTAAAAAGCTATGCAAATATTATGCCTGCGACTACGTCACAACACTTAATTTAATCGTGAAGTTGAATTTGTTTTGTTTTTTCTTTTTTTTATTGTATATTTGCTTTCTGTTGTCATCCACTGTTAAATAATTTTAATTAAAAGCTAAAAACAGCTGTACAGCTAAATCCTCTATCTTGATCATATTACAAACCGATTTTGAAAGAAAAATAATGCATATACATATATCACTAGATGGCTGCGAAAAGATATCCTTGCCACAATGCCCAGGCATGTTTACACTGTTGAAGTAAACAGCACAGCAAAGCCCAAACACACAAATACTATTTATACAATATAGTTAGTTATGCTTGACATTATGTAGGGCTGACCATTTGAAATAATAGCAGGGTCAGCTTTATTACACATTCCCTTAAATGTCGCCACTTTGTGCAATTATTCACACCTCAACAGAGTTTCACATTAAATTTCATTAGCCCCAATGGTTTGCAACGCGGTTCAAGTTTCATATTATATGTATATATGTCATCTAGGTATTTTTCTGCTCAAAGTTGGGCCCACATTGTTGGTCCCTAATTGAAGGTGGTTTGCTAGGGCACATAAAGGTGAGAGATTAAACTGCTTTTTCACAAAATTTCAAAATCCTTAATACAACGTTTACGATTGCTTCGTAACTTATTGAGGTGCTTCAAACAACAATGCTTGAATAGGATTCGTCGTCGTTTTATGGTAAATTTTCGAGGAGCAGCCAACTTAACTACCTAATATTTAATGTCTGGCAACGTGGCAGTAAATCAAGGCTGTTAAATAAAGTTAACTATACACTAATCTTTACTCAACATAATCATTAATAATTAAATTACAGAACGGCCTCGTTACACGCAACTCCTCGATTCTTAACAGCCCAAAAATGTGGAATCCTAGAAAAATCTGGACAGTGGCATTGCGATATGCCAGAAATATTAAGTGCAGAATTCCTCAATAACAAGGATTAAACGTAATGACTCTGCTCTTAGAAAGTTTATCACAAATGCGGAATCCGGGCCAGGAAAGCGTGTTGCAATAAGAGCTTGCGAATATGATAATATGGAGAAATCGTTGTACGCGTGGTTTCTAAAACAAAAGTACAGACCTCAATTTCTAAATTTTTCAAAAAAGAAATAAACCAATATAAAATCCTTGTCTTAAACACAGTCTTATTCGATTCAATTTAATTTTAAAAGTCAGCGAAGGAATCTTTTTTTTTTAAAGAAGGTCTCGCGGCCACCAGAAAATTTCAGTTTAGTTTGTGCAACTTTTGCGAAACAAATTCAAATCATTTGTTAATAAAGTTTTGTTAATGTCAGCTCTTATTAAAATTGTCTTTTCGCTAGCTCAGCTCAGGCTATCAAAACCAAAAGGTTTTTTGGACCTGTATCTAATTAGAGCCGGCTTAAAACAGTCAGCGTCTTGTAATCTAATCTACTGCCTCTTAACAGACGCCACGCGACTTAACTTGGCTTTCTTTTTTCAAGAAACAGATAAGCCAATTCGCAGGCCAGCCACAATTTTACCTCCGATTTCAAACAATTTGCCTTTTGCTGGCAGTTTTCTCATTAAATGTAAAGAGGGTTGATAAAGGCTCAATGTCTAGTTTACTGCAAATACCGTTGTCTCATCCTCATCCTCATCGTCGTCCTCTTTGTCATCATCATCATCTTCATCGTCATCATCATCATCATTGTCGGCAGCCACATTTCGCATCTCTTCGGTTCGCGTCGTTGTTTGTGTTGCCAATTTTTCGCTGCTGCTACCAATTCCAATGGAGAAACTGGTGCCGGCGTTACTGTTGCTATTACTGTTGCTGCCAGTGTTGTTGTTATTGCTGTTGCTGGTCAGATTGGCCAACAGACTTTGACCTTGGCTGTTGCCAACATTGGTTTTATTGCCGTTGCCACCGCCACCTACGACATTGCCAATTGTCGTTGGCATCGTGAAAAGGCGGCCGGCAAATGGAAGCGGGCCTATTTTACCCTGCTAAATTGTTAATTATGGGCGGCATTTTAGACAAATATCAGCACTTTCACTTTTTTCAAAACACACTCACTCACAACATATGTATTCTTAAATATTCAGCACATTCAATTCAATTTGTATAATTTTTATAATTTTTAAAACGTTGCAAAAATGTTGAAAGTTGTGTATGATCAACCGGGCGTATGCTTGATGTTTAGGTTTCTTGGGCAATAAAAGTGTTTATAATTAATGTTTGTTTAAACATTTTTTTAAGAAAGTTATTCATTTTCTTGAACATATTTACAATTTGATTGGCTTTATGTTTTTGAATTTTTTCACTTTCAAAAATTAGGCCACTTCTGTGCCGGGGTCATAAACGCGATAAACTTTATATGGTTATAAAAATGTTGGTTGACTTTTGCCGGCGTCCGCTCTTTCAATTGTTGTCTCGTGCTGCCGTTCGCCCAATGCGCAACTGATTTGCCGAAATGCGGCTAAAAAAAAGCTTTATACGACCCACAACGAGCTGACTTTAAGTTCGGGTTTTTCCTTGAAGTTTTCCGAATGACGAACACCAAAACGAAAGCGAAAGCTTTTCATCAAACACACACACACATTCAGACTTCGGCTTTCGTTTCATTCATGACCAAGGCTTCAACTTGGCCCAAAATTATTATGTGGGAGTTGTTCACTTTCATTGCGTAGAGTTTTAAGCTTTTCAGTTTGCAGCTCCCAAACACTCACCCTCATAGCTATTGCGTACCACCCACAATGCTGTGTTTTACTCTGCATTTCCTCAACTGATTGGTTCTTGGCATGCACAATTGTACTTCTAGTAAATGAGCTTAAAATTCATTCCGTTGTTCGAGTGAAATGCAAATTGCGTTTCGTGATTGCAAACAATTTCATTTGTTATGAGCCACTCAAAAAGAAGCCACTCAATAGAGTTAAACAATTTTGGAAACATTATGCAAAATACCTGTCCACAAATGCTAAACAAATGACAAATGACGCACGTGCCACCAAGTGCAATGCTCGAAAAAAACAATGATTTCACGTATAAATAATCATGAATTGTTACTTCCAGCTAAGTAATAAAAATAATTAACTAAAATGCAAATCAAATAACCACAAAACTTATTTCAAGCTAAATATATATTATGAAATGTGGAGTGCTTGTAAAAAGAATAAAGACGTTAATATTTTGTATTTAGTCTGAAGAAATTTAATCTTTGAAATTTAGTGACGCCTAAAGCTTAATGCACAAAGGAAAGTTTAATCGGAAAAGTCTTTTGAAAACTAATACAATTTTAAAATAATTGTTTAGCAGCTGTAGGCAATTTTGGAAAAGTCTTCCAAAAGATAAGCAATAAAGTTTTAAGAATTATTTAAATCGATAATTATATGTCAATAATTTATATAAAATAAACTTATCAAAAGTTTCAATTTAGCTTTGGGAAATCCCATAAATCAAAATGTATTTACATTTTCCAGACTATATTCAATCCCTTAACTTGCATTTACTTATCCAATAATCAAAGCTGTATCTCAATCAAGCGGCTTTTGTTGCGCTTGTTGTTGAGTGCCATGAATTGATTTATTTACAGTTTTACTTTACCAGATCGTTTTCAGGTGCTAATAAGTTTATTAACAACATCTTTTGCAAGTGACAAACAGCCAAAAATTGTAACTCTGCTACGTGCTACACGCAAATTAGATTACGCATACGCCATGTGCCACCAACACTTGTTTACAATTCGTGTTAAATAACATGTAAACACAGTATTTGATTGGAAAACATATTAAAACTCAATGAAAAGAGTGTTGTTAAAGTTCCAAACAAATAAATTAGCCAAAAGTTTGCAAAGGTTTCAGTTTCAGGCTTTAAGTCCTTTAAGTCTAAGGCTTTAAGTCCCTTTTTGTCCTGTCATCGTCCTGTATTTATACATTTTGTTTGGTTGCTAAATAAATAAAAACAAATCCGAGTCTTTAAAATAACCAACTTTATAGAGTTTGATAGATATACATAAAAAACAAAAGTAAATAATAAACCACGTTTCAAAATATTTGTACTTTCGTCTTAAACATTTTTAGCTTATTTCATACTCAACCAAAGAAAATGTCATCTTGTGGGTTTATATTGTTTATTTTGTTGAGTGTAAGAAATTTCGATGCCAAATTTAATATACATAAACAAACATATACGGTCAGCAAATGTCAATAAAACACAAAAAGATTAATTATTTTGAAAAATTCATTACCAACAGAAAGTTGGGTTCAATAGCCTTTACCACAACACACAATCTAATTAGCCATATAATAAACTTCACTTCTGGGATAATTTGTTATTAAACAAAAATGTTCGCAGTGGCAAAACGCTCTCACTCTCCACTTAGTTCATTTGATTACAGTTAACAAGCGGAGGCACTAACTTAAATTTACATTTATTGGCTACAACAAATCACCTGCACTTTAAGCATCACAATCTTGATCTCCACTCGTTCTCGCGGCTGAAAGCCGGCACGTGTCTGAGACGGAGAATATAAGGCAGGCGGAGGTGGAGGCAAAAATTGAACTCCCAGCTCAGTGAACTGTTTTGTATTGACTTTTGTGGCAGTTGCACTTGCATTCGCTTCCCCATCTGCCAGCACCTCTGCCTGCTTCTCCGCCAACATTTCGAGGCGGCATACACTGTTGCTGTTAGTTCCCAATAAACTGGAATCGGGATGAATAAAACTCATTTTGCTTCAAAACGCAAAGTTTTATAGAAATCAAAATATTAAGCGCCAATAAATTATTTTTTTTGCGCGTTATTATTCAACAGGTAATCGAGAATTGTTGTGTTGTGCAATTTTTTAAAGCACTTTATGTAATCACAGGTTTTTTATAAGAAATTCAACAACGTGCAGCGCACATTTTTGATAGTCGCCGCACATAATGCCAAGTGTCGTTTAGCGTTATTTAAATTGATTTATATTCAATGTTCGAAAGTACCACAAGAGCAACAGAACAACCGAAGAAAGCTCGTGGCGCACTGAAACGCTCTGTGGCCGAGGTAAGGGCCATCACCGAACATTTTGTTAGCTGTTTTTGGTGCTGCTGTTGCTGCTGATGAGCACACTTTTCCATATAGATATAAAGTCAAGTTCAAGTTGATATCTTTAGCCAATAACAAGATCAACAACATAATTGAGAGAGCGTCGTTTGTTGTTGATAGTATTTGTTCGTTGCCAAAACTACACACACACACATTCAAGTTCTTTAACCGTGTTACGTCTGCTCTTGTTCGGTGCCAAAAATGACGAAAACAAACCAAAAACAAAATGAAATTTCTTATTTCATTTCGTTTGCTTAAGTGTTTTTTTCTCTTGTTTTTCTTTTCACCTGCTTGCTGTTTCTGTTTTTGACTTGTTGTTGTTGTTGTTGTTTTATTTCCTTTCAATGTTGCTTTCGTGCAAGTGTCAAACCGTGTATTTGTTTAGTCAAGCATTTATTTGCTTTTCGTGTTTGTTGTTGTCTTGTCTTTTGCTTTTTAACAAATATCGCAGTCTGCGGCAGCTGCCACAAGCCAATACCTTATCGAGAATCGGGCAATATATGTTTATGTAATGTGTTCAACACGTTCTTAACATCACGTTTTACACTTTTGTTTGTTCAAGCAGATGCCTCGATTCAAAGCTGAACATCTAATTTTGTGCTTTAAATGAAAGTTTCAGTACCTAAGAGGATATTCTCTTTTTTTATATAGAATCCACCAAATATATTCCTTATTCAACGATTGTTTGTTTCATTTATTTATAAAAATTCATTAGTGATGAATTATTATTACAGTTATTAAGCTTTTGCTTTACTGCTTTATGTAATCGTATTTAACATTTTAATATTTAAAATTGTCATCAACATTTATACTTGTATTGCGTAATATTTTACAGTGAAAAACTGATGTAATAAGTTAGTCGAGCATAAACGTATGAATTTCCCAGAAATGCGATTCAATCTTCCACATGCTAATTAACATTGAATTCTGCATCGATTATAAACATATATTAATATTTTCTCTATATCATAATTTGCATACACGTGGAACTAAATAAGCACGAGAACAACGACATGCACAATATAGATATAAAAAAAACTAAACTATTTTCTTTATAAATCCCATAAGATGTAGTTTAATCGAATGTAATTTATGCTGCTAGAAAAAAGTTTCCAATGCTGCAATTAGTCATTAATTAAAGTAGACACCAATGGGAGTAAAATACATGCGTAGAATTTTGTACCGAGTGCAAAGCAACAGCTGTCCGAGACGAGAGTTTATTGATCATGAATGTGACGTAGGCGTATTGAGTTCTGATCGGCATTACTCACATTTATTATAGATGCATTAATGGGGGAAACTTATAAACCTGTCACGTGCCTGATATTAACTTTTAAAAATACTAATTGGTGCAATTTACCAAGCAAGGTACTTTTTGTGGCAAGCATTTGATAAAGTTTTTCTTAATGCAATGTTTAAGCGACAATAATTACAATTGTTGAGTAATTCATCTGGAGACTGTGTTTTTCTCCAGTTACTGACCCCATCAACTCATATAGAACCCGTTTATATGCTCTCTTAAAAAAAAAACCTTTTTCTTATATCATTCGATGCATAATTCATGCTTTGCGCCTCATTGCGCTCTTCGTGTAAAAATCACGCGACTATATAGTATACATTTCTACATTTGTATATTCCCCCGAACTCTGTAGTTTCCCACACAGAATGCGCTCTAATAATTATATCGTACATTGCATTAACAACAACATTTATGAAATTTCAATCAATGTATTGCCAGAAATCGTGAAATTCTGTTATTATTTTAGCAGTTTCATTAATTAGCATTGATTAGTTTTATATTGCTAATATAACAAAAATTACATAATCTGTTTTTGAGTTTATGAAAAAATCCAAAAAAAAGTGTATTTTATATCCATGAAATCACTATATTATAATTTATCAAATTTCCTAAATCCTTAAAAGGGTCATCACATTTTTTCAATTCTGAATAATCTTAAAAACTTACCTATTAACTAGCTGCTTGAGTATCGCTGATATCCAGTCAGGATTAGTTTGCTTTTCTTGGTATCATACTCTTTTGCATTAGCTTAAGCACTAGAAATCACTTTTTAAGGATAATTCTACATTCACTTATTCTGGGTGAATATTTTAACACTTTGACTCTCGATTATTTGATCGAAGTCTGTTCGCAGCGAGCATAAAACGGATACTGATCGCAATAAACTTCGCTTGCTTTCTTCACACTTCACCACAAGTGCCAAAACTCAAGCTCTAGTAGTTTCAACACTCTCTTACACGCACACAGTTGCCAACACAATGTAGTCAACTGGCATCAGAAGAAATAAATATATATATGATATGATATATTAAGCAAATATTTATGTTAACAAACACTGTGAATTTAAAGAACAGCGATCTGCGAAAAAAACAACAGCGCGCTTATTTGCTTTAAGTATTAAGCGCTTGTTGCGAATTGAAAACCGTTTTTGAAACTGAACTCAAGTCACGGACCGAGACTGAGGTCGCGCGCCAAGCAACACCTAGAACAGAAGCACCAACAAAACCCATAATACATAACAAAAAAATACCAAACACACCTAGACAATCGGCCAATCAACGATTAGAGATTGTACGATCGGTTAGTAACGATGGCGCAGGTAACAGCCGATAACCGAGCGACAGGTTCGATTCGTTTCGTTTTTCCCAACGCGTGCAGCCGATGGCACACGAAGCAAGTGGATGTATGTATGTAGTATGTAATGAGCGTTAAAAATTATTATTGCACACGTTGCAGCGCATGTTTTGTTAATTTGCACAATTTTGTAGTATTTACTTTTTTTTACGGTAAATTAAACTAATCATTTTATTGATTAACTTAACTTTGGCGAATTAACCAGATCAAGTTGGGTATCTTTTTGTAGGTTAATCATCTAATTGGCTTTCTTTTTAATTCGATTAAGTCACGTAGTTAGTATTACTTATTAAGCTCAAACTTGTTTTAATCAAAATGTGTCACTAAACACATTTCGCGTGACTTTAAGTGTTTATTAGCTTAATTATTTTTGGTTTTTCTGGAATTAAAGCTTTCAAGATACTCCTTATATTTACAAGATTTGCACAAATGCTTATTTTATTATCGTGTTTCTTTTAAAAATTTATGCTAATTACTTGTGACAATTAGTTTGTCAGCCTAGTGTAAATAATGGCAACTTTCTGGCTAAAGCGGTGGGGCGTTGCAGGGGAATTGGATCATGCGTTCAACCTTGTTATTGAACTTGTTGCCTGTTGCCTGCGAATCTTTTTTGCGCAGCTTTCAACCAAGTCACGCCTATTTAATAAGCCATAATAACAACAAAAAATACGGTGACAATATTTTGATCGAAAAAATGTGAGAAATTGTGTTTTTCTTTTTGCCAGCATTGCTAATTTAATAAAACTTTTGTGTGTTTATTGACTTTTACAATTTGGCATATACATATATGTATACACTATTTGCATGTTTATTTCACATATTATTATGCATGTATGTCAACCTAAATGAATAATGCTCATATCAGAAATTAAATGCGTTGCCAACTAAAGAAATGTATACACTTTAATATTTATAATATGCACATTTTAATAAAATATTTTCCACATTATTGACTTGATAAATGCAATATCAACAACTGTACAATTAAGCGCGAGGGGTCGTTGTGAACCTAATTTTTCTTTTAAACTGCAAGCAGCCATTGGTGCTGCCGCCCGCAGCGCCAGGATGTGGCGCTGGCAGTTCATAGATGAACATATTCTGAGCCAAACTATCAAATTTTTCATTGGCAGCTAAAGAAGGTGATAATATTAATTAATAGATTGTAAGCACAGACTATTGCGCATATGTACATTTATAGTTTGGATTACGTATAGCCGTTATTTGCCTGCTTCCGTAAGGTTTTGATTGTGATTGACCTGGATATTCGTCAGACGTCTCATGGGAGGAAGGAGAGCCGTAAATGAACAAATTAGGGTTGAGGGTTGGTGTTATGCTTCTTCGAGGCACGTCGAGCCTAATGTACTTGTCCTGGAGTTCCTGTGGTGGATCGCAGCGAACTTGGGAGTGCAGCGCAGGAGAAAATAAAACAAGTAAGAAAACAACGGCCGACATCGCTCCACTCATTTTAAGCTTTGACAACATGTCTTGTCAGTGACTCTAAATATGTAAAAAAAAATAAGCCATCGATTAGCTTTGGTTTCAGTTCAGTTTCATTAGAAATAAAGCATGTCAATCTCGTTACCTTGAACTTAAATTTCCGATTTTGAACAGCAATTATGTAACAGCTAAAAAACTCTTGAATATGGTTGATTAAATCGTGCATACTTTGCAGTTTTATAACTAAGACTACAAGATTGCTGATCAAAATTTTCGCATCAGCCAAAACTAATTAACTTATATATGTATACATAAAGTGCATATCAAATTTGAATCTGTTACGTGATTCTATAACTGTTAGCTTTTTGTCAAGCCAGCGTGTGCGATTATAGCTCCGATAACACTCATTGACCGACCGCCACCATTAAAGGGCAATTGTGTTTGACACATCTGGTCGCACCTAAGTTAATCGCGTCGAATTTACTGTAGAACTTTGTTAAATTTCGGTATAAAAATAGAAATGCCGCCAACCATAAACAACTCTGTGGTAAATAGCGCTGCAGAGAAACGACCGCAGCGCCAAACAGAACGCAAGTAAGTATTCAAACGATTACAAAAGCCTACGTTTACTTAATATCACGGTTTCCTGTTGCAGGTCCGAAATAATTTGCCGAGTCAAATATGGCAATAACTTACCTGATATACCCTTCGATCTGAAGTTTCTGCAGTATCCTTTTGATAGCAATCGGTTTGTGCAATACAATCCCACATCGCTGGAGCGCAACTTCAAATACGATGTGCTCACGGAACATGATCTCGGCGTAACAGTGGATCTTATCAATCGCGAGCTGTATCAGGCGGATGCCATGACGCAATTGGATCCGGCTGATGAGAAACTACTCGAAGAAGAGACACTTACGCCCACAGATTCAGTACGCTCGCGCCAGCATTCACGTACAGTGTCCTGGTTGCGAAAATCTGAGTACATTTCGACGGAACAGACTCGCTTCCAGCCGCAAAATCTGGAGAATATCGAAGCCAAAGTGGGCTACAATGTTAAGAAATCGCTGCGCGAAGAGACGCTCTATCTGGATCGCGATGCACAAATCAAGGCCATTGAAAAGACATTTGTAGACACAAAGACTGAGATCACCAAGCATTATTCCAAGCCAAATGTGGTTCCCGTGGAGGTTTTACCCATTTTCCCCGACTTTACCAATTGGAAGTATCCTTGCGCCCAGGTCATTTTCGACAGCGATCCGGCTCCTCAGGGCAAGAATGTGCCCTCACAGCTAGAGGAAATGTCGCAGGCCATGATTCGTGGTGTAATGGACGAAAGCGGTGAGCAGTTTGTCGCCTACTTTTTGCCCACAGAGGCTACACTGGAAAAACGACGCCTCGACTTTATCGGCGGCAAGCTCTACAAAGACGAGGAGGAGTACGAATATAAAATTTCACGCGAATACAACTGGAACGTCAAGACAAAAGCTTCCAAGGGCTACGAAGAGAATTACTTCTTTGTTATGCGCCACGATGGCATCTATTACAACGAGCTGGAAACCCGTGTGCGCCTTAACAAGCGTCGCGTCAAAGTCGGACAGCAGCCAAACAACACAAAACTGGTGCGTTTTAAACATGTTTACAATTTGTAAACATTTTCTTTTTTTAAAATAATTTAATGACATGAATTAATGTTTTTACATGTCTTGGGCAGGTGGTCAAACATCGTCCACTTGATGCCGAGGAGCATCGCATGCAGCGCTATCGCGAGCGACAGCTGGAGGTGCCCGGCGAAGATGAGGAAGAGGAAACTGGTGCAATGGTGGTGGATGATGAACCAACGCCAAACGTTGAGCAACAAAAGTCAACAACAGACAGCGGCCCCAAATCTAAGGCTGTTGTAGAAAAAGCAACTGGTAGCTCAACGCCAACGCCGGATGCACAGGAACAACGCGAAAGAAAGTCACGCTCTCGTACCCGTTCTGGTGGCTCACGTTCTCGTACACGTAGCCGCAGCGGCAGTGCCAGTGGCAGCGGATCACGTAGTCGTAGTCGCAGCCGCTCTAGTTCGGCCAGCGGGAGTGGCTCACGTGCCAGCAGTCGTTCCAAATCTGGCTCCCGCTCACCGAGCGGCTCACGCTCACGCTCCAATACTCCAGCTGGTTCGCACAAATCGCATAGTCGCAGTGCATCACGAAGCCGCTCCAAATCCATATCGAAATCGAAGTCCAAATCAAAGTCCCGCAGTCGCAGTCGTAGTGGATCCGGATCGCGTTCGGGCTCTGGCTCACGTACGCCCAGCCGTTCGCGCAGTGCTACACCTAGTGGCTCTGGCACCAGCTCTGGCAGCGGCACTGACGAGGAATAAATACAATAATCCACAAACTTGTAACAGCTTGTAATTTAAGAAAGAGCAATCAATACACAATAATGTACACACATAAAAAACAAATGTTAATCTCCACTTAGTTACTCAATCGACTACGTGGCATCCATAAGGAAGTGCTGGAAGATCTCACCATCCGAGCTGGGTTGCTCCTGCTGCTGCGGTGGCGAATAAAGGCGCAGATTCTGCAACTGTTGCAGCGGTGAATTGCTGCCTTCAAAGTGCACATTTCTGTCGGGAATAAGAGGCTGTGATTGTTGTGAAGGCTCAACACCACAAATGCCCAACTTCTGGCAGCTCTCGACAACAATGTCATCGATTGTCTGCGAGAGTAATGCCTCCTGATCCCCGGCACTTGCAGTGCCTGTTGCTGAATGCTCTGTCTGCCCATTGGCCACACCAACCGCATTGGACTCGAGCAGTGCTTTGATGAGCTGCTCCGGTGTCTGCGCCTCCTCAGCGCTAGCAGCACATTTGTGCGTGCGCAGCGAGACCTTGTAGCGGAAAGTCTTCTGGCACTGCTCACACTTGTAGGGCATAACTCCGGTATGTATGCGCGTGTGTACGAGAAAGGAAACGCGTTGCCGAAAACATTTACCTGTAAATTAAGAAATTCGTTTTGAAAAAAGAATGGATGGAATGGACTATTATATCAAAATCCGGTTAAGCCTAACTTTAAAATATAAAATGGATATAGTATATGTTTTTGTAAAGAGTTTGTTTAGAGTTGTACTTACCGCAGACCTCGCACTTAAAAGGTTTTTCGCCGCTATGAATGCGCTGATGATTGTGCAATGTGGAGAGCTCCTTAAAGGCTCGTCCACAGATGCCACATTCATGGGGCTTCACCTCGCTGTGGTAGAGTAAATGCTTGTGATAGGATTGCTGAAAGGTGAAGGTGCGTGCACAATACTGACACGTATAAGGCATTTCGCCGGTATGCAGTCGCTTGTGCTTCTTCAGGAAATATTTGGTGGTGAAGAGCTTGGTGCACACATCACACTCCCAATTCTTGGGTGTGCTGCCATACTCGGAACTATTTGCTGACTCGGCTGCAGTTGTTGTTTCTTGCTTCAACATGGAAATCGCGCCACTTAGAGCATATGGTTGAGTGTTGTTGTTATGGTTGTTGTTGTTGATGCTGCTGCTGTTGGAGCTGTTGCAATTGTTGCTGCCACCAATTGGAGTAATGGTGCTGCCATTGGCCAAAGTTGTTGCCTCCTTGAGACGAATGCGATCGCAAATGCTTATCTTGGGTGTTGGAATAATGATGAGGTTGCCATTGGTGTTGCTTGAATTGATGTTAGAGTTGTTGTTGGAGCTGTTGCTGCTGCTGCCGCCAATTGTGTGCAGCACCTTGAGATGCACACGCAACGAACCCTTCATGCGGAACGTCTTCGAGCACAGATGACACTTGTACGGCTCTGGTTGCTGCAGGGGTTGCGCTGCCGTGCCCTCCACTCCATTCTCATGCACCAGCCGAAAGTGAATATCCCGAAGCTCATCATTGCGAAAATTAAACTCACATATATCACATCTGGCTGGTGGTGTGGCTGTCAGCTGTAGTTGGGGAGGAGGAGGTGGTTCCACAGGTTTGGCACGCGACTTTTTGCCACGCCTTTTGGGCGCAGGGACAACAGGCGGTAGTGAACCAAGTGAGGGCACAAGCTCTGAAACTTTTGCTGGCACTGCTGTTGCAACTTCATCTACTCTGTTCATCAGACTCGTATGACTAAACAGATGTATTGTCAACTTATCCAGACCGAGAAACTGCTCTTTGCAGTGCGGAAATGGACAGGCCAGAGGTCCATTTGCGGCCTTTATTAAACGCTGTTGCAACGCATCGATGCTATTGAAACTGGGCACAGCGCACAATGGACACAGCACCGATGTGGAACACATGACAAAACTCAATACACTTTACACAGATTGCAGAAGGGAAGAGTAAACTTTTACTATCGTTAATGCACTCAATATAACGTTTAATGTGCGTCCACCGAATATTTCTAACCATTCCTGACCGACAAAACTTATAAAGAAAATCGTTTTTTTTTTACTTTCTTCTACTGAGATATTTTCTAAAAATACTTGCAATGAAATTATTGAAAAATTGTCTGCCGACGACGACGGCAATGTTGCTCTGTTCGTCTGGGCGATATCGAAAATAATGAAAAATATTGCGCTCCCAGGCCGGCGAGAACTGAAAAGGAAAACCCGAATTTCGAAATTACGAACAGTGCCGAAAAAAGAGTCAAGAGAACAACAACAAAGACAAGCAGACAAGACAGATTGTCTTCTGTATTTTATTTGGGGTACGTTTTGCGTCTAGTGGGAGTATTTAGTATAGGAATTTTTTGGTTGTGTGTTTTGATCTTGCTGGGTTAATGGACAGATGCTAAAACCAAAAGTGACATGTTCTACATCCGTCATATATATAAGTGGATATAATTTTTATAGCATTTTATTTAAAATGAATGCCACTAGAGATACTATCCACAAAAAAAAAATACTGTTTCTGTGATAAAATAAAACTAATGAATTTAAGTAAGAAATTTATACTATTTACTTATTCATTAACTTGTTAAAAATCTCTTTTAGTTCTAAGTCTAGTCATTGAAATTGTTTTTATTGTTTTACATTAAGGATGTTAATAATTTTCTTTAATTGGATACTTTTTAAATTTTAAAAACTCTCAAAAATAGAATTTCTATAAAATGTTCCTCGAACAATGTACATTTTCGTGGAGTGTACAGGACTTTCTAAACACAGTGGCGTACTCTTCTAGCTGTTGCGCAAAATTAGTCAAGGGTATCCGATGGCTGTATACTATTCGTTTCTCTATTTTTAATCAAGTATACGTAAATATATATTTGTATGTATCTTGGCTCTCTTATTTCGTGTTTCTTTTTGATCAGCCATTTGTAGTACTCTATTTTTGTTGTTCCTATTTTCTATTCTTTATGCATATTTTTTGTTGTTTGCTGGGCTGTTTATTGGTGTTTCTGTTTAGTTGTTCGATTTGTAAACAGTTTGCTAACCAAAGCATATGAGAGGGCGCACAGGAGTGTTCTTAGAAAGACATATACATATGTAGATGTTTTCCATTCAGAAATGAATACTTAATTTATTTGTTCAAAACACAACGACCAACATAAAAGAAAACTTGCGTTAAAAAGCTTATTTCTTATTGGTGGGAAAATCGAGAGAGACAACACTTATCTTCGAAGAGGAGATATCATCTTTGCCCATGCTTGCATCAGATATGGAAGAGCGAACGCTATAACCTGTTGGAAATTACAGATAGTACGAGTAATAAACTGTAGCTTAAATTGATGGAAACTAACCTTTAATTGAACAACCATCCAAGGAGGAATACGAGGTTGTTCTTGAGGAAACGCAACTTCGAGTGGACTTTAAATGATGTGGCAACTTTAAGCCCTTGCTTAGCATAAAGTTGATTATTTGTGGGCCATCTTCATCGCTGTTTGCCATGTCGGCCAAGAGATTTAACGTCTTACGATTGCGACTCTCTAACTCCTGCAGATTGAGATCACGCTCAAATAGATTGAGATATTCAGCACTGATAGCTTTGTGCTTGATTGCCTTATTTAAGTGGATTATTTCTCGATTGGCTCGATCAATTTTAGCTTTTTGCTCTTCAAGCTCTTTTTCTAGCTTTTCCAGTGCCTCGGCATTTTCTTGCCATTTTTGTTTTTCCGCTTCTATTTGTTTCATCACCTGCTCCTGTTCAAGTTTCTGCCTTTCAATTTTACTATCGTAACGCTCTGCCTTACAACGCAATACCTTAAGCTGCTCCAGATTGTCACAGCAGATTTCCTGTTGCCTTTTTAATTCCTCCTCGAGTCGCACTTCATCTGCAAATGCGTTTTAATATACAAATGTAAGCATGTTTTGTTTTACCGTAATAATACGATCATTGATTTAGTCTAGACAACAACCATTTACAATGCAATAGTAGGATCTTAATTTCAAAGTCAAGTCACTTACCTTTTGAGTTATCATCATAATTTCGAAGATTTTTGCGATAATTATCATTGGATTTATCGAACTGACGCAACGTATTCTCGAGTGCAATCACCTCCTTCTCTGCCTTGAGCACCTTCTTATTGAGGGCATCACCTTCATCCGCAAGCAGCTGTCGCTCCTGGGCATTTTCCACCTTAAGCTGAGTGGCAGTGATCACCGTACCATCCTCATTGACGCCCAATAGAGCGGATGTTAGCTCGAAGCGAGCACGCATTGAGGCAATATGTTTCTTGCGCTCGCCCAAATCGGCTCGCAGAGTGCTCAACTCTTCGTTGAGATGTTTGCGCTTCAAGAGCAGCACATCCTGCTGGCTGCGCAGCTCCACCAAGCGATCTTTGATGATGCGCTGAAAGGCCAAACGATGCTGGTTGAGACTATAGGTGCCACTCTCACATTTATCAATAACACTCTGCAGATCAGAGCAGCGCATCTTGAGCAGACTTAGCTCAACAACGGACTCTGAATTATCGTAACGATTCATGCGCAGACGCTTAATGGTGCCCTCACAATAGACTTGCGCCTCCTTCACCTTGAACTTAACCAATTCCACATCCTTGGCATCTTTATTGTACACAATAACTAAAGCATTCATGCTGTAATTGAGCTTCTTATTCTGCGCCTCGGTGGAACTCAGGCGACGCTGCACCTTAGCCAGATGCTTCTCCAGTTTAGCGAGTTGCTCTTGGCTGCGAGCTTCCGTCTCAGGATCGGCATTCTTGCCGCTCAGTTCCGCCAGCTTACGCTCCATTTTAAGATATTTAAAGGACATGTCGTAATGAATCTCTGTTTGGCGTTTTATCTCATGTTCTACTTGTCGCTGATTTCGCTTGACCGCCACCAATGTGGATTGCAATGCACTGTTCTGCACAATGAATGTCTTCTGCTCATCTTTCAACTCCACCAATTGTCGCTGGGTGCGATATAGAAGATCATTGCAACGCTGTTGCTCCTTGTTTAGAGCACGCAATGCCTCCTCCTCACCCTCCATCATCTCGTCCAGGATTTGCAAACGCTGATTGGCATCAATTGCTTTATCCTCAAGTGACCGCAATCGATCTTCCACCTGCTTTAACACTTGCGCAAAACTCTCAATCTCATCGATTTTCTCATTACGCTGTTTGATTTGCTTGCGATTTTCCAGACGCTGGGAATGCACCATATTCGATAGATTATCTAGCTCATGGCGCAGTGCCTGAATCTCACGATCCTTTAGCACTGAGGCATCCATTAGCCGTTGTATTTCGTTCTTCATCTCAGATGTCTCCGCATTTAGCATTTCTATGCCTTGTTCCACCAATCGATTGTTCTCCAGCACTTCGTTCAACTGCCCATTGGCAATCTTATAGTTGGTAGCCATCGTTTCCGCCTGTTGAATAAGATATGCGCAGTCATCCTCACTGCTTTGTATATCCATTTCACGTTGGGTCATCTGATTGACTGCTTGCTTCCAAGTTTCCACCATTTGACGGCGTTCCAAGTGGGCCTCCCGATACAAGCAAGCAGTTCTCTCTAGATTCTTTTCCAGGGTATTCTGTTCATCATACAGCATAACAACCATTTTGCGCTTTTTATCAATATCAGCTTGGAGCAATTGACGGCGAGTGTTCAACTCCCTGGCCCGCTGCTGATCATCCTTATAGTATCGATCAATCAGTTGATAACCTTTATTGCCATCCTCCATAGCCTCGGCCCAGTCTACCAGGCTCGATTTGGCCGCCTTGATGCGCTTGGTTAAATCATCGATTTCTCGCTTGCTCTTTGTAATTTTACCTATGCAAAATAAGCAACTTTTTTGTAGCTTTTTTGTGTTTGGTTTAAAAGTATTTACTTACGCATTGTATGCTCTGCATATTCTGTATATTCCGCTAGCTCCTTTTGATTCTGACGCAATTCCTCCTTGAGCTTATTGCGCTCCAATATAACCAATTGTGTGCGATGAGCTTCTTTCAGCACATCGTTCTTAACAGAGTTGAAAAAGGTCTAGACAAAGAGCGGATTAGTACATTCCAGTTCCAATATATATAATTTTATCAATCTCTATTCTCACAATATTCTGCAGCAATGTTGCCTCAATATTCCGCTTGTGCCGCTCAATAACCTTGTCTTTATCATCCAAGGCTACGATTCGCTGCTGTAGATAGAACTTCTCCGCCCGCATGCTAACCATTTCCTGTAGTATGGCCAGATTCTCTGCATTGGCCATTGGGATGTCGGCCTCAACAGCCCAGCCCATCGAGCGCATTGCCTCCAGCTTAAACTCGTCCAAGGAGGCGCTCTTCATGTCGTCTGTACGATTCATGTCGCTCTTTATGAATTTTGCATAATCCACTAACTATGAAATAATAGTTTAAAAAAATATTAATATAACTTAGTCCAGCTCGGAGCTTATAGATTTCAAAACTGCTAGAATTTTCTATAGCAACCGGCTTGTTGAATTTCTTTGTCCCCCTTTGCTCCAAGCAACGACAAGTATTGTTTATTTTTGCAAATGAAAATCGCTGTTGGTGTCGTGGAGGGGATGTTTATGTGTGTGATTTGGGCTCTTTTTCAAACAAATGACAGATAAATATAAGTGACCTTATTGGTTTTATTTAGATTTGAACGAATTTTATTAGAGCAGTTATTAGCAGTTTGCTGTTTTAAAACATAATAAGTGTCTTCGCGTTAGGTAAATTAGGTAGCTGCATTAGCTAAATTTCCCTCAAGCAAAAAACAGTTGCTCACTTTTAGGAGCAGCAAGTTGATTTTTGCAATACAAAAGACTTAAGCCATCAAATTGCGTTCAAAAATTTGTGCATGCAAATCGATAATCATCTTTCTCTTACCTCAGGCAAAGTTAGGCTCAAAATATTATGTCATTTGCACAAAACTATTTGCAACTCTTTATAATCTTTTACTGCCCTGGATTTTAAAAATCCAATGGCTGTGCGAATGAAAATTATACTGGAAAAAATACATACATACTTTAAGTACTTTTTTTTGTAATTGTTCATATATTATTCATATTAGTTTATATATTAAAATCCTCGGCGAATCTGCATAGACCCGGATAACCGACATTCGTTCCCGTCACGCAGCCAGCTGCCGTAGGACCTGCAACATAAACAGGCCTTCCAACAACGTTGTTGACGGCATAGTTGCAGGCAAGCAGAAACCGATTCAAACCATTACTTAAGAAACGGGCAGCAGCACAGCCCAAGGCTATATTTCTCTGCTGTGCCATGAGTGCAAAGCTCTCGAATGGCCTGTAAAAGTGAGATGATGAGAATTTAAAAAATTAACTCCTCCAGTGATAATTTAACTTACGCTGAGTTGTTGGGAAAGCTGTTCATTTCTGCCCTATTTGCAAAATCACGCTCCCCCCACCAATTACTGACAGCCTGTACCATCAGAAATAGATTGCTTCTGGGTGTTACAGTGCCGTCATATTCAAAAAGCGCAATATTCTGTCCACTATTGCGGAATCGAAGAGTATTATGGCATGCATCCTTGTTACGTACACACTGCAGCACATTCAGCTCTGCCAAGAAGGCCAACTCATCATTCCAACGCATATAAGCCATGCGTCTAGCGGGATCAAAACCAGGCAGATTACCGAGAGCTAGACGATTGCGTCTGGCATTGTGGGCTGCAACCATGCGCTCGAGCAGCGCCTGATTCATGTTGACGAGAAACGGCGCTGGACTAGTTGGGCAGGCAGACGAAAAGGTCTGCAAATTAGATATATGTACATTAGTCATTATGTTAAACAAGTGATTTAAATATGAGTTCTGAATTGATCCTTCACTTACTCCATTATTGTTGCAAGCTATGTGCTGAGTCCCATTTCTGCATAGACCCTGCTGGCAGTAGTTGGTCTGGCCAGAAGCCAAAGCCAGCGTTAGACAAAACAGAAACAGGCGCAACATTTTAAATTAATGAACTGATAGAACTTTGCTTTGGGTCTAGGGTTTATATAGTTTACCATTTGTGTGTTTCCATATACATACATTATAGTAATTGAACTTCTGTTCTCAGATATAGAAGTTCATCTGTAACAAAAGAAAGAATGCTAACAACTGTGCTCACATGCCAAATTTCTGGAATTATCCATTGTTATGAACTGTAATATCCCTCAGGAATTATTTGTTTACCAGCAATCTTTTTATTTACATAGTATCTGTTTAAACTGCCTAACAGATCTTGATCCACAACTTACATAAGACCTCAAAAAATGTTGCTAGGTCGTTTTCATGAACCTATTTTGCAGTTGTTCAAGCAAATCGAAAAGTAAATAATTTATTATAAGCTATGAATATATTTTTTGTTTTTCTTTTCGGTTTTATTTGCTTGTTGTTGTGGTTTCATTGTTATAAAGCAATTTTCTTGTTTTGTTGTTGTAACTATTATGTAATGTTTATTATAATAATTTAATGCTAGGCTTTTGTTTTATATTTTGATGCGGTAAATCTGCAATATTTTAATATTTATATTGTTAATCATCATCATTATGTTGATTTTAATTATTATTATTATAATGATCAGTACTGCAAAAGTTGATAATATATATTTATATATACTTCCTTTAATAATAAGTATTGATCGATTGAACATTTCGATTTCATAGTTTTTGTTTAAACAAACACACAAGAATCGTATATGCTTTAAATACAATACAATTAGAGTTATTCTATTTCCCGAAGTTAACGGTATTTATATACCTCCTATATATGTTTTGTATGTGTATGTATATAGATATAGTTTATGTAATATGATCTTATTGCTAGAGAACTCAATGCGTTCTTGTTAGAATTGAATTGAAATATATTTTGTGTTAAGATCATTTATTTCTTTTGTTGCTGCCCTTTCTTTCTGTGGCATTATGTTGATGGCTATGATAATAAGTTAACACAGCTTGCAGAATATTTGCTTTAGAGGCGTTTGTTAAATACATAGAGTTCTTTAAATTTATATAGTTATATTTATATCTTTTAATATGTATATATATATAAACTTCAAGGGTGGGCGTTCTTTATTTTAAACGTTTCTCTTTCAATTAATATAAGTTTTTGTTTGGAAGGTAAGGGAAGGGAAGGGTGGGGTGCGCAGAAAAAACTAAATTGCTGCGTTATCATATATCCTCTTCTCAAATACATATTGTAAAATATACATATATGTATGTATGTATATGTTATAAGCGTTTCCATTGACACACATTTTATGCTAATAAATATACATGAATTCCGTTGAAAAACTTATTCGAAACGCTAGCAAAGAATTTTCAGTTTGGAACATAACAAAAAACTTAATGACAAAATTGGATTCAAAATTCAAATATATCAACTAGAGCGAAATCCAAATTACAAACTAAACATTTTAAACAATTAAAATAATAATAATTACCGTATTCGTAAACAATATTTGTTTTGGATTTTTTGTGCTTTACTAATTAATTTATTTAATAGCATGTTTTGTTTTTGTTATTGTTATTGTTGTTCATTTGCAATGTACATATGTTTGTGTTACGTTTTTATGTGATTGTTAAAGTGTACCCACTTATTGAGAGCTGAGAGGGAGAAACAAAAGGCAGCACTTGTATATGAAGAAGTGCGCCTTAGCTTAAGATCAACCAATTTGCAAATGTTTTACAATATATATCGATATCGATCGAAATTTGGCCAGTTGTTGACTGTAGATTATCCGTGTGTTTGTTGTTGTGCAAAAGAACAAAAAGAAAATTGAATCAAATAGAAATTGGGCAAATATTTGATAACAATTGATTGGTTAGATCTTGATTGAAAAGTTTGGTTTCAAGTGTTGGTAACCAGATGCCTTCGGTTTTGCATATGTTTTTCTTTTATACTACAATCATCTATAGATAGTTAGTACTATATTGAATATGTTTAGGCATATTTGGATTGTGTGTGTGTTTCGTATCAATATATGTGTATGTGGGTGTTCGTGTGTGTATACATTATTTATGTTAAATCAATAATGTGTATTTCATGTGTTTGTATAAGATTAAGTTTCTATGACAGATGGAAGGACATGCTGCCCTCATTGGCAGCCACTTTCAGTTTCTGCCGCATCACCTCACGACTGGAGTAGTCCGGCAACTTGAGATAGTTGACACAGGTCATCACAGATGGTAAATAATCATTGGGATTCTGATTCCCATCCAATGTTTTGCGCACAATGGTCAACGGCGGAGTGAGAGCCTTAAAGCCGCCCGTTGGCAGACGCGGCGAACCGGTCACAAACTGTAGAAAGCCACGCTGCTCGTCACGATTGTACGAGACAAGAATCTCGTACAAATATTGTATGGCCTGAGATTCCTGGTGGAAGCCGTGATCGGTGCGGCAGCTGTCCTGCAGCATTTTGAGATCCCAGCTTTGATGCTGTTCGCTGCCAGAGCCGCAAAATACGCACTCCAACTCTTCCGGATAGAACATGCGCAGGCGTTGTATGGGAAATATGGAATCAAAGCCTGCAAACGATATTCGTATATTATAGTTATTGCAAGCAAGTTTAACTTATGTATCTTACCCTCGCGAAGTGCCTCAAATTGTTTCTGCACACCTTCGACAAGGAACCAGTAGGTCACCAGCGAGATATACTGATGCAAGTTGTGCACGGTAACAGGTGTATCACGTCCACCGCGGCACAGCTCAATATTAGCATGGCCGGGCAGCACGAAGTCCAATCCCAAATCGGCAATGGGACAGCCATCCAAATCAAGTTGTTCAATCTTCCGAATTACAATAAAAATAATATTAACAAACTTTGACAGTTGTTCTTTACATACCTTTTCCTTTTTCGCCATGGCATCTTGACTGGCATCGGAGTGTATATCTTCACGCTGGCGTACCACATCCTGCAGACGCACCAGTGTGCCTTGTACCTCGGGCGCAACGCGCATTAAATCGGCCAGGCCAATTGATTGCTCTTCGTTCACCAGCCAGCGATAGAACGGCAACGAGAATGGTAAATCCAGCTAGAGTTGAAAAAACACAAATTAGTTGCATATCAATACAAGTGAACATATTTTAGTTTTTTGTTTTAAATAATAACATACCATTCGACTATCCATCACTGCCTTGGCCATAAATTTGCCCAGGAACTTAAACTTGGACTTGGCCTTGGTCATATGTGGCAACTTGGAGGATTTACCCAGCGGCAGTGGGAACAAACCATGCGCTGTATGCACATAACTAACAGTTGTTGTTGGTGGTGGTGGTGATGGCGTAATTGTTGAGGTTTGCTGCTGGTCCGGTGGTGCTTGAGGTGAGGAGTTGGTGGTGCCACCATTATTATCAGTGGCAGCCATATCACTAAACTGCTGTGCAATGATCATATTTAAAGCGTTATCATTCGATCCAGCGCTAGAGGAGCTGTGCTCCGATTGTTGCTGATGCTGCTGTTGTTGCTGCTGATTGCGCAGAGCATTGCTGCGACTGCTGGAACGGGTCAGATGTGGGGTGGCCGATGTTTGTGTGGTATTCGTCGTTGAGTTACCGCTGCTAACCACTGTGGTTGCCACTGTTGGTGGAGTTGTAGTGTTCGACAATTCGCTTGTCGTCTCCAGTGCATCCTCAATGTGCAGGACAGCGCTACTGGACTTGACTACATCCGCAATATTAGACGAATTGTGACGATAGCTATCGCTGCCATTCCACAGACCCAAATCGGTGCGTTGAAGCTCAGCGGAGACCAGAGCATAGAACTCCAACGTGGGTCCCAGGCCAGTGCCAACCTATCAAAAACAAAAACAACAACAGAAATTAACAAAGGCCAAGATTAAAGAGCTTTTTCGGCACTTACCTCGTTCTCATATTGAATCTCTAGCAACGCCTTGGAGTTGCCAAAGTCCTGAAGTATGTGCTCTGCCTGCTTAAGTAGCTCGGCACGCGAAATGGCGCGCTTGCGCCGATCGAGACGCGGAGCAACACGTTCCGATGACTCGGCGGCATTCAAATCTGGTGTAGTGTCCAGCAGACGCTGAAGTGCACGATCGCGATCAAAGCTGGTGGCATAGAAGAGCAAATGGCGTGTCTCGAAGGGGAAAAGGAAGGGGCAAGCCATTCCAATTTGTGGAAGCCATTGCGGCAGATTGCCCGTCATAATGACCAATGGATCCTGCAGCTGACGATTCGCTTTGGCCGTTATCTTCGGATGCACAAACTCCGAATTGGCAATGATATTTTGGCGTACAACGCAACCATACAGATGCTCCCAGTGACGATTCAAGGCGTAAATGACGCGGAGCATGCAGAGTGCATCGAGTGAGGCATCCTGCACGGTAACCACATCACTGGGCAGGCTGCTGCTGAGGAATGTCTTCAGCGGCGATAGCAGCATTGGAGCAATGCCTTCGTGCCACAATTCGGTCTTTTTGCGCATAAATTTGCTGCTTGATTTGTGCGATTTTTTGCCACCACTCGAAGTGGCCGCCGCGGACGACGATGAGCCAGATGTGGTGGCTACATGCAAGGAGCTGGACGTAGCATTGCCATGGGAGCTTGTATGCTGCTGCTGATGCTTGTGTGCCTGGCTGATGGTGCTGCTGTTGCACGAGCTATTGGCCGTTGAGCTAGCGCCCTCCTCTTCCACGGGACGATAATATATGGTGTGCTGTTGCACCCAAATGCTGCTGTTGCCTGTGTTTAAAGGGAAATATTGATTGGATATCTTAGCTATTCGGTTTAAAGTATAGGCACAAACATACCCAGCAGCATCTCGGACTCATTGTCCGTCTCGTTCTGTTCGTTGACCAGTGGTGAGAACTGTTTTACAGCCTGATAGACAGTCATGTTGTAGGGCAGCACATGCTCACCAATGAGAAACTGCAGCTTGTGCTTGAAGCCCGATTGTGTCATAACAACAGCAGCGACATTATCATCCATATCCTCCTCGCTGTCATCATCGGAATCGGCACGTATACCACCATAGCCGCGCACCACCAAATAACGTTCGATGGCCTGCACCATGGCTAGTGGATCAATTTTGACGGTGCCACCCTTCCATTGACGCAAATTGTTGCACTGCGGATGACGTTGCAAGTTGCACTAAAAACGGAAAAGATATGGTATAATATCAAGTAAGTCAAAAAAGTACTCCATCAAAACTCACCTTCAACTGATGCGTATTAAAGAAACGTAAAGCACTTTGATTGGTTCGGCCACCGGGGCCAGCTTGGAAATCGTGCACCTTAACTGGAAACTGTTCCAGCTGTGTAACGCAGCCATTCAGTTTGGCCACAAAGGCGCCAAATGCCAATGGCTCAATGCTTGGCAACTGTCCAACATTTTGTAGAAGCGGCTCTAGAGGTAGACCCGCAAAGACGTGCATAAAGCTGCGCAGACGCGCATCACGCTCCACCAAACCCGATTCGCTGGTCATGTAGTTGAGCATTGCCTTGATCAGACCCGAATGATTCACCTCAAACGGTGAGATATCGCTCTCGAGTAGAATGGTCTTAAGCTCTAGTAATGCATCCAGGCAGTCATGATAGCTGCCATTCAGCTTAAGCAAGATGCTCGACAAACGCTCCAGCACAGTGGTGCTTGCAAGTGATGTGGTTGCTGTGGCCGCTGCTGCTGAACCTGCACCAAAGCCACCTGCTCCTCCTGCTGCACTATTGCTTTCACTATCACGCTTGTTGCGTCGCACCTCCTGTTCCGTGTAACGCTTGACAAAATCAATGGCCTGTTCACGCACCCACTGGCGAGCACGTTCTCGATTAGCAGCTGCCATGAGATTGGCATGCGAGATGCTCTTGCTTATACTGGCCGCCACTGCGGCATTCATGCTCGAAGCACCATGCTGTGTGCCTGCATAGGCTAAGCCACTACCGCTGCTAGAGCTGCAGGCACCAGCCGTTGAGCTGCTACTGTTGTTGCTGCCATCTTTGGACAGACCATGATGCGATGAGGATTGCTGTTGTTGTTGTTGCTGGTGGTGATGGCTTGCCGCCTGGCGACCCCAGCGTGCTGGATTAAGCGAGGACAGAAATGAGGTTTTGGTTGAAGTGCTGCTTGTATTATTGCTGGCGTTTCCGGCGCTAAAGCGTGACTTGGAATTGCTCGAACCAGAGCCAGAGCTGGGCGTATTGCGTCCACCTGTGCCGCTGCCAAGACCTGCGAGAATCAGATGGAGGAGAATAATAATGTTTAGTATGAATTAAAAGAATGTATAAATTTTAAAACTTACTTGTGGCACGACTGAGCAGCTCATGCATGGCAGAGCTGGCCGAACTGGCGGCAGCAGCGGCTGCTGCAGCATCCTCCTGCCTGGATTTGGCGCGTCCACTGCTTTGGGACTTGCGCTTGGGCGGCGCTTTGCGCTTCAACATATCTGTCATCTTGTGCTGCAAGGCGGAGGAGGAGCAATTGTTGCTACTGCTGCTGCTGCTGTTGGCAGCTGCTGCACTACTTGTCGATGCAACAGCCACAGTCATGTGATTGAGCTGCTGTTGCAGCTGCTGTTGTTGTTGCTGCTGCTGCTGTTGCGGATAGAGCACTTGTGCTGGCGGCGGATGCCACTGTTGGCTCTGTGGCACTTCTGAGACTGGTCCACCGACGGGCACTACTTGCATTGGCATTGGCGGTAGGCCGGCTGGTTGTTGGAAATTCAGATACTGACGCGGATCACCTGTTGATGATGACGATGATGATGTGGCAGCCACAAAGTAAGCTCCAGCTCCAGCCGTTGAGGCAGCTGATGAGGAGGAGCAAGGCGCCGAACTGCTATAGCTATAGCCGGCTTCTGCTGCTGTTGTCGTCTGCTGATGCTGCTGTTGTTTGGCAACTGCATTGGCACTGGCTGTTAGCGCATTCATGGCATGCGAAAAGCTCTTGACACTGTACGATTGATGCTTGGAGCTGCTGGGCGTGGCACTGGCGCTGCTCGAGCCCGGTGCAGCTGTGACATTGTCCATAAAGAAGGGATTCACTTGCAAACTATTCGCTGAGGCTGGTGCACTCTGTGAACCACCAGCATTTGCAGTGGGCGTAGCCAGTGCAGCCGGTTTGGGCGATGGGTTAGCACAGATGGGATTGCTGGGATCAGTTAGCTGGGTGAACTGATAGATGACGCCTTCGCGACGGAAATGTGTGCCAAAAACATCGGGCAACTGACGCATCAATATCTCTGCCATTTGCAATGCACCAACGACAATACGCAAATCATTGCTGCCCAGCATGCCGGCAATGTGACTGGAAACCAGCTGATATTTGAGCACCTGACGCAACAGCTCCGGTGTGGCATAATAGACCATGCGAAGCAGGGCGCGCAAACACTTATAACGCACATTGGGTCCAGCCGAGGAGCTGTATACTTCGTAGAGCACGTTAAATATGTGCTTAATAAAATCGGCAGCCAGACCACGTTCCTCTTTCAAGCAAGCAATGCGTGCATCTAACGATGGACGACGCTTGACTTGATTCGAGCTGTTGCTGCTGTTGCTGCTACTGCTATTACTATTGTTATTGTTGTTGTTGTTATTATTGTTATTGCTAGCTGCTGAAGATGTGGACGCAGAGGCGGCAGCAGCAGCTGCTGCAGTGCCCGTTGTGCTCAAATCCTGTCCAGCTGCAGCTGCAGGTGCCACATAATTCGGATTAATTTTACGTTGCACGGGTCGTGTGGTTCCCGTATCTTCATTAATCTGTTGCATGGCATGAAAATCCACAGTATACGTGCGTCCCAATGTACTCAAACTGATCTCATCCTCGCTGCTCTGATGCGCTGCCTCAACGAGCCGCGAATCAATAGTAGAGTAATTGTGCCAGGCACCACGATCATCGCGCCACTGCCACTGTACCTGATCCTGTGTATTTAGTGTGGGTCGATCCAGTAATGCATCCACGGCAAAGATGCCATCCAATGGCAGACGTGGCATTAGCTCACCAATTAAACACGTCAACTCGAGCAGTTCCAGGGGTGGACGTGTGACAAGCTCCACATGATTAGCACTAGCCGCTGCCGGCTCAGCATTTCCGGTAAGCAAATACAGCAGTGTGGCAGCAATATCATTGCGCAGCAGCGAAACTGCTAAATCTGGACAGGCGCCGCACATCAAACTAAGCATGCGAACCACATTTGTGAAAGTGCCGGTGTTAAGGATTGCCGGTGTCACAACCAACAGTTGCTGGCAATTCTTAAGCAGATCAACGGTGGCTATCTGCTGCAAACGTTTGCCATCGTGTGGAAAGCTCTCCACCAGACGCCAGAAGGCGGTGCACACGCTATCCACACACTTCTTGTCCTGCTGCGAGAGAAGGCGAGCCAGTTGTGGCAAACTTTCCGAAACGAAATGGAACTCCTCGGCGTGCATGTTTTGGCAACAGTTGGCAGTTATCGATAGGGCGGCACGTTGGGCCACAATCGAAAAGAAGTCCAAATAGGTGAGACAAGCGCTTATGCCATTTGCCTGCAAAATGGCCTTGTTATGACGACGTGAGAGTATCTCCAATGCGGTTAGACTCTGTTCAGCGACATCCATACACTGTATGACCTGAAGCTTCTCAAGGAACACAGGCACAGCATCCACCACTGTGCCTGCTGAGCGCGGCAATGCCTCCAACATATAGGCCAAAGCACGGCACGCATTATTCATGATATCAAAATTGTGCTCCATGCGCAACAGTTGAATAAGCGCGGGCACCACCTGTTTAACGGGAAACCCGGCGAGTGTATCCTCATTGCCCATTACAAGCATTTGGCACATCTCGATGGCGGCCTGCAACTGTTGGGATTCATCGTGCGACTGCAGACCTTGAAGCAACTGATTTGCCTTCGAAGTGCTGCTATTTCCAATAGTGCGGTGCAATATATGCGTCATACGCGGACCAAGTGCTCCAAAGAGGTGCGGCGGCAAGCCGCGTGCCTCAAGCAGCGCCTGCAAACGTCCAACTTCGCTGTCATCACTTTCAGAGTCGGCTGCTGCTGCTGCAGCGGCGGCAGCTGCAGAGGCAGCATTTACAGCAGCAGCAGCTGCAGAGCCCGTTGTTGTTGTTGTTAAGGTTCCTCCTCCTGCGGCTGCTGTTGTTGATGTTGTTTGTGCAGCAGCAGCGGCCGCCGCAGCTGCAGCTGTTGTTGTTACATTGCTGTTGCTAGCGCTAGCCGTGGCACTAATGTTGCTGTTGTTACTGCCGCCGACGCCGCCGCCGCTAGCGTTGCTGCTGCTGTTCGCGCCCACGGCGCTGCTAACGTTTACGTTAACCGCCGATTCGCGTGCGGCGCTCAACGCGGCTGCAACAATGCTAAGATTTGCCGAATTGGCACCTATAAAAAATTAAATAAAGAATAACAAAATGGCAATTAATATCAAGATTGAAATCTTTTTTTTATCTTTTTAGCTTTACAATAAGTATACAAAAATATAGTTACAGCACAACAATAACATTATTGCTGGTTAATACAGTTTACGAGAGTGTGAAAGATATATTGAGAGTGCAAGCGAGCAGCTGACAACGACAAAAAATACATAGGAATAAAATAAAACATAAAAGCGATAACATAAGCGCAGTGCTGTTTATCGATAAGTTAGTTGGGGGAAAAAAATGAAAAAGTAAACGAAATTTGTGCGGCTGCTGCTGCCACCTGTCACCTGAGTCACCCTGTGCATATGTACCGTAAATGAAAACAATGTAATGTGTTTGTTTGTAGTAAATGTAGAAAATCAAACAACAAAAGATGAGTTAATAGTAAGTTTGTGTGTATGTGGGCGTGCGTGTGTGAGAGTGAAAATTATGCGTGTGTTTGGTGTTTTACTTTTTTATTTTTGCTTTCTTTTTGTTTACCTGACGTCAGTTGCTGTCCACCCGCATGCGGTGGTCCATTTGGCGCTTGTTGTTGTTGCTGTTGTGCCATCAAACTATATGTTAAAGCATCCGAAGCTGCTGAGAATTGATGAATTTTGGTATTGGTTTTTTTTAGTTTGTTCGAAAACAAATTGCGATTATTGTTATAGAGTCGACGCGCGAGTGAGTGAGTGAAAGAGAGAGAGAGAGAGATAAATGCAAAAGAGAAATTAGAACTGCTTTTGTTTGTTGATGGGGGTGGTTGGTTGGTTGGTTTGTTGGTGTCGTCGTGGGAAGAGCGTCAGCAGCAAAGCGACGCACGACGGCAGCAAAAAAAGATTGATGGTAAATATGCATGTATGGGATGGATATATGTTAAGCACAAAACAAAAAACAATCGATGATGTCTGTGTGTGTTATCGACTACGATAACAAACAGTTTTTCAATGGCTTAAGATTGTTTTAGAGCTTTACATGATTTATATGGGGAACGCGGCCAATTCAACTGATTTGATAAATTGATTCATATCCCAACACCAGTAAAAAATAAAGAAGAAATACCAAAGACCGAGGCCAATTATATACAAAGATATTTATATATATATGTACAAACGGACCACGCCTACAAACAACAACACGCCTACTGACTAAAAAAAAAAAACCCCCCCTAACCCAACAACAGAGATAGAGAACATGAAGTGCTTGCGTGCGTATGTGTATGCAAAAAATATCGTCAAAAAAACAAAATAAAGTTGGTCAAGAATAAAATATATGATATGTGTATATCATGGGGTCGCACAATTTCGCCGTTCCACTTTGCTGGTGCAGCTCCTCTCCGCTCTGTGTCACTGCCTCTTTTTTTTATACTCCAAAACATCTCAATCCTCTGCTCCACTTACCACTGCTGTGCGTCGCTTTCGGTGTTGCCTGTTGTGACAATGATTGTTGCTGCGGTTGCTGCTGTTGTTGCTGCGATGGTGGTGGCTGATTATGATTGCTGCCGCGGTAGCTGAACAGAAAACCAGGCTGAACAATTGTAGCACGTTGCTGTTGGTGATGCTGATGCTGTTGATGGTGTTGCTGCTGTTGCAGCGCCTGTTGATGCAACTGTTGATGCTGTTGCTGTAGAGCGGCGTGTTGCTGCTGTTGTTGGCGCACGGCAACAACAACCGTGCTGCCCCCCAATTGCTGATGGTATTGATATTGACTTGGCGGTTGTTGCTGTTGTTGAGCAGCAGCTGTGCCGGGCGCAACAACAACAGCTGCTGCCAGTTGATGTTGCAGATGATGTTGTTGCTGCTGCTGCTGCTGTTGTTGTGCGGCTGATGCGGAGCTCACACAGGAACCCGTTTTGCTACGTGAACTGCGGCGCAGTGAAGAATGTTGCTGCTGCTGCTGTTGGGTGTAGGTTGTATGTTGCTGTTGTGACGATTGCTGCTGTTGTGTTGGTGGCGGCACAAATGTTGCTGCAGCGTATCGTGGCTGCTGCTGGTAAATTATGGGCGTTGGCGCTGGTCGTGGCTGTTGCGGCCCTGTAGAGTTATAGTGGTGTGGTAGTTGGTGTTGTTGTGGGTGTTGTTGGGGGTGTTGTTGTGGGTGCTGTTGTTGCTGCTGCTGCTGCAGATTAAGCACAGCGACAGCAGCAGCAGCAGCTGAGCTGTGATAATAATGCGGTTGCTGTCGCTGCTGTTGCTGATGATGATGTTGTTGTTGTTGGTGGTGTTGCTGGTGGTGGTGTTGTTGTTGATGTTGTTGTTGTTGGTGCTGCTGCTGATGATGATGTTGCTGCTGCTGTTGTTGTTGAGCGGCAGTAAAATATGCAGCAGCCTGAAAATGTTGCGTCGCCGGCGCTGTTGGCGTCACAAAGGAAGACAAATGTGCAGCGGCAAATTGATGCGCCGGCAGCAACTGCTGCGGATGCGGCTGTTGCAGAGGCAGTGGTTGCTGCTGCTGTTGTTGTTGCGGGTGTTGTTGATGCGGTTGCTGATGCGGTTGCTGCTGTGGTACGTAGGGCGACATGTGTGTGGCGGTGGCTGCTGCTTGTGGCAACACACTATAATCGACAATGCCAACAGCAGCGGCAGCGGCGCTGCTGCGTGTGGCACGTGCCGCCCCGCTGCTACCAATATGTTGTTGGCCAGGGGGGGCGGCACGCTGATAACCGGACGTTGTTGCTGCTGTTGTGCCAGTTGCTGCTGCAGCTGCTTCTGCTGGTGTTTGGTTTGTCTGCGCTGGTGTTGTTGCCGACTGTGCTGTCGGTGTTGTTGTTGTTGAATATGTTGCCAGCGTGTTTTTGTTCGGTTTGCTGGTGCTGTTGTTGTTGTGGTACTTGGGGGTGGTTGCTGTTGATTTTTTTGTCGCGTGTTTGTTGCTGCTGCCGCTGTTGCGTTTGCTGCGCTTTGATAGTGGCGCAGCTATTGTTGTTGTTGTGGTTGTTGTTGTTGGGCGGCACAAGTAGAGAGAGAGAAGGGGGGTAGAGTAGTGGGAGACAACAGTTAAACAGCTTTCTTCTTAAATTTTTTGTTTTTGTTTTATTTGATTTTATAGTTTTTGTTTTGTTTTTGTTATTTATCGCTTGCAGCTACTCTACGTTAGTTGTTGTTGTTGTTGTTGTTGCTTGTGGATAATGTAATGCAAAGAAAACAGGGGAATTGGGGGCGCATAAGTGGAGTCAGTGGGAAAGGAGGGGGTGGGTCAAGGAGAGGATCTAGTCGCTGACAATGATGATGTTGCTGCTGCTGCTCTTGTTGTTCTTGCTGTGTAATGCTGCTGCTGCTGTTGTTGTTGTTGTTGTTGTTAACTGCTGCTCGGCACGAAACTAATGTTGTTGTTCTTGTTGTACGCCTGTCTGTATCGTATGTGTCTTAAAAATGGACACACACAAACACACACCCACGCACATACACATACGCACGCAAGTTTCAGAGACATTGTAACACAGCAGCAACAGGTTGCAGTTGTTGCAATTGCTGCTGGTTACTTTAGCTGTTGCTGCGGTTGTTGTTGTTGCTGCTGTCGTTTTGCACTTTTCTCGTTGCTGCTCTTAATAGTTGTTGTTGTTGTTGCTGTTGTCGTTGTTGTTGTTGTTATTGCTGCTGCGTCTTGCTATATAACTTTTCGTTCTCTTTCTCACTCTATATCTTTCTCTTTCTAGTGTTCACCACACACACACACACACACACACAAACACTGTGACGACGGGAATCGAATTCTTCTCAATATATGTATGTACTTTAATTTGTTTGCTTGCACAAAAACAACAACATCATCATCATCATCAACAACAGAAGGCATCAGCAATGAAATATATTTTTCGTTACATAGTATATATATTCTATATGCATCTTATACATACATACATGTATGGTAATTGTGATTTATATATATATATATATTGATATATATATATACATAAAATTATAATTTTTGCATTTAACAAATATTATAAATAATTAAACAAATCAAATGAAATATCAAACAAAATTTGCAACAACAGCAACGTGCAAATTAAAATTGTTTGCGTTTTACAGCACTATGTAAAAAACGAAATGGGGTAAAAAAATCCTATTATATTAAAAGAAGAATACGCTGGCCACTTTGTACACAAACACTTAAGATCGGAAACGAAAAAGTTCCCAAGAAATGCTGATGCATAATAAAGTAACAAAATTTAATGCAATTCCAATAATAATGAGGGGATGGGGGCGGGAATTAATTTCGGTAAGCCGAAGATTGAATACTCTTGCAGGTTTATGGCACTACATACGAATAAACTTTATATTAAAATTATAGACCAAGTTTAATTTTTTTACAATATTCTAATATTACGACTCGACTCTTTTGTTATCTAACAAATTATAAACGACTTTGTCTTTCGCTTATAAGAAATTCCTTATGCCCCGAACACTGCAAGAGTAATGTGGAAATGAATAAATACATATGCCATTGTTGAAAATTAATAGGCGTATTTGTTTTTATGGATATGGGTGCATTTAATAATATTAGTTGGATTCTTTTGGGGTAGTTAATGTGCTGATTTAAATGCTATGCATGGAATGTAGGACCCTGATTTTAAATAAAATCACAGGGTGTAGAGACGGTTACAGCAGCCAAAGGTTTGATTATTATAAGAGAGTAGCATGGTAAAGGTTGACAGGTTAAAGCACACACACACACACACCAACGCCTTATCATATTTATAAGTTCTTACTCCTTAAGTTACGTTTATATATAAAACATGCACTCGAGCTTTGAAAAGTGTCGAAATTGTTTCGTTCTAAACAGCGCGACGTAAAAGTTTCAACTGCCAATTGCCAAAGTGCGTTGGCATTGGCGAAACATTTGCACATATTGTTTTTATCAACAAAACAAATTTATTATATATACACACATACATATGTATATGTATGTGTGTGCTTGTAGACTGCATGACGCAGCTCTAAAGGCATACAAAATAAATGTTTCAGTTGTTGTTGTTGGTTTCAGTTTGATAAGAAATTCGAGCACTTGTCGAAATGAGCACGAAATGTATGTGCAAATTAATGATTATTCTCCTATATTTTGGGGTGGCAACACTGGCCTTATTATTTCTTAATTAAAGGAAAAGGGCGTTTGATTTTCAATAAAAGCGCAAACATAAGTAATTAAAACAACTGTTTCTATATAGACAATACAAAAAAAAATGATATGCAAGCGTTTTAAAAGGGTCAAATATCTACATACAAATAACTGTAAGAGTTTGGGTAAGTGTATAAGCTCTAAAGTTGGAATTTATCATAAAGATTAATAAGCGAAAACTTAATTCCAACTATAAGTGAAAAGTTTACTTTTTTCATATTAAAAGTAAATTTTAGTTTAAGATTCAAGCAATTTTTTTGTTAATCTTGCAATAAATTCCAAACTTATTTATCAAACAACAAATTGCTTGACTTTTTACAACATTACCAAGTTCAATTGATATACAATAATCAAAGATTAAATTAATATTTTATATTACAAAAACTTTCGATCTAGTGTATTTATGTAATAAATGGTGTAATAAGATAAAATACTGAAATAAACTCACCACCAAGTTCACCAATAATATGCTCAGCGAATTCACCCTCTGAGAGGTCCTCTTCCTCTTCTTCGAAATCCTCTTCGAGATCGTCGTCTTCGTCGTCGTTAACTTCCTCGTCTTCACTTAATTCGTCCTCTTCGGCAACGATTTGGGCGTCCTCTTCGTAAGATGAATCCGCCGAGTTAACTATTTCGTAAAAACCGACCTCTTCCTCTTCTTGCTCAACTTCTTCCTCCTCCTCCTCGTGTTCGTCCTCGTCCTGCCCCGGCTCCTCTTGTACGTCAGTAGATATGTTCTCAGCACCAGCAGCCTCCAAACGCGCACTATCCGCACTGTTGTCAACGTCGGCTTCAGCGGCGTCTACTACGTGTTTGCCGACCTCAGCCTCAGACGATGACGACGGCGTTGTTTGTGCCGCTTCCAAGTTGTTGTTGTCGTAACCGTTCTCTGTCTCCTCGTTGGTATCGTCCTCCGCTGACTTGTCAATCTTGGCAAGCAGCTGCTGGTGATAGTTACGCAGACTTTTACGATATTTGGTGTATTTGTTATAACTGTGACCGTGAGTGTAGCCGTGAAGGTGACTGTGACCGTGGCTGTGACTTTTCTTGTCCAGACGCTGGTCACCAAAGTTACTGTTGCTGCTGTTGTTGGCAGCGTCAATAGCTGCAGCGGCTGCAATTACTGCCGAGCTGCTAGCCTGAAGACAAGCGCTACTGCTGCTGCTACTCCTACTGCTGCTGTTGTTGTTGCTTTTCTGATTGCTGTTGTTGTTGTTCTCCTGTTGCTGCTGCTGTGCAACTGTTGTGTTTGTTGTATGTTTGCCGCGCGAATGGCTAACCTTGCGCGTCTTGCGATAATAGTTGAGTAAATTGCTGCTGCTACCGCTGTTATTGTTGCCACCGCTGTTGCTGCGTACCGTTGTCGGTGTCGCTGTTGATGTTGTAGCTGTTGCTGTTGTAGAGGAGCAGGCAGCTACACCGCGCTGTGGCGTCACGTCAATGACGCTGCAGACTAAATCAGTTGTCTGTTTAGAGTTGTTTGTGTTGCTGTTGATGCTGCTGTTATTGTTCTGTTGTTGGCGGGCAGCGGCCGCGCTGCTTGTGCTGGGCAACTCCTCAGGCGATAGAGTTTTAGAGCGTGTACGCTGTGCCACACAATCGCCACCAGATGCTTGACGCGGCGTGGTGTGCACCGGCTCAACTCCTGCAGTGGCTCCTGCTGCTCCTGACTTTTGAGCTAATTCTTTTGTTGCGACTTCACTTGCTGACTGTAGCTGAAGTTGCTGCTGATGCACGCGTCGCTTCTTATTTAGCGGTGTATTTAGCTCTACGAACTGATCTCCACCAGGCGCAGCTGTAAGGGACATGATAACAGCAAAAGCTTTAGTTGTTTATGTAGTTACGTGGTTATTCTTAATGTTAAACAGTGGTGTGTTTTTTTTTTTTTTAACAAACTTGATTTAAAATTTAACGATTCAAGAAACCAAATAGAATAAACATGGCAAATCGCTGTAGCTATGCGACATTGATTGCCCTTTAATTTTGACAAACAAAAAACAGCTTGCTCAACGTTCGAACTCTCAATAATTTGACTTGATTAAACAAAATTTGATTCGTACCAGCTTTCAAATAAATTTGATATTTTTCACAATGCACCCTGTTACTATGCGAATAAAGTAAACTAATCGTCTATCGATATTTTATAGCTATGAAATCTAATCAATTGGTGTCTCATTTAATAAAAATGTTGACGATCTCGAAAAATAAGTCAAAATATAAATAAACAATTTACTTACAGTGGCTGCTGTTGCGGCTATGACTACTGTTGTTGATGTTATTATTGTTATTATTATTTTTGCAATGCTGATGGTGATGGCGCTTGCGACTGCCTGGCGATAAGGTCCAATCGGTGTCGTTGGCGTTAGGCGAGGATATCGGTGAACGAGACCTGCTTACGCCGCCAAATGCTGTTGAGCGTCGGGCAGTTGTTTCAGTGGCAGCGCTTTTTCTGTGGCTATGTTTACTGTTTGAGGCTGTTGTTGGCCGTGATGTTGCTGATGTTGTGTGACTGCGACCCTTGCTGCGCGAACGACGTGCGGAGCCAGCTGCGTTAGTGGTGGTAGCTGCGGCGGCGGAAGATGAGCCAAGTAAATGTGTTGTTGTTACTGTTGTTGTTGTTGATATTGTGCGGCGTTTCTTGTGGCTGTTACTATTGCTTTTATGGTTGTAACGCGAACGAAAATGGGTTGTTGACGTTGTTGTTGTTGCTATTAGTGTACTACCGTCGTGCTGCCCCTCCGTCAATGCAGAGAGCGTTTGACTTTTAACGGACTCGGCCATAGACGACACTTAACCGCACTGGCATCGAACACACTTAACATGCCAACTTCACTTGAAATTGTTTGCAGTTATAGTCCGTCTTATTTATCTTGTTTAATTTATGCTTTCAGCCAAAAAAAAAAAAAAGTTGAAACACGTTTTTTGTTTGCTTTTTGCTTTGTTAGATTAAGAGCCTTGGAATCAATTTCCTTTATATTATTGGCTCCAGTTTTGCATATCGTTGTAGTTCATTTGACTGCACGTGGCGTTTTAACTTTTCAGTGGTAAATTGCGGTTGAGTTTTTTTTTCTGTAATTTGAAAAAGAAAAAAATTAATAATTTATCAGTACGTTTGCTTTCGTTTTAATTCGAGTCTATATTTTTTGACAACTAAGAGCAAACAGAGGTGATTTCTAGAATGTTTTTGTGGGTATCGATAATTTTTTTTTCGTGTTTAGTGCACTCGAGATAAGTGCAGCCAACTTAATGTCGTAGAACAGGAAATAATGCCGTTGAAAAACAATTAAAATAGGTAAAGAAAAATAAAAACTCGTCACTGACCGATGACTGCTTCAATGAAAAGCCAAACGAGAATTGACTAAAAAGATCTATCGATGAAGAATAGGAAATGCTTAATGTCACGACGACATAAGGGTATGTGTTTGTGTGTGTGTGTGTGTGTGACAACAGGCTGAAACATGCATGGGAAAAAATGTGACAAAGAAACCGGCCACATTGAAAGAGGGTAGTCGTCGCAGATTTTTCCTGCCCCTTTTAACCCAAACAGAGACAGGTACTCGCGCATGAATGCAGAAACAAAGACGGCACAGCACACGCCAGCAGCATAAATGAGAATTTATAACCATGCTGAACAGCACAAAAGAATACACCACCAGAGTCACCACACCACTCTTAATGCACCGCACATATACACTCATTCGCTTGCTCGCTCACATCACATGCTCATACGCAGTTGAGCACATTTTTAAACATATGTGCGCAGTAAACACACATAAATATGTAAATAAATTAACAGCTGTTCACAGCAGCAGCAGCCACCAACACGTGCATATGTTCGAAGAAGAGTGCGAAAGAACGAACATATAAACGAGTGAGCGGACTGAGCTGTGCGCAGATGATTGTGAGCGGTTTGTTTTGAGTGGAATTGACTAACAGCGAGACCAGCTCATGGGCGCTCTTACATTTTGTGAGAGTGCGCGGCGCGCACATGCTGCGTTGTTAATCAGCTGTTCTTGGCCTTTTTGTTTATATTTTGGTTTTCGTAAGCAGCGCTGTTTGCTGAGTGCCCCTTCTTCCTATGTATGTGCGAGCGAGTGAGCGGCTGAGCGAGCGAGCAACGAGCTCGAACTCGTTTTGGCTTAAGTGTGTGTGCATGTGTATGTGACTTGTCATGCTTGTTTCACTGCGAGAACGCAATGCAAGATCCCGCATATAAAATCATATAGACACACATATACCAACACAAAGCCAAACGAACGAAAATACAATAAGCACACGCGACGACGTACAAAATACAAAAAAGCAAAGCAAAGGCAACGATGCGCCCCGCACAGCAAATGGCAAGACGAAAAAAAAAACACACGAAACGTGTTGGCGGTGTCGACGGCGGCGTCAGCTTCGCCCTTTGCAAACGCAGCTCAGTCAACAACAGTCGACAAACAGCCACACATTTTTCTAAAAAAAAAAAATAAATGCGTAGTTTGTGCGTTTTGTCATTAAAACAAATATGAAACATGAAATAAACAAACAAACATCAACAGTAAGCCAACTGTCAATCACAACTATTAACGAAAAAAAAAAATGAATACAAAAACGAATTGAGTTCAAGGTCGCTTTAAATGAAACCAGCAACGACGCCGTCGTCAATTTTTTTGAATTTGTTGATTTTTTTGTTGCTTTTCTACACGTTTTCAGCTAGTTTTGTCTGACTTGTTGAAGCCACAAGTTTTTCACACCAAAATCATACAGATACGAAAAACAAATGTGCGAGGCCACAAATGTATGTATGTATGTATGCGTTTCCTTGCGTGTGGCAACTCAAACATATGGCATGCGTGTAATTTGTTGTTGAAAATGTTGACTTTATCAGCAATTGAAAAATATAAAGGGCCTCAAATCTAGCTTACAATTGTTAAATGTACATATGTACATCGCAATTACCTTTATGTCAACCCTGTTCTTGGCAAACATAATTGATAAGAATTTTTGAGAATGTGTGCTTATCTTACAACCCCCTCCTCATCAGAAAACTGTATCTCTTTTTTTCACCACCCCCTGGCATTAATTTCTAGTGCGTATTGTTTCTACAATATTTGCATATGTACGTACGTATGTATGTATGTATGTATGAAAACTCAGTCGAGCATATGACGCCAGTAACAACAATAACAATGAACGTAACGTACTGCAAACGCAAATGGTGTTGCCTTGTCAAGTTTTTTTTTTTTTTTTCCACTATTCATATTCGTATTGTGTTTGTGTGTTATGTTAGTTTTCTATTTACTATTACGAAATGGCTTTTGTGGCCTACGCACAGCTGAGCAACAGCAAATGTGTGAGCAAGAGAACGATAGGAAACTGGGGTGTGTGTTAGTTTATTTGTTTAAGTGTCTGTATGTATGTGTGTGTAAATATGTATGTACTGCAGCGCTTTCTACAGGCTGCTACATTGTTAAAGGGCCCGTTGTAGCCGTCGCTGTGGCAACTTAACCGTTAACAGTAAATTGCATTGGAAAATTTATGTGTTGCGCACATCAAACAACGTTACGTTGTGACGCAGTTTAGAGTTCAGGTCCAAGAGTAAAAAACGCAATTAACAGCAAACAAAGCCAGCTTGATTAAAATGTTACTAGAAAGTCAAGTCTGACAACCCTACTTAATAAATAGAAAAAGCAAGGTAAAGTGCATGCAACAATTAGGCAGAAACCTTGCCATTGTTATTGTTATTATTATTATTATTGTGGTTGCCATGCAGTGAAGGTCAGCAAATGTGGGCGGTACCCAAAACGATGGCCATATTCGATATTCATATTAATTTGAGTAACACTTTCGAAAAAGTTCCTCTTACTAATAACGGAAAAACAATAGCTGCGCACTACTTGTTGCCAACGTGAAGTATAAATAGTAGTAGAAATAAGCAGAGGTCACAATTATATACATATAAGTACAATATATATTTATATCTTCATCTTATTTATAGCCATTTACTTAATTCCGTTATATACACACAACGTATGTAAACAGTCGCACGAGCACATACATACACATTCACATAAGTAAAACTTCTATACTGTTATACACACAAAGATAGCGAACAAGCGAGAAATCGAATTTGGTGCATTTCCATAGCAAAAATGGAAATACGAGATGTCAAACATGTTAAATATATACATAAATATATTTCTAATACATTTTAAAAACTGCATCTAAATTTTAGATTTTATTACTACGTTTCAATATTTACTTTTCACTTCTTTACTTTGCGCTGCTTCTTTTGCTGACGACTTAATGTCGATTTTCAGTAAAAATATAAAAAGGGAGCATGGGCAGAGAATTAAAGCAGCAACAACAAACAGCGACGTTGACGTCGACGTTGTCGCTTGCCTCGACATGTGCATGACAGAGAACGAACGAGGGGCACAAGCAGCAGCATATGACGACGACGACGACGACGACGTTACTCTAAAACACACACAATCAGCCCCAATCTCACGCACATACAATGATAAATATGTATACGTATATACATGTGCATGTACATAACGCAACCAAAGCGAAGGCAAAAGAAATGGTTGAAATAAAAATGAATGCACACACAGCATTTCAGCCATTTTTAATGACATTTAAGAACGATTTTGTTCCCAAAACACAAATACGTTATTTAATAATAATGTACTGTAAATTATATAAAAAGTACTGCACCTTAATCGTCTTTTAAAAGCATTTGTTCATTTTACTTATACACACAGGTATATAGGAGAGTAAAAAAAAAGGCAAAGAAATATAAACGATTTGCCTCAACGGCACGAATACATTTTTCAGCTGTGCACGCACTCAAAACCAACTCACGACTGACAACAGCAGCAAAAACGACAACGTCAATGGCGACCCCGTGAGCGAAACGAATGTGTACGAGCGCAAAATGAGTGAGAGTGAGTAAGGCGAGAAATTTTGTTTGACTTACACGAACACAAATACACTATCAGAGTGTATAGAATTTAATATGTACGTTAAATTTAATAAATGATTTGCAATTGATACAAGTCAACTTTCCAGAATAAATATTTTAACGTTATTGATGCCACTACCTCAGTCAGCACTTAGTGTTCAGTTGAACGGGTCACTCAACCCTTGTAGGTAAATGGCAATGAGGTCAACAAACCGACTCAGTCGTTGTGTTAATATTTTTTTTTTTAAGTCACACAGCGACGCACTTTATATTCATTCTAAACAAGTTTATCTCTTGAAACACGATGAGATATTGCTTATCCCCTTATTTGTAACTAAAGCAAATAAATATGGAAATAATATTTTTTTGCTCAGAAGGGAAATTAATTTCACTCAATATGACGACCACGGCTGCAGAAAAATGAGAGTGAGAGCGCACAAGCGTTCTCTCTTTTTTTTTATTATCTGTCCCGTCACTTTATTGGGGTTGAACTGCACTCGTTGTTGCTTGCTCTATTTATTTTTTTCTTTTACCTGTCTCTGTGTGGGCGACGTTAGAGTGGAATTTGTGTTTTCCTGATCAGCTGATCGCATCAGTGTTTAAAAATGGATATAAGTGTGTGTGTGTGAAAGGTTCAAACAGCTGTTTTTTCGGAAGTTGCTCATATGACAAATAGACAGACGTTATGACTAATCTTCTTATAGACCCGTCTATGTGACTAGGTGACCTGTCTACACAAACACACATACAAAAATTCTGTTTTATATACGCAATTAAACGAGCAGGCACGAAGCGAGAAAAGGGCTACAAATGTGCTCGATAAAAATGCCAGCCACTTATTTACTTAAATACAGTGGGAAACTTTTTTTCAAACGTAAAAACAAAAAATATGTTTACTTATTAGAAGGAGAACACTGTATAGATAACATAATTGATAACGACCATAAAATTGTGCTGAGTATTTCTGGTTTGTGGTTATCGCCGTAGCCGAGCCCAAAATGGCTGATGAACTGTTTGAGTGTGTATGTACATATATTTTTTTTAACGAGAGCGATTTAAAGCGGCCTACGCAGCACTGACTGATTTCGAGTGCGGCGCTGTCAACGTCGCTGTTGGCCTACTTGAGAAATGCCACTCCACCTGCAATTGCAGCGTGTTACAGCAGCGGCAACAACCACAACAAGATCAACAACAACAAACGCAACGCGCTTTACATGCAAGTTGATTGCATTTGCGAGTGAGCAAACAGATGAGGTTGTTGTAAAACCAGTAACAAAACACAATAAATAAAATATGCAAACAAACAACGACACACACATATTATTTACCTAAATTCATTCGTATAGCAGAGGCAATGCAACAAGCTCAAGAGAGTAAGCACTCGGGTCGACGTTGCTGTCACAGCACAGGAAATTAAAGAAAGGCCACGGCCTGCGCAAAACACGACGCCGTCGTTGCTAAATTAGGCCGAACACAGCACATAAACAAGAACAAACAAAACTAAACACAAATTGACTTTCCTTTATCGATGATGCGCTGACCATTTGCCTATCGATATCAGGTATACTTTTATACAATATCGATTACATCTATTTTTGTTGTGTTTTAATGCAAGCAGCAGCTCGTAGAAAGTAAAATTACAACAGAGCTAAACAACTTAATATTCTGTTGAATAAAAATATATTGATTACATGTTTTATCGTTTACAAGCAATCAAAGTAAATAAAAAGAAGGACATCCTTATATTGACTTATCGATTTTATTTATTTTTAGCATTTTTTTTATATATTAAAAGCGCTAAACACAAACAGCTGGCAAAATGGAATGCAAGACAACATTACTACGAATATCCAATTGCAAGCAAATGCAACGTTCACTATCAATACCAATCGATATTTCCTCATTAGGCAGCTGCAATGCATTGAAAAACGCTGATGCTTTGCGTGAGTCCACCGAGCAGGAAACTTCCGTCTGCTCGGAGCCCTTATGAAGCAAAAGGCGACTAAAACGCGACGTTATCGTTGCCATCTCGGACTCGGACACAAGATTTAGTTCGCCGGCGGCGCTGCCATGAAAAATCAGACTAGGTGAGATGTTCTTTAGCTTGTCAATAAGACTGCGCAGCAGGCGCAGTGAGGGTAAACCGAGCACAACCTGAGTGGTCGGCACCTTGGGCAGCACAAACGAAGGCCAATCGCTGACGGGTATTACAGCGACTGGCACATCGTGCACCATCTCACGGGGCTCAGCAGAACTAGGTGATACCACCGATGCAATCACCGAGATGCAAGGAAACTGTATTTGCTTCAATTTCAGTTTGCAACTGTGCACGCTACTGGTGGTTCCCGAGCGTAGCACGGCGAGGGCGCGACTTAGATGCATGGCGGACATAACAAGCACTATGAACTCCTCGCCAGGTCGTGCAGGCGTCATTTTGTACTCCGGAAAGTAATCTTTGGACGCAATTGTCACCCAGACGAGAGGTGAGGATGTCGAGCAGTGCTCCTCGTTCACAATGAAATGCATTCGTTCCTGCCCCAATATCATCACACAATCCTTGGCCAGTTTGGCCAGTGTGCCAGCAATGGCCTGGAACTCGCGCATATAAAGCACATCCAGCATTTTGGCACGGAACTTCATGACTAAGGGAACATATTTCAATGTGCCAGCAACAAGCCAGAAGTAGAAAAATGAAATGGGAAGAGAGAAGACAAAAGAAATCAAACGCTGGTTGCCAAAACAAATAAACAAACAACTACAACAAAACATTTGCAAGGAAAGCCAATTCATTTATACTCTAACTGATTTTGCAAATCGATATCAAAGTTAAAAATATACATACGCATGCATGTTTTTTTTTTTAAATTAATATTATTTCTTATAATTGTTTATGCTATCAATAATTGGTAGAGTAAAATTATCCAGAGAGAATAGAGAAAAGGTGAAAAATAACAGTAGAAATAGGGTAGTAAGAGAGAGAATTCAATAGAAAAGTATATCATCAATATACCCTTCTCTCGAACTGTATAATGGGTACAAAGGGAGAACGTGATAGAATTGAAAGACGAAGACTCCAGGAATAGGACCGCCGCACTACAGGGCCTGGCCACCGAGTTCAATGTACAAAAGCACACTTATACACATATAAAGACAAACACATACACATACAAACAAGAAAGTCAGCCAGGCGATGGGCAGACAAAGCGCTGAGCGAGTTCGAGTTGTGTTTTGGCTCTTTTCGAGGGGGCGAAACAGCGTGCACCAATACCAGCGATATGTCTCTTACACAAACATGCACATACACACACACATACACGTTTTTCTGCTATGCATACAAAGTCGCCGTCAAACGGACAGACACACAACAGGATTTTGTGTTTATTCGCTGCAGCACTATGGAGTTGGTGTGTAAGTGTGAGGGGTTTAAGGGAAGGAAGACGCCTGCACGGCAAATTGAAAGAAGTGGCAGGCAGAATGATGTGGCTAAAGGACGGGCGCTGCTTCTCTTTTAAAAGCAGCAACAACGGAAATCAAATTATGTATATGCGATCTGTAGGCGGCGCAAGCAATTGACGGCTTTGGAGTATGTGGTGTTTGCATTGGGACTCTTTGGGGTCAAAATATTTACCTAGGGCAGTTCAATCAACTTTCAAGGTTGACTGTCAACACGGCAGCGTTGCCATATTGTGGCATACCCTGCAAAATCCCAACATACAAACAAATAATTGAGTTTGGACACGTATAAATTGCAATAAACATGGAGAAGAAAAGCCAAACAAAATGATTGATTGGGCTAGTGGGCTGCCACCTTAGTTAAAACAATTAAAAGATTGCTATAAACAGGCGCACTTTAGAATACAGCAAACATAAACGTAGTATATCGCTGAATTGTCTTGCATCATTTTTTGACACCGACATTGCATTTTACGGAAATTTAATACACATGTTAGGATTTGAGTGTAAATGTAAGTTGCTGGCATGACCTTGGTCTTTTTTTTTTATCGGATCGTTCTTTGTCCCACTTCATTAAATCACAGATTCACAAATTAAATGCCAACAATGACGTCACACAAGACGCGTATGTATTTCATAAGTGTGTGTAAATAGTATTAAAATCGAACTTTGATCATTATAACCAAGAAGTTGTTCGCTTTGATTTTGTTGTTGCTGCTACTGCAAAGCATTACTTGCAAAAAAAAATAAATAAATGTCTAAACACGAGTTGCCAATAAGCAGAACAAACCTTCAGCGAAACTCAATGCAATGTGACCATAAACGATAAACAAATGCATATGTATATCCATACATGTGCAACATAAGCAATGGCAACAGCACAATGCAAACACAAAACCATATAAAAAGCTGACAAGAGGCCAAAATTAAATACAAAAAATAAAATATAAAAAAAAAAAACGGTGCGCATGAAATTCAACGTGACTGCTAAAGTTGCTGCATTCAGGGAGCCACACACTCAACAATATAGTATACACTCGCAGAGGCTGCCGTTCGGAGCATAAATAAAAGAGAAAGTAAAGACTTAACAAGATGCTGCGCATCAGTCAGGAAACAAATTATGCATGTATACATTAGCATATAGAGATTATATTCAAAATAGAATAAAACAAATATCAATATGTACACACACATACACACACAAACGCATGCTTGAGAGCACTCGACAATAACTGCAGTGATCAGCGTTGCCAACGAAGTTGAAATCATCGCGGTACACAATGTACATATTTTTTTAAATTTAATTAAAGTCACAAAACCTATAAGAACAGCACGCTCCAGTCACACAGCACATTTAACTACTCAATATACACTAGACGAAACAATTTTCTTTGCGTTTTTACCCAAAAGCCATTGTAAAAATCAATATCGAAGCTTCACCTCACACACAACTTTATAGCTTACCACTTCGTTTTGCACTTGGTATACAGCGATTTTTAGAAATTATTCCTGCACAATTTGACGGGATGGGCTTTTAGGTGTTCTTAGCAAACAGTAAATGCACACGATTTGTTTCCAAATATTGAATAAAAAGGCAATCAAAAAATGCAAATGGTCGACATTTTGTTTTCTGTCTGTGTGTGACAGGCCACTCGCTGCTGAGGCTGCTGATTCGACGAAATACACAAATGTGTGTATGTATATGCATACACATATGTGTGTGAGTGGCCAGCGGAGCCCCAAGTAGCAAATCATGCTGGGTTGTTGCAACAATCACACGCAATGCATTTACATAATGGATTTCTAGTAAACGGTGTGCATAGTTGTTACACTTACCTCTTTGCTATTAAATTACAATGATTTTCACAATTTTCACTGAGTTTTTTCCTTTATTAATTTCTACACGTAACAAAATTCCGACTCCGACACTGCTGACAACAGCACAGGTCACACTGTTCCAGAAACAGTATAACCGAATAACGAAAGACAAAATATCACTAAACTATTGCAGCGCTACTGCGATATATCGATATAAAAATTTTGTTGTACAGATTAAAAGTACTGTGACAAATTTGCCAAATACTATCACTTCATATATTTTTTATGCGTCAATTGACTTGTTAGAATTGAAAAGTATCATTAATAAGACACTTTTCTTATATATCGTATTGCTAAGACAAACTAATATCGATATACCAATGCAATGCAAGCATAACTAATTATTATAATTTGTACATATTACACGAAAAATACAAACCGGGTACACAAGCGAAAGTTTCGTAACTCATCCTTAAACTTGTTAATTTACAAATTATATTTGCAACTAGTAAAAAGAAAGAATACAGACAACTACGTGACATCGATAAACAATAACACATACACACATCCACTGCAAAGACGCTCCCAATAGGAACGCGCCAACAGCAATAAAAAGACAACAACAAGCGGCTTATCAGAAACAGAGAGACAACAACACGTTACTAAAAAAAAAAAAATTAATTAACAGTCAAATATTAGCGAACCACAACTCTTTGTCGCCTTAGTCACCAAAAACAACGCCAAACGTACTGAGCAATTTCTCTGGTGCTGATTCTGTGACGTGTCCCCATCAAAAATTTGTAAGAGACTTAAAATGTGCGGCTCTCCCAACACAGCGGCCGGCTCAGGCGCCCGGGCACTCATCTTAGTGGGTGGCTATGGCACACGTCTACGTCCATTGACACTGAGCACGCCAAAGCCGCTTGTGGAATTTGCGAATAAGCCCATTTTACTGCACCAGCTAGAGGCGCTAGTCGATGCGGGCTGCCGTCAGGTGAGTTTTACTGGCGAAGCAATAACAACAGTTACATAAACAAGTTTTTGTTTGCAGGTTATTCTGGCCGTTAGTTATCGAGCGGAGCAAATGGAACAAGAATTGAAAGTTGAGGCCGATAAACTGGGCGTAGAACTTATATTTTCACATGAAAGTGAACCGTTGGGTACAGCTGGACCATTGGCACTAGCCAAGCCACTGTTGTCTGCCAGTTCGGAACCTTTCTTTGTGCTCAATTCGGACGTTATCTGTGATTTTCCATTCAAGCAACTGGTGCAGTTTCATCGCAATCACGGCAAAGAGGGCACCATTGTGGTGACCAAAGTGGAGGAGCCTTCTAAGTATGGAGTTGTTCTCTATGATGAAGTGGGCTGCATCAAGAACTTTATTGAAAAGCCTCAAGAGTTTGTCAGTAATAAAATCAACGCGGGCATATACATTTTCAATCCTTCAGTGCTTAATCGCATCGAGGTAAAGCCCACTTCCATTGAGAAGGAAGTGTTTCCTGATATGGCTCTACAGCAGGAGCTCTATGCCATGGAATTGACCGGCTTCTGGATGGACATAGGACAGCCCAAAGACTTTCTAACTGGTGCGTTGTCATATATATTTTTAGCATAACGACGCGTTTGCCTTGCTTTATCAAGTGGCCCATTTCTTGCCTTATCAGCTAATTGTTTGGCTTTGTACCCAGTTGACTTTTATCTATTGTCTTAGAATAGTTAGCAGCTGGAAAGCTAGTATGGTAGAACTAATAACCCTTTTCCGCAGAACCTTTAATTTAAAGTGATTGCCACGTTTTTAGACAATTGCAGGTATATAATAACAAAATCATATTGTTTTCGTTTACTTTACAGGCATGTGCCTTTATCTCAGCTCGCAGCGTCAAAAGCAATCAACAAAACTCTATACGGGACCCGGTGTTGTGGGAAATGTACTTGTGGACCCCACAGCTAAGATAGGCGAAGGCTGCCGCATTGGACCAAATGTAACAATTGGACCCGATGTCATCATTGAGGATGGTGTGTGCATCAAGCGTTCAACAATACTAAAAGGCGCCATTGTGCGTTCACACTCCTGGCTGGACTCCTGCATTGTGGGCTGGCGTTCAACTGTGGGACGCTGGGTGCGTATCGAGGGCATTACAGTGCTTGGCGAAGATGTCATTGTCAAGGACGAACTGTATGTGAATGGTGGGCAGGTGCTGCCACACAAGAGCATTGCAGCCAGTGTGCCAGAGCCGCAGATAATTATGTGAAGCACATATTTATTTGCCATATCATTTGTAAATACTATAACGTTTATTTTTTTGTCATCTGGTATTCGATGCACCAATTGCCTTGTGTGTATGTGCGCGTGTTTGTATGTGTATGTGTGTTTAACGATTAAGCTGAATGTTTGCCAATAATATTCTAAAGTACATTTGCATTTCCATTAATTTAGCCTGGCTAAAAGTACATTGTAAGACTTTCAAATGGGAAGCTGAAATACAAAATTAAGGCAGCAGCATTTGGATCAAAAACTTTTTTCACAAACAATACATAAGTTTTTATACGTTTACATTGCAGTCTAATATAAGAAATACAAATATATTTTATGTATTATTAACATTAAAAAAAAACAACAACAAAATTAACAGCTGTTTCAAGTTAAAGCCGTTGCCTAGCAACTTTTATTAGAGGCAACTAAAACACAACATTAAGGCATAAGGAAATTTTCGTGTAAAAATGTTTAAAAGCTTGGAAAAAATGAACAAATTGGATGCACAACAACAGGAGCTTCTCTGGGAGGATAAAGAAGTTAAATTCGATACACCAAATCTGTAAGTTTTGAATTTTGAAATGATTTAAAGCATAATTAGTTACAACATATATTCTTCTTTTAGGCATAATTGTTTCCACATTGGTGAAAAAATCTTGGATACAATTTACCACATTGAGGATAGCAAAGGAAATCCGGGAGACACAGGCAAATTGTTGGTAACCAATTTACGCATTATTTGGCAATCGTTGGTCCACAAGAAGTTCAATTTGTGTACGTAATTAATTGAGAAATTGGTGCAAGTCGGAGAAATTTAAAAACTCATGAAAGAATCGTTTCTGTTAACCGAGTTTAAAGCCTTTTTAATTCGACAGCATTTAAATGAATTCTTTATAAGTGAACATTTTTTATTTTATTTATTGATTAGTTAAATGACTTATTTTGGTTATGGTATTGTAGCTTTTTTTAAGGTAAAAGATATAAATGTGCTTATAATGATTTTATATTAATCAATATGATCCTCTCTTGCAGCCATTGGCTATGCACGGATTGGTAATACAAATACTCGTGTGGTGCATATGCATACCAAAGGACGCATGCCAAGCCAAGCTTTGTATATTCTGGCAATTAGCAATGAAACACGTTTTGAGTTTCTATTTACGGATGTCTCGGGTGAAACGGCACGACGTGATCAACCCATCTTTGCCAGCGTTTTCGATGTGCATCAGTAAGTGTCAGTTAACCAATCTACTCAAACTAGTTAGCCAGTGATCAGTGTCCAACAACTCCAACAGTTTGTATCAGCGCACTTTTCTCTATCGGGATTTGAAGCTGCGCGGCGCCATTGTACAGGCGGGCCAACTGATTCTGTTGCCGGATGAGCAGGTGTACAGTGAGGTGCAGGGCGTCTGGAATCTATCCAGTGATCAGGGCAACTTGGGCAGCTTTGTGGTGACGAATATACGTCTCGTGTGGTTTGCCGATGCCAATGAAACCTTTAATATCAGTGTGCCCTATTTGCAGCTGGACAATGTGAGTACTTGTCTATTTTACAAATTTGATGCTTGCACTCATTATTAAGTTACTTTCAGATACGGATACGTGAGTCGAAATACGGTCCAGCTTTGGTTTTGCAAACGGCAGAGACGGGTGGCAGTTATATGCTTGGATTTCGCATTGATCCCGTTGAGCGTTTGAACAAACTATTCAAGGAACTTTGTTCGCTGCACATTATCTATAAGGATCAGCCCAATTTGGGCGTACATTACGATCCGCAGGAGGCACGCCAACGTTTAGCTTATGCCGTTGAAGAGGCTGCCGCCCTGTCAACACAATTTAAACTGGATGACTATCAGGAACTGGATGAGCGGCAGGAGCGTGAAATCAATACTAAACTAAATAACTATCTAGCCGCTGGCTGTTTGGGCAATGAACACAAGACAAGTGCACCTATTTATTGTAAGGAATTAGGCTTTGCTATGGAACCCATACCCAGTGGCTATAACCTGCAGGATCTGTGGAATGTTTTGCCAACCAAAATGGAAACATTTGATGAATGAATGACTTACCTACCACTAAACATTAATAATTGATTTAAATTAATTGAATGTCTGTTTTGAAACCATGCTAAAAATTAATTTCATTCATTTATAACTTTTTACTTATTTATTGACGCATACAACTCGCTGTTTGTTTTAAGTAATTTTGCTCTATAGACAGTTATTTTTGTTATATATATATTTTTTTTCGAAACGTTTGAAACTGCTTTAAGCTTAGGGCAAATAGATTTAATATGTGAGTTTTTTGTTTTTCTTTTATTAGCCCAACTCGTTGGTATCTCAATGCTTAGATTTAATTCTAATTTTTTTTTTTTTTTTAAATAACTTTTTCATGTGATTTTGGGGGCGAGATTTGTCTAATGAAGTTCATCATTGAAAGCAAAAAAATAAAAAAATGAGATTTTGCTGTCTTTTGCTCTGTTTTAAAAATTAATTCATATCACAACACACAGTTGATTTGACCGGTCTGATTATACATGTAGATTAAATATAATATGTAGATTTGTATTTTTCTTGTTTATTATTAGTTATAAATTGAATGAATTGTGTACTTTGTTGTTTCTAAGCTATAAATTCTAACAAACTTAAATTAATGTAGGAAATTAAGAATAGTTGTGGCGTTTGTTTTTTTTTTTTGCTGCAAATATCATTTTGCCTCACAGGCGGCCTAAATACATACATACATGATACATTTTTAATTGTAAAAAAATGTTAAGTGTTTAATTCAAACTATAATGAAAATCTGACTGACGATATATAGTTATCAGGAATGGCTTATAATTTACATTTTGTATTGATTTTGTTTTGTTTTAACATTATTTTTTTTTTCGATAGCATTATTTTTTGTTTTTAATACTTGTTGCTTACATTTTAAGTTTTTTTGTTTGTTTGTTGGTTGTTAAATTCTTAAAGGATTGAAGTTGCATATCAGTTGCCGTTTTAATGAGTTCTCTTTTTCATTATAATATTCGTTTAGTTATTCATCAGTCTTGAAGACCACTTTATATTATTATTATTATGTAGCGTAGTTGACAACACATAATTACATGAAGCAAGTGAAACATAAGAACAATAAAGACATACATAAACAAATAGTTTAAGATACATAATCTATCAAATTGAGAAAAAATAGTTATCAGCAATTTGACAAGCACATAGAACACAAGTTGGACGAATGTATACATAATGGGCGGGCAGACATAAACAAATCAAAATGCCAAGCTTAAGTTTCGTCTGCTGGGACTTTAATAAATATTTGTCTTTCGCCTTGTGTATTTCACTTGCTTCACATTCTGACTGGCGGTAACAAAACATAACAATTGGAAAAGACTTAAGATTCATAATTTGTTTATGTCTATGTTATAGCTTTTCTTGGGCATTGGATTACAATAAAGCCTTATGGCGTTCCAATGACTGCATTTAAAAAAAAAATTAAAAAATACCTAGATGGGGAAAGAGAGTTAGTGGAAAAGAGGAAAGGGGCAGTGGATGTGTGTAAGTGTAGTGTATGTGCTTATTTGCTGGTGGAGATCTGTAGACGCGCACGTTGTCGCGTCATAGGCGGCGAGGGACGCATTGACGATATGGAAGTGCTGGCAGTTTTAACCGCTGTTGCCGCAGCTGCAGTGCGTCGCTTACGCTTCGATGCAGCTGGATCTGGTTTGGGAACGGTTTCCTTAGCTTTTGCAGCAACTGCTGGTGCTTTCGGTTTGCTACGTCGCTTGGCCGAAAGCAGCGGCGCACGGCGTCTTCGCTTGGTTGCCACTTTTTTTGGCTTGACGCTAATGGAACCCAAGTCTGTATCTGCTGCACCAACATCTGTGTCTGCGGCAGCGACTTCGACTGAGCCTGAGGTGTGTGTGTTGCTGTTGTCCTTGGTTTGTTGAGTGCTACTGATGTGTTCCCCTTTGCCGCTGCCTGCTACATGTGGCACAAAAGCCGATGCGGTTTTAGTTTGTGGCAATGTCAGTGTGCTGCAAGAAAAGAGAGAGAGAGAGAGAGAGAGATCTTAGATCTTAAAGTGCTCTAACTTAAAGGCAGAACTTACCTGAGCTTTGGTTTAAGTGCAACTTCCGGCTCCTTGCGTGCGTGCTCCTCCTCTTCATCGTCGTCATCATCATCATCGTCGTCTTCATCATCATCATCATCACTATACAAATTGGAAGAAGGCGGCAAAAATTTAGGTCGCTTCAGTTCAAAGCCGCGTGCCTTGTTGCTAAATAATTAAAACAACAAAATTTTCAGGAAAAATTAAACATAAACTTAATACAAGTTGTGATTGTGATTGTTCTTACATTTTAATTGGCGTTATGGGCATGGGACGAATGGGCTTGAACATGCACAGATCCATGAGTAAGCTATCAGTGCTGGGATTGCGTTTGCGAGCCGACGCCGAACGATGCAAGGCGCCGGGTGCAACAGCAAAATGACGCAAAAATGCTGGTGTGGGTTTAATATATGGCTGGCTGCGCACAAACTGGCGACTAGCTAGGCTGGTCTCGGCGGCTGTGCCCATAACGCCACCAGTGCCATAGATTTTACGCTTAAGTTTGTGAGTGCTATCGGGTGGCTTGGGTTGTTGTGGCGGTGCAATCACTGGCGTTGGTGCTGCCGACATAACCAAAGCCTTTTGCACAGTATCCTTGATGAATTCCGTGCCGCGATGCAGGCGCACAGAAAGCGTTTTCATAAGCGCACTGGCCGCATTGCTGGCTATGCTGCTGGTGCTGCTCGTGGAAGACGTTGCTGCGCCCGCAACCGCTGCTCCAATCGATGTGGTGGGTGTGCTCGTATTAGCGCTAACATTATTCTTACTGTTGCTACTATTATTATTAATATTGTTATTAATTTTACGTGTTGCACTGGAATCGTAGGTATAGGGCGCTGCTTGCCCGGCTGCCGCCAGCAACATTATTATTATTGCTGGTTCAAGCAGCTGCGCTCTGCTATTACTGTAACTCCGCCACCTTCAGTTGCAACTCCTGCTGCTTGTTCTTTTGCAGCCCCCTCCTCTTGTTGTTTTTGCTCCGTCAGCTGCTGTTCGTCTAGCGTTTTTAACATGCCCGGCGTTTTATCTTACTTGCTCTAGTTAGAATTATGTGTGCATTTGCTTGAGCATTTTTTCGACCTTTTTATATTACTTTTGTTAACGTTGTTTATATTTTTATTTATTTTGTTTTTGTGTTTTCAGCTATTTCACTTCTGTTCTTCTTCACTACACAGTTTTTGACAGTTGCGGCTTGCACGCTGTTTCGTACAACTACACTACTACAAACTTATTCAACATACTCCTACTACTACATTGCCTTCTATTGTGTGTAGCCGTGGTTGCTTTTTTTGGGCCACAGCGTCGCATTCACCGGTTTAATACAATCATTATTTAATACGCAATTGTATTATGCACACACTGTTGTTGGGTGTTATGTTCATAGCAGCGTTTGCACCTTTTTTTTTGGTTTATGTGTGTGCTTTGTTTCTGTTTTTTGCCATAAACGTAGAAATTTTACGTTTTGCTATGTTTTACACCTTACTACTGATTGTTCATTCATCAGCAGCTGTAGTCCGTGTATGTATTCACCACACTTAACATTGGCTTAAGCACTCAACAGTTTCAAAACAGATGCGTCTGAACGCAACGCAATAAAGTTGTAATTTTTCCGTTTGGGGTGTGTACACACTGTTAGATATTTTGCAATAAACCATCAAATCGGATTACACAGCATTTCTATTATGTTAAAGTTTTTATTTTTATAATCTTTTAATTATGAGTCTGCGTTGTAAAGTTTTGGTTTAGCTTAAATCGTTTTACAATCGCACTGTGTTGATATAAGGCAACTAAATGATTTAAAATTCGCGCCTTATAATTAAAGAGCATTGAGTGTGACCAAACATTCGTTTTTTTGCATCACTTCTTGAGTTCAAACTTGGGTGGCAGCCTTGTTTTAAAACAGCAGCTGGCTCAGTTTAAATTTGAATAAACAAACTCTAATCAATAAATACGAAACTTGAAGATCATTTCGCAACACACACATACACTGAGTGAAAATTTAAAATGTAATAATAAACCATTGCAGCTTCTGTGTGCCAACAAATGATGGCAATCTACAGTCATAGATCGAGCATCGTTATCAAGTTTATTATGGCTAAATAATTGCCAAAGTGCATGCGGTGCATAATTTACGATTTTGACGGCGCCTGCACCACAGCCTGCGGAGAAGTCAGGCTTCTAAAGGGGGGCAACTCTGGTCACTACGACCACCACCACCTACAGGGATGCACTGGCGATGCTGCTGCAGTCGCTGTCGCTGCTTTTGCTGCTGTGACAGAAGTGTTTTTTGGCATGTCAAATGGCCGTTGAGGCGCCCCCCGCCGCCCATACACTCCTCTGCCATTGACTGGGCTTTTTAATAACATTATGAAAACGCGTGTTTTACAGCTCATCAGAGTCCGAAGCATTTTTTTCCTTCCATTTTTAGTCGTGCACTCTTTTCGCTGTTTTTGCCTGTGCCTGTGCCTGCCTCTGTGCCTCGCTAGAGACTGCTGCCAGTTTATAAAAAGAGTCAAGAGTCCTCGCGGCTGGAGGTCGCTTGGGGGTCGTCGTCACAGTCATAGTCATCGTCATTGTCGACAGCGGCGCCCTCCCATTGCGGCACCATGCAGCCACGCGCGTCGCCTTCTGCGCAACCGCAGCCGCAAAAGCCAGAAGCAGCTAAGCTACTAATACAAATACAAACACAAATGCAAATACATATGTACATGTGTGCATGTATGCATGTAGCTGTCCAGGCGTTGGTTGAGCAGGCTATAATTTTCCAATATGCAAATGTGTTTGTGGCACAAAATGGCGCAGCGGTTGTTGTACGCACGTGGGATGTTTACCACAAACGGGTAAGCACAGCAACCGCATCCAATTGCGACGTCGTGCGTTCATTAAGGATCCAGTGACAGAGAACGAGAGCGAGACAGAGCGAGAGAGAGAGAGAGAGAGAAACCCTTTAGCTGGGTGAGTGGCTAACCATTGACAATTATGCAATTTTGCAGCACGACTAAACAAATTATTTTCACTAAATTAAATCTTAACTCGTGCTGGGCGCACTTTTTTCTCTTCTCTTTATTTTTTAACCCGAACACGTACGCCTCCTAACCTAACCTCAAATATGTAAAAAAAAAAAATTATAAGTAATCATGTGGATTGACATGTGGCATAGCGTTGAGAAGTCTTTGAGTGCGAGCTTGTTGATTTTTGATCTTAACACAATACAGCACAGCTGCTACTGCTGCTGCTACTACTTGTTTTTCGTCAAGAAGCGTGTGCGTTAACAAAGCAAATGATGAATCTTAATGAAATCGCATTTGACATTGAATTGAGATGACTTCAGGCAAGACAAAAGCTGCCTGCTGTGAGCCATAAGTAACAGAAGAGAGAGCACCAGCTGCCTCATTAAATATGAATTAAAACTTCCAAAAAATTTACATGAGATTCTAACTTGACTTGAGTTGTAAGAAGAGCTTTCGTATATCCCAAAAATAGTTAAGTTACGTTAAGTTAGGTATATTTTTAATGTAACTAAGAAAACGTTCTAACTAATGCCACCTTCTTTAATAAGTGCTCACGACAGACAAAAGCTTTATGCTATAGAATAGAATAATAGAATAAAAGAGATAAAAAAGTTACAGTTATATTTGGATGGAACCGTCGATCTATTCTTATAACTATAGCTGCTAATTTTGAAAATCACAAAACCGAAATTAGTGTGTACTTTTAAATCGATTTTATTTGGCAGCTAATGAAGCTTTGAAAGCAATCTACATAATTTATGAACCTCTACGCGTTTGAATTTTTTTGTTTTGTTTATAATCAAGAAATCGAATGCAAAAGATAAATGATTATTCAATACACACGCACACAACAAACAACAATTTGTGCGCTACAAATTTAGCGCATTGTTTTCAAATATTTTCAACGAATTGTTCAATTCCCAAAGAGCCAAATCGATTTGTTTTATGCCGACATTTACTTATAACATACTCCTCCCCATCTCTCTCTCTCTCTCCAAAATCTATGCGCGATTTCAATTACATTTCATTTTGGCCTTAACTTGTTCACAGGTGTGAATTATATATTTCAAAGAGGTTATTCTACTTTTTTTTGTGTTTTTTTTTTTTAATGAAATAACCATTAATCATTGCACAAATGAAGTACAATAATATTTTCTTGAGAGAGTTCACTTCAACCCTCCAACATATTATTTATTTTCTCTCTTCTTTTTGTGTTCCTTATTGTAAAGTGTAACATTGATTAAGCATTATTAGCGTTTATTGTTGTTGTTGTTTGTCTTCTTTTTCTATTCTCTATTCTCTGGCATTGTGTTTGGTTCATTGTAGACACACTGGCCGCATTGGTTGTGTTTTTGTGCTCGCTCAGTGGGACACTTTCCATCATCAACACTTTGAAATGATGGAACGATTCGTTGCCCAGCTCTGGCAGCCCAATCCCCAGCCCCTACAATATGCGCCTGCGCTATTTGGGGCACTATTCATATTCGTTGTTGTTGTTGTTGTTGTTGCTGCAGTTCTTGCTTGATGTAAATCAAAATTGATTTGCTTTATAGCCTGAGGTAATGAAGTTTTTTAATGAACTAATGGATTCCAAAATAGACAGAAAAGAGAAACAAAGGCTTATGCCATTTAAAATAAAATGCAGCAAACCAAAGTTAATTAAAATACTTTATGAAGTAGCCATAAATATATTGACTATATTATTATTCTTATGTGAAAAATTATATATCTAGTAGTATTGCAGTGTAAGTTTCGTTACATATCCGATTTTGAGATCTACGCGCAACCCTGGACTTAAGTTCGCCAAGACCCTAAAATATTCACAATTTTCTAGAGGAATCTGCAAAACTGGCTCGTCAAACGACGCTATAAATCTCATAAATCATTGCAAAATGAGTAATAAAAAAATGCCTGCCAAAAATATGACAAAACAAATAATGCAAAATTCAAAAGATCCTAGCAAAAAATAGTAAAAAACAAATAAAAGGAGAGAGAGAGACTAGTTGACAGAACGAAACAGCCATTAGTCAAAGCAAAGAGCAAAAGTTGGCTAAACAGCAAAAGCGGCCAATAAAATTGCTGGAGAAATGGCCATAAACACAGCGGATGGCCAAAAAAGTGCAACCGTTGCCCAGTTGGCTAAAAGCGCCAGCCACAACAGCAGAAACTCAAATAAAAGTTATGTTGAAAATTGATTTTGCGGTAGCCGGAGCAATAAATGTTTTGCCCAAATGCTAAATACAAGCTCAACACGAAATGGAGTGGCAGTTAGAGGGTTGGAGGGGAGGAGGTTAGGGTGGGGCCAGGCAAATCAACTGGTCAACTGGACAACTGGATTTGCGGTCTTGCGTAGTGCATGGAAAACCTTTTGACAAAATGAAAAATATGCATGGCAACAACAACAGGGGAAGGACACAGGACATATGGCCCAGAACGAGAACGAGAGAAGGGAATAGAAAGGAAGAGAACTAGCAAGTGGACGGGGGGCTTGCAACGAAGGAAATATGATGACATATCGCGTCATAGTTCAAACGGCAGGGAATCCTCTGATCAATTTTGTACACAGCAAGGCGCCATCTTTTTGGTAGCATTGCATGAGGTTGGACTTTTTAATGCCCTGTATGGAATAGAATGTGCAGAAAGGGTGTTGCAACAAGCTAATCAAATATGTAACAATCTTTAATATTCAAAACAAAATGTCAATAAAATCATCGCTGTATTCAAAGTGAAAAGAAAGACTTCTTAAAAAATATTGATAAACTTAATTGTTATAATATTTATGAAATTTAATAGACATATTTATGTTTAATTCGTTAAACTTAAAACCAAATCTTTCAATCTTTAAATAATGCAAATAAATGTTATTATTTTAAGACTATATTTCGGAAAACTTTATTTAAAATTTAATTTTTTACAGGGTAGCATTCGTTCCTACTTTTGTTATTGCTTTATTTTGGTCGGTTTCTGTGCATTGCAGTTGGCCTGGTCAGTGGCGCATTTTTGCCTTCGAGTGCGCCAAATCGTGGCCATAATTTTTTATTATCCAGACAGAGCTCCGAGCCCTGATACCCTTTAAGCACACACACACACACACACACACTCACTCGATTTGTGTGTTGGCTTCTGTTGGATTTTTTGGGCAGCGCTTTTTTATTCTTAGCATTTAAAAGAAAGAAAGAAAAAAATGCTTCACAAGTGCAGAGCAGTTCCTTGAGTAGCCATAAAAATAATTAATTGGCTTTTATGTGGCAGAAGCCGTTGCAAATTTTGCTTCTTGCCATTGCAAATGCAATTTTTGCGATGGCGCGTCTCCACTGCTCCGCTTTGTACATTTTAATTAATGCTATTAATTATTAGCATCATTATCACGTTGATGATTATCATTATTGAATGCATCTGTTTTGCGGTTACACAAAACTCATTTCCGTTTTTGACGGCCATTTTGGTTTTTTGGTCGCTTAGTTATCTTTGCATCTATATTCCAGACATACATACAGTATTTAATTAGTTTTGTGGTTTAATTTTGTCGAATTAATAATAAATATTGATGTTCGATTTTGTACAGTTTCGCTTAGCTTTCAATGAAACAGTTCGAGTTCTAGGAATTCGTTAATAATATTTGGTTAATTTTCTAACGTATGAACATTTTGACAAGAGAATAAGTTAAAGTTTATTATAATAATAGTTACAAAAACATTTAAAAACATCAAATATTTATTTGTAAAATACATTTAAATAAAACTTTCTTATTAATTCTTTAGTTTTTTAAACCTTTTCAAACTAATTATAAAATTTAATGTGTGTGTTTTTTTTTTTAATATCACTCTCCCGCTGAGTTAATAATCCCCAACTATTTTACATTTGTCATATGGTCGTGGTTTTTTCATAAGAATCTTTGTTTTATAACATTTTCATGCCACTGGTTTAATTATTATTCATACATAAAAACCCTTTGCTGCTTATATTTTTTTTTGTTGCATATCAGTATTTTCATTAGTTTATGCGCAGAAAACTGGCAGCACAGTATGAAACATCTTTGCTGTTCTAGAAAATGCCAACCCATAAACTATGTGGAAAATTGTGTGGAAACGGTGCGAGTAAATTGTTGTGGAAAATGTGTGCGGCAAGCGAAGAGAGCCAGAAACAAGCGCTAAATTAATGAGCTGCAATAACCAAACAATTTTAATAACAATCAACGCTGCGGTGCTCAACGAACAACAAAACAAAATAATTGAAAAAAAAACGCAATTTAAAATAAACATTGGCGAAAGTACACAAAAAATGCTTTATGTGGAAATCATAGATACATTGTTTGTAGTTACATTGTTGTTAATGCACTTGATCTCGGGCAATAAGATATAAAATAGCTAAAGAAATAATCAGCTATAAGTAGCCGAAAAAGAAGGCACAATTGTCAAGGCACACACAGCGTGTGTTGCCAGATGTTGAGCGCCCGCATAAGCTAGATTCTAAGAAAAAATAGCTAAATAAGCTATTTAATCACACTGAACTTGAATCATCCCGAAATAAGCTATATTTTGATGATGCCATGTGAATTGTGCGAAAAGATCTAACCTGAAATATGCTAACCTGGCAGCACTGACACATACAGTTATTCTGTGATTTATACAAATACAATCACACTGGGCTTTTGTTAGAGATGAGCTTATCGACACTATTTGAACTCCAGCAGATTTGGCAGCACTTTTTTAGCACGCTTGCCAATTGAAACACACATTTGATTATTAGTTAATGAAACAAATTACTTTATGAAGTCTTAAGAACTTGCGCAATACATTTTTGTTGCTGTTTAATGCTTTATTTTTATTTATTTTGTCAAGTGACCTATAAGCATTTAGGCTTCAATTAATTCAGTGTTATCGATAGTAAGCAGGGTCGCCTTCCTTCCTTTACTTTTCTTTTATTAATCTAAAGTAGACAAGCACGCAGAACATTATTAAATTTTTCACTTTCTTAGAAAATTTTCATCAGCTTACATCGTTGTGCAGAGTAAGTAAAAAAGAATTAGCCAAAATATTTTCCGATTTGTGATATTAAAAGTGAATTAGTTATTAGATTGCTCCAAATATGAATCCGTCGAAATGGATTTGTGTAGAACTGAAGGAGGATGAATCGACAAATTTAACAACTGAAATGTCGGCTGCAATAATGGCACGTTGTCCTCAACCAATCACTTTCAATAGTGTATTTGAGCATATGCGGCAGCTTGCAAACAAGTACTTGAAGCAAATGTTTGAGCCTCAGGTTATTAGCCGTAGGATAATGTTTAATCCGGCCGATTTTTTGTCACACTTTGGCCAACTTTACGGCGGACTTGTGCGTCACGTGCCGAATCCAGAGTGTACGATGATTAAGCGTTTAATCGCTGAGAAACGTTGCCGTCAACTATCTAAATCGGCTGCAGCGCCAACTCCGACTGTTTTCTTCAAACCTTTGACTTCTAAGCAGCGTTTGAAGAAGAGACTGCAAAATCAGCCGAATTGGCTGCGTGGCAAACAACTGACCAAGCTACCGGCAAAGCCTGCTCCAGTTGTTGCTGTGGAGCTACCTAGCGATGTGCCAACCAAGGCAAAGTCTAAGGACGTGGAGCTGGGCTTGGTCGTCGCCAAGACGGAGTTGATACCATCGACGCTGTCTCTGCCTGCTGGCGATATTTTGTCTGAACAATTGGCAAATCTGAACAACGGAATTGGGATTCGCTTGCGTAACCCAGACGACAGCTTTCTACGAAAGCTTATACTTGCTGAGAAGCGACGTCGCCGTCTATTCAAACCCTACGAAATACCTGCAATTGCGGGTAATACCACGGAAGTCAAGGAATGTCAGGACCAGGTACCATTAGTGCCTAAACCGGTCATTGTTCCCAACGAACGCAACGACGAGGATAAAAAGGAAAACGTCGACTTAACCAATCGCCTTGATGTGGATGTAGAGGACCGTATTTCTCAGGCTGAAACACAATATATACCAACTCATGACTTTGGACGTGTCTTGCCATATTTCTCTTCTTTTGATATGGATGAGTTTGATTATTGAAGCACTACTAAAGCCATAATAAACTAAACAAGTTTAACCACAATAACACTTTAACATGATACAATAAATTTCTACAATACAAAATTTATGCAATTATGAAACGAGAACACTACAACATCGTTAAATAAATCTTTAAAAAATGGCTTCGTAAAGGAATAAAAATATTGTTCTGTTTAGTTTATTTAAAAACAAATCTTTTTATTAGTTAAAATTTTTCGAAAATTAATGTACAATATTCTTTAACTTGTACTTTTAATTCTTTAATTCACTTTTGATTGTAAAACAATTTAAGCAAGTGTTAAGAGCCCGTTGGTAAGGTAAGGTTAAGCCGGCTGACCCTTACAGAGGAGTATCACACAAAGATCTCAAGTTACCTTAAGGGTCTTTAGTGGGGTCAGTAAATATAGTACTTTGGAACTACATATCTTGGTGCGTGGAGCGTTCCCGGCGAATGTTTGCTCGCCTTAACGCGCAATGCGAAGAATTATCCTTTTCAGTAGCGCTATCGTTGTGCTGCCTTTGAGGGGCAGTTGGAGTTGTTCTGGCGTTTCTTGGACACTTCGTTGCTTGCATTCCGGTTGTTCCTGCATTCGATGTTGTCCGTTAGGCCTAGTTTCTTTGCATGAGCTGCTATCGGCCAGGGGCCGGTTAGTAGCCCGTATAAAAGAGAAAATATTCTTAAATCACGTAAAACATTACTAAAATAACTTTGAGTCTGAAAATAAGATTAAAATATGTGCTTTTAAGAATGGAAAAATTAAATTTTCCATCAAAGGTAAATAAAAGACAAATTAAAGGAAGTCTGGGTTTGTGTAACTTTTTGTTTTTGGTGCGGGTGTTTTTTGAATGAATGCCATAAATAATGAAAGAGCTGAAAACAAATCACGTACAAAATGAACGCTAATGAGTTTTTGTAATTTGGAAAAGTACCCAAAGATGAGTAAAAGTAACAACAACAACAAAAACAAAAAAATGTGGTTAAAAAGGCAAATCTAAACTGAATTGCGCAGTTTGCAGTGGGAATAAAATCAACGCCCCTTTTTTATTGTTTTTTTTTTAACGATTTGTCTAAGGTTCATTTTGCGCGCCAAATTAAACAACGCATTATAGCATATATATGTATGTATATACCCTATACGATATGTGTGCTTATTTAGTTTGTAGAGTTAATGAAGCGGAAATGCAAATCAAAATCGGAGAATACGTACGTATGTATATAAAAAGAGAGGGCCTTGAGCCAGGGCCAGGCCAATTGTTCACTTACCGGCCGAACAAATTTTGAGCAGCGAGTGCCGTACCGTTGTCGTCAAATATTTTTTGACCTCGTAGTGGGTCCATTGTTCCATACGCATGATATTTCATTTACGTAAAACAAAAACAACAGCAATTCCGAATGAACGAAGGAGAGTAAGAGAGAGAGAGAGAGACGTCTCTAGACTGCTGCGCTTTTGTTTGTTTGCATTCGATTTTTATTTTTTGTTCGTTCTGATTTTATGAGCCCTCTCTGGGGACTCAATTTGGAGTGCGAAAACTATAATACAATAGCATCGTGACGATTCTCAAAACAAATAGAGAGAGAGAGAGAGAGAGAGAGCATTTGTTGTTGTTGTGCTGTTTGGCATTAGTTGCAGCTCATTGCCTGCCAAACAGGAAGGGAACTTTGTGGTATTGAAAACCGCACAAAGTTTTGGTTTCGAAAAACTGTGAAATGTCATAGGTTAAGAACGGGGCAGCGAACGATTTTGCCTGGATGAAGGATCCCGGTTTTATTATGATCTTCAGTAAGCTCAAGTCCAGAAATATTTACATCATTATGAGTTATGGTCGGACTTTAATCGAACTATTTATTATTTAAGCCAGCCACCCAACATGGGTGGAAGGAAGATAGCTGGCATAGTGGCATCCCCATCTGCATTAGACATTCTCTGAGGCAGCCTACACCCCTGGCGCAACCTTACCCCCTTGCAATCAGTCGGTTGCGTCCGACTGCAACGTTTCCACTTGTTTTTAATATTGAATATTTAACTTGTTTAAGCATAATACCATACATAATCTCTTCTTAATTAGCTTATATCATTGATTTCGATGAACAACATCGAAACATCGCACCCTTCTGAGTTCATCATGTGCCTTTAATATCACCGAAACGCATCTGCTTATAGAGTTAACACATCGAAATGGCTTTATAATAAAGCGAAAATGCGGAAAACACCGAAAGATGATAATGAAAATGTGGCAACATAATGGAAAGCAAATAAAACGGAAAACAAATCGCCCATTTGTGCACAAATCCAAGGAAAACGAAACGAAAAAATGCAAACAGATGTAAATCCGAGCGTAAAACCCAATAACCAAAAGGCTCAATAAGCCAAGGCAAGAGAGCTGGGCCAGGAAAGACAGCAGGGAAATGAAAAGCGCGGCATAAGGCATGCCGCGCAGAGTCAGCGGGGGCGGGCAATACGTACATAGGTCAAGTATACGAATGCATTTGGCCCCTAATATACCTGGTCTTAATAACGGAAACGGGAACAGTTGGCGGGGGCCTTAAAGTGGCCCAAAAAATTAGAAGGACAACGCGTGCCGAGGTGCGAACCGGAAGTCACTCAAAGGCTGGCACTTTGTCTATTTGTCTTGCAAGTGAGTGCAAAAGCAGCTGCTCTTCTTCTTCATACCCTTGCCATTCACAAATTATGCAATCAAAGTTCGCCAAGTTCTGCGAATTGTTGTATGCAAACGGAAAACACGTGGGCAAACCAAGAAAAAGACACACAGCATGGCTCTAATTTTTGCAGCTTTGCAGCCCGACCCTGTTTTTCCGCTCACTCTCTCTCTCTCTCTTTGTCACTCCTTTAATGTTGTGTCTGTGTGTCATTTTACCGTTGCGCTGCGCTGCCTGTCATCATTTCTCATCGTTGCTTTTGTTTCCTTGTAATTTGTCACCGCTGGAGCTCATTTCTGCGGCGTAATTTGTTTGCAACTCATTTCGGATTCATTTCCATGACCCCCAACCATCCCATCCTTTACCTTTTTTTTTTTGTCTCCCTTATCACCTTGTTATTGCCTTTGTTTCATCTTGGTCTCGCTTTGATGCATTTAATTAAAATTATTACAACTTGTAATGGAGAAAAGCTTGAGCAATTTGGGTGTGCCAACAATTGAATTTCACCGAACATTCGGAATGCATTTATTACTGTTTGTAACTCAAAGTACATGCTGTAATTGGGGCGTAGAATACTAGAATGCTTTGTAAAATGCAGCAGAAAATGTTTTATTTAGTTGAGAATGTTTCTTAAAAGTAAAAACAAATATATAATTAAGTTTATCTTGAGTTATAATATAATAATAATTAAAAAAGTATACAAAGACTTGAGATTTTGCTAACAAAATTCTGGGTTTTCAGCTTAAAAAGTGAAAACTTCGAGGTTATAGACATTAAATGTTATTCACAACAAATACACAACAACAATGGATGCATACAATAACTGATTGCATTTAATGCGTTATACACACTTAACTATTTTTTCAAGCCTATAGTCAATCTATCAAGTAAGTTTGTGGGCCCCCCGCAATCATCAGACTCATCTGAAACTCTTTTTCTTTACGGGAAAAACTTCCACTCACTTCGCTACCAAGTGAAGCATATCAACAATTCGGTACTAGTATACTTAAGCCACTTCAGAAAACTAATTTTTGAGGATTAGAAAGGGCCAGACTCTATGTTCATACATATGTACATACGTACATCTAGTCTATTGCTATTGTGATCGACCATGACTTTGCTTTGAAAACATATTTGTAACGGCAAAAGCCGACAATGGATCGACAACAAAAGACTGTGCCAGAGAGAGAGAGAGAGAGAGAGCGAAATAAAAAAAATTCGAGTACACGCACTTTTAAACGCAATTACATTCATATGTTGAACTTTGAATGAAATCAAAATGTTGAGAGGTAGGCATACACATATTAATGTATATGGATGTACTTGATGTATACATAATATACAAAGCAACACTTATTTTTGCCTAGGGCGCAACTGCAGAGTTTTTGGCTTCTTTGCTTTAGCACTTCCCAGCCTCGCCCCAGGTGAAAAACAAACGCATAACAGCAGCACCAGCAGCAACAAATAAAACGTAATGCTGTTGCTAATGCTGCTGCACTCGCTCTCGTTGCTGCGTTTCTCTTGCATGCGCGCTCTCGTTCTCCCTTGCACACACTCTCATTTGTGCACTCGTGCCTGCAGCGCTGCTTTTCAGCAAACGCCATTGGGGGTTTGGCATTGAGCCTACGCACGGCAAACAGTGTTGCTCTCGCTCTCACCCGCTTACAGGCTCTGCTGCTGCTCTCTCTCTCTCTCGGCTCTGGTTGTGTATGTGTGCGGCTTTCTATGCGTTTCACTTTATTAGTTTGTCTAATTGCTTTTGGCAACTATTATTGCTGTTGCTGTTGTTGTTCGTGCTGTTGCTGCTTGTTGTTGCTTGTCGGTTTTGTCAGCGCAAAAAAAAAGTATCACAGATGTCATATTCGGGGCCCGCCACTGACCGTCCGGGCCCCCCGGGTGGTGGTTGGCCGAGCCATTGCTTTGATTTGACTCTTAACTTTTTGGGTGTGCAGGGGGCAACCGTTAGTTGCCATGGACCTATACCACGTACAACCAACGCTCATGTAATACTCTTTTAATAAACGCTGTTAAAGAAGGCGTGAAATTTGTGCTGTTTCACCATTTCCGCTGATCACACGCTGCGATTTGCCTAGATTGAGGAGTACAACCTTTAGAAGTACACCATATACACATTTTTATTATTAAATTTTAAAATACAATAATCTATAATTTGCAACAACGGAGCAGCTGTCATGGTTACGCTAAGAACTTGGCGCATTAACGCATCTAATTATTGAGATTTGCATTTAAGTTGATTTCAGAAGAGTTTTTCAGGACGGAATCATTCATCATACATCTTTCTGAATTTTAAAGTTAGAGATTGAGGAAAGGATGAGATTTTTTTCGGAGCTCGTTATGTGTTAATATATGGTATGTAAGTATTTACACATTTATCCGTATTTAAAATCTGTTCTAATAAGTTATTAGAAGTTATGAGAAGCATTTCAAATATCATTTAGCTTAACTTTCAACTAAATAAGTAAAAATTAAGAAAAGCTCTTTAAAATTTCATCTAAAAGCATTCCCAAAACTAATAATATAATTATCTGATAAATCAAATATTTTGCCCACCAATATTTTTGTCCATTAATCGTAAAGTCCAGGTGATCTGGTCATGGTGTATTCAGAACAGCAGTTGTGGCTCCCACATCTGCTTCTTTATGGCCACTTTGGCGTCCACATACTTATTTTTTTTATGGCATTCAGTTTGAGTAAAGTTATTTATCATTTAGCCGTGTAATTTTTCACGTACGAAAACTTCGAGTTCACATAGGCACACGCACCAGGCTTGCAGAAAAACTTATTATACTTTGGTTCTTGACATTTATTTCTACTTAAAGCAAAGAAAACAAAACAGTAAACAAAAATGCTGCAGCAAGAAGAACGTGCGATATTATTAATATAACTTTTATATGTGTGTGGTGGCCACATTCCTTGAGTAGATGGAAACAGCGCCAGCGGCAAGCTCATCCACAGCACACTACCACATCTACACTTATTGCATGGAATTTCAAATCGCTTAAATGTGTGTGTGTGTGTGTGTAGGAGTTTCGTTTTGGCCACCTTCGCGTGTCCATTGGTTATAACTCAAAACGCATTGAGGACTCAGACTTGGCGCACGTTGAAATAAATATAAATGTCAAAACTGAGTGGATTTCTTTTTTGTTTGGTGCGAGTTAAACATATAAAAAACAGCAATAACAACAACAGCCACAACAACAAAACCGAAACGTTGCACTTGGCCAACAAATGAATCATCATTTGGACGGACACGCAGCGTGAGAATCAACCAACTGCTGGGTGGCATATATTATGGTTCAAAAACCCAAAAAAGAAGCTTAAACCTTCGATGCTTGAAACAAGATTTTCATTTTCAATCTATAGACTATTCGGATCAATAAATATATGTTTAAGAATGTTATAATACTGTAGTTAATGGTTTTAGATGTGCTTTTGCAGTTAGAATTAACCCCGGTTTGCAAGCAAATTTGGTTCTAAAACCTAACTAGGAGACCGTATCTCATTCAAACTCGGCTTGGGCTTTTAAGTAAATTTGAAGAACTGGGCGCCTTAACTAACTCTTTAATAACATATTCAAATATTTTTCCAAATGTTGCGCTTTGTAAGTTTTACAGTCAAACTTCCATGTAGCGAATCTCAAGGGGACAAGAACAATCTTCGTTATAGAAAAAATTCATTATGTATAATGGGCTTTTGACTAAGCCAAATTGCAGGGTTCTGGTTTCTGACTTCGTTGTGTAGAAAATCTCGAAGTTCATTACATACATATATTATATTTATATTATAGATTTTATATAGATTTTTCATATAATCCTTTTTATTTTGAGTACTTATCAACTATAAAGTTGGCAAGTTTTGAGTTAACAATCAGCCCAAATGTATTAATTAAAACTTTCAGGCATGTCATAATATATTTAATGCCAAAACAAAACTATTAGAGAGCTCCACGAACAGTGGACCACCAGCTGGGATCTGTTCTGCTCTCAGCATAAGTTGCCATCAATCTTAAAGTATTACACGAGTTCCATTTGATGTTTCTTGAATTTTTATTTTGCAGAGATTATCATCATTTGGGTGCCTTAAAATCATAATGCCAGCAGCAGCAGCAGCAGCAGCAACAATAATAATGAGTGGAGTCTTCTGGGACGGCGCTATATGGCGCCTGTCGTTTTAAATCGAAATACAAACATAAATAATACAAACACCAACTGTTTAACAAAAGCTCAAATACATACATTTTTTTTCTCTCATAATTTTTTGTATTTTTTTTTTTTATTAATGACGCACAAAAAGATTTAAGCGCAAAGGCGCAACGGGCCACTTTTTATATGGCCAAAAGTTGCAACGAAAATACGAAATATATTAACAAAAAAAAAAAAAAGAAGGCATTAATTCATTCATAAGATGAGGAGGGGGGGGGGTTGGGGAATGGGGACAGACACAGCACTTGACCAGATTCTTTATTCTTAACCATTTATATTTGTTTGGTTTTTTTTCTTTTGCGTTTTGGGACCACTTCAAACGTCGAAGATTTTGTCCTCAAAAAGATGTTGAAAATTTTAAGCGCCATCATTTATTATGTAGTCTTGGTTGTTGTTGTTGTTGTTGTTATTGCATTTATGCACAAATTTATGTTATTTTTATGCGTAGACATAATTATAAAAGCCTTGCTGCACCGTTCTCCAGCTCCAGAGAGAGAATCTTTAAGCCAGAACCAAAATCAAAACGAAAACCGAATAGACCCGGTTTTGACATCAACTTCATTTGCTGACCATTTTCTGGCTCTCTTATTGTCTCTCTCTCTCTCTCTCTCTCTACACATGTTTTTCTCTCGTTCTCGTGCTGTTTTGTGCGCCGGCGCTCCAGCTACACCTCGCATTGTCATAAATTATAAAACTTTATGCGTAAATTAATGAATTCATTTTTTGAAAAACATTTTTCGATTTTTCATATCAGCTCGTTTATTTGTTGCCTTTTTAGAATGCTCTTTAAGTTAAGAAGTCTAAGAATATAAAACATTTAAGCCATCAACATATTCAAGTCATTAATTTTCTCTGTCTTTCCTTAAAGAATTTTCAAATTTAGCTTCAGTTAGAGCGTTTCATATTCGTTAAGTTTTTGTAACTTGTTCCTTTTCTTTTTTTTTCTGTCGTGCCTTTGAACAGCTTAAGTTTTATGGTCCTCTAAATTAGATACATTTTCCGATTCGAGTTGGAGTTTTTCATTAATTTGTTTCATAGGCTGTGACAATATTAATGAAGTGTCCAGTTGGACGAGTCAAACATTTTAAATATCAATACAATTTATTTTCTAAGCACTTAAGAAACTTTTCAATGTATTTTCCATTTGATGGGTTTATCATTTGCATTGCCAAAGTAACCGCAGCAACAGATAGAATAACAACAATTGTAATCAATGCATGCAAAACCAGAAGCAACGAACGCTAGATGTGATTGATCGACTAGCAGATGCCCTGTTGATGGGTTATGATAGGGAAGCGTACATTTGAAAATACGAAAATTATGCATCTCTTAATTCATTGCACTAAAACAATCTTTTCAGACTTTTCAACAACAATATCATTTTGTTTCATTAGCTACAGAGTATCGAAAGTGAAATAATTGAATAAAAAACAGCAACTTGAAATGAACAATTGCTTTTGATTAAACAAAAGTTCGCAATGAGACGGCAATTTTCTCTCACATATCAACAAAATCATATAAATTAGTCAAAATGAGGGTGGCCTTTTGATTATCATTATTGTTACTGTAACTGTTGTTGTTTTGGTTGCTGTTGCGGGTACTATACATACTACATACGTCATGTATGCAAAACCAAAAACCGCAAAATGAGCAAAAATTGAGTTTGAAATTGGTTTGATTATGGCAAGTTAGATGATAGCCGTAATGCGCTACATTAATTTCAATAGGGTTTATTGGTTTGAGTATTAGAAGGGGAATATCATTACTATTGTATTTTTTCAACAGCTATTCATAATATTTAGGTTATTTTATATCCATATAAATAAAGCTTTTGGTTCTTTGATATGGATCACAAGATTCCTACATTTATTATGTTCCCAACCCAACATTTACTTTCGTTTGTTTCACTTGATTGTAGTGCATCTAGAAAGTAAATTTTGTTTTCAAAATTTGCTACACTTTCATAATTTATAATAATAGCCGGCTACTCATTGGGTTAAGTGCTGCGACTCCGACTGAGTTCAAGTGGTCTACGCAACCAATTTAAAAATAACATAAAAAAATAAACAATGTGAACAATCTGCAGGCTCTCTGTTGCTCTACAAAAGCAGCTCAATTTGTCATCAGCTTTCGGAAGGGTCTGTATAAGTCACTTAATCACCGCCTTTAAGCCCCCCCCACACACACACACACACTAATATTGTTTTGAATCTAGAAATTCGCTACGCTGCATAAGTCTTACTTTGCTCTGAGTGTGTGTCTCTGTCTCTGTCTCTGTCGTGGTATATATTTACATAAATATGGTCTAGGCAGCGACCAAATGTAGTAGGTATTATCCCTTGGCAACGCATAAGGCTCGCATGACGTCTTGTAATACGTCAATGACGACGGGTTGTCTATTAGATTGTTTATTTTGTATACCCTGCAACCGAGAATTGTTCAGAAAAGGTAGAAAGTTGTGGAATGTGAGAAAAGTCCGAGATTTCTGTTTTCTTGAAAGTTCATGTCATATAACCCAACTATTCTCTCTGACCTTAGAACTGGTTAGACCTAGCTTCAGCAAATTTCATACTCGCGTTTTTCTGCACTCTTTATTAATATATTTTATAATAAGATTGAGCTACTTTTAATAGGTTTCAGGAAATTCTTAATATTTCCTTTATTCAGAAACACTACAAGAACAGGTTAAAAACTTCACTTTGCGAGGGAGAAAAAACGATTTTGATGATTCTGCTTGTTTATAAACTTTCTCCCCATGTCGAAACAAACAAAAAGAGCATCTTCTATTCGATCACTCGATCTGTTAAGCTCTGCGACTTGTTTTGATCAGTGTGCATGTTGTTTTTTTTTATTTTTGTGCTGTGATGAATTAGCGCAATTTGCCATATACTATGCAGTTTCTGGTATTTTGGTATGTGGGCCTTGGGTAATAATATTTATATATTTATAGCCCACAATTTCTTGGGCCATCGGGTGCTATAAATTTTCACACGAAGGTGTCACATTACAGACAAACAGACAAGCGTACACGACACGTTCAACAACGACGCATGCGCGACGGAACCGAACCGAGCCGAACCGAACCGAATCGAAACCGGAACATATTCAGGTAATTTGTCGCCTTATCTTGTCAGCATTTAGCTGGCAAATGTGGGTAGCAGTCGGCGATAAGATAAGTATAGGGCACTCCACTTAAATTGGCCTAATAAAGCTACTAAACGTGTCGACTCTGTCTGTCCGCCTTCCATTTAGCGCTTCCAATTATGTTTGGGACGTGGTTAGGCTGTTTTAACTTCAACTTTAACTTCAACTCCACACATCAATCATGTGGCAAAGAGAGTGGTAAAAAGAGAGAGGGCCAAATGCAGTCTACGGATCGCACGCTTGATTAATTAAGTTTAAAATATTGCCAGCCATATTTAACCAAAAGGGCACAGAAAACACACAGACAGACGACTCCATGATCCTTCAAAAGACTCAAGCTGTAGCTGCCTGCCTGCCGTTTTTGGCCAAATTAATTAATGGACATCACTCGAGGCACACAAATAGCTTGGGCAACATCGGGACTCGTGCTTGCTTGAGGTATACATAAATAAATATATTTGAAAAATGTTTGACCTTCGGACAGACATTCTTATTTATCAGGAATTGTGTGAAATGAAAAACACCTGTTTTTTGTTACCAGTTTCAGGTTTTTAGGGTTTTTTTTATTGATTTGTGTTTATTTGTTGTTTAATGTGAGGGGCGTTACGTCGTTCAATTTCAGTTGTAATTGTTTGTTATTTCTTTTTGAGTTCAATTCCAATTTGTAATCGTTAAGGATGAGCATTGTGAGAGAATTTAGCAATTAATATGAAATGTTGCAACAGAAATTAATAATATATTTCAAATATACAGTCTCGTTAGCTAGCTGGACGTCATTGGTCTTGGCTTTAAGTTCAAACCTTATCCAAGCTTTATTTTTCCTTGTGTTTTAAGGGTTTTCTTTTGTCCAGCTAAAATGAAATATCTCTACATTTAACTAGATTTACTTTTGCAAACTACAAAACTCTTTAAGCTTAATTTCAGTTTCATTCATTTTTGTTCCCAGTTTGCATCGGCTGAGTTTGAGGCCAAATTGAATTAGAGGGTCTGTTTATTGTAATTGTCTATGATTAATTCAGCATTAACAACTAATTGAGTTTAATACATTTATTATTTGACAAACGCATGTCTCCACAAAACAAACATACCAGACTACAACCCCACGGCTCAAGGATCTGTTTGCAGCGCTCCAGGATATCCGTGTCACTTAATTGTGCGACACTTTATTGGATTTTAAAAAGGACGTTGCTATCGGGGATATATATATATCCGATATACGGGGGTAATTAAATTTCCCGTGGAGCATACGGTGCCCGGAGAATGACGCACTCGTCTAAGGCGGAAAGTGGCAAATGGATTTGATTGAATTAATCGCTTGGGCGAGAAAGAAAGGATGCCGAAGCACAGCCATGAAGCTTCAATGCCGCCAATGATGATGGTTCGCTGACGCCACGATAGCGGGGAGTCCTTCCCCGAAAAACCGAAGCTCGAAGCTGTGCCCACCAATTGCGTTGTGGGGGGAAAAGCACACAAACACAACCACAACAGCAAACAGAGTTGCATCGTCAGAGCCACCGCCTCCAACATTGTTGTGGTGTTCGTCCTTTTATGCTCGGGACATGCGTGAGATGTTGTTGTCCTTACTGCTGCTGCTGCTCCCGTTGCTGTTGCTTGTTTTGCTCCCCTGTGGCTTCTCTCAATGCGGCACTAAAATTTTGGGGGTGTATCAATTTCAATTCATTGCCATTTACCATCTCGGGGGTGGATTTCGATTTATAAATTGTTGTTCTTAGGCTAACGTTATTATTACTGTTGTTCACACTTAAGTGGGTGGCCTTTGTGCCATAAATGCCACACATATATTCTAGATCTATACTTACTTATATATTATTTTTGAGGTTTGAGCCTGTTTTCTAGTTGTTTTTCCTCTAATGCGCAAAACAATAAAAATCCATTGGAGTACCATATGCTTAGCCCTAATAACATTTGTTTAGACAGCTCCTTTACGGTCTCCGCCTTCTTATGCCACCTCTCCCCTGTCTGCGTTTATTTGTGCTTCGTGGTTGAGGCAATTAAATTCTATTAAGTAGACTGTAAGACGTATAAGCATCATTTATGATTTTATTAATAAATTAATTGGCCATTTTGCTGTTGCCTTTTATTATTATAATAAGGCCAACTAATCGTTATAAGAACCTAAAAAAACAAGAGTAAGAAAACTATATTTCTGCCTCTCCTTGCTGAAAATTTATTTAAGATTTCCAGGTTTCGTGTCCATCAAGTTGTTGTCAATACAACTTCTCCTTAGGAAGTCATTTAGCCATTTAGTTTGGATGTAGAAACTTACTTTATTTTAACCATTGTAACCAAAATATACTTAGGTTTAGGCATGTATGTTGGTTATATCCATTGCTTATTATATTTCTATTAAGTTTTGATTCAAAAATTGTTCATTTCTCAACAACAAAAACTGACTTGTTGTCAACTAGAGATTGTACAAATCGTTTATTGAGTCGCTTGCTCAGTCAGCCCTTCTTTCCACTTATTGATGAACTTTAAAACTTTTTTTTAGTTCATTGCATAAATATTTATGCGCATTGAGGATTGCTCATGAATTGCCTCAAGTTTTGTACCAAAAATATTTGAAAAAACACACACAAAAGAAAATCGGCGCAAAATGTGTCAATGGCAGAAGGACTCTCGTCAAAAGGACCCTCATTAGTGCCGAGAGCTGAGTAAAGAACAAGGCGAACAAGATTTTGTAGTACGATATTGTACATATGCACATATAAGAAAGTACAACAATAGAGCGACAAGCAAACGCCTAAGCAGACCCTTCATATTGCCTCCCTCTTCCCCCCCCCCCCCATCAAAACGACTGCCGCTTTATGCATAAGCGGGGCGTGTCTGAATGACTGAACAATTACGATCATTGCCCCTTGCCCCCTGCAAGGGTGGTGACTAGCAGGGCATTACTTACACTACATCCATATTCCGCATCGAAGTCAAGACGCTGACATTTACTTGACTTGGAAATCGGATACCGCCGGAAGTTGGACAATTGGCTGCAAGCGCGTAAATGGGCGCCTCGAACAAGGCCCGCATCTAAAACTCCTACTTCTTGCCAGAACTAGAAGGGCAGGGGGGAAGTAAAAGGTGTGTAATTATTTGCGGTGCCCTTTTCTGACTTCAAATGACTTTCCATACTGCAAAAAAGCCCGCCAGAAAACAAACCAAAACAACAAGCAGCCCTCGCCAAAAACTTTCTCACGGTCTATATATATTTATATGCATTCTATATCCTTGCCATTTGACAACTTCCTGCCTTCCTTGTTGCCGTTAGGTTTCTGTAGTTTCTTAGTAATTATAGGCCTGACTTTTGCACAGCTTTTCAGTTACAAATGCGCAATTCCTGTTCGGTTCGCTTCGATTCGGTTTCGTTGCACATTTCGAAAGTCTTAACGTCATGATTTTCATTGAAAAGTGTTCAAGTGGAAGTCGTTAGGCTTTTCTACATGGCTTTACTCCTTTACGTCCTTAAGTGGCCCGCTAAGCGCTTTGCCTTTTGCCATCCAACACTTTCAGCTCAAGTGTTAATGCTCGCTTGCCTGGCTACAACTCTGGCAACAATTCGCAATTTGTCAAGCACTTGCAAGAGATCTGAGAAAAGCTGACAGAAAATGTTTTGCTTTTTGTAAAGACTTTTAACATACTTAGTTAAGATTTCTTCGATAATGTAAGACTCAATGTTAGAGGTTTTTCGGTAAAAGCTTACATTGATTTCTGATTTTCTATATTTAAAAGAGATGTGAACATGGTGATATAATAAATAAGAAAGCTCTCAAAAATAATAAATATTTAAGAGATTTTTTTTTTGAAAGTTTTATAATAATTTCTACGAAAATGTATTAACAGTCGAACTGCTATAAAACGGAGATAAGAAAAAACTTCGTTATAGAGAAGCATCGGAAATGAAATCGTAACAATGAAAACTTCGTTTGGAAGTTTGACGCTTTTCGAACATTAATCTGCGAACGGAATAAAGTCTACGAATCGTTGATATTTCTGAATGTCCCTAATAGAATTCGATAGGTTTTCATAACTAAAGTTGTTCTTATATTCAATTTTGTAATGTGCAAAGAAAACTCTCTATATAACAAGCAAATTGATAAATTAAGTTTTCTTAGCTTTGAATATATATTGCCTTACTCAATTATATATTTTAAAGAGGCCTCTATTGAATTTTTCCGCATAAGACTACGCAAATCATTTGATGGAACATTTCAATCTATACAACAGACAGTTTAAGAGCCAACCTTTTCACCTGCCATCATTCATTCGCACAGCTGCCAAAACAAAAATTGCTGAGCTCATGACAGCCACAAAAGTCAAAAACAATGCAAACTACCTGAAATAAAGAAATGAATTGAGAGTGAGAGAGATGTTTATGTAGCGGGAAATCAATTTAATCCCATTTTAAAGTCGAAGAAGCCAACCGTTTTTGAGTTTTCGCACACGCCCAGTGAAAACAATGCACACAGAATGACCTTAGGGAAAGAGATAGACCCAAAAACCGGTCACATATTTAGCAAGTGCCGTTAAAACTTAATTAGCTTCGATTTGCGAGGCAGGCAAACGCAGCCACTCTTTGAGTTTATAGGTTGAGGTATAGTTTTCGTTTATAACCTCCCACTGAGCGTGCCACAGGATAAAAACGACCTTTTTTTTTTTGTGCTGTGATAAGGCATTGAGAGACCGATGCCTCAAATCCATGCACCTTACTTGCCACGAGATGTTGTCAACAAAATACACGTGTTTACACTTGCCGCACTTTTGTGGCTGTTGTATTTCGTATAGTTTCTGTCTCTGCGGTTGCCTATTCGATGGGATAGTTTGCGGGGCCCGCTATCTTAAAGGGCGCATCATATCATTTCATTTTATTGATTACAAATTATGTCTTGAGGCAAGAATAACATCATATCGTTATCTGTCTAACAATTTTATTAGTCAAGACACTGACGCCAAGTCTGTGAAGGGTTTTCTTTCTTCTTTTTTTTTTTATCTCCTTCTCGAGCTATTATGATAAATTCTGTGTTCTTTATAACTACTAGATCTTTATCGACTGGCTTAGTTAACAATTATTAATCGAGCAGAACATTTATCATAAGTGTCTCCCTTTATTTAAATATGTAAATTTTTAAGTTTGTATTTTCTTAAACATTCTTTCATTTGACATTTTTCGTTTTCATGGGCTGTGCCCCAAACATTTTTCCAGCATAATTTTATGATATAGTTTTTTGTTTTTCTAAAGATGCCCCTAATACGATAACTTTGTCTGCGTTGCCGCCAGAGACAACTATTGAGATTTAATTTTTGATAAGATATATGATATGATATCGTTAGCTATGAAACCTGATAGAACTTAAAAGCCTAGCTGAAACTTTCCGCCGGAACTAAAAATATGAGAATCTTTTATTAAAAAAACTTGAACTAAATTGATTAGCTGTCAAATGAGGATATTAATAATTATACCCTGTTCTCAAGTCAAACAAGGGATCTAAATCTTTATTTATTTCTATCATTTGCTTATTCAATTACCAATATTACTAAGCAATGAAGTGAGAGTACATTAGAAATATTTCTAAAATAGAAAAACGATAAAATAATAACTTAAATACTCAAGAAGTCAAGTTAAATCTTCCATTGCTTTAGAAACTAAACTTATTTATTTATTGTTTGTGTATAGCATATCTAATAGTTAAGCGTTAAGACCACTAATATTGTAATATCCTTAAGCACGTTCTGCTGTCAACAAGGACAATAATCGGTTTGGAGTGACCCCACAAAGCATTGTATGAGTTTTTGGCAAATGTCGTAAGGATATCACTAAATTGAAATGAGCGACACAATTTGTGAAGCGTTCCATTTGTTTGGTTATCCTGGATCTGAACTGGCTTTTCAGTTGCTTCCTGGTTTTGCTGTACAACCCGCGGCGCGACTGCAATTTGCCTTCAGGCCGAACAGTTGGTGGTCCATTTTCTGGGCTCTCAACTTGAGAGGACCATGTCCATGTCCATTTTCAATTCCATTTCCATGTTCTTGTAGGTGTTCAACTCAAATTAGTGGCTTGTGCATTGTTTGACCTAGGTTCCGTGGAAGGCTCTTCTTTGTTTCACTTGCTTTGACGTACTAAATCAAATAGTTTTGGTTGTCATTTGGGGTTTTTTGTTTTTTGTTGCAGCTGCAGCTGCTGCAATTATTTCTCTTAACAATTTACATTTCCCCCATTCCCCCCTAACTCTCTCTGCTCCCTTTTCTGTTGCCAAAGTCGCGCTCATTAGTTATGATTTAGTGTGCGCATAAACAAAGTTATTAAATTTCCATCCACGCTTCGCCAAACTACTAAATTGTCTGACTTTCAGCCGTTTGCTGTAGTACTACCTCAGCTTCAGCCCCAGCCCTAGCCCCGGCGCCTCTGACTTCTCCTTCTGCCGACCGATGATGATGATGATGATGATGATTGCGATGGTCCCAAAGTTGTAGCCATAAAAATTAAAACCATAAATTAAATGAGTATTTATTTACTGCTGCCCCGTTTGCTGCATTTATGCCAACCCAAAAGACCAAAGTCGAAACCATGCAGAAATTTAATTAACGCTTCTGTGTACATGTACTAGACACAGCAGGCGCAGAGAGGGGTGGTATGTCGCAGGGTGGAGCGTATGTTAAGCTTGTATTTGCTAGTCGGGTGGTGTGGATGGAGGGCGTAACTTCAGCGCTTGTTGCATGACCATAATTAACGATTAATTAAACAGCGCCAACTGCTAAGACAAACAAAAAATTTTGCTTCAAAGCATAATCACGACCTTGCCACATTAATTGGAAACATTTTTTTCTACATGAAAAGTAAGTACAATCCTGTGGAAACTAATGAGAAAATAGTTAGTATGCTTGGCAAGAAAAGCGTGATAAGTTCAAGAAAGCAAAGTTCTTGAGGCAGCAATAAATCATCAAATCTCAAAATTATATTCGAAAGTTTAGTTGTTAACGCATTAAAACCTTTTCTTGGGTTTTAACCTGATTCTTGCATAGTAAATCCAGCAAATCTAAAACGTGAGGCCAGTTTCCGGCGAATACAAAGCCAAAATATGCCGCACATTTCCTGGATAATTTCCATAAAAATGCGAGCACCCTTAAACCCAATCGATTGTAAAAAGTCAGCTAGGAGAAAGAGAAAGGAATGTGTAAATAAACAGTTAAGACTGTATAACGCATTCTGTATTTAACCCGAAGTGGTCAACATAATTGGGCACAACAAAGAGTTAAAGGCTAGTTTAGATGGGCAGTTTGCAACGCCCAGACTTTGAGGCATTAGGCACACTGCAATTGATACCTGAGTTTAAATATCAGGTAGATGTTTGTACATACGCCCACAGAAACAACTTGACTTGCCCGTCAACGTCAAATGCTGGCAGGCATAATTTACAAGCTGACCGAAAAATGTGGCACAGTCACCGTCACCGTCACAGTCACAGCTAAAGATGCAGATAAATAGATGCATTTGCAGATAGTACACCATTTTTAAAGGTACAATTCAAATGAAAAACTTGCGAACCATTTTGCGGAGCAGGGAAACTAACAGGCCATAAATCACACATACTACAACGCATTTTTCGACCAAGTTGACTGACTTGGGCAACGTCTTGACTCCTTGTTCTACTCCCTGTCCATATGTGTATGTGTGTGTGGGTGTGATTTTGTATGTGTGTGCATATCATAAACTTTGAAGGTCCGGCCGTGTGCGCATTCAATGGAAAGGAAAAAATGCATTGCGGAAAAGGGATGTGGGCTCACCTTGATTTTTATGACATGCAAGTATTTATGGTTGCCACGACCTTGTCAATTCTAGATTCTCAATTCTCGCTGCTCGTTTTCTTCCTGTCACACACACACACTTTTTTCTGGTTCGTTTGAAATACGCACAAACAATAACAATTTCGCTTCTGCCATTTGCCTGGAAAAATGCTGCAAAATCTTTATGATGCGCATAATATTTCCAAATGGTTTTCCTGTTTGCATGTTGTCGAATTCTTGCCTGCCTGGTTCCGGTTACCAAAATGTTGGCCATAAAAAAATTGACTTTATAAGCTGTATCGCGGGGATTAACACAAGGACATCGCTTGCGCATTATCACGCCCATTTACAGCCCAGCTTAGTGTCCATTTTCATTCGACGCAAATTTATTTCTTTATTTTTTTTGCGGGTTTCGCAATTGTTGGCAAATTTTGGCGGATTTATTGACGTTACCTGTTGCTGAATATTGCACGAGCCGTAATCTGAATGGCGTGTTTTAAAGGTTGTCCAGGTCTGACATCCTCTTAAGAATATTAATAAAACAACAATTTCTTACATATAATATTTTCAAACTGAATTATTATAAAACGTTTCTTGATAAATTAACGAGAATTTAAGGATGAGGTTTGTCAATAAATTTGACGATCAAAATCTGCTGCGCCTTGCCTCTGTCCCCAAGTTGTGAGCCAAAGGATTGACATCATTGTTAAGTCGTTCATTTTCCGACTAGTTTGTCAATCAGTATGTTCCATGACTGTTGGCAAATTAAATGGAGCTCCAAAGACGTCTCGAAGTATTTTATTCTGTAGGATTTGCACCGTTTTGATCCAAGATTGAGCTGCAGTGCTCCAAAATTGTTAGCCATAGGTCCACGAAGGCATTTACCAGAAGCTTTTTGCTCTTGCCGAGTTTGCTTGATTGCTTTGGCATCCGGTTGAGGTTTTTCCTCTAAGATGTACACTTCACTGTAACAATCTGGATGTGTTTGCGCCAGGTAAGCTTTCGGTATCGGTACATACCAACGAAGCGAACTTGGCTCCCCTAAGGAATCACCATATTGTTGAGTTGACTCATTGAAGAAGTCTGTTTCCAGACTTATCTATTCCTTGCTTCATTATTCCTTTTTGAACTTTATTTTGGCTCAAACTAAGCAAACAAAATGCAGTTTGACTTAGCAGTTTGACGAGTAGAATTACCCAAATACAAACTTCCGTACGGAATCCCAAACAATGCAATTTGATTCAAGAAAAGTTTTATTTAACAGATTTATGTCCATAACAACATTTTTCCCCTCATGATATTCGCTATATTTTCAACTATAATTCTACGACTTAATTTTGTTATTTCTACACGATTTCCATACGAAATTAGTATTATTGTTATTATAAGGCTCTTGTCTGAGTTTATATTTAGTAAATTTTAATATCATTTCTTTTTTAAATTTAATACAAATAATTTTCAATAATATTTGTTATATTTGTTCACATTTGCTTTGGTTTAATTAGGGCTGCCAACCTGTTTGTTAGATATACTCCCACACTTTCCTATAATGTCACCACTCACTCTTTCAGTACAGAGACGGAGTGTGATAGAAAGAGAGAGAGAGAATGAGAGAGAGCGACACTTAAGATTGAAACCCCAGGCGCAAACCCGTGCACCGTTGGTGATCGCGGCATGTGCCAAAGGCGTCCCCGGGTCGCATTTGCCCAGTTGCCCCCGTTACCAAAACTTGACTTGACTCGACTCGTGTCGGCTTATTCGTGTCCCCGTCCGTGCCCGTGATTTTCTGCGTCACGCCTAGTGTTTGCGTTTTGTGGCTAGCTTAAACTTTGGCTCGGTTGCGTGACTTGGAAGCTAGAGGGCGCTCCCGTGACCTTTCTCAGCGCTTGTCGATGAACTTACGAATTGTTTTTGATTTTCTTGTTTGGTGCGCAGAGGGGGGGAACCTGCTGAGCCATCTTTTTCCTCATGTTTATTTAGATTATTCAAAAGTCTAATTTGTTGCTGACTTGTGCTTGTTATTGTTAGTATAACGAAAAGAATATTCAACGGCAAGTTTATTGCAGTTTTCTTCTGTTTTCAATTTTCAAGTGGTTGCTTCGAATGCATTATTTATGCGCCTCGTTTGGCATGCGCTAGAAATCCACTTGGCTTGGCCCATTCCTTCTGCGTTCCATCTCAGCCAACATCTCAAAGTCATGTGGCGAAAGCAGCCAACAATGCCCCTGCTCCCCTACCAGGCATCTTGGCAATGTGGAGCAATGGCTTCATTTCAAATGACAACTGCCGCTTGATGCGCCACGGGTTGGGTCCCAAAGTTGATGTTGTTGTTATTGTTGCTGCTGTTATTGGACTATTGCAATTTTTTTTATGGATTCGCCAAGGCCCAAAACGGGCAACGACTGTGCCGCTGTGTGTTTTGACATTTTAATAGCCGCATCGTTTGGCCACTTTGATGGCCATTGCCCAATGACATTTAATGTCACAATTTGTGCGAGTTTTAATTGCCTCAATACAAGCAAAGCGGCAGCAGTGGCTAGAATTATGTGTGTATTGTTAAAACAAGAACCAAATTTATGTCTCAAGCTCTTTCAAATTCCTATTTTTGGAATAGTGCGAAAAAAAAACAATCTTAAATAATCGCTAACAAAGAGCATCATTATCGAAAACCAATTAGTTGAAACACTTGACGAAGCGAAACAAAAACCATTTAAAAACTGTGACCCCATCAATTGGCACCAAAAAATGTGCGAGATCATGAACATAGACTAAGCTTATTTAAAATTCCATAAATTAAGAAACAACAAATCGAACGGCGAAGCGTCTAATGAAAATTGATGTCTTCATAACGCAACAGCGAAAAACGTTTTTCATATCCATTTAAATAAACAAAATGAATAAAAGTTGCAAAGAAATGCGGCTAAAATCATTAAAATCAATAAAATAAACAACGTAAACTTAATTTTAGCTTAACTGGCAACTGACATGGCGCCAGAGATGCTGAACATAAGCTGCCACGCAAACTGAAAGTTAAATTATAAAAAAAGAAACAAAATGGTTGCCATGGTGTAAATTATCAATGAGGGTATATGATAAATGAATGTAAGCAGTATTGCAATTAGTGCATTCCACAAAGTTTCACATGCAAGTTGCATACTGTTGAGCTTTTGATTGGCTATTGGCGGCCAGGCCAATGACAGCGAAGTGCGTTGGGCGCATGTCGTGCCACGCCCCAAGCGCCACTCACCCGCCTGTCCACCCACACACCCATTTGCCGCTGTGGGTGTTTATTTGTTTCAAAACCGGTTGCTGTATGTCCGAGTGCAACGGCAATACGGCCAGCAATTCTAATTGGAGTATAGTTGAGGCTAAACCGCTATTTGTGCTGCTCTGACGCGTTAAGTTGTTCGGGCAGCGCAGCCATTTTGTATGTGGCTTGCACTCGCACTTGCAGCATTAACAGTGATGGCAACTCACCACGACGAATAGCTCTCACTCTTGCTCAAAAGCAAGAGAGTGACAGCCGAAACCTGACTGACTTAAGTTAACAGAAAGTTTTCTACTACTCTTTATGTGGGCTTAACAGCATTTAGCGAGGATCATTTATTGATTCAGTTGTTAATTTAGTAATCTGGTCCTGTTTTTAATAATTTGTTGTACAAAAAATCAAGTTGCAGGCTTTAAGCAAAGCGTTTATTAATAAGTTTAAATCTTTTTTTATGTTTTATTAAATACATATAAATTTAACTATATAATTTAAACACAAAATATATTTTATTTTTAATATTATTAATTTTTTTATTTGTATATGCATATTACATCTACTAACGTAAATATTGAAGAATAACAGCAAGCTCACCTGACTATGTTATGGCCTGACAAACTCACCACAATGTTATTGAGTGCTCTCTCTTTCGCACGCACCAGCTCTGTTGGGTACTGTTGTGTGGTATGTCTGGACACGCCTTCGATTGGTGGTTGTTAATGTATGTTCGTGTTTTGTTGAGTATTTGTGTGTGTGTGTGTGTGTGTGTGTGCGTATGCGTAGACTGGTTTATTGGGCACAGCCCAATGTGCGCAGAGAAAAAATCAGTTCGCGATGGGACTCTGAGCACTGCGTTACAATTCAGTCCTGCTGCGAATCTTGTGACGTTTAGACGCTAACCGGTGTTCGCGTTTGGCTTAGGCGCGAGTTTTAAAACAGAGAAAAACAAATATAAACAAGAAACGCGCGCGTTTTTTGGTGCAACAAAGAATATATACATACAGCTAATAAAAATAATACAAAAAAAAAAAAAAATATACATATTATTATAGATACATAGTTAGCTTAGTGTGCTTGGTGGTTATTTGGTGTTGTGTAATGGGCGCTTGATTCACATTTTTTAACAAAAAAAAAAGGCCTGTTTGTGTTTTATTTGAATAAACCAAAACTTCATAAACTTATCGAGGCAACAAAATGATGATGAACGCTTTTATTGAGCCCGCGCAGCATCATTTGGCCAGTTATGGCTTGCGTATGTCGCCCAATACAACTGCCAATAACAATAACACTCAGCAACTGGACATGCAACAGCAGCAGCAGCAACAACAACAACAACAGCAGCATCAACAACAGCAACAGCAGCAGCAACAACAACAGCAACAGCAGCAACAGCAACAACAGCAACAGCAACAACAGCAGCAACAACAGCTGGAGAGCAGCGCTGATTCCACTTCGTTAGCAGCGGCGGCTTATCAAAATTCCGGATATGGTCATTTCAATAGTTATGCCTCCCGAGATTTTCTGCTTGGCCGACGTGGCGATGCATCGGATTATGCTGGTGCCGCTGCGGCTGCAGCTGCAGCCGTAACAGCTCCAACTGCTGCCACAGCAGCAGATTCAATGCTCTTCTCCAGCTTCCCGGCGCAGGCGGCGGAGCTGAGCAGCAGTTTTGGCCAGCATGCATTTCACAGCCATCATCATCATCAGCATCAGATGAGAATGGCAGACTATGCCACACATCCATATGCCCAACATCATCATCATGGCAATTTTCCGTCGGCAGTGCATGCGGCACACCACCATGCAGCGGCGGCACATGCCGCACATGCCCATCATCCGCATCATGCCATGTCCGCCATGCATCCGGCGGGAGCGGGTGCATTTCTTCGCTATATGCGACACCAGCCAGCGACGGCAGCATCCAGTGTCAAACAGGAGATGCAATGCCTGTGGATAGACCCGGATCAGCCGGGCCTGGTGCAGCAGCAATCACAAGCTGGGGCACGCAAGACATGCAACAAGATCTTTCATTCGATGCATGAGATTGTGACGCACCTAACGGTGGAGCATGTGGGCGGACCGGAGTGCACCACGCATGCCTGCTTCTGGATCGGATGCTCGCGCAATGGTCGCCCGTTTAAGGCCAAATATAAGTTGGTGAATCACATACGCGTCCATACGGGCGAGAAGCCTTTTGCCTGTCCGCATCCCGGTTGTGGCAAGGTGTTTGCCCGCAGCGAGAATCTCAAGATACACAAACGCACACACACGGGTAAGTAAAGTATTCTCGCTTCCTTTCCGTCGGCCGGGTTTAACCCTTAACCCATGCGTCTGGTGCACACACATTTACACCAATATGCAAGTCCCACGCCCACTTTTACCTGTCCTAAGTCCTTTATGATCGCAACCTGTACAAACGGCTAAGCCTTTTGCGCTCAAAGGTATTTGATGTTGTTGTTGTTGTTGTTTTGTCCCTAAACAATATTTGTTCTCGCTCCCATCGGGTTTAAACCGATCCGTGGGCTTGACTTCGACTTTTCAACGGTTTAGCCAAGGGATCTTGGACTTATGTCTGTGTTCTATCTGTTGACTTCAGCACTTTGCAGTTGGGTTAATCTTAAATACAAGAATTCAAGCTTCAAAAAATCTTCTTTCTTTCCATGAAATATTATACATTAGGTTTGTCCTTGAAGTAGAAAGTAATTTAAATACTCTACGTTTTGTGAATTAATGTAAAAATTACCATTTTGTGCATCAAAATAAGGTTTATTTATTACGTAGAATTCTTTAAAAATAAACTCTTTCTATATTTGAATAGAAGATCATATGATTATATAATCTTTTTCAGGTGTAAAACCCATTGAAAATTGTGATTTCATTTGAATTACGCAGTAATTTTGGCGAACGTCTGTGATATTTTCAAGAACTTTAGCTGTTATGTTTTGTGTCTTGTTGTTTCATATTTGTATTCTCTTTATTTAAATTTGTAGTTTCAATGCAATAAATATATTTTCGTTAGTATTTAAGTAATCACTGCTATAAATTAACATGTAAATTATTATTATGCTTAAAGTTCAGACTTAATATTCAACAGTTTTTGAGTCGCTCATAAATAAATCGTATTCTCTTTCTATCCCATTTCCATCTGTCTCGCTTTCTACACCTCTGCCAACACATCGCCCTTATCGCACAATATCTAAGTTTAACAATTCTTTGACTATGTCTTTTTCACTTAAGAGCAGCACACATATCATTTTGGCAGCTTTAACAATGTCCGCCTGTGTGACCCCCTCATAAATAACTTGTGCTACAGATCAACGCTTTTGCATAAACTAAATCAAAAGTTTAATGTAGCATGGCGTTTATCGTATCGTACGTACCCCAATAATATTTACACACAAAACCCACACACACACACACACGCACGTTGAATTTTCGCGCCCCGTTTGCTGAATGTGAATTGCGCTGATTTTTGTGATTTTACCCCAGTTTCCATGCTGATGTTTTTTGGAGTGCAGGGCACGAAGTGGCTAGAAGTATTTCCGTACGATTACAAACGGAAGTTTTGACACGTGTCAACACACAAAGTATATATATGTGTGTGTTTGTGTGTGTCAATATAATAAAAACAAACAGCAAACCAAGGCAAAACGTTTCTGATTGAATTTTGATTTATATGCTGAGCGCAAGATAGGGCAAGAAAGAGATCGCCGAGAGCGAGAGAGAGAAAGAGAGTCAAGTGGCAGTCATCTCACGGGTTAAAGGCCTCTCTGCCCGTTTTTAACTCTAATGAAGTTGTGTCTTCCGTCGGCCACTTCAAAAACAGAAAACAGAAACAAATCTGTAAACCAATCATGTAGTCAATATTAATTTTTTGTGCTGCATCATCTTGGATATAAGTCAAGAAATACATAGAGAGACAAATGATCATTATGTTACCACAGACGCATAGAGTGCGTCATTCAAAGGCTTTTCAATATGGCGTCGTCTATGGCCTCAAAAAATCGAATCAAACATTTTAATTACCTTGCAATGAGTGTGCAAAAGAAATTTTTGTCGGTTCAAAACACCGCAATAAATCGAGTAAAAAGGTAAAAAAAACAAAAAAACTGAAATGATTTGTATTTCAATCTTGTATAAATTTCAAGCTCATTAAATTTTGAATATTCATTTGTGCATTTGTGGGGGGATTCGATATCTATATAATGTTGTTTTTTCTTTTACGATCTTACCGGTTTGTTAAACGGGCACTGTGTTGAATTGGTTTTGGCTTGTATAAGTTATTCAAAATTGTGATTTATTTGTTTTTGTTGGCTAACGTTTTATGCGTGGATTACAATTCTAAATAAAAACAAATGAAGTTTTTGAAATATTTTGTATATATAGTATCATCATTTTGAACTCAAAATTAATGTGTTCAACATTTTTTGCATGTTATTTATTCGCTGTAGATGAACATATTATGCATATTAGTTTTTGTCTTATCCCTTTTTTGGCTTAACGTCAACACTTCGGAAAAGCATTTATTTTGTTTTGATTCATTTTTTATTGTTGTTTCTTTTATTATCAGTTTTTTGTTGTTGTTTGATTTCGCAAGCTCATAAGCTTTATTAATGAACTAAATTGGGTAGAGCAAGGGGTTTGGATTAAGGAAGCGTGTTTAGCTCATTATAAACATGCATTTTTAGTGTCTATAGCGGGCATTAAAAACAATTACACAAGCAATTAAAAACACTTATTGCATTGTTCGTTTTTAGCGGAGAACACAACCAGCAGAGCGCAACGAACGTTAGCCGAGTGGCGAACCCAGATATAATTGCTTTAAAATTGCGCCACTCGTTTTAATAAAGCAAACACAAAAGCCCAAAGCTGAATAATGAAAATGCAAAAACAACAGCTGCAGCAGCAGCAGCAGCAGCAACAACAAAAAAGAAAGCCAAGCCAACAACAATAACAACAACAAACAACAGCAGCAATAACTGAACAGAGAGCGAAAGAGAAGAAGAGTGAGAGAAGTAGAGTGGGTGTCGTTGTATTATCCTTGTTTGGCCTTAACACAGCCTCCGTTTATTAAAAGCGCGCTATGCATACAAACAATCCAAACACACACCCATACCTACATGGAGACAACGGCCTAGGGTAGGCAGGCAGCTAGACAGCCAAAAGCAACATCAACAACAATAATAACAGCTACAACACACACGTACGCGCAGGCCATTCACAAAATGGCGTTTATATTGCTTGGAATATTTTACGCAGTTTTGCTTGCTTTAATTTTAGCTTTCCTCTACCCTGCCAACCGGTTGGCACCCTTTTGCACGATAAGCTTAAAAAAAAAAGTATGTGTTTCTCTATTTTTTTCGGTGGCTTTTGTGGCATAACCGTAAATATATGCGTACATGCATGTACTTTTATAAATTGAATTAAAATATTTTTGATAAAAAATGAATGTGGTTGTGTGTGTGTGTGAAATATGTTTATTATCTTTCAGCTTTGGCGTAGTTCATAGTTCATGTCATGATAAATTGTTTTTTGAGCGTCAAGTTTATTAGTTTTGTATGGCTATAACTGTTTTTTGCAGATAAATAATTACTATTTATATACATTTTTTGCGTGTCATGCGTAGCTTCTGATTTTAAACAGGTTGGCACCACTTGCAAACTAGCTGCTGTACTAAACAACAGCTTGAGCTTTGACATTGAACCTTTATGATCTTTGGCCACTCTGTGATTTTTCAACCAAACTCATTGCACGTGACTCTACGCTTGCAAGCGCTCTTTTCTTATTTTAGCTTAGCGTAACTGTTAATTAAAATAACCTCTCATATAAGGCAATCTGCTATCCACTCTTTCTATCTCTCTCTTATTTTTATTCACCACTGAGTAGATCAATGGCTGCCTGTTGATACTTTTGCACATCACTAACAGTGATAACAGTTAATTTTTAGATCTGTTGCACGCTTCACTTTTTGCTGCTTGTCTTCGTTAACTTTGCACTTGTCATTTGCTGCCGTCTGCAAAATATGCACTCTCAGCAAAAAAAAGCCTGAATAAAAGAAAAAAAAACAACCGCAACAGCAATAGCAGAACAATCAACGTTTTGCTTGCTGCCTCCATCCAGTTGACACCTTGCCCAACCGCTTTTGTCTGTGTTAGTGTAGAGTTGGATCCACATGAATGGCGTTTATCATTGTGTGTGTGCGGTTTTAACATGGCTCAACCTCTGTCGCTCTCTTCCATTTTTTTTACACTGCGCTGCTCAAGTGCTATTTGTTTTTTTTTTTTTTGTTGTTGTTGTTCGTTGCACTCCTGCGGCTGCCACACCACAAACAACAACTTTATTCATTAACACCTACAACACACAGACGAGTCAAGCGAGCCAGGCAGCTGCCCCAAATGGCCAACAACTTTGTGGTTAGTTTTCAGTTGATGCTGCCAGGCAAGCTCATTATGTTTATGTTGCCAGTCCCCCCCTAATCTCTCTCTCACGCTTACTTTTGCTTTTTGCAAGTGCAGCAGCTCTGTGGGCTCCTTGTTGTTGCTGTTGCTGAGCCAAAGTTCAGCGTTGTGCATTTAACAATGTCCTTGCTGGCAAGCGGACCCTTGTAAACGTTGATTAGCTGCTGCTTCCTGATTCCGCCACTCGATTTAATTGAGCTCAAGTGCTTTTTTAATGAGTCTTTTATAAACTCTGTAGCTGCTGCATAAACATTTTTATGTACAACGCCTTTTCTTCGTTTCATTTCCTTTGCTTGCAGTGCAACAATGCGACCGACTGTTAGTTAACAGCTTTTTGTTATGTAAGTTAACAGCGCTTTCAGTATTTCGCGCTGTTAACACTTGAATCGGCGCCAGGAACATAATATTTCAAATTCTATCGCCAGCGTGCGAGACAAGATATCAAGCGCTGCAAATGTCAATGATTGATGGCTTTATTGAGGTTCAGCGATTTTCAAACAAACAAGACAACAGTACGACAAATGGACACACAAACAGACAGATACAGATACAGATACAGATGTAGAAACAAACATACAGACTGAGAGTCGAGAAAAACGAAAATAACTTTTTATATATTTTTGCGCATAAAATGTTCGACTGTTTGTTGCTGTTTAAGTTCTCAGAATTTGTTTTCGGAGCCAAAAGGAGAACAATGCAAAGGCAAAAACCTGCCAGGAACTGATTACCTTTACACACTACCTGACAAACACACACAAACACACACGAACACACACAAACAGTAACACGCTCCTGCCCCTTGGCTCGGCAGGACCTCCGATTTTTTGGTATCAGCCGCAGACGCGTCTCGTGCTGACTTCAGCTCTCTAAAATCTCTGACAATCAATTAGTTGCGCTTCGAGTTTTGAATGTTTTTGTCTAGCGAGCTCTTTCTCTCGTCTCGGCTAAGATTTCCACAACAGCGTTTTGGGCTAATGACGAATGCATTTTTAGCCGGAAAGTGCTGTTGAAAAATTCGTCATTGGCTCGTTTGCAACCAGGTTTATCCCGGCCAGCGGAGAGCTCATCGTGTTTTGCATTCGTTTCGCTCAATTTCAACGTGCCAAATGTGACCAATTTTTAACATGACATTCGATTATCTACAGGAGGTTGTACTGCCAGCCAGTGGGTGGTGTAGAGGGGGCGGTAGGTGTTGTTGGCGGGTGGTGGTGAGCACAGGAGTAATGGTAGCTTCATTCGACCACTCACTGAATTATTCAAATGTTATTTTTATGACAACGCCTTCGAAGCTGTTGATTTATGCCAGCCGCTGGCCAAAAAGTAAAAAGTATATAAATTTTATTTGTGGTTCAAGTATTTGACAGTTGACTTTTGGATCTTGGTTGAGTTTTGTGTGGCTTCACAAAATGTTCGGAATTATTATTATTATTATCATTTTTGTTTGCTTGCTTCTCTGCGAACTAGAAAACTAAAAGTTGTCTGCTGTCAAAGTGCGAGATTTATAACATTTGTTAAACTATGATGTTATGCAACTTTTAGGAACTTCAAGAGACTTTAGCTCAAAGTTTAAAGAACGAACATTTAAGCAAACGTGTAGACTGACATCTTCTCTTACCCCTAACTTTCATTTCCCCTAACTACTCATCCTTACTTTGTAGTATTATAACTTAAACCTTTTTTACTTTTTCATATTCCCATCATGGCAACCATCTATTGCTGAACATGTATGAATATTTATTAATCTACCAAATGCATGCATTATAATTAGCACCACCCTTTTTGTTTAAGAAACACCACTACCCGCTCTCCCCTCTCTCTCTATGCACTCTCTGTATTATAGATCAGATGCGTGCAGCCGTTCCGCTTAACGAGCAGCTACTTTATACATATTTAGCTTTGAGGGTTGTTAACCATTATGCGAACTATGCCACGCACTTTTTAAAAATGTCAAAACAATTTTATATATGTAGGCATATTTCTTTATCATTGCGTGCATGTGTGTGTTTGTCTGTGTGTGTGTATTGGGCATTATAATTTCATTTAGGACTGCATAAAAATCGGCAGGGGTTAAATCTTTCACTTACGCTTTTTTTTTTTGTTGTCCATGTTGACAACCCTTTTTTTCGGTCGCTATTAGCTAAGTAGCCATTTTGTATATGTACTATAATAGTTATAGTGCTCTTAAATTGTTGCATAATGTTTTGCTCTCTCTCTCTCTCTCTCTCTCTCTCTCTCTCTCTCACACACTGTCGCTCTCCCTGAATGTCTTTAGTTATTGTGTTGTGTCTATATGTGTCACCCTGTATGATGGTTCAGTGGCTAAGCAGCTTATTGTGACGTGCAGCGAGGCTAGTTAATAAATGAGGCTTATTTCGGGTGGCAGCCATTGTTGTTGGATCTTTTTTGTTGTTGTTCGTTGCCTGGGCAACTATTAGCACACACTTGAAATATTTTTAAGCATGCTCTAAGCGCGCTTTTCGGCATAACTGCCGCTTTAGCCACGCCCATTTGTCATAGAAGTCGCGTTCAAATTAATTAAATTCCTTAGATGCCCCAACACAAAATATGAACCACGACAAATCCTCCAAAAATAGCCACGTACCAGATCAGCGCATTCCCCAAAACTCAAGAAGTTATGCGCCAAATATAGATGAAGGAGAATGGAGCAGAAGGAGTAGAAGCCAAAGCAGAGCAAACCCGGACAGAGTCAAAAAAATCAAAGTTAAAAAAATACGTTAAATATAATAAAATTTCAACGCATAAAGAACTGATCAGCAGCAGACAAACCATAAAATTAAACTGTCATCTTGCATATTTTTTATACCATGCATGCAGATGATACACAAACACAAACACATATACACATACACAGAGGGTCCGGGTACAGGTAGTCCCTGAGTTGAGCTGCTTTTTGAGAATTATGAAAGCAAGCCTGACTAATCCTCTAAATCGCACCAAGGGCCTGCCCCACATGCCCCACATCCACTTGTATGAAATTAGCTTATGAGAAAAATGAAATCATTATTCAAATGCAGAGCACGAACGAAAAGAAGAATGTTAAACAGTCCCCAAAACGACGTTGAAATGAAGAACACGCAATGCAAAACAGAGCTGAACAGCGAATGCTCTAGAGTCTAGAGGTGTTATAATAATTTAGCTGAATGCCAATGAACAGTTCTTATATTCAAAAATGATATTTATTTTTAGTTTCAAAGTTATTAAAAATTCTGCACAAAAATGTACTTTACGAATAAAATGAACAAAATTGAGACTTAGAAACAGGATATTTAGGATATTAGGATATTTGCGGGTCAAATGTGAGCCTAGTTCTAGCGCCAATCTTTTGGCAAACTCGTAATCTCTTTGACTTAACCAAGAATTACAATGAAAAACACAAATATTTTATTGCTAATGAAGCAACTTAATAAAGATAAAGTTAAACAATTTTTATGGAAAGTGTTTGTTAAGAAACAAATATAAATATTGATATATAAATGAAAATGAAATGAAACTTGAATTTTGTTGGTCTTAGCCATTAATTTGCAACTATATTTGAAAAACGATAGAAAAAGATACTTTTTTTGCATACAACTTAAAATTTTGGATAGCTCCCAAGCAATTGAAGTGTATAACAAATAAATGGTTTCCAAATCATCAGACTCAAACCTGAATTGAGAATATTTTTGTGATCAGCAACATATGTACATACATGTACAGTCAAACTTCCATGTAACGAATCTGAAGACAAGAAAAAACTTCGTTATATCGAAAATTCGTTATACGAAAGTTCGTTATATGGAAGTTCGACTGTGCATACATATGCATATAGCAACATTATCTATAAGCGTGCTTGTCAAATCAGCTTAATTTTGCATATTGCACAAAGAATTTTGTCACATATTTCATTCGCTTGACTTGTGGGATATATGGCTATGATGACAAATTTGTAACAGACGAACGCCTCTGAAGTTTATTTAAGCATAAATTTGTGATTGTCTTAACCCAAATGTTCCGCTTGCTGCTGTTGCTTGCTTAACTGGCACGCAATTTATTGTAAAAACATTGTCAATGCAATTAGAGGCGAATACTAGATTGTGCCTAAATAGAACGGGGGTGCTGGCGCTGCGAGTTTTGAGTCTAAAACAAAACACAAATCTCGCCTGACATGCGCCTGTCAAATGTTTTGAATGCTGGGTGACAGCCAGGCGCAGTTTTTTCTCATTCTTTTTTTGTTTTGGCTAAAATTACAGCCGCCAACGCGGCTAAAACACACACACATTGGGTCTATGACGCATTGCCGACGGCAAAGCCAACGGCAGCGGCAACGGCAGCTACTGCTAAAAAGTTTACTTGTATCTGACAGTTACGGCTGCCCAAAAAACCGAGTTCCAAAAGACCAGGTCGACTGTCTGCCTGCCAGCCTGTCGGTCTGCCAAAAATTTTGTTCTCTTTCAGTTCTCAGCCTGCTCGAATTTCAAAACGGTTTAACGGGCACACACACACACACACACAAACATACATCTGAACATGCATGGCGCATTCAACTGTTAAGTCGACCATCGAGAGCCATTGAGGTAACACACTCTTACTCTGCGGCGTTGAGATGCGATACTTTCAATATGTTCTGGGGCGTTGACCAATTTGTTAGCACTCAATGATATTTGTACTAACATGGCACATACATATCTACATGTATCTTCAAAAATGCAATTTTGAGTTGTTTGTTTTGATGTGTTCATTAAGCAATTTTGATGAATTTTTCCCAAAACGTGAGCTGTGATTATGGGAAAATGTAATTGTATATGTTTCATTCCGTTTGTTGCAACATTGAAGGCGTGTGTGGGAAAATGTCATTGGTAACATTAACATGATAATATTGTTTCATTCCGTTCGTTTCAGAACAATAAATAAATAGAAAAATTGGTGTTAGAAGTTCATTTGTGTTTCATTCCAGTCGTTCCAACAATTACTGGCTATAATAAGCCGAAAGCTATTGAGCATTCAGCATTCAAGCGATTCTCAAGTATAAAACGCGTCTTTCTGCGCTTCAATCGATCATTCTTCTCTTCTTCTTCTCTGGCACACTTTGAAGTATACCCTCTTATATTCAAATCTCCAATTTCAATCTTGTTAGAATTGACAACATTTTGAACTTGAACAGCGCTAAGATAACGCAAAGAAACAGTTTCACCGGCTGTCACATCACATAACCAATGATGACAATCTTAATGACATTTTAATTTCTCACACTCAAAAAAGAGATTTTCTACATGGCTGCAACTTAAATATAAAAACAAAGCAAGCGGCTCAACAAACAGAGAGAAAGAGACACGCAGATTAAAATCTTAAAGAGCGCTAAAAAGCAAAAAAAGATATATTTATATATATACATCAGACAAACGATCCATCGAACTTTTCTAAGTCTTTCGTCTGTTGTCGGAACATATACAAAGCAACACCTCTTTTCGAGTGTTGTCGCCGACGCCGCCAACTTTTGTTGCTGTTTTGTCAAACATTGGACTTAGTGTAACAGTGAAAATAGTTGCAAACATTCATTCATGAGTGTTTTTTTTTGTTGTTTGTCGAGTTCAGCTGGCCTTTAAGAGTCTACCTGCGAATTTGAACTCGGCTTTGAACTGGGCTAATCCTGCCTAGCGTCTTGTCTTTGTCAACTGTGCATGGTGGAGACTGCATACATATGTACATATATGGCTATATGGATCTCTCTTACTCTCTCTCTCTCCCTCTGTCTACAGTGTCTATCTATCGCGCCTTGTTTGTATGCACTTTGGGCCACAGACAATAGGCTTAGTGTTACTTTTCGCTTATTGTCTACGCTTCGTTTGTCATTCGAGTGCAGTTTTCGCTGTGCGTGTGTGCGTGTGTGTGTGTGTGTGTTTGTTTCTTTGCTTCGTTTTGTATGTTTTTGCGTCGCAGGCAGGCAACTGAATGTTGGCATATGCCAAACTTGCCTTATAGCTAATCAATTAGCAGCATTTCCCAACGAATTTGCAATGTTTGTGCGTGGAATTGTAAACATGATTTCATAGTTTCAGCTATCTTAAACTATGCCTTAACATTACCATATTACTTTAACAGAAAACTATCTTAAGAAGTTTAAGAAAAAATGTCATTTCATGTCTAATACTCAATTTAAAATTCATTCAAAACTTGTACAAACTCTTTAATGTTAATGTCTACAAATTTGCCAGCAAGTCACAAAATGCTATTTTGTGTGTACAAATTTTAACGGATATACTGCACAAAGCACAAGGTTGCCAGACGCAGATGCAGACATAAGATATATACGTATGTGTATATTGCATTTACATGTCTACAAGTCGTACTTCGACCAGACACTAGGTCTCTCTCTCTCTCCCTCTCTCTCTCCCTCTCTCTAACACTGAAGGCGTAAAACTTTAGCAGCCAGCTCGAATGCAATTTGAATGCATAATGCAATCGTATGTTTGTACGAATAAGTTTCAAAACGTATGTTTGCATACATATGTGCAAACACACACACACACACCTCTAAGAGCTGTTTAAGGCGTTCTCTTTGCCTGGCAAACTTGTCGAAAATTTGTTCACTGGAAACAAAAAACACCACACACAAAAAATGAAGGAAAAACACAAAAAATATAAGAGAACAGACATAGCTAAGAGAGTACCAGACAAACTGGCCCATGTTTGGTCATGTACAGCAAGGCTGTTGCCTGTCATTGTTTTACTAATAGCCGTTGTAGTTGTCTGGCTCATAGCATTTGCTATATGAGCAATTGCATTGTGTATACGCAACGTTGGCACGCCTGTTTCGCCTAGAGCTTTAACGCATACCAGCTCTTTCTTTAAGACTCTAAACTCTTAAAGGGTTTCGTTAAAGAAGGTATTTTTTTTCGTATTTTGAAACAAGTGAAATGGAACACGTATAGTTCGAAATAAAGTTTGTGAAGGGCTGATAATTATCAGTAGACAACAAAAAGCTTAGCTGTATACTTAGTTTAACGCATATTCGTCATTTCCATTCGTCTTGAGACATTCGATTTTGAATATATCTCTCGTAAATATACATCTTTCCGCTTCCAATATACACAAGATATCGACGTAGCATGAATGTTATTTTTGTAAAATTCGGTCGCAAACTACCGGAGTTATCGAGAAATTTGATTTTGTAGTCTCAGGGTATCTTCTTGTTGGGCTTTCCTCTTACTTGTTTAATAACTCATCATCTCTAGTGCTTATGCTGCTTTCTGCTTGAAGATCTTTAATTTGCTCGTGCCGTCACCCAATTAAAAAAAAAAAATTCCAAAAGCGTCAGCCGAGTGTAAAATTTGTTTTGTTTCACAGTTTCACACAAAAACAAAAATACCCAAAAATAAAACAAAAACAAAAACAAAACGAAACGAATCGAAAGAACAAAGTTCCCATTTACGACTATTTGGCTACAATAAACCACAGGCCAAATCGGGCCCGAGTGACCCCAATGTCAATTATTAACGTATCACTTGACAGCAACCAAAGCAGCCGAGGGCAACGCACAACGCACAACGTGCAACGCGCAAAGCTGCAAACAAATAACAAAATAGTGATGTGAGAGGACGTAGTTATCTCTCCGAGGATGGGTCAGCATTAGGGAGGAATGCAAAAATCATAAATCATCACAGACATTACGCAATTCACTCAACGGTTTTTGTCAAACAAAAACAAACAATAGAGCCGCAAAAGAAGCTGAAGAGTAAAATTTCGAACTCAGGCCAGGCGAGACCTGGGCAAATAGGTAACTTTGCTATTTAGGGGTGCAAAATTCTGCTCCTGAACGTTAATAATGATAATGATGATGATTCCGATTCAGATGAGCAGCGCAGTTTTGCTTAGGATTTTGTACTTGGCTGCTGACAAGCAGCATTCATTGCATTTAAATTATGATTTTATTATTATTGTTATCATTGTCATCATCATCATGAGGCATAAATAATGAGTGCACCGAGCCTTGAGCGTCGTTTGCCATTAATTCGGTCATCAAATGCAGATGCATATGTTTAAAATTAAGAATTGGCGAGGAAAATTGTCTGTGGGAAAATGAATAAATAAATACCAAAAGAATAGAATAAGATAAATTAAGTTATAAAGATTTTTTGTAAACAATTCAATTTGAAATTATCTTAAAGTTCACTTATATGTGTATCGTATTTTGCCAGTCACAATTTGTTATCACTTAATAACTTTCTATCTATCATCTCAATTGCTATCTCTGGTCCCATCCAGCCATCCTAATTGTTCATCAAGATCACTCGACATTGCCACGTGAGTCAATAGTTTTGAGAGCCACCTGCTTGACAACCCTCAGGAAAATATCAATATGCTATCATCAACAGCAGTCACTGCCCCCTAACTGTCCCAAAACCAAAACAGAGGCATTCGCAAAAAAAGGAAAAATAAAAAAAAAACCAATTCGTAAATAGGGGAAGGAAAATTGCCCATTGAAATGTAAACCAGGAAATCGGGGTTTGGCTTTTTCCGGCTTTAAATGAAACAAAAGACGCAAAGAAGCGACAGCAAAAAAAAAAAAACGAAGAAAAATAGTATATACAAAAATAGAAAACAACAAATACAATGAGGCAATGGTTTTTCAAATCCTGCAAAGAGTGTCAACAACCTACAAAGTGTGAGAGAGTGAGGAATGAAGTGTAAGAGCGAGACAACGATAAGTCGGGAGATGGTCGGGCAGGCAAAAAGTAGCTGCTGTTTTGTTATTTTGTATTGTTAGATAATAATAATCATATCGCATTGCATGTTGTTGACACATGAGCGATGATGATGCCGCTTATCTTCGCTACTTCTATCTTACTCTCCCCATCCCTAGCAATTATTTAACAGAGGACAATTAAGTGGGATGCTCTGTAACGCGCTAACAGCGCTATGTTAACTCACTGTTAGTCGGGCTCTGCTTACGGCGTTTTAATTATTTCGCCTGTTCAAGACAGTTGCATTTTTTTTATGCACGGACGCTGCTGAATAATATGTTTTATTCGATTTTCATTTGTTACCGGATTTTTGTTGTTGTCTGCCTCGTTGACCGGTTGACAAATTAAAAGCCTGATTCAGGTTCAATTAATCAGCGACTGTCGATGATGCTTAATTTGCATTGCCTGCCTTCCTCAAAAGGGACGGCGGGGCCAGGCAGGTGAGTTTAAATGAACCTAAATGCAACAATTCAGCTTGTTGCTTCCTTATTTATTGGACAAGTGGGCGATTTTATTTTTAAAACATGAATTTTAAGCTACAGAATTAATTGGTTGTTTTTCTTATTTTTGTATTTTATATATTATTTGAAAATTTCAAAGAAAGACTTACAAACAAGCAGACTTCATTTAATGTTCCTGTCCTTTTTAAAGCTTTTATAGTCAGCACACACAATTTTCACTTAACTTTCCATCACAACAAAGAAAAACATATTGTAGGCATTTTCATCCCACTAAGAAAAGCACTTAAGCAACGTTTAACAAAATTCAATTTTTCTGTTGCTTTTCTGTATTTTGTTGTTGTTGTTGCTGTTGTTTGCTGTTACGACTACGCCCCAAATGCGACAAAACCCAGTGCAGAAAAACAACGCCCCAAAAGTAAAACATCCACAACATTTACATACACACATACACCCACAGTTTCGTCGAGTCAGACGTTGAAGAGACCTAGACACAGTACCGAAGCTGAGCTGCTAAGTTGTGTGTGTGTGTGTGTGTGTGTGTGTGTTCGGTAGCTTCAGCCCCGTCGGCCTGGCATATGCTCGACAGTGTCTGCAAATGACAGCAGCCTTATACCGTTACATAAAAGCCCAAAACATGTGATATGTTTTTGTGTGCACATAGTCCACATATACATATACTTCGCTTATGTACAATTTTACTTGGGCTAAAGCCACCCACAAAGTCGATTACATAGCAATGCCAACCCCCGAACCAACCGCTGAACCACCCCGAACAAAAAAAAAACACACACAAAAGGAAAATATTATATACATACAAACGCGGCTGTACAACGGAGGACGTTGAGACGCCATGACAAACGCTGTGTGCCAATTCCACGCGTTCCGTCAGGCGCCACGTTAAACATATTTTTCCGCTAGGAAATTAACAATTTGGGTCTCAGTTAATGGGACAGTTTGGGTTGGTTTGAGATTTGAGGCTTGAGGCGTAGGCGTAGGCGCCACAAAATATGCAAAGCACATTTCTATAGCTTTGCCTTGGCTCGGCCCGAATTTCGTGGTTTCTTTTCTTGTTGGTTTGACTTTTATGTACAGGCTTGGGATTTACTTTATTGAAATATTTAAATAAGTTTTGCCAATGCGCACAGCCTAAATGGGATTTTGCTGCGTTCGTCCGACGTTCCGACGACGACGTCCTTTGGAAAGTGTGGAAAATGTCTTTGCCTGCTGAAATTGACATTTTATAAATGGCCTACGATTTCAGCTTTCTCTCTCCCACTCTCTATCTATCTTTCGCCCTCGCTATCTCTAATAGTCAAAACTTAAAGCAATAAAATATTTAAATGCACATTTTTTAAATGCGCATCTCGCTGTAAAATGTGAAAATTATGCGTACGTATGTTTTAGCGGGTACACAAACCCTTCCATTATGGCAGCAGACGCGCGTGCCGCGCACTTTGTTCCCCCCGCTGAGTTTCGACCACAAAGCGCACCAGGAGTTGCCCATACGGGTTACAGAGACTGACTGACTTGTCTGACTGTGTGTCCTTAACAGCTCTTAAAAACAAAAGGCAGCTAAACGGCGATGCAGTGCAAACGATAAGACTGATAAGAAGCTACGAGAAAATAGAGACAAAACAACCTTATAACGACAGCTGCCTATTTAATTTGCTATAATTAGTAACGAAAGCAAACATGAAAAGTTTTAAAGTAGATAACAGGAAAAGAACATAAAGATTATCGAAAATAATCTGTGAAACACGCAGCCAAAATCTATAAATAAATAATAAATAAATCTATAACATGTACTTAAATATTTAAAGTTTATTAAGAGAAATAGTTATTGTATATATTAAAACAAAAACTATTAATGACCTTATGTTTTGGTTTTCTTACACAACTTGAACTCAATTCACAATTATTCCTTTGAACTTGGCGCTTTTTACGCTTATTTAAAAGTACACATGTAAGTCCGGCACTTGACATTAGAAGCCCCTTCCTCCTATCTGTCCAGCATTACAAAAGTCTAAATTTTGAACCAAAGTTGAACCGTTTGTTGTTGTTGTTGTTGTTGTTAATCTTTGAGTCGTATCGAAATGCTTTCGTTGCGCTTGTTTTCTTAACAATTTCATGTTGTAGCTGCGGTCTGTCAAAATAATTGAGCCAGGGTCTAAAGAGAATGATTGTTCAAGTAATACGCATATTTATGACTGTTAAATTTTTGACAAATTAATAGAAAAATAGAAAATCAAATATGAAAAATTCATAACAAATAAAATAAAGCAACACGCCATTCACAACGAAACGAAAGACTGACTCATTTGGATGTTTAAAACAAACTCAAAGTTTATGCAAATGCGCGTAATAAAGCCCATTAATTAGTATTAAATTACAAGGGAGTCAGTCAAACAATAAACAATAAATATAGCCACAACAACGAGAAACCTAAATCATAAAGCACAAAAATATCCCAAAAATACCAACAACAAAATAATAAAAACAAACTTAAAACTTGTTGAGCGTGTCACAAACCCAAAGTCCAAGAGCACCGCTGGATGTCTTTTTATATGTGGCGCATGCACAAAGACTCCAAGGGGCACATAATAATGCAGCATTTCAGTTCTCCCCCTTTTACCTCATGAAACCCTCCCGTTTAGCCCAATCAACCGATGCGTTCCCCCTCACCTAACCCACAACTATGTTCGCTTTAAGCTCAAGGTGTGAAAATGTTCGATTATTGTCATCGTCATCATCATCGTCGTTGTTGTTGTTGCCGATGTTGCTGGTGGTTTGTGTGTGGGTCGCACTTTGGTGCTGGGGAGTTGAGGTTGGGTCTGTGCCCCAACTGAGCCGCTTAGCTGCAATTGTCATAAGGCGATGCCTTATAATGGCCGCTTAGCTGGCACATAAATGCCATATGCTAAATGGATTTTACTTAACTTTTCCATTTATAAAGTGCTCACGGTCTAAATCAAGTTTATGTGCAACTTATTGAAACTGATGGACCCCAAAGTGGGCGCTTGTTGACATCTAAAAGAAGATTATAACTCATGCAAGCCATTAGGCCGTTAAAAGCTAACAAAAACTTAAGAAAATAGCAAAAGAATGTGCATTTGTTAGATTAAGATTAACGGGCTTTACAATTCTGTTCTTTTTATTATGCAACAATGCAACAATGCAACAGATACTTTTACAAACATTTCTTTGTGGAAAACAAAGGTTTGAACATTGATTTTTATGTTGTCTCTGTTAAGGGAACTTAGTAAGGAACTAAGCATTCAATTAGTCTCAAGTGTAAACTGATTTAGTGCGACATTAGATATTAATTTGTACATAGAAAAAATCTTGAATATTCGGCAACTCAGAAACACTTTCTTTGCCATTTGTAATCCCTATCTATTTCATTTGCTTATTGGTTTTATTATTTCCATTTCTTTCTTCCCAAATTAAGAAAAGTTCCACGAACTTTTTTAAATACAAATATGCCTATGATTATCCCTTAATCTATGATCAACAACAAAACACACAGGTCTAACACATATTTGCCAAATTATAGGTTAGACCTCATTAAATATAAACTATTATTTATGGCTGGCATAAGTTTTTTAAAACAAATTTGTATCCCTTCGTTTTGGACGGGTTCTTAGGGCAACTCTTTTTGGCTGGCACATAGCAAATGCATAATTTTGTAATAGCCCATAAAATATCACCCAATCTTAAAGACTAACCTTTAAATGTTTGTTGGCTAGTTATTTTTGGGAAAGGTGTCACACAGACACGGCTCTTATGCTCATATATAATAAAAAATGTTAGCCTTTTGACCTTTTTTCCAGCAACAAAAATACACACACACTTATTTTGACCCGTTGTCCGTTCAGTTTTTCACATGTCCCGACAAAGGACAATAACAGCGGCACAGGTGAATTTTTCCTTTACGGGCTCTGGGTTTGGAGTAGGGGTTCGGGTTTCTAGGCCCTGTGGCTGTTTGATTCCAAACAATGCCCTGATCCCGCATAATTTATATGATTTTTCTCTATAAAAATGCGCTGGATAGACGCAACGACGCGTTTTTCCCACCTTTATTAAATTGTATTGATATTGAGTTCGCGTTGTGTTTCGAGTTCATAAATGGGCGTCTTTTATGTTGTCTACATTTATATATATCTTGTAGTTTATGCTTGCCACATAAATAATGTCATTTATTGCCTTGGAGAGAAAGAGAGAAGGAACCCCAGGCTCTGACACATTCAGCGTATCTTTTGTTGTTTATTTTCTTATTTTTGTTTTCCCCACCAACCAACTATATAGCTATAACAATGTCTTGTTTATTTCTTTCTGCCTACTTTCAGGCGAAAAGCCGTTCAAGTGCGAACACGAGGGCTGCGATCGTCGCTTTGCCAACTCCTCGGACCGCAAGAAGCATTCGCACGTGCACACCTCGGACAAGCCCTATAACTGTCGCATCAATGGCTGTGATAAGTCCTACACGCATCCCTCCTCGCTACGCAAGCACATGAAGGTAAGTTTTACAAACGATTAACCGTTGCCTTAACTTGTTGTTAGCTTCCGACACTCCAAAGTTATCGATAAACACGTTCATTTATAAACGTTGACAAACTTTTGATAATCTGTGAATATTTTATTGGAATCGGTATGGAATAAATAAACAAATAACTAGAATACTGAATCAAGTAAATCTCTTGCGACTTTAAGAATTTAACTTTAAATCAGAAATCAAGTTTATAATGTTGATCCTTCAACTTTGACTAATGCAACTTGCTTTCATCGTTTCGTTGCTCTTCTCCATACAGGTGCATGGCAACATTGACGAGAAATCACCATCACACGGCTACGACAGCGAAGGCGAGGAGAGCTCCAGCTCCAGCATTGTGACGGGTGGTGCACAGACGCCGCCTTCCACACGCTTAGATGGCAGCGCTGGCAGCAGCAGCGGTGTCAGCAGCCTGAGCGGCGGCAGTGGCATTAAATCATCCCCGCACTCCATCAAATCCGAACCGAATCCGTTGCATAGTGTGCATTTGGGTGCGTCGAGCACTGGCAGCAGCAGCACAGCCAGCAGCAATGCATCGCACCTGTTGCAGCAGCAACAGCAGCAGCAGGTACAACAGCAGCAGCAACAGCAGCAACAGCAACAACAGCAACAGCAGCAACAGCAACAACTTGTTGCACATCAATCGCTGCATGCGGAAGCAAAATCCTCGCCTGCCCTGCAACTAATGGCTTCATCGGCGTATCTACCACCACCTTTGGGACCACCGCCGTCGCATCACCATCACCACCATCATCATCAGGTGCCGGGCAGCACGGTGGCAGCAGCAGCAGCTGCCTCTCCGGGCGCTGCTGCCTCTGCTTCTATGTTAGCCGTTACCGGGCATCATAATCATCATTTACTCTATCATCCGGCGGCGCAACATCATCCGCCCAGCGATTGGTATCATACGGCACCACCAGCAGGCACAGCAGAGGCAATGAATCCACTGAATCACTTTGGACACCATCATCATCATCATCATCTCATGCATCCGGGCGCGGCGACGGCATATTGAGATTGGGAGAACTGGTGGCCCGAGGAGCCACCACCGCCACCGCCACCTCCGTCATCAACAGCGGCTGGGGTCGGAGTGCCACCAGATGAGACGACAGCGTCGTTGGACTGGATCTGCTGTCAGCGACTGCAGAACTTGGCGCTTGTTGCGCAATGTGAAAACCAAATATTTCTGAAAGTTGAAGAAAGCACTTTAAACTTTTTACCTGATAATTGAGAAATTTGCTGTTAAATGATAAACAAAATATTTAAAGAAAAATAATAAAAATAAACCTAAACAATAAAAAAGATACACAAAAAATTCATCATCGAGTTGAGAGTACTTTAAAAATCTTTTATTATTACCATAATGTATTTTTTAAATAATATGCATATAAAAAACACAAAAGAAATTTGCCTAATTTTTGCTATTTGAATGTTAGTTTTGTGGTTTCTTTTGTTTTAGTGGTGCATACGAATAAACTAAGAAATTTCCTGTAAATTATAAAATCAATTACTTTAAATGTATAAAATAAAATAAATATATATGTATAATAAACTACTTAAGCTAATATAATATTGACTATTTAATTATTAAGAATTAGCAAATTTTTCAAGCAGCTTTTCACACTCACACATAAAAAATAATAAATCTACAAAAAAAAATTAACAAAAACAGCTTTCTAGTACAAAAATTAAAAAAAAAAAAATTGTAAAAATTACAACAAATATTACACTGTAAAAAAGTTTATGAGCTACATATATACGTACGTGCGTTTTCGGCCTTAGATTTTTCATGCTTAAGAGTACACAAAATAACTATAAAAAAAAAAAATTAAAAAAAAAAAACCAACACACAAAAGTTAAATATAAAGAAAAACTATAAAAAAGCAAAACCTAAACATTTTATTTGATTTCTCCGCTTCGAGAAATTAGTTGGTTGAGAATTTTTAAGTCTATTCAGAGTCAGATGTTGCAGATAATCCTGAAATTATTATTATCTACAAAATGTTTGTTGATAAGAAAAATTATCATTGCCATTGCTTGTTTCATTAAAATTATTTATGCAGCGATAATGAAGTACCAACTTTAAATGCGAATTATATTTAAATTTCGATCTGTTTTTTAGTCGAATTCTTGGTTTTTATCGGAGTTCCGTCATGAATAAATATTTATTTATTTGCAGCTTGCATATATTTTAACCAAATTCCATTTTGATAAGCTTTTGTGGCTCTATATAGCCGTGCCAAAAAAATATCTATGCGTATCTCGTTTCAGTGTGCAAAAGGCTGAATGGCTAACAACTACAGCGCCCATTATCGAGCGCTGTTAATCAACTTTAGCTTAGCAAAGCAGATAAATTACACTAAAAGAAACGCTTTAACATGATAAAAATATGAAAGACATTGCAAAAATATGATTTGTATTATTTTTGAAAACATTCCTTGAGTATAAACCTAAGATAGAAGTGAAGTTAGCAACATTATGTTGTTAAAATAATTTACAACAATATTTTTTGTTCATTTATTTATTAAGCACAGATTAGGTATAACATTTCTTGTTACAATTTATTGAACTTTTTTTTCAAGTGTATGCTAAACTGTAACCCCTGGGCGTTGCTGAAGTGAAATTGTTGTTTGTCTCTTATTTTTGGCAGCACAAAATATATATTTTTGAAGTGATGAAAGGCCCGTCAAACCCGGCCACGGTTGTTAGCACTCCACGAAGTAACAAAAAATCAAACGATTTATGTTTTTTTAATTAACCCAACAATTTGTTACGTGCCTCAAACTGACACACACACACACACATACCAGTTGTGAGCATAAGGGAGGGGGCAGGGGCAACAAATAGGCGAGGTAGCTGAGCTGAGCTGCTCCATCTCTCTGTGGCTAGTCAAGCTGTTAGCTTCGCTGTATGAGCATAACGAATTCATATTTTGATTTATTGAATAGAAATCGATTGGATTAATCTAAAGAAATTATATTGCTGCTGCCGCTGCTAGTGCTGCTGCTGCTGCCAAGAAAATTCGCTACGACTGTGCCGCTCTGGCTATTGATGAACCCCCAGGAGCTGTGGCACTCTCTGCTGCAAGTGTGAGTTTCGAATGAAATTAAAGAAAAACAGGCAGAAAACTGTTTGTGCCAAGCAATTAAATTTTAAGTTTTTTTTTCGTATGTTAGCCGAAACTTCCCAAACATGTTCAAAAGAAGAAAAAATAAATACCAACAGGTTTGGTGAGATTGGGTTGGGTTGGATTAGTTAACTAGTCAAAAAAATGTTAAAGAGCCTGGCAGATGTCTTAGAAAATGAAGTGAGAGCATTTTTATCTGAGACAGCGCAGAATCTTTTGTTAATTGTGCTTCAAAAAGAAAATATATTCTTTATGATAAGAGTTATACATAAAATAAACCAATTCTGTTTTAGAAAGCCAGAAAAGTTGCACAATTTTAATGAAAACCTGAAGATTAACATTCTTTGAATGAAAATACAGTCAAACTTCCATATAACTAATCTCAAAGGAACAAGAAAAACTTCGTTATAGAGAAAATTCGTTATATAGAAGGGGTTTTTGACTGAAAGCTTAAAGTCTTCTTATTACTCGCTGTACATTTTTGGCAACAGTTGGGTCAATTCTTCCAGTAGCTAAGTTAACTCTTCAAATATCAAATATCATACACTTAAAAAGTCAAACCTATTTTAAGTAAACCAAGCTTAAACCTAGCCCAGACTTATCTGACTCACAGCTGCGCACAATTTTTTTCCCATGCCAAAGTTGACAGCGAAAACCTTTAAACAAATCAAGCAGCGACCACACAAAACACACCAATAACAGCAGCAACAACAAAAAACAAATAACGTCAACAACTGACAAACATTTGCGCTGGCTAAAAGAAAAACAATAATAACAACAACAAAAATAAAGCAACAAAAATGGCCAAAAAGCGCCACAGACAAAAAACTTGTTGACACAAAGCTCTACACCCATTGTATCTGAACTATATATCTGAGCATGCCATCTCGCTCTAGCAAGCGCTTTGCCTTCCCTCTCTCACACTCACACTCACACACACACACACATTGATAGCCATTCACTTTGTGTCGGCACAATTTAAGTTTCAATGAGCGACTATTTGTTGCAATTTAAACTGAACGCGTTTATAAATTGACGTCGGAAACTGGCGTCCAGTGCTCATAGGACCCAATACTATGACCATAGACAGCGCAGCAAGAAGTGGAGCGCAGTTTAGGGAGGGGAGCTCGAATCAACTAGCAGCAGTAGGCAGCGACTGTGACAGCAACAGTGACGGCGACAGCGACGATGCAGCCAGCTGAGGACAGGCAAACATTTTGCACGCTTTGTTGTTGCCTTTGTATTTGTATTTGTGTTGCCTATTTTTGGTGTGTGTCCAAAAAGTTAAGCGACGTTTAAATAACATAAATTAATTTAGACTAGTTATAGTTATAGCTGTAGCTGTTGTTGTTGCTGTTGTTCGTTTGGCTTTTGTGGTCAAATAATTTGTGCGGTTGGCAGTTTAAATTAACCTACAGCACAACTGTAAATTATTATTCGTTAAGTTAAACAGTTAGTTTATAAATTATAATTTTGTTAACAAATGTGGCGCTTGCAGTAGTTTCATCATTCAAAGACTTCTAAAGTCTCTAAACATCGAATTGTTGTTTATTTAGAGAAATAAAGTGTTTATTGCTGACGCAATCCTTACGAGAATTGATAGAAGGATTGAAGGCAATCGATTTTTATATATATAAGCCACGCCATATTGTTGTGGCTTTTATTCGAATTTGTTTTGTGACTGAGATCTATGATGCCGCCAACAAATTTATCCTTGGCCAACAAAAGACTTGGAGTAAATTAAAAAGCCACGCAACTTAAGTTTTCATTTGTAAAAAATGAAGAAAACAATGAAAGCCGCGCCGCACCCAACAAACAACATCGATCGACAGTTGATCGAGGCAGACGCATTGGCACCACGAACCACAATACTTAATGATGGATTTAACACTTGGCTAATAGTTTTTTGATACAAAATTTTACGCCAAAGCCAAATTACAATAGTCCCAACACACGCACGTACACACGCACACACACACCTCCACTTTGGCCACACACACGGCCTAAACTTAATTAGTTTTCAAAAAAATAAAAATGATAAATTGTTGATAGTACTTTGTGGAAGACGAAGATGCTGCCTGCTTCCAAGCTGTCTGGAACGATCGTTTCTGTGCCGATATATTGAGTTACGATGTCAGCGGCGAAGATCATTAAAATTACAGAGTTTCCCAAGTTCCCAAGAAATGCCAACCTGACCCATAACAGCTGTTCCCAGCCTTATGGCATCCACATCAAAAACGAAGAAATAATACAAAGACATAAAACTTTGTAATTTTTCAATAAGAGACCACAAAACTAAATTAGCTGGAGCTCAAATCGCAAGGATCGAGAGCGCATGCAAATTTCACAGGAATCAAAAACGAAAAATGTACGAATAATAAAAAAACAATAATCAGAAGATGGTTTTTTAGTACCAAGCCCAAAAAGTCGTTGCAGCCGCATGTGACTTATGACTGAGGCAGAGATTGGAACAGAGACTGAGACTGTCCGCTGGTAGACTGAGACTATGTCTGTGTGCAAGGGAGTCTTAACGTCTTGGCAACGTGTGTCTCGTTTCGTTTCGTTTTTGGCCCATGTGCAGACAGTTGCGAAATTATATTTGCGCAGCGTCATGCAGCACCATTGTGTTTAAGGCACAAGAACTGGCTGGAGCTGGCGTCCGAGCGAAAAGGGAACTGTGCCGGCCGATTTGTCAGTGCGGACGAATAGTTTAACTGGTCGAAAGGAGTTGTTGTTGTTTTTTTTTGTTTTGCTCTCAGGCAGGTTGTTTTTCGCTAGTCTTCTTCCTAGTGCAGGGACTACATCATCGTCGTCATCGTGCTATTCAAACAAATGATTTACAAAATGTTAAATGAATTATGCATTCTGCATATGCGACTTTGCCATTTCGTGCCATTTTTCATATTAGCTGCAAACTCGAAGCTCCAAGCTTCACAGTACCTGTTGCCTTCGACTCTCTCGAACTCTTTTGGTGTTGGCTTTAATAAATTGGCGTGGGGTGCGCCTGAAGCAATTGTTGTTGTCGTTGTTTCTCTTGACCATGCCTAAGCGTTGGGAATTCTATGTCAATGCCTAAGCAAATATAGCACCGATATTATTATTTTTTTTTATTTCTTTGCCAAGACCCTTTATAATCAAGTCATATAAATTGAGTGCATTTTTCATAATAAATGAAGGGAATTGTCTAAATTATGCCGTGTGCTTGCTCCGTGATATGAATTGCGATGAATTGGGAATGTTTTGCAGGTGTGTGGGATGCGCTCAAATGCGTAGACTAATGGCTTCGGGAGTTTTTAAGAGCTGTGGGAATAAAGTTATAATTGAAATAAGAACCAACTGGACTTAATCAAGACAGGTGCAATTGATAAGATGCTTATTTAAATAAAATAAAGTCTTTAATTTTCTAACTTAACTTTTCACCAAGTTATACTAAGTTACTAAGTTAAGCTTAACAGTTTGTAAAATGTTTTTGCAAAAAACACAAATGTTCTTGTTACAAACAAAGGTGCTACAGAAAAAGACAAAGACTTTGTTTTAGATTGCACAACATAAGAATAATTTATTTTGCATTGCAACAACTTATCAATTCGATTACTACAGCATTAGCAGCCCTTCAAGTGTATTTACACTACGTGTAGAACTATCTCTCTCCTTCTTTCCCATCGCTATCTATCGTAAATTATAAACATTTCTACCAGCACATCGTTATAAAATCTAGAGAAAGAATATAATCAAACTCCCCAGCCGAAAAACAAGTCAATGTCTTAAAATCTTCATTAGCCAGGTGAAATATGTTGATGCGCCTTAAAACAATATTTGCTCACTTTTGGCCCAGAGCTGTGTAGAAATTTTTGTGTTTAGTTAGCAATTAAAGAGGATCATTAATTGGGGAAGCGATGCTGTGCATACAGTGCAACAGCAGTTGCAACAAGTGCAACACAGCCCCAGAACCAAAAACATAATGTTCTCTATGCTGGGCTGTCTCTCGATGCTGATGTTGTAAACAACACAGCGCAGCATTTATTTAGTATGTGTGAAGAAAATGAACGTGCAGCAATCGGAACTGAAGACTAACAGTAGCCAGGGGCATGGCCACATAGCTAATTATGCTAGAAGTACAACAACTTTAACTATATTTATCTTTCTCGTTTTTTTCTTTCGATTTGCATCTCAGTCGAACACTTGAGCCATCAGCAAGACCCTTGGCGACTTGCTTTAAAACTGATTTATGTGCTGTGCAGGACCAGACTTGAAGGCGGCTGTCTGCCTTGCTGAAAGTTTCAAGTATTGCAACGAGTACACAGAAATAAAAAATGTTGCACCAAATGATCGCTTTGACCGATCTCGAATTGGATAGTTTGCTAGTTTTGTAAGTCAAGCTTGATTAAAAAGAAATGCATAAGGACAAGTCAAAACAAAGTTGAATTTCAGTTATTATGCACAGATTTTTTTCGCACTGTGCACTGCAACCTGCAACAGGCTCACATAAATTTCGTTACAGTTTGCCATGAGGTGCTGCCATTGTTTGAGTTTCGTGTGCAATAAAACAAATTGTGTTATAGTTTTTATAAGCTAAACTTTTAATGCAAGCGCACATATACAAAATATAATAAAGTGTTTGTTGTTGGTTATTGAAAATTGGGCGCAATAAGAGTAAGTTGTTCCTGCAGTTGCTGATTCAACTTTTGCAACAGCTCTTCGCGATTTTTCAGACGTCGATATGTTTGGAACTGCATTTCCGAGTCATAGATCATTTGCACTTTGTGAGAGATCTCTACCTCTAGCGCTGGTCTTAGACTGTTCACTTTTTCATTATAGTTCATACAATAGTGAAAAGCTCGCGCCGCCAATCGAGAAACATGTTTCTGATAGGTTAATGGCTCTGAATCGTCGTCATCATCAAATGGATACATGTTCTCGTCTTCCAACGGTTCAGTGCGTCGATAGAAAAGTCTACTGGGCTCATAGCTAGATCTGCTCCAGATGCTGGCGCTGCTCTGGTTTTCATTTAGTAAGAAACTGCCGTCTTTCTTACTGCCAGCCAGCAATTCGTCATCTAGTTCCGTCGTATTGCCTTTAAAACCATCCAGATCAGACGTTTTAATTTCTTGTTCTGCGCTCGAGCTGTTTCTTGCTGCCTGCTCAAGCTCATCCCCGCTGGGACACTGTACACCTTTATCTTCGCTGATTATGCTTGCCTGGGATTGCTGATTTTCTAGCTCGCTCTTTGTGGATCTGACCCTCCTTGGCATTGCCACAAAAGATCCCTGCTTATCATAATTTTCCAACTTCTCTATCATCTGATTACTTACCTCAACTGCACTTGATATTATCTGAATAGGAGAACTAGCACGATCTTGAAATCTTTTGTTTGCTGATATACTATCAGATCGTGTGCTGTTGATTGTAGAACTATCTGCAGTTACACTTTTGCTGCTTAAATAGTAATCATCATTGCTATCCGTCTCATTGACATTTATTGAATAACCATCAAATTCTACAATTGGATAGGTATCGCAATTTGATAATCTTTCGCTCTGACTTTTGGAATTCGCAGAAGACGAACTTTTCGATTGGTTGGGACTATAACTAGTTTTCCGTGATTTTCGCGTTGAGGAACCTGATTCACTTTCGTTACATATTGCTGTAATCTCCTTGGCATCGTTTTTTAAATCCATCTTACACGTTTTGAAACCTTTAACCCTACGTTCCTTAGATCTAAAACTAGTTTCCTGTATCACCACAATCTTCAACTTGCTGAGAATAAACCGTAGATAAATTATCTTTCAGTTCCAAGGACTTTCTAGCTCCAGATCTTTGTGTTTTCCGCTTATTAGTATGTTTTAAAAGAACTCTCGAGCTGTTAACATCACTTTGATCCGTACAATCTGTGCTAAGTTTCCGAATTTCATTTTCTTTATGGTTCTCTAAATCGAAGGTTCCTTGAGAACCTCTTCCCTTGCAATGGCAATAAGCTTTATCAGGCTGCCTTATATGATACACATCACAATGTTCAAAATGTAGCACCTCTATTCTTGATTTGTCTACCAAGCACTTTGAATTTGGTGTTTTAAGCGAATAACTATCATCTGTTGATTGATAACTTTTATGAGAAACTTGGTCTTCAAATTGCTTATCTGTGTGTTCTGTTAAAATCTCTTCAGCCTGATCTCTTGCAGCATTACAAGCTTCTCCTAGCTTCTCCATAGACTCCTTCATGTATCTTTTAAAGCCAAATGGATCATTTTGATAAACATAAATAACTTTTAGCTGTTCTCGCACTAGATCCTGACAATTCTCACCATCCTTCACAGATTGTTGCCAGCTCTCCAATTCAATATCAATATCATTGGAGGTCTCCGTTGTATAATCATCTATATTGGGCTGACCCATATTTGCAACCCAACGAGCTGCACGATCTTTGGATTTAAAGTATTTGTTCAGAAACTTGAATTGATCCTTTTGCCATTTTGGTTTTTTGTTGGTAAAAGCCTTACGGCTTCGCTTTTCACATGTCTCACTATGAAGTTGACTATAAGTTTTCGATTCATCGCTTGTTAACGGAGAAATTTGACTTAACTCTGTGTCAGTATGTTGACGAGATGAAGCTTGGCTCTTAGCTTTTCTTTCAGTTGTGTTTTTACTTTTGCAATTTCTGTCGAATATAGTTTTTCTTTTGTACTCATAGCGGTTGGTTACAGGTTCTTTGTAAATTTCTTCTAAGCATGATTTGTTTTCCTCTCGTTGAAAGTTCACTTTGCAAACGAAATTTCTAAGAGGAATCTTTTCTCGAGCATGCAAATATTCGGTAGCATCCTGCTGTTCAACAACCCGTTTAGAGCAGCCTTTATGTAAGCTCTCACTATCAGAGTAAAATGGCTTTAGCTGAGATTTTTGCTTAGCCTTTGTTTTGTAAGGTCCTTGTTCCGATCGTCGGCTGGAGATGATATTACTATCCCATTCCATATGAACTCTGAACGTCTTTGTTGCTCGTCAGTTCTATTGCTATTGAGACGCTGTTTATGGCGACAAAAAGAAGAATTTTGAGACATGTGCTGTATAATCGGGTTAAAGGATATGTTATATGTTAAGCACCTCAGCTCACTTAAGAGCTTAACAATGTTTTCTGTTTTTAAAGATTTTTTTCTTTTGACAACTTTTATGTGTAGTTTAGTAATATTTACAATTAGTTTCAGTTGAACATGCTGTTCTGCTCGATATTTGACGTATGTAACAGTGAAGCTTAGTTATCACACACTTTCTCACACACACATGAATCTCATCACAGTAATGACCTTTGCTTTCGACACGACAATCAATTTTTTGGGCACATTCCAATGCTGCACACAACACAACTTCAACTTGGCAGCCAAAAGGGAGCCAAACACAAGAGTACAGAGCCATGTGCGCTTGGCCACAAAATACCTAACACAAATCAATTAGCTGCAACAAGAAGAAAATTCTAAAAAAAAAACTGAAAGAAAAAATAGGCTAAAGAAGATCTAATTTCTATCAGACGGAAGTTGAATACTCTTGAAGGTTTGTTTTGTTTCATTAAAAGTAAGATATATATTAAAGAATCTTCCGATAAATCTAGTTTAAATAAAAAATTAATAAAGAATTGCACCAAACAAATAATGAAATATAAAAATAATAATAAAAAATTTTAAAACTCTCAAAAAGAAACATTTAAGATAAAAGCTTTTAAATTAAACAATAAATTCATAAATATTCATTCGTTCGAACAAACTGATAAACAAATTCATTATACCCAATCAAAGGATATACAAAAACCGTTGGATCAGCAACACAAAAGAAAAAACTTTAGCTGCCCACACAACGCGCCCAAAAAGAGCACTGAAAAAGGGGCTGGCGGGAGGGGCTTTAGATTTTGGGGAAGGTGCAACTGAAGGGCTAGAGGCTGATCTGTTACCAGGGCCATTAGTGTCACTTAGCAGCTAATTATGCAGCGCTTGTGAATTACTTTTTAATTTGTTGCAGCGCGTGTACCAAAATAAATAAAGGTGGAGAAGTGAAGTAGCAAGCGGAATTGCAGAGGAGCTGCCACCAAGAACAACAACAACAACAAAAACTACAAGACTCAAGTGGCAAAAATATTTTTCGAGTGGATCCCAGACAAAAGTTTTTGGCCACAGCAGCCAGCTTGGCTGCTGATTGCTGCTGCTGCTGTTGCTGTTGCTGCTGCTTCTGGCTGGCTGCTGGATGTTTGACTTCTTGGACTTCTTGGAGTTGGCTCCTTCTGTTGTTCTATCTCTTTTAGCTCGTGCTGTGGGCGTACACTTTAATTTAGCTGCCTACCGTAGGGCCCCCGAGGGCAATCTGTGCCTTGGCCCGGACAAACACACACATACACACATACACACAATACACGAAGACCGTGGCTTGGTGGCAGAATGGGCGTGGGTTTTGTTGTTGTCGGGCTTTAGCCCATTTTGTAGAAATTATGTTGTTGCTGGTGCTGGCGTTGGCATTGTAGCTGAGTTTGTGAAACCTTAATGAACAGTCGAGAGTGTTGGAAATGGGTGGAAAAAGTGCCTTTTAAAAGTTTGTTATAGTAAGTAGTTGAAAGGATGTTAAGCGAACAGAGAATCATAAACATTACTTACTAAAAAACTTAAAAACTATATGTTTTTTTGTGTTCTTGGATGTTTGAGTTAAAATGATTTATATCTTCTTTTCATTCCCATTATTCCATGCAACGTTTCCCTGCTTGGTTTTTTTGGACAGTTGGCTTACCTTTTTTTTTATATATTTTATCTCCTATTAGTTTGAATATGATTTAATGGTTTATGATTCTTTTCCAATTTACCATAATTCCTTGGTCTTAAAAAATACCGCAGCTGCCTCTTGTATCATTTAAAGAACTTCACTGTACAAAAAATCATGATTGCTTATTTTAACTTCGACTTGAAAGCTAATACTAATTAGTAACTTTTCACTACAGACGCTAAACTACTTGCTTCAACTTAATTCTCGCTCGCTTACCTTTTGATCTTCACGCCTTCTTTAGATGTGGCACGCTTCTCAGTGCTGTTCGCCACGTTCATTTCTGTGTGTGTGCCCAAGTGTTAATTAGACAAAGCTAATTAAAAATTTTACGCACACATGCTGTTGGTCAGCGCCATCCAGGCAGCCAGGTCCGATCACAAATGTAGCCTCAATCAGGCGCAACTCCAACTTGCAAGTTGCAACAACAAAAAGTATAAAAGTAGCTGCAACTTGAGGCTAGTGCACTCCAAAAGCGGCAAGATACATTTATTAAAAGTCGCTCAGTCGCCTCGCATAAATCGTTGAATGACATGCGACAAAACGTGCAGGTTACATTTTGTGCGGTACGATTGAAGGAAAGGACCAAGCGATCAACGATCGATGGCTGATGGGTAATTAAAAATTGATCACGTTTAACAAAATGCTACCGAAACAATATATCACAATGATCACAACCTGACCAAGCGGGCAGGACGTAGCGACTGACTGACAGACAGACAGACAGTCAGACAGACAAAATGTTGACAAAGTCACAAAAGACGATAGCTGTTTTAAAATTGGACTTATCGATCAGTTTGTCTGCCACATTAAAGTCAAAGCTTACAGTTGGCCCCCATGAGTTCGTATTCTCTTTCTTACTCTCTTTTCTTGCCTCCATCTCACTCTCCCTTTATTTTTTTTGCTGTCACTCCATCAATAATTCATAGCGGCTGAGTGATCTATTCAAGCGAACGCGATCGCCAAAGGAGCGATCGCGAGAAAAAAGATATTCCGCTTGTCAGCCTATGGCCAGAGACACAAGTGTTTTTTATATGAATGTTTGCAGTATGTTTTGTATTATGCGAAAAACAAAATTGTGCCATAAATACTATAATAATGATAAAGGAAAAAGTATAAAGTGAGTGAGACAGACAATGGATGGATGGATGGATGGATGGTTCCGCTCATTATTATTAGCTACGCTTTTGTTGTTGATGTTCAAGTCGAGGAGTTGAGGAACCCTTCAGAACGGGTGTTGGTTTTTCACAATGAACTCTTTGCTCCTGAGCTCCTGAGCTGACAAAAGGAATGCCAATCGTATGAATGCGACTTTGATTGAAAATTGCCGCTGCAATTTTTGACAGCACTTGAGAAATGTTATTAATGCAATGCAATGCGGTAGGCCAAAAACAGCAGTGGGTAAGTAGTTGTTTCCACCTTCCCTCTCTCACTCGTCTTCTATCTGATCAGCATTGATTACCTAATGGAATCCAGTACTTGTAACCTAGTCAAGCTTTAACCCTTGACACTCGCGCGTTCCTCCAGCAAAACAACAAAAAATAAACATTGTGAGGTGTTGACAAAACATAAAGTTCGTGTGAATGCCAACACGTTGTGACAATTGTTTGACAACAACGGCATAACTATTAAAAGGTCCTCGGTCCAGAGACACCATCATCATGACTCTCCTCCCACAGCTGCCTAGCTAGCTGGAAGAGTTGCCACCAAAACTTGAGCTCTGCTCCCAGTATACGTTCCCTTTGCAATCATCGATAACATTTCGCAGTTGTTGTTGCCGTTGTAAAACGTGCAACCCGCGCGCGAACAATCAAAATATGCAAATGCCACAAGAGTGCAAAAACAACACAAACATTTATAAAGGTTAAGTTTAGCATGCGAAATCTTGTATACTCTAAACTTTTATAATATATCATATGCCAAAAGGGAGAAGCTGCACTATTGGGATCAGATTATGAAATCACTCTTTTATCAGATAATATCACTTCATATCTTCATATCATACTTTACATTTTATTTCTTAATATCCTATCAAAAAGAATTTAGCTTTCTATATACATATATTGACAAGAATATTCTACAATATATAATATATTGTTTTATGTTTAAGCTTTCAATCTTCAAGGTAAAATTTAGCCTTGTTTTTTTGAACCAAAATCAGTGACAAACTTCAAATACCATCTGCTAGAGCAACGTTAACAATCGTCTGCTGCAATCATCGTCATTGCTGTCTTTGTAGACGTTGACTTTAGCGTCGCTGCTGCCATTATCGTTTGGTGTATTCAAAATGTTTGTGTAGCACTTATTGCATATTTTCTGCTTGCTTTTTTTTTAACATTTTATTTTGATTTTTTTTTCAAATTCCACGAAGTTTCGTCTTTTGGATCATAGACAGCAAATTGAAATTGGCTAATCATATTGACAAGCGCGACAAATCTCACATCAGCTGACAGATAATTCTTGTTTGCTTTTGTGGCAGCAACTTGTTAAGCAATTAGTCATTGGATCGTGTCTGCGATACCAAAAATAGATACAATAAGAATATAAATACTTATATATGAGCAATTGGCAAACACGAACCAAATATTCAGTTGGGTGGGAAGGAATTAGAATTTAGCAAAATATGATTAAAGTCATAACAGAAAATAGGGCTTATAAGTTACACAACTTTTATGAATCTACATAAAAATTGCATCATTGTTTCATAAACATAAATTTGAAATATTTGTACATTTTGAATGCCTTACTCATTTTTGAGCTCTCGATTTAGTTTTGCACCCCCGCCTGTTTGGATCTGAAGTTGTTGTGTTGTTCTTCTTGTTGCTTGTTCAAAGCAAAAAGAACAACACCAAATGCAAAACAACAACAAAAATAACCAAAAAGCAAGCAAGACAGAGTCAGAAGCAGAGAGCGAAGCCAAAGCATATTGATATCGTGCATATTGATCTTGTTTGGCGATAAGTGTGGATGGAGTCTATACTCGTACTCGTATATATAAAAATATTTGCTACGTTTTGGCTTAAGCCACCACTTCCATGGAAGTTGCTCGCATATAAAAAAAAAGGAGCAGGAAAAAAAAAATATGAAAGAAAGACAACAAAAGCGCAGTCTTAGGGCAGCACCGGCTGCAAAGTAACTGGCATTAGACTCCAAGCGTTTTGGCCAGTAGTTGCTACGTTTTCAGCTAAAATGATTTTTTTTGTTCAGCTCTTAGCGCTGCAGCATCGCAGTTGAACTCGGGGTTGAGCACAGCCAGGCTGGCAATGTCTGCTTGTATTTTGGGGGCACATGTGGCCCCAACACCAGGCATCAGGCTCAAACTACAGCTTCAGCTATGGCATTCTCACACGACCCGCCAAAGCGTTTGCTGGTCAGCTGTATCCATCCAGCAATCCAGGGAGCGAGTGAGAGAGCGAGCGAGTGAATGGGCATTGGGTTTAGTTTTATAGGCGCGGGCCGCTAACTGCGGTCTAGGCAAACCCGACCAGACCGCAACTATAAATTTCATAATGGCCAAAAGGGGTAACCGTTTAGCTCATGGCTTTTGGGACTCGAGCTCCTCTTGAAGGTCTTTGCATTTCTGCGAATTAATATTCGTGTGATTTTTTATCGTTATTTGATTTCTGCTTAATATGTATACATATATATATATGTGCTGATATACGTATGTATTTATGTGCGCTCGAAAGAGACCTTAGAAAGAAGTCAAAGTGTCAGCCATAATTGTGATGATTGAGTGCAAAGCTTATATGTTGTTGTTGCGAATAAGCTTTCTATACGATTCTCACAGCTGCAGCTGCAGTCATTCTTTCTCCTATGCAAGCAGCTGTCTTTAAATATTAAGAATTATAGAGTTTTTTCTTTTCTTGCATTCACTTGAAATCGAACCTACCTAAAGGTTATATAACAATGGAATAAGAAGTAAGTAAGAATCGAAATGTTAAGAGTTTTAACTGATTTTTATTATAATTTGTTTTTATCTATGCAATGGAAAAGTTTCAAGTTCAAGTTCAACGAAAAGACTCGAGAATTATCCTAAAAATTATACTAACAATTTTTAATTTTAAAGAGAAACTCACAAACTTTTCAAGCTCTAATTCTGATTGCGGCTTTAATAAATTATGATCTAGCAACTGTCGTATTTAGTCATGGAATTACTTGCACTACCCGAGCAATTAGTGTTGAGGGAAGCTGTAAAGCCAATGCTAAAGTATGTGGCTCATAATCATTAAACGTCCTCAACTTTAACCTTTTTAATGAGCCGCATATTGTGGACCGCCATTGGAGGCGCTCTTAAATTGAGCTGAGCGTAACCCACAGGCAGACATAAAATCATAAAATCTGCTCACATGAAATTAGCCATGGCCATAAAAAGGCCAAAACATAAAATGCCAAACAAGAGCGCCAATGTAATTATGCAAAACAAACATTTCAATATGCAAGACGCAGAGGAGTGAAGTTGCCTAAAGGGGGGTTGGGGAGGTTTTGTATGGTGGGCGTTTGCGAAATTAACTTATTAATTCCACAAGCTGAAATTTCAATTTTTGCGATTGGATTTTTTTCAATGAATTCTTAAAAAGTTTTATGGCTAAAAACGAGAAGGCAGCCGCAATGTTTATGTTATTAATATCAGAGCTGACGTCGCACACGGCGTATGTGGAATGTCTCCAAAGAAAGAACGAGAGAGAGAGAGAAAGAGAGAGAGAGGGAGAGGGAGATTATGCGAGATACAAGAGATAGTTGCCTTATGCCTCATTTTGTGTCGAGAACTGACCACAAAAACAGCAGCGCGTAATTTAATATTTCGTGGCGCCAGCAGTACTATAAAAAAAAAGCCAATGCCAGGCTCCTCCAGCTACGGCTTCAGCTACAGCTTGAGTTCCAAAATGAAATGACTTAAGCTGCGCCATTCATTATGACAACACGACGTTGGTTGGTTGGTGGCTGCCCAGACAGACAGAAGAGCAAGGGAGGGGTGTGAGAGGGTTTTGGCGAGGGGTAGATTGGACGCATTGCTTGCAGATTTGCTGCTGCTTCATCTTCATCATCTTTTGCGGGCAAACAGGCAGGAGTTGGAGCAGGAGCAGGAGCTTGAGCACACAGGTCCACAGCGTTCCTGAATCCAGGCGCAGTAAAAATGTCTGCGCCAAACACAAATTTTGTGTTGAGATTGCGATCATTTCACTGATATCGTCGCGTCGCATTCAGGCGTGTGCGCAGGCGCAAGCAATCCTCAGTCGGCGGCAACAACAACAACATCAACAACAACAACAACAAGTTGAACAACGCGTGACGCAAAAATACCAAACACAACATTTGACTGTTTTGTTGTTTTTGTTGTTGCTGTTGTGTTTGTGGTTGTTGCTGCTGCTGTTGAATGTGGCATGTGACCCTTTCATGTCACAAATGCACTCAGAGAAAAAAGGGAGCACTGTTTTTCAACTAAACATTTTTGTACCAACAATCATTTGCTAACATTATGATCCTACATTTTTGTTCTCTTGTGTTTTATAATATTTAAAATTTTCTTGATATTTCGATTTAACATTTTTTGTTTTCATTTGTTAAAAGCTTATAAATATTTAAATACTTTTCAAATCTATAAAATAATGGGATTATTGTCTGATACAACAATATGTGATAATATCATTTCTATCTGTTTTGCTTAAAGCCTTTTCTTGTATTTTTCCCATAGGAGAACAGAAAATTCGGCATTGGTTTGACAGACTATAGCAAGAACATAAAATATCTAATGTGGATGGATATCCATTTTGTGGAATACCTTAACCAAAATTTGATTTCTTGTTTAGGCACCTTTCAATCAAAAAATTTGTATGCTCTTTCTATGACTCACCTGCAATGTTATTAGTTTCCAATGCCAAAACTCCTTTCGCTTGATTTTCACATTTCGTTGGTCGTACAATTTATCAAGAATTGTGTTGAGCTGTCAAAAGTTTTGTCAGTGCAAAAATTCGCGCATCAAAGCTGCGTCAGTTCTTTGCATTATGTTCAATGAATGATATTTTATGCCTTAGTTGCAAATCTGTGGGTTTGGTTTTTGTGTGTTGTTTGGTTGGTTTTTTGTTTTTTTATCGGTTTCCATAAGGTACGAGATAATGTGTATAAAAATTGTGAACATGTGGGAACCTATATTTGTTTGTTGTTTTTTCTCTTTCGATTTTTGGTTTTATTTTCATTATGGAGTTTTATATGCTGGTTGCTGGTCATTGAACAACATCGACGACGACTGCGATTACGATTGGAACTCGATGTCTGAAACTGGGATTGGAGTTGGAGTTGACTTTGGTGTTGTTATGTCGTACTCATTTCATTTTTTGATTTATGCAGCGAACCTTTTCTAAATAATAAATAAAATATGAAAAATGTTGACTTTTTCTCAGTTGTGTGGTTCTTGTTGTGGCGGCTGGCAGAACAGAGATGGGTTCCAACTGTCTTAGCCGGACGATTGACTGTGTCTCGTCCAGCATGGATTGAATCTGGTGTCGTTTTGTTAAATGTCCATCAAAATCATTTTTGTGTCTCAACAAAGCTTAAAATGTATACATCAAATGCTCTGGCCTCATAAATTATATTTGCTAAAGCCTGAGATTTTTGCCAGAAATTGAAAGTTCCCTTCTGGACCCTGGCCAGAGACTCACTGACAAGTGAGTTTTTCGATTCGACTTGAATTTTTTTCTTAGCTTTTCTTACTCTTGTGATGAGACTTTGCATTCGTTTTTTTTTTAGGGGGCTACGATATTGTTTATTTCGCTGCTGGCGCTAGTTGGCTGTCAAATTAGTAACGAGCTTCACGGTCAACGATAAGACTTATATTGCATCATGCTGAGCAGGATGAGAGCCAAAATATTCAAAATCCTTCCCAATGCTCAAGACACTAAGAAGTATCGCAAAAATAGTATATTGGTTTTTGTATTACCATCGAAACAGTTCCGATTTATTTTTGTAAAGAATTGAACTATTTTCCCAGAGCTAAAACAAAATCTGAGGATTTTACAGCCAATAAACATATGTTTGTTTGAAGTAAAAAAAAAGGTGTAAAAACCATTATTTATGTAATTTACTTAACAGAAACCTTACAAATAAACAATATACAGTCGAACTTCCATGTAACGAACTTCCGTATAACGAATTTTTTATACAACAAAGTCAAAAATCAGAACCCTGCAATTTGATTCAGTCAAAAACCCATTCTATGTAACGAATTTTCTCTATAACGAAGTTTTTTCTTGTTCCCTTGAGATTCGATACATAGAAGTTTGACTGTAACTTGATTATTCAAAGCCGATTATGAAGTTATTACACCTATCGCATAAATAATATTTATGAACTTTGGAAACTTCTTGTATTCACAAAAGACATTTGTATCCGAATATTGACTACTTAAAAATCTTTCTTTTCTTATCTAACATTATGCATTTTACTCCATTATTTCACAAGCTGTAGCTTTTAAGCAAGTATTTTCTTCTAATCTTTCGAAGCTTATGTAAACAACTGCGCAGCCAGTTGCTTAGCTAACGACTTTTCTGCTTATGCACACTTTTCCCCAACTACCTTTCCCATTTCTCCTTTCACCGTCGTGCCCTGCAATTACCATAACATAAATCAAAAGCATTTTTAAGCGTTGAAAAAAAAAAAAACAGTGAAAAATGCGAAGAAAGTATGTAATGTAAATGTTGAAGCAACCGGATAAGCATAAAAATAGGCATTCAAATAAATAGACTAAACCGGATTTGCAACAAACGCGTGTTGTCGACTACACCCACAATAAACGCATAACACACACACACACACACACACACACACCTCGATATCCGCTCATATGACGCACTTCCTAGCAAAAGCTAGCGGCTGCAAGTGAAGCCTGCGTCAGAGTCCTGGTTTGAAGACCCTGCATTATCCTTTCACAAGCAGCCCTATTGTTGTTGTTTTGGGGGTTGTTGTTCCTGTTCCTATCGCAGACACTGTTACTGCTCCTGTACTCGTTATTGCTGTTGTTGGCTGCGCTCGGAAAAAGTCAATTAAAAAAGTTAAATAAATCATAAACTTGGCAGATGATTTGATTGCGGCATGCGCACCAATCCACGCCAGGCTACAATGTTGCCACTAGCCCAGGAAAAATGCGTCGCATCGGGGAGGAGGCAAATGGATGGATATATGGATGGTTGGGCTGACGGGTGGCGTTCTGGGTTTGTTTGTTTGTTTGCTTGAGGCTTTAAGAGTTTTTGGCCCCGGTGCAAATCTTTCGTATTTACTTTTTTGGGCTGCTGCTGCTGCTGCGGTTGCCTGGCAAGGCTTTGCTTCCTGTTTTCTTGAGAGGGATGGGAAAGTGGGGGGGTGTTGTGGCACATCGGGGCGGACATCCGCCACGTTGTTGTTGTCGTTGACTTTGGCAATCATAACTATAACTGCTCTAGCTGCCAAAATTTATGAAGTGTGCCGCCGTTGACGATGACTTTGCCACGTGTCCTTTTTTCATTCTTGCCACCAGACAACAGCAATGACTGCATTTGAGTTTTGGGCGTTCGCTATTGCTAGTGAGGATTTCCTATTTCTTATTAAAAATTTTCGGCCTGCTGCAAGTGATTTGCTTTGATTTTAGGATGTCCTTTGCACAGGCATTTATCATAATGCAGCAAATGATTTTAATGAAATCCAATTTTTACTTCCTTTTTATTTTCTACTATTTTTTTTACATAATTTATGTTGCCAGCATCTTTTGCCGCATTCCCTGTGACATTTCTCATATTCGTTGGACTCTCTTCCAATTTATTTTTTTACTTTTTGGCAGACATCTTAAAGTTGTTCGCACCCACATCCGTTTCCGGCTAGCTTCTACTGCTGCTGCATGTACTGAAATAATGGGGCAGGCCAGCACAAGCACTTGCTCCCCATTTGTTGCCATCTCTCTTTTGCTCAGTCTCATCTTTTTTCGTCATCTCTCTATCCCTTCTTTATTTACTTTTTTTTTTTGGGGCGTCGGCCATTGCGCCAAGTTTCCTTACTGCGCCAATACGTTTCCGTTTTCCTGTCTGCACTGACATTTGCAGCATGTTGCTTGTCATTATATCTTGAGTATTTTTTTTTTTTTTTCATTTTAGTAAATACCCTATACAAAGATGTCATCTAGAAAGTAAATATAGAGCATTTACTGCGGCAATAAATATTGAATGGATCGAGTTTAAATAGTCCAAAGTAATAATAATTATGGTTTTATGCTTTCTTAATATCGTTGACAATGTTTATATTTTCTTGGGTATCTTCATAGTCTACATATTATTATAAATATTACCATTTATATTTTTCTTGGGCTCTCTTCTTGCAGTGATTTAATGACAACGAATGAAAAATTTATTATGCGTAAAGTTGTCTATGGCTCATGGGTCGCCATTTGCTTAAAATTGGCAAACGAGATCCCCTTCATGTCTTGCAATGATTAGCTTAAGCAGAGTTTGCATTGACAGCAGACCGGCCAACCCTCCTACCGCTGGTGGTCTTGCTTAGTTGATGAAGTGAAGGTTATTCTGTCAGTGTCACTGTCATAACTGTGTGGGCGTTGTCCTTCGTCGTCCCACAGCCCACATCCTACGTCCCATGTTGCCTGTCGCATGTCATTAGCAATTGTCTACCCGCCTCCCGCTCCATCTAGTACGCGAACCCTTCAAGAAGCAAGTAACAAGTTACTCAGGAACTGCTGGTACTGCGGGCTCTTCAAAGCACACATAATTGCAGCTAACAGTTGCATCGATTTGCGGTTTTCATTTGAGAGGCTATCGAATGAAGAAAGTTCTTAGTGTGGATTGTATATTGATGGTGAAGAAGAGAGAGAGGTCAACAAGGAATAAAATTGCACTTAGAAATATAAATTGATTAATTTTTATGAAATTGTATAACAACTTTTATTCTATACTTTGGAAAGCCAGAGATTGAAACAGAAATTTAGTAACGAGCTAAAGCAATATTTACATAAGTTTTCTTTAAGAGCACTATGATTAAAAGCTCTTGTTTTATTCTCAAAAAAAAAGTACTTCAAGCTATTGTTTCTTTAAAGGACTTTAATGTTTAAATGTTCCCAGGAGTATAAACAGCTGTCTTCCTAAAAGTTGTTGTTCACAGTCAGCGCATTAAAATTTCAATAGCTCCGTTTATGCAACACACACTGCCTCCGTTTCTGCCCCTCTTGCCAGCACAACAAGACCAATCGCGGCTTTCTTGTCTTGTCAATATTGAACAATTCATGCGCATTGCGTAAACATCCGTTAAAACTTTATTTTATGGCCGCCATTTTACGAACGTTTGGTGTAAATACATTTCCGCCCGGAACAACTGGACACTCGACCCGCAACCAAAAGCCCAGAAGCCAGGACCACAGTCGGCATCCTTGGTCGCCGAGTGGAAAATAAAATCGCACAGAGGCACAGGAAGCGGAAAAAAAATGGCGACGCCGCAGATGACAAAAGAGCTGTATTGGGGAGCTGCTGCTGTTGGGGTGCTGTTAAGCAGCAAAGCGAGCTGAACGAGGCTGGGACAAAAAGGACGATGAACAAGAAGAAGAAGAAGTAGAAGAGCACAGGCATAAATTATGCACTGCAAAATAAACGACGAGGCGCACAATAAAAATCGGCAAAAAATTGTGTACGCAATCAGAAGCACGAAATGGCAAAGAAGAGAAGAAAAATAAACAGCGAAAAGACAAATTCAAAAAGTTTGACGACGCTTAAAATGCACTACCCGAAGAGGATCTTCGGATAAAGAGCTGGAGGGAAAACAGAGAGAAGAAATTTGCCAATAATTTTTGGACTTATAAAGATAAAAGTTTGAGTTTTGTTTTGATTGTTTTAATTGCTCTAAAGTCTAGTTTAAAACTAACTCAAAAATGTTAATTAGAACTGAATAAATGAATATTGCATTTTGATTCTGAGAATCCTTCCCTAATATTTAATAATTAACAGCTTAAGACATTTCTTTCTTGATTTTCATTTGTTAAAAATTTACAGATTTAAAATACTTTTGTATCTTTGCCAAATTGGAAGACATTGTTGATATGTTATTACAAATGTTAGTGTAAAAATAACGAGCGAAGTAAAATAAATGACAAAAGTTCTTTTTGCTGTTGGTCCTGTTTGCCGAGCAATAAGAAACCAAGAAAGCAATTTAAAGAGAGAGATAGAGAGGGAGTGAATAAGGCAGAAAGAAAGAGATAGAGAAGATAGGAGCAAAAAGAAATGTTGACAGTTTTAATGAAAAATCTTTTGCGTGTGACTTCACATACAATCACACACACACGCACACACACAGACAAGCAAAGACAAATACAGAAATTGCATGCGGTGCTGTGGGCGATGGGGCTGCTAAGGGGGGGGTTTGCGGCCCCAACGCGTTTTCCTGACAAGCATGTGACCCAATTATGCGCAATCATCAGCAACAACAGCAGCAGCAACAACTAAACATCTTATAGGAATGAAATAATAACAGCGAACGCAAACAACTTTTGTATCTTTGTGTCTCATTGATGGTAAAAGACACAAAAGCAAATGTCAGCTACACAAAACACGCGCCGCGACCAAAGTTTGTGTCTCATAGTTTCTATGGAGCTCGTAGCTTGGGCCGCCAAACGATTCCAATTTCAATTTCAATGCGCCTGACAGCGCCAGTCCAGGATGAAGGACGAACAATATGAAGATGCCCTGACTATTTGTATCTGTAAGATACAAATCAGCAACGACGACTATGATGATGTTGATGACGACAATCAGCGCCAAACAAATGAGTTAATGTGGCTGGCCAAATTTGCTAGCCATTGTATGGCCGATCTCTCTCTCTCTCTGTCTTTTGGCCAGGCTTTGTCCTAACAAGTGGCCACAATTGAATAAATGAATGCACTCAAATACTATTAGTGTGTGTGTGTGTGCTTTTGTGTGTGTGTGTGGGTGGTCGTTGGGTCAGGTGAATGCGTTCATTATTATCCCGTTTGTCGTGTTTGAACATCTTTTCATCGCCTGCAATTTGTGCTCTTTGTTTAGCGCGCCTCTCTCTCTCTATCTCATTTCCCCTTCTACAAGTATGCAAATAATTGCTTTATACGCTTGTTCTGGCCAACATTATATAATGGGGTCAGAAAGCAGCTCTTGACATCTGCAATCAGCTTTTAATGACCTTTTTATTAAGCATTGTTGTAAGTGGCAAATTACATAATTGAACATCATTTGAGTCTAGTGTGCACAATTTGCGGGATATGGATACGTTACCAGAAGGTATAGGTTAAAGGTATAGGAGAAAAGTCTTCTAAATCTACGAAATCTAAGAATGATGTTGTTCAACGAACTTAACTTAATCTCAAGCTATTTGAATTTGAAATAATGAGTAAGCACATTTAATTTCAAGACAAAAACTCCCGCATTTTAATGCATCAACTACACCTAAAGCTAAAAGCCGATAAGACAGTTATCTCTTTTGAATGGCAACAGGTTAAGCTCCCACGTTCCAGTAAAATAAAAGTTGAAATAGCAAATCAACAATTACACGGAAAATTAAGTTGTACCCAATACCACTTGACACCTGCCAGAGACAAGAAAGCCAATTTCAGAACTCCGGAAACTAAGGAAAGTACTAGGCACCAGGTTTGTCTCTCTCTCTCTCGCTTCTCTCTCATTAGGCATTCATGGCGCGTAGACGAAAAACAAAGCGTTAGATAAAGGTGGTGACCTGAAACCCCAAACCTAAAAGTAAAACAAATTCAACTCCAACTCGAAAGCGTACAAAGACAGTTTCTAAACAAAACAATTTACGTATAAATTAATTTACTTTCATTAATTAGTTGGGGTATTAGATGCTATCATGGGGTGACAGTGTGGAAAATTGAAATGTAAAAGTTGGCAAAGTGAAATTTACATAGCAACTGTTGGGAACGGGAAAAAAATTTACTTATACTACGGTATTATTTGCATGGCAAATTAAATCGCAAACAAAAGTGAAAACATTTCAATACAAACTGTTTGTTCCCTTAATATGGAAATTGAGCTAAATATGGACACCGAAACTTCTTGTATAAACCTTTTTTTTAGTTTAACTTAGTTTAGGAAAATAACAGATATTAAAGGTTTCCTAGGGGTTCCTAAATGTTCTAAATTTTGAACTTTGACAGGTTGTTTTTCAGCCTTGCAGGGCATTTCATGCTTTAGAATTATACAAATTTTATGTGTCTTGCTATAAAAAGTTTCGTTGTGTCAGCTTCAAAAATCTTAAGAATCTATTGTATCAGAGCCGATAAAAATTTGTAGCGCATGCGCCACAGGAAAAAAAAACCTCTTAAAATGCGCATAAATTAAATACCAAAGAAAATGTCAAGACCTATTGGAAGATTATATTGGAAAAATGCAGTTAAAGAAACTGTAGGTGTTGGCATCGTCACAGATCAAAAACTTGACTTTGAATAGACCTTAGAAGAGTGAATAACATTTGTGTCCATAAAAGTCACAGCGACTAACGATTTATTTTATAATTTCATTAAAATCCAAGTTGTAAATGGCGCCAGGAAAAAGTGTCTACCATATATAAATATGTGTAGCATATTAAAGTTTTAATGATCCAGAGGATGAGGAAGCTTTAGCCTGCTTTAGCACTTAAAACCGATCAGTTATGGGCAATGTAGTCTATAAAATATGTAAATTGCATTTTGTCGTCACATCTGCAAGACGGCAAATTATATTTATTAATGACTTGGCAATATAACAACTGAAGATTTTTATGCCCGTCTATAATATATAGTTTTATTGTTGGCTAATAGATGCCATCAAAATATTTTATCACGGGATGTTGGAGCAATTTGGCTTAACAGGAAAAGTGTAATGCATAAGGAACTTGAACTTTTCTTTGAACTTTTTCTTTTTCAAGCTTGACTTGAACAACTGCTGTGTTGATCTCAACAGAATAAAAAGTCAAAGTCACTTTAAAAAAAAAAAAAAATGGCAACGCGCCAAAATACACACAAGTTTATCTTTCATTAACGCTACTATTTCATAATTTTAAATTGGCCAGGCCATACCACAGATACAAAGAAAACAAATTTATACCCCAACAACAGCAACAACAACACTCGGAAAGAGAAACACAGAAAATCGTGTAAGAGAAATGAAAAGTTTAAAACCTATAAAATTTTAAATTGATTGTTCAATTAATCTTCAGAAACTTGACAACACAGCGACGTGTGCTTGGTAACTTCGTATCCCAAACCTCGAAATCACCAAACGAACTACAAAAAAAAAACAACAACAACATCAAAACGCGCTCGTAGAATGAGAATGCAATCCAAAGTCAAAGTCTCTACTTCAACGACGAAGCTGAAGTCCGTTCGGTTTTGGCTGCCTTTTTTTTTCATATGCGTAACGTGCGACCTGTGATTCTATGCCTGGCTGCGAGAAGGATAGGGGAAGGGGAACTGTAGTCTAAGCCATGATATGGATAAGACAAGGGGCACAATGATGATCAAATTATCAGCCTCACATCGTTGCATGGAGATTAACACAGCTTAAAGTCCAAAGCAAGATATGAAATCTACATAAAGTAAATGAGCATTTAGACAACTAGAACTTCACATATCAATTGGAAACATAAAAGTTGAACTATTTCCATACACATAAAAATAAAATAGACGCTTTAGTTATAGCTTTTATAAACAGTAAAAATAAACATTATAAATATATTCTTTTAGTTTAAAAGATTTTAAAGATCTTGCTATGCTTTAGCATCCATTAAGAGATCCTTTTCTACTTTGACACTTGCATGTTATCAATTCTTAAGTTTATCACACACCTATTCGCCTTATAAACACCATATTCAATAGTCTCGCTAGCTAATCTCAAGCTATAAGCTATAGAGCGTCAGTTGACACAAACAACCAGAACATCTAAAAAAGGCAATCCGCAGTTACATAAAACCAGTTACACAAAAGAACCAAAAGGATGAAAAAACAACAACAGCAACAACAAAGTGATATAAGAAAACGCTTTACGCCTTTTCGGCCAGACAATGCAATAATATCTTTCATAATTTTGTATCCATTCTTTTTCACGATTATTATTATTATTATTATTTTTTTTTTTTGTACCAATTTATGTCCCATAATTTTGTGTTTTATATGCAACAACGAAACGGTACCTAGCCAAGAGAGTCCCTCAACTTGTCATAAGTCTTTTAATTGCTAATGGGTATTTTGATAGTCGGGCCCGGGAGTCGGAGAGGTTTAATCAAGCGACCGAAATCAAACTCGAATTGATATCAAAATCAAGCCGCCGTTTTGCCACAGAGAAAGAAAGAAAGAGAGCGAGAGAGAGGGAACGCGTCAAATGAAAACCGATCCGATCCAATCCAATCCGATGGCTGTCGATCCTTTACTTGGCGTCACCAAAAATTGCCGCTCATTTAACGATCGTCAGCTAATTTCCATGGCTCTCTCTCCCTCTCTCTCTCTCTTTCTCTTTCTCTGTTTCCCTTGATGCCTCGCGTTGGGCTTGGGTACCATCTGTTCTTCAGTGTAGTTAAGTTGGGATTGCTTCTTGTTGTTGGTTTAACGGCGACGTCGTCGGCATCATTAACATTTTCAAGATTTAATCATCAAACATGGCGCTCGATTCCCTGGTGGTAATGATGCCATGTTCTGGGCCTTGTTTTGTGGCATGTCGAACATGCGCTTTTATCGGCATTTAAATTATATTTACATACACTTATATGTTCATATATAAATATATCTAGCAACTGCAGCCACAGAGGCAAATTCATCGATTCCTCTGGCGGAGCTTTCGTCAATTTTTTTTTTGTATTTTCAATTAAATAATATTGCAACCTTCTTCGGTGGCTTAACTTCCTTCTCAATGCGTAATCAGAGATGCTACAATTATGGAATAAGAGATTTTACAATTTCAATGCGGTAGAAACATAAAAAATCCAGAGATAAATGTAATGTTGATAGAACAAGCATAAGATATATATATATATTTTGGAAATGGGAACGCCAATTGTAACTTAGAGAATAGGATAAAAACAGTAATAAAATATAAGAACCTTAAACAAACATACACATCCGTCAAACAACAGAAAATATTTGAAATGTTCAAGCTAAGATGAATTTTAACAACAAAAACTTTAATCCCTATATCAAGGTACCATTTCATACCAGTCCAAACAATACTTGTAAGAGTTTGTCTAAGCATATAAATATTTTAAATATTATAGGAATACTGAGGGTAGGCTCTATACATTTGACAATCAAGTATCATCAGTATGCTATATTATACTACAGTCGAACTTCCATATAGCAAACTTCCTCATAGCGAGATTTTCTACACAACGAAGTCAGAAACCAGAACCCTGCAATTTGGTTCAGTCAAAAGCCCGTTCTCAATAACGAATTTGCTCTATAACGAAGTTTTTTCTTGCGCTTTTGAGATTCAATATATGTAAGTTTGACTGTAGCTTAAAACAAATGATTTTTGTTCCATTCTCTGGTGATATATTAAAGAAAACTTTCTACATTTTCTACATTTCTTTAACATATTTTCCCATGACAAAACTTATTGAAATTTAGATTTGATCAAACAAACATTAACCTAATAAGGATTGTTGTAGTTGTAAGTATAACACAAATCGATTTAGATAAATACAAACAATTACAGCCATGCCACACAGAAGTCAGAAGTTTTCCCATAACGGCAAACCTCCCAGCACTATTCATAATATATGCAATATACAGTTGTTTGTGGAAAAGAGAGAGAGAGAGAGAAAGAACATGACAAGCCCGAAAGGCCATGTTCAACAGTTAATAAAACAAATAATTTCAATGTGTATGCAATAAAAAAAAAGAGTAAACGGTGGGCAGGACAAATGGTGGACAGGTAAATGCCCAAAGACTGGCGGCCATAGAGAAAGTGTACAAACAGCCCCCCACACCCCACGCACCTCTTTCAAACAGAAAGAGATGGAAACAAACAACAGTTGAGGACTAATCATCCGTGGAGAGTGAAGGGAAGACGACAACGTCGCGCCAATTGGAATTGCAAATCTGGCAAAAGCAAAGAGAGCGAGAGATGAAGCAGAAGAGTTCGAGGACGAGGACGAGGACGAGGACTTGCTAGCTTGCCTGCCTGCCTGCCCTGCCCTGCCCTGCGTCTTAGACAAAATGGTGGAGACTATAGCAGTGAAGACGACGTACGACGGACGACGACGATGTTGAAGACACAGGTTCATTCTCCCATAAATACGCTCAGCGGGTGTTAAATATTTTGTACGACTTCTGCAAGTCCTCCGTAGACGATGACTGCACACAAACATAAACAGAAACACACACACTGTATGTGGCCCCCCTCCTCCCCTCTCTCACTCCTTGCCTGTACATGTGTCTCTGCTCAGACATGGCTCATCGTATCTCAGTTGCCTAAGCAAAACTTTGGCCCAAACGCCTTTGTTCATCAATTAAGCTGTCCTGTCCGTCGGTTCAACTGCAACTTGTCCCGCGCCCCGCAACCTTAACTTGTTTCTACTGCTGTCTGTTGGCAACACACACACACACACACACACACACACACACACAAACGGAGGGAGGAGGGGTGCCTCATTGGAGACACATGCTATGGCTTGTAAATTGTGCGACGGTCAGAAATTGAAATATGGCGTCGCAACGATAGCAAATTGAAATCAATGAAAACGACGACCAACTTGTGTGTAGTTTCAAATCGGTTGTCCTTAAAGCAAACATGCGTTCTGCACAAACAAATTCACATGAAATTCAAATTGAACTTGAAGTCTGAGTCTGTTTTTGTCTTTAAAAATGATTCCAAAGAAAACGGTGTGCAGTTCCAAAAGTTTCAAGGCTTTAAATTTTGATTACATGTTCATAATTTACATACGGTGTGGCAGTAATAAACTCAAACTTCCATACAACGAATCTCAAAGGTTCAGGAAAAACTTCGTTGTAGAGAAAATACGTAATATTATAGGATATATTCGTAACATAGAAAACTTCTTTGCATATGAGTTTTCAATAATTTTTATTCAATATGTATGCTTAAAGAATTTGCCCTAAGACTTATTTTTCTGTAAAAAAAAAGGTTACAATGTCTCTAATTAACTATTTACTGTCGATTTGTTAGCTAAGAAACATTATTTATAACAAGAATTAATGCCTATTTAACTAAAATTATCATATTTTTAATAGATCTAAACATTTTTTTATTTTTATATGTATATTTTAATATGCTAGGAATAACTTTGAGCTTTATCCTTTCTTTTTTGTTTACTTAAGTTTTGAGTCTTTGATATTAAGTAAGCTTAAACTTAGAAAAGCAATATAGTAAGCCTTATAAATAACTAACTTTCGCACAAAACTTATTATTTACTAGCCTGCCAAGTCGCCAGCTGAATAAGCTATAATTTTTCATTTACTTAAATATTTTCATGAGTAATTTTAACATGTTAAATAATTTGTTGCAAGTCTAACGGCAGGAAAGGCAAAATTATTCACTAGCTTAGCTGAAATTAGCATAAAAACTAAATGCAAATCTCATTTCAGTGAAATTTATCAGCCAAAAGCGAAACACACACACACACAAACACACTCACTAAATGTAATCAGGCTTATAAAAGTCGAAAAGTCGCCCAAGATTAATTAGTTAAATAAACATAATAAAAGGCTAAGCGCGAGTTTGCGACATTTTGATAAATATCAAATCAAAATAATGCGTCAAAACAATTAATCACGATTAAGGAGAAAGGGCCAAAGAGAGTGAGAGAGAGAGAGAGGGAATTAGTGTCCGAAAAAAAAAAACACATTACAATAAAATGCCAAAAATAATGAGGGAAAGCAGTGGAAGGGGGGTGTTTAGGCGATTAGCACAGGGAGGGGTGGGGGCGGGCTTTGCTGATGATCGATAAATGCTAAAAGCAAACACCCGCAGAGGGGTTTGTGTTACAAAACAAGTGTTTTCAATCACACGCCATTTTCAAATTAGTGACAAAAACACACACACACACACTCACATATACTTACACTTGTGCCCAATGGGAATTTATCAACAGTCATGCACCGCAAGGAAAGAAAGGAAAGTAAATAAAATCTGGCAATACTTTGCCAACAATCAACGTCACGTAATCTAATGCAAAATGTAATAAATGTGATTTTGCAGGGTAAGAAAATACGCCTTGAAGGGAGAAAAGAAAAACAGACGGCTTTCTATTTGCTTTTCCATTTTTGTGCATAATTTAAAGGCTGTTAAATGCGATTTGGTCGATTTGACACGCGCAAGTCAATTTATATTCATGCGACTGTTTGTAGTTGTTTTTTATTTGTAGTTGTGGGAACTTTGTCATGTGGCAGTAGCTGTGGGCGCGGTCTTTGAGCAACCCTTTCTTTTATTTTAGCCACAAAAATCATTGCACTTTTTATATGCTTCAACGCGCTCCCCTTTTGCGGTTTATCAATGAAAGCGCAATTGTCGTAGTGGCAACTTTTTAACTTGTTGCACGATAACCCACACACACACAGTCATACTTTGAAAAAATAGACATATTTTTGACAAAATATTTATATTTGAGCTGCGATAAAAATTTTTCAAAGCTAGCGGCTAATGACATTCTACAATGCAAAAGCTAAATGCTATGTAATGAATGAAAATGAATTAAACGTCGTTAATATGTTTTACTCATTAATGGGTTACTACAAATTAAATATTGTCATGTAAATATTAAACTGTTCAAACGGTTTCAAGTTTTCCCTTGTTGCTCTTTATCAATTTAATCAAAATCAAGGTTAAGTAACGATCATCGCTCTTAGCTCTGTCCCCAAGGGTAACATTTGACGCGCGTTGTTGCTGATGTTGTTGTTGTTGTTGTTGTTGTAAGCGTTAGCGTTAACACGTGCAACAGGCCACAAGCCGCACAAAAGCGGTCCGCGTGCGGTAGTCGCTTTAGGGTGAGGGAGGGCGCATATTGGCAATGGCGCCCTCTACCCACAACCCTTAATTGCGCGTGTAATCAGCTGGCGACGGTTGTGTGACATTTTTACAACAAGAGGGTTGAGGGTGACGAATTTCGAATGCCTTGTAAATGCAACTAAACAGCTCGTGCCAAGTGTAATGTGTTAGGAATGATGTGATTTGGCTTGATTATATGGCATTAGCGAAAGATTGATGGAGCAGTATGTCAAATAACATGTTATATATCAATGAAAACTTAAGCTGCTTGGTCACCCAAAATACAAATTTGCTGACACCAATTGATTTCTTTAGAATTTAAAGCATATAAATTGAATTTAAAATTATGTTTCTGAATTACGCAAGCGAGTAACTTGCATAATAATTATTTGGTATTCTCATATAGGGGTCAGTTTGTTTTAATTTAAGGACAAAACATTTTCATTATACATTGTGTAAACGTGCAGTTAAAATTTAGTTTTTCAAATTTATAAAAATGCATCATGACACAGGCTGAGTGTTTTGTGAGGCTATGTCAGCTGTTTCTCTAAGAAAAGACAGCAAATGGTCACACTCAAACGATAGAAATGCCTCCATGCATCGATTGGAATCGATTTTATTGTTTAGTGCGCCATTTTCCTGCCATACTCATGCTGAACTAACTTAAAAAATGCAGCGCGTAAGTAATTGCCGTTCTAACAATTTAAAACAAAAATCTAGCTACTTTTACCTTTAGGGTATAGACACGTTCTTTAAGCGCATGCCCAGCAAGAAGACAAGCGACGAGGATGCAACATCGTCCCCATCGCCGGCACCCAAAAAACGCAAGGCGCTTGTTATTTCCAGCGATGAGGATGAGGTGCCCGCTAGTCCGCAAGTAAGCAAGCATGGAAAAGAGCTGAAGAAGTCACGCAGAGCACTAGAAATCAAATCGCCGCGCAACGACAATGGACAAGCCTCCAAGAAACCTTCGCTCTCTAAGTTAAAAGATGCGCCAAAGCAGCTCAAGAAAGTTGATCCCACGCAGCTGTTTGGTGGTGAAACGCATCGCGTGGAGGCTCCTAAGCCCAAAGAGCGTAGTCTCATTGAATTGGAGGATGAGGGAATCGATCAGAGCCTGATGGAGGTGGATCTGGACGATGCTGCGCCTGCTGTAGTTATTTCTGTGCCCAGTCCAGAGAAGAGTCGCAAGCGAACCAAAGCCAGCAGTCCGCAGCCAGCGCCAGAGCCTAAAAAGCCAGCAGAAAAGACACCCAAGGCATCTACACCGCGTGTCAAAAAAGAAAAGCCGCCAGCGGATCTGGAGAGCAGTGTGATATCCGATGAGGATCGGCATGAACGAAAACGCATGTCTGCTGTTCTCTATCAAAAGTACAAGAATCGCAGCGCCTGCCTAAATCCGGGCAGCAAGGAAATACCCAAAGGTGCACCCGATTGCTTGAAGGGATTAACCTTTTTGGTTACCGGCGTACTGGAGTCAATGGAACGCGATGAGGCCACCTCGGTCATTAAAGAGCTGGGTGGTCGTGTCATGACTGTTGTTGGCAAAAAGCTTAACTATCTTGTTGTAGGCGAGGAGGCGGGTCCCAAGAAACTCGTCCAAGCCGAAGAGCACAACGTCACAATACTCAGTGAGGATGGACTTTTTGATTTGATACGCGAAAAATCCGGAGACAAAAAGAGTGTCAAGTTGGAGGACAGCAAGAGCACCAAGGCAAAGAAAGAAGAGGTAAAGAGCAGCAGCAGTTCCAAGATAAAGAAACAAGAGGAGAGAAGCAGCAGCAGTTCCAAGGTAAAAATAGAAAAGAGTCCTTACAAAAATGAAGACAAAAAAGTGAAAATAGAACGGAAAGAAATTAAGTCAAGTGTAAGTCCACAAAGCCAAGTGAAGAAATTGGAATCAACCCAAAGAGAGTTCAAAGTGGAAGCCAACAATAATGTTACTGCCACCAAGCCAGATATCAGCGATAACATTGCCTGGGTGGACAAATATAAGCCAACGAATATCAAGGAGATTGTCGGACAGGCGGGACCAAGCAGTAATGTTACTAAGTAAGTAAAAAAACGTAAAAAAAAGTAAAATTGTTAAACCTATCTTTCTGCGCCCGCTATTCCCAGATTAATGAACTGGCTAACCAAATGGTATGTAAATCACGATGGTAAATCGAAACCACAACGCCCCAATCCCTGGGCCAAAAACGATGATGGCAGCTTTTTTAAGGCGGCACTACTCTCTGGTCCACCCGGCATAGGAAAAACAACAACTGCAACGTTGGTTACGCAAGAGCTGGGCTTCGATGCTTCGGAATTCAACGCCTCCGATACGCGCAGTAAACGTTTGCTCAAGGAGGAGGTGTCCAGTCTGCTGGGCAATAAATCACTGTATGGCTATGCCAATGGACAGTCGCAGGCGGTGTCCAAAAAGCACGTACTCATCATGGACGAGGTGGATGGCATGGCGGGCAATGAGGATCGCGGTGGCATGCAAGAGCTTATAACGCTCATAAAAGAGAGTTCCATTCCAATCATATGCATGTGCAATGATCGCAATCACCCAAAGATTCGATCATTGGTCAACTATTGCTATGATTTGCGTTTCCAACGTCCACGTGCCGAGCAGATCAAGGGTCGTATTATGAGCATCTGTTTCAAGGAGAAGATTAAAATGCCACCAGCTAAAATAGAGGAGATCATTGCAGCTACAAACAATGATATACGTCAGACAATTAATCATCTGTCATTGCTCAGCGCTGGTGAACAATTACCGGAGAAGCCAATGACTAACGGACAACAAGTGGCTGCCAAGGATTTAAAACTGGGTCCTTGGGAGGTGGTGCGCAAAGTCTTCACCGCCGATGAACACAAAAATATGAGCATTTATGACAAGTGTGATCTGTTCTTCCATGACTATAGCATGGCTCCACTTTTTGTGCAGCAAAATTATTTACAAGTTCTGCCCCAAGGCAATCGAAATGAGCATCTGGCCATGGTAGCTGCAACAGCGGATGCCCTCAGTTTGGGTGATATGGTAGAGAAACGTATTCGTGCCAATTCCGCTTGGAGTTTGTTGCCCACTCAAGCGGTTTTCAGCTCCTTGATGCCTGGCGAGTATATGTGTGGACATTTCACTGGACAAATCAATTTTCCCGGCTGGCTTGGCAAGAATTCGCGCACCAATAAACGATCCCGGCTCGCGCAGGAACTGCATGATCATACACGCGTGTGTACCTCAGGATCAAGATTATCGGTACGTCTGGAATATGCTCCCTTTTTACTAGCCAATATTGTGCGTCCCTTGGCACAGCAGGGACAGGAAGGTGTGCCTGCAGCTTTGGCAGTTATGAAGGATTATCATCTGTTGCGCGAGGATATAGAGTCGCTCATTGAGCTAACCAGCTGGCCGGGCAAGAAGTCAGCCATGGATGCAGTTGATGGACGAGTGAAGGCAGCACTGACGCGTGCCTACAACAAGGAAGTGATGGCATATTCTTACTCGGCGCAAGCCAATGTCAAAAAGAAGCGAGCCGAGGCGGCTGCCGATGATGAAGAGAATCTCTTGGGTGAACAGGATGAGGAGGGCGCCATTCTTGCCCATTCTAGCGATGAGGAGGACAAAGATGATCTGGAGCTGGATGGGTTAATCAAGGCTAAAAAGAAGTCAGTTGCCAGCACTTCTAAAGCAGCTGGCGCTGCCAAAAAATCGACAAATGCAGCCAAGTCAAAAGCCAAGGCCAAAAAGTGAAGTTGAAAAGAAATACAGCAAAGTTGTTCTTCAAATTGTTAGTTTTGTAAGCAGTCATATAACACTATTTATGCATGCAAATTGCACATAATTAATTGTATTTTTTTTTTGCATCCCTCATAATTAGAATATTACAATAAACCATGAATGTACCCTTCAAAACTGTGCCAATAAACAGGGAACTGAATTTCAATTGGTATCGAAATTCGCAGCATTGATCGATACTTTCGATGCCAACAAAACAACAGCCAGTTAAATCTCCAACGAATGATAAATTAAAAACAAAATTTTTTTTGCGGCTTTCAGCCTTTTTTGTTTATTTTTTACAGGGTTTTATTCTAAAGTTTTTCCAAACATTGAAAAAGTGAAGGTGGGACTAATTTACATCTTAAATGATATTTAAAAAATTTAAATTCGGTTTTTTTAACGCTTTCACTTAAAGTAAAAACAATATTTATCATCTAACGAAATTACATAACTAAATAAAATTTGAACTTTCAGTTTGTTTAGCTTTGTCGCTACGGCTTAACTTAGTTTTTATACAAGAAGTAATTATTATAATATTTTTCTTGTTCGTCAACCGCTTGCTTCATTTCTTGCAACTTGCTCCTTTGAAGACGCCTGCGAATTTTCTTCTTTTTCCGCCCTTCTTCTCCGTCATTGGCCCACTCATCCCTTCTCAGCAACTGTTCAACGAAAGCTTCTGCCTGCTGGCGTACACGACGTGAGTCTTCTATTAAAGACATGGTCATTGTAACTTCAGCTGTTTCAAACAGAGGCTCGATTTTAAATTCAATGTCATCATAAGGTTTTGTAGGGTCACTCCCGGCCTTTGCCGCAGCTACCAACTTATCTAGTTGCTCAGCAGCCTTATTCAACTGATAATCCGTAATGTTGTTCATATTGCCAAAAAAAAATTACAGTGAGTAGATGTTATAGAGCAAACAGGTGTATTATTGATTTTTCCGTAATTGCGTTGGTGTGATATGTCTGCTAAAGTAACAGTTACGACTGAACACTAAGGCACTTATCGATATTTAGTTTGCAGCCTCTGCCAATATGCGATACAAGTACTCAAGAAAGTATCGCTCACCTCTAAGCCCAACAACAGCTGTCAGAAGTAAAAATGGCGTTGTCGTGAACGGTTCGTACAAATTCCACGCTCCGCAAGACCATTAATAAAAAATGCATTTTGCAACGGGCTATAAATGATAAAAACTAAAAAAATTGTCAACAAAATGTGCACGTACCGCTAACCCAACAATTGACAGTCAAACGTATTGGGTGCGTGTAGTTTTTAAATGTTTATTTGCTAGTTACATGTGATTTGCTGTTTCGTGTTGTACTTGTCCACCTTTTTTTGCACCAGTGAAAAATTCGTAGCTTGTGTGAGTGTCGCGTTTACTTATGTATGTATATATGTGCAAAGGGCGCAGCAATTAAAAGAAAAACAAAATCAAATAAAACGACACAAATAACCCAGCCCAGTTATTTTACTTCAATTAGTAAGTTTAAAATCGTGCTTAGTAGTTTGCGCAACTCGTTCGCGAGCTAAAAATTTACAAGAAAATTCAATAAGCACGCAAAATTCCAGAACACACGCATACACACACAAACACGCACTTAAAGAGGGAGAGGCGTACAGCACAGCATCGCACGAAAACGGAGGCAAAGGCAAGTGTAGACTTTGACAACAGCAAACTGGGTGGCGCTGTCCTGTTCGCACAGCCCACATTACCCTTTGCCAACGAAGTATTGTGTTAGGCACAAGGACGTTGCGTATATGTATACACAACACCGTTACCAATACCAACATGCATGCGCAGATACAGCTACAATGATTATTACTGTTAACATTTTAATGGAATATTTTGTAAACACTTGTCGCCTCCCTTGTCGCTCTTTAGTTTATTGTTATGTTTGGCTGTGTCCCTTATTTATGTTTTTTGTTTTTTTTTTTTGTTTTCTTAAACATGTTTACCATTTTACACACAATCACACTCTTCTAATCGCCTTTTACGCGTTTCTTTGCACAAGTGCTTCAAATTCAGGTCATTGCATTTGTTGCTCCCACGCTTCGCATTTTCACACTCTCTCAGGCTCGCTCTCTCTCTCTCATTGTGTCGCTCTTTTTTTTACACTGTCAGCGTACTGATTGTTGATTTTTCAATACATTCTCGCTTTCATTTCGTCCAGATGAGCTTTTGTCGCACCAATCAAATTAAACATACGACTTGAAAGCATCGGCCAGAAACCTTGCAGCAGCTCGCTCTCCAACTGTAAGCGAAGCTGTTATTTTATTTTAAATTTCTCTCGCGCTTTTGCATTTGCATAAATTACAGAATAAAAACTTGTCGCTGTGCAAAAACTAAAAAAAAAATCTCTACCGATGAGTTTGACGACAAATGCATTGACAGTGGTAATTTTTGTGTAGCTGGCTTTCGTGTTCAGCTGCCAGTGATAACAATAAATAGACATAGATAAACAATGTGGACTCAACTCTGTTGTTTGTCTCTTATATTGTTTTTGTTTTTGTTTTTCCTGCTGCCTATTTACACTTGCTGCCCCCAAAGCGTTGTTCGTTATCAGTTAATATGTATATGCATGCGTTTGTGGAAGTGTTTGTACAAAAAGGAGAGATAAGCGTGATAACTCACTTTGCAGTCAGCAACTAGAAGAAGAAGCTTGTTAAAAATAACATTTGTTTGCAGAGCTCTTGATTGTTGCGAAGTGTGTGTGTTTTCAGTTTATTTTTTTGTTTCAAAAAAATTCGGGTTTTATTTTAATTTTTTTTTCTTGTCCATGCCGCCCTTTCAAGCACAAATGCTGACATCAGCATTAGCTTTTCGACTACATGCGTTCATATGTATGTGTGTGCGAATGTTTTTTTAAGTGTGTGAATGTCGCAGTCAACGCTTTCGGCAGACTTTAATGAAGTTTGAATATGAGACAGTCTGTTATAAACAGTGGACTCTCCATAAAACGAATCTCAAGGGTACAGGAAATAACTTCGTTATGGCGAATGGAATGAGTTTTTGATTGAACCAAATTGCAGGGTTCAGGAAAGGAATTTTGTATAGAGAAAACAAATTAATTTTACGAAAGTTCGTTGTATGAAAGTTCGACTTTACATGGAATTTCGACTTTAAATGGATAGCTTATAACTGTGTTAAGAAATCAAAAGTTGACGACAGCTTAAAAGAATAAATATAAAGGAAATTAATAATGTAAAGGACTTTTAGTTTTAACTCATTTTGTATATAAAATATTTAATAGTTGAGGGTTTCTACGCAATTTTCCATTTATTTATCTGTTTTTAACAACCTTTAAACTAAGCAAAATAATATATTATTAATCACTGTAGATATTATTCCACAAGGACAGAGTTCCAAATTAATTCTATTCAAAATAAATATATAAAAAGAATTAATTAATTCGATCTAGTTATTTTAATTTTCATTATGCTTACAAACGCAGCAAGATTTAAAAGTTACATAGAATGAAGTTCGCTTTAAAAAGATTCTGTTAACTTCCACAGAAAATGATCTAATAACCATAACAAGTTAACAAACACTTATAAACATATTTATCAGAGTTTATATAAGCTTTGCTTGATTGTATTGACTGTGCTTGCGTTCCATTTTTAATGAAATTCGTATTGATTTGTTTGTTGTTGTTTTTATAGCTTTTGTGTGGCAACAAAATTATTTATCGATGAACTGACAACAGCACAGAACAAGTTAGTCTAGCAGATGAAATGGGTCAGCAAAGCGCACAAAATCTAATACATATTTGCTGATTCAATTGCTAGTCAAGGTTCTTAGGTGGAAGTATCTTGTGTCTAATTATTTCTCTCTTGAACTTTATTTAGTCAAAGTTTTTTTCATTTCAAATATGTTGTACGAGCTCAAATCGGCACGCGACTTTCAAACAGGTTTTCTTAACAATATTTATTTTGCTCATACATAACTAATATTTGTTTTCGGTTGATCGAATCGATAAACGATTTCCATATCCGTTTTAATAAACATCAATTCACTAACTGCGCTAAGCACTCGCCCTGCATACAAATTGAGCTCAACTTGAGTGTTGCTTGTGCTTGACCATCAGATAGCACTTGTGTGTGTGTGTATGTGTGTGTGTGTGTATCTGCAACCCTTTTGAGCATGCTTGTTGAAATGTCAGTCAAGTTGCATGCGGCAAGGTTGTCACAGCACTAGAGTTTCTCTTTCTTTCATTCTTTCTAGCAGCTTCTTGTTGTTTTGTTTTGCTTTTAATGCATAAGACATTAGATTGCTTTTTGTATAAATTACATGCCACAAAGAGCTACGGAGAGAGGAAAGGAACGAAAGAAAGAAAGAGAGAGAGAGAGAGAGAGAGGTTTCTTGATACACTCAGCTTAATGTTCATATGTTATCAATTCGCCCACGTTGTTAGTTTTTTGTGTTTATTTTTATTGTTAATATTTTCCTCACCGGTTTTTGATCGCTTGTCAAAGCCACTGGATTTGCGACATGTCTGCGTGTGTGTGTTGAGTTCGCATTGTCACTGCACTCAGCAATGCTTTGACAATACTAATTGATTTCAACAGGCAGGCAGAAAAAACCATTCCCATACATATGAATAACATTAATATTTGTGTGGTTTTTCAATTGCGTTTTGTTGACGGAACGTTTCAAGTGCGGCGACTTTCGCATACGATTTATGAGTATTATAAGTTATTCTTGCTGATTTCTTTTATGTTCGTAGCTGGTGGTGCATATAAATAGACCTTTTTCATGACTGACGTAAAAATGAAATATGGAGCTTAAATCATATAAAGCAGTTTAAGTTCTGTTTTGTTTTAACTTTTCAAAGTACTGCAAAATATCGAATAAAAATATACACAAGTTAGTATATCAATCCAAAGAAATGTACCATCGCTAAAGTGAAAGAAATGTTTTAAATTTTTAATGTCATTCGTCTTATGTTAATGTTAACAATTTTAAAGTGCCGCATTCATATATTTGTGCCGCTTCTATTTTAAATGAACTCGTCTCTCTACACTGTACACACAATTTCAGACGCCAAAATGAATGATGAATCACTTGAGTTTTCTTCTCCTTTTTTTTCTGTGCATTTATGTACATACATATGTAAAAATAATATCTACACCTCTAAAAGTACGCACACAAAAAGATGTAAAAGATGAAGCAACGAAGAAAAAGACAACTCACTAAAGCAATTGCTGATGGATGTTGTTTGCGTAGGCAGCAATGCCGCACACACACACACACAAAACTGCAGTGGCAGGCAACTAAACCCATCGCATCGCCACATGGCAACCCGACTCCATTTACAGTGTTTTTTTTTTTTTTTGTAGAATCGTACTTGGATTTAAAAATAAAAATGCAAAGCAAAACAAATTACGATAAAAATGTGTTGGTGCGCGCTTATAAAAGGATGCACTACAGCAATGTTTACCTCTTTGTCTTGCTTGTCCCCCCTCCCTCTTTCGCTATCTATATCTCCATCTCTGTCTGCCTATCTGTCAGTCAGGGAGTTCATTTCAAAGTCAACCTCAGCAAGAAGTCGTTTCGGCTCGTCTTTTGTGCAGTTCATTAAAATATGTATTAAAACGAGGGATCCCAAACAGTTGCTCTTTTCACAGACATACATATATCGCTTGTCTTTGTTTATCGTTTCATTTGCATTGCAGTAGCACTTTTTTTTTCTTATATACAGACTCTTTTCTTTATGATCATTATGGGTGTTTATGTGCGTTTGTATTTAGCTCATAAAAATTCCCTCTTCCCTCAGACAAAACACACATGTGGCAAAAAACATACTCTGTCTGCGTTTTGAGCCTGTCAGCAGACAGTTTTCTTTTACTGGCCCCAATTTTAATTGCATTTGCACTGTGTAACGGGCACCCACCCAACAGAATGCAGTCTTGCCAGTTAATCCTTAAGTTATAAAACAACTTTAGAACTATAACCATCATTAATGACACATACCGACGAGAACATGTCGTCGAAGTTGTCGTTGTCGTTCATCTCCTTCTCATCATCAAACTGGTATTTTTTCTAAATTGAAAATGGGTTAAAGCACCGCTAGGCAAAAACCACTTTAATGCTAGCTGGGCTTAGCCAAATGGAGTCATTGGGAAATCGTAGAAAATATGTTATGCAGTCAATTGATTTCGCGTGGAAAATTTCCGCTTCGTTACATTAAGTTATTATAAACATTAATTCTAAGAATTTTTTGTAATAAGATATTATGTACCTTGGAATTGGTAGACAGTTGCTTTTCTTGCAAAATGTGCATATTTCAGAATTTCCTTTTTATTTCCGATTGTGATTTTATCAACATATTGACTTTATAAATAAAGTCATTGGAATGTTAAAGTGTGCAGGATTTCCTATTAATATTTCATAGATGCAAGACCTGAGATAAGTTAAGGTATTAACAATGATAAAGTTTCTCGTTTATCTACAATATCAGTGAATTTATAATACTACCGAAGTTACTCAAGTATTAAAACAAGAAAAATGGCTCTATAAATTATGAAATTATAATTTATCCCAAAGTACTCAACACAAAGTCCTATTACTTCGTACCAACCTAGACCTTTGCCTGAAGACACTCGTGTTTAAGCATCTGTTAGCCTTTTCCTAGGTTATAAAATCGTCTTAATAGCTTGACTTAATGAGGCTTAAATTATGATGCCAATAAAATACCAAAGCTCTCATCTCTCTTATTGCTTTTTTGACTCGATCATACGCTTAAAATGGGTTAAAGTACCGCTATCGAAGCGGCCGTTCGCCAACTTTGGTCTGTCAACTTGCTGCCCAACTATGTCAGCGGTAGTTGTTGCCATATGTGGATGCAACCGCCAGCGTTGCATATTTTGCGTGCCACTCAACTATATAGGCGATGATGTGCCTGCAGCTAGCATAAAGTTGCTCTTTTAATCACACACAGACACATACGTGCTTACACTCTGCAACTTTCCTTCAGCGTTGTCATTTGGGACTTAAAAGTTTTCTTTCCTCGTTCAATCTTCTGTTTTAAATTAACTGCGCTCGTCGCACATCAAAAAACTTTATTGCTTTTACATGCTGTCAAGTGACATAAATTTACGGTTCCGTAATTAAGTTTTACGAGCTCGGAAAGGAAATGGCCTAAAAGTGCTTCCCTTAGCTTGATATGCAATTTTCTATTTTAACATTCTGATAGGCAAAAATGTAGCTTAGCTTTTGGGCTATAAGAAAGAAAGAATGTCTAAAAAGCTTAAACTAATATTAAATTATCCCTTAACCAAAGCCCAAAAGTATCGAACAATTTCTTTAAATGCACTAATCTTATCAACTTTCATAGCTATATAAATTTAATTTAAGCCCCATTGTCAATTTCGTCATTAAGTATTTATGTAATAAATCAAAAAGTGGCCAATGCGTCGCCCACTTACTAAACGCTTTGGCCCAGCACAAAAATTAAGCTTATACAAATAAAGTGGGCGACCTGTTTTCTACCTTCTACTTCCTAAACCACAAAAGTTTAGAGTAAATAATTAAAATAGCTAAAAAAAAAAAAAGCCAAGCGTACAAATACTGAACCCAATAAAATATTATCCATTCAAAGCATTAAAAATGCATACAAAAAAGTCAAACGGCACGCTAAAACTCAAACAAAAATTGATTGTGTGAGAGTACAAAAGAGAGAATATAGAGTAAAAATTATTAAAAATAAATATGCTTATCGCAGGCGACCTAGAAAAATTGGAAAATGGAAAAGTAAACACGAAAAATATTGGGCACTTCATGGAAACGAAGTTAAACGACTAAAAGAGAACAACAGAGATAAACCTATAAGAAGAGGAGGACGTAGAGCTGCCCACGTGAGGCGCCTACGCAAAACCGGAAAGCTCAGAGCTTAAAGCGAAAAAAAAATACAAGTTTGAGTTGGAGTGTTGAGGTTATGGCATCGTCATTGTGAGACGTCAGCCTACATGCAAATATGAAGCTAGAAAGAAGTTTGGCGCCAATCATATTGTGGGCCGCACACAGAAACAACTATAAAATACAACAACAAAATAATAATAAAAAAGAGAATTATGAAAATTATGATAGAGATGGTGCCGAGTCAGTCGAGCAACGTATCCCATTTCTATATTTATGGGCAGCTCGTAAATTTGAATGCGGACGTAGTCCGCTGTCACTTAGCAGCAGCTACACACAGGATGTGCCCGGGCATTACGAATGGGTCGTGAAAAGTGTGTGAATTTATGAATCAATATGAAATGAACCAAACACTGGCAGTCAGGTTGAGAAACTCTCGCTCTCGTCCGCTCTTTTTTTCAAGTATGTAGTATAAACATTTGCTATCGATAACACTTGAACCAACGGTTGACAACGTTCATTGACCCAACACTTCATCTCTCATTCACTCACCCAGTCAATTGAGTTGCTCATCAATGTATACTTTGTTGCTGCTCAAATAAAGACTCTGCCAACTTGACTCGACTCCTCCTCGTGTTCATGTCATAAAACAGACTTTGGAAAATGACTTGAGTGAGTGACTGGTTCAGTAACCAGCGCCGCATAAGTCACGTTTTGGCACATACATAACTCGCAAATGATTAGCATAGCGAAAGACTGAATGCTAGAACAAGCTTTTTGCGTTATTTGACTTTTGTTTTGGTGCTCTTCTGAGTTCATTCTCTTGCTTGCTGTGCTAATTACATGATGATTGATGCCAACAGAAAAGAGAGAACGGGAAAAGAGTGACAATGAGATAGTGTAGCATTTGCTTGCAAAATGTTGGCAGACGACAAGTTGTAATTTGTTACTGCTGGTCAAGTCTTTGATAGCTCAACACGACACAGATAGACGGTGATAGAGTGAATGATACATGAGCTAGGGGTGTCCAGTGTATTATGTAAGTCCTAAAAGCTTATACTTGTAGAAGCTGAAACTCATTATTTTGGTGATGCTTAAAATTAATGGAGAAGCCTTGTTTGGTGCTTTACTCATTTCAATTAATTTTGTTTAAATATTATATACTGAGCTCATTTTTGTACATTATTCATTAGGAAAGATTATTGTTGTAAGTTATTTGTTTTCTGCAAAGAAGCCAGTGCATAGAACATTTGAAATTTGTCCCATTGATCCTGAGATAAATGCTTTACTGTATTAGAATGACTTTATTTTCACATAAAATTTGACATCATTCTTAAAGGTTTTTCAATTATGAGCCCAAATAAAATAGCAATGACATTATCTTTATGAACTTCCAACTGAATGTGGTGGCTTAACTTGCTTATTGTCCATTTATGACTAACTTTTCGATCATTGTATTTGTCTTTGCAGCAAAATGAGGCAAGATTCAGCTGAACGATGAGGAAATCGAGTCCACATGCACGTTATAAATATTAATGAAGAAACCAACCAAAAACGAAACGCAACAACAAATCTCAATTGAAAGCAGCAGCAAAAATTATGCCAAACACAGAAGAATCGAACAAGAAACACAAAAACAATCGCAACAACAGGCACTTAAAAGATTGGGTGAACTGAGTCAAATGTGAAGCAGATGTGTGTGGCATTAAGTTGTAGCTTCCACTTTTAATTCTTCGATTGTTGTTGATTTAACTGTACTCTTTCTGGAAGCGAACGAATCAAATTGAATTGTGCCACAACCAAAAACAGCTTTATATAAATTAACCAAACCGAAGCGAACCGAAACGAAACGAAACGCATTACTTATATACATATATAAAATTCGAATCAAGTAGCATTCCAAGTCGTAGCATTTAATTACAAATATAAAAAAAAAACAAAAGACAAAAGGCGTCGTGAAATCGATGCATGATATCAACAGATCCACAAAGATTGGAGTAAGTGCTGCATCAGTTGGAGACGTCTCTGTGTTGCGGCAACCAAAATTTTCGTGTACAAAATGTCACTAGCCGACATGGGCACAGTAACACGTTCCACGGGTGGCGGCGGTGGCGGTGGTGGTAGTGGATCACGTCACTATGACCTAAGCAGCAGTGGTGCAGCCGGTGGTCGCATGACCCACTCGCTAAGCACGCCCAGCGGTGTCGATGGCACCTCCTCGACGCCCATGCATAACGGCGGCAAGAAGCTAACGGTGCGCATACAAATGTTGGATGATTCGGTTACCATGTTTCAGGTTCAGGTGAGTTCAAGATAAATAAACTTTTTTTTGGTTCTAAGTTGATTAAGCTTTAAGCGCTCTTGAATCTTTGCCAACTTAAATCTGACTGCTTTAGGTTCATCTTTTTTGGGTTGTGCCATAACATTTGAAATTACTTCAATGTCCTTAGCTGGGGACTTTTATATATGCATAAAATATTCATTGATTTATTGCTAGTCGCCGTCACCCTGTTTGCACGACCTTGTCTACATATAAATTTCCATTTACTTTTCAACCCTCCTAAGAATTAAAATCTTCAACGAAACCCCTTCAAAAGCTTCAGTTATTTGCGTCATTGCGATATGGGTAACAAGTTTTCAATAAATTCAGTTGAAACAAAAAGTTTTAATTTATTTCGCATTATCAGCAAAATATTGTTGACTTTTCCATGGCGATGGCCATTCGCCCCAGAGCCCTCGTTAAGCTAGATAAGCTTCTAAGAATGTTTTCTGTTGCATAAAAAAAACAACTACTGAGCCATTTGTTAGATAAATAAATGGGCGTCAAAATAAAAGGCATATGACATTTTTCTGTGCCAAAGCATGAAGAAAAAGTAAGGCTAAAGAAAACAAATTCGGAACTGCTATATTTCATGTTTATAAAGATGAATCCCTGATGAAATCCCTTCCAAAAAGTTTTTTTTTATGGTATAATAAGGAATTTATAAAAGCACAATTCGCAATGTCACAAAATGACATAGAATAAGTACTCAGAAAAGTATAAGTGAAGAATTTTTCTTACTTTTCGTCGTTATATAATAACTCTTTAAGCTTGCAAAGCGTCTTGTTAGCATCTTTTGAATGTGTGCACACTTTTTAAAAGAGCTCCTTAAAATAGTAGTTGATAGTTTGAATGCTCCAAAAGCTTTCTGAAGCATGCCTTGGAGAACATAGTTATTCAACTAGTCAAACTAAACCACACTGGCCAAATGTGTGGCTATAGCTTTTGCTGACCCATCCGAACAGAAGACACAAAATGCATTTGGGAGGCCTTATAATACTCTGTAGCCAATTGAATTGAGTATGTTATGCTCAGGGTATCTGCAAACATAATTTGTTTTTAAGCCACATCGCTTTTATTTGTTAATAATGCACTTGACCAAAAATGATGCTTCTTTAACGGGATCCAAACTGATATTATAGTACCATTTGACTGTGGTTGGTTATGGTTATAGTAAATGGGCTTAGTTAGGGGTTGCAATAGCTGCTTATCTATTTATAAAGTTTTGCCTGGTCTGGTCTGGTGGCAGTCGTGTCAATAGATTGCCCAAGAACGGCATTACGTATACGCAGCGTGTTGTGTGCGCATGTAAAAATATGCATGTTTGTGTTGCTTGCTAGCAAACAAATTTGTTACGTGCTTCAATTTTTAATAAGTCCGCAGTGCTGGACTACGTCAATGTTCCAAAAGGGCTAATGCACAGTGGTTTAGTGTGTGGTTGTCTGGGTGGCCCTATGGTAGCTGGCAGCAGTAAAAGTAAATGTTATAAAATAGTTTTCTGCATGTGGCACTTTAAAAACCGCTCAACATTTGCAGCAGCGCCTCAAGTGCAACTGGTTCGCAAGGGTTTACTCTTAAACCCAAACCAGAAGTAACCCACTCACAAAAGCACCACAACAACAATAACACACACACACACACAAACAGACAGACACACACAACAATGCCGGCAGCAGCCACAACAACGGATTTAAACAAGTAGTTGAGTTTTAGTTAAGATTGACTGTTACTACTAAAATATCCTTTGGAAAGTTTAGTTCATAGCGAAGATTTGCTAAAAAAAAATATTAAAAAAAAAAATAAAACAATGTATTTATTTAATTATTCATACACGTACTTATTACAACTAGCTGTAGTGAATTTTCGATTTAATCCTAAACTTTCAATAATTTTTTATGTTTTTTTAAAAACCCCTTTAATACAGCTACCCTACACAGGGTATAACAATGGTGTGACTAGCAGACACCATTTTGTATGTTGCAACTACAAAAACAATTTTTTTTTCTCGCCCCACTTTACGCCTCACCGTGTTGTGAATTGAGCGAAGCCGTTAAAACGTGTGTGTGTGTGTGTTTGCCTGCTGTGCAAAAGATTGGGTGTTGTGGGTTAGGGGTTGTGGTTGGGGTTGGGTAGGCAAACAGGGAGTGGCCACTTCAACTAAAAACCGAGTAAGCCTTTTGCTTGGCTGGGCTAATGGAGCCAGGAAGTGGAACAGCAGAAAAAACAAGGCTAACAACAACAACAACAAAACCCATTAACAGAACCCAAAATGACTAAAAGCAAAAGAGGAAAAACTGAAAATGCAGTAGAAATATACGAACAGAAACGAGACTGGCAAGGATAGCCGTTGTTTGCATTAATGCAATTTGTGGTCAAATGCAGCTAAATAATAGCAAAAAAAGTCTAGAAAAATTGATCATGTGCATGGCCGCAGTTCGTAGACCTCAAATGACTCTGAGACTCTGAGCCAGAAACAGATAAAATAAGTAAAAAATAATATATATATATATATATAGGCAAACAAACTTTATATTTAGAGTCGGCACATCCGCAACAAAAACATCTCGCCAACCAGGTTCAAAATTTTCAAGAAGGGGAGAGAAAAATATCTTGTTGATTTGTCGGCAGCTTCTGTGTTGCTTCAGCTGTTTGTTTCTTTGTTGGCTGCCTGCCTGCTTACTGTTTGCTGTATGCTCTCGTTAGCTTGAAACACATTTTGGCTGCTAGCCAAAAACTGTGAATGCCCTGCGAACCACAGCCTGCTTCAAAGTCGGCTTTTCTTTTTTGTCTCTATACAGCACTTGTCGCATTAATCTCTTATGGGTCTCCAGCCTGAACCTTTATATAATTATGAATTTTCAATTTATATTAACGATTGCTTTGTTTGATTCCTTTATCTTAGCTTTTTATATACATAAATATAGTAAAGAGTGCTGTTGTAGTATACATATTTGAATGAAATTGGATTTGATGCTTGGTTTCCTTTTGGGGAAAAGCAGCTGTGTAGTTGCTTGTCAGAGAGATTGATGTGATTGCAGGTCGCATTCGCATGGCAGGTGCTTTGGGGCAAACTGTTCAACTATAAATAGGATTTATTTTCATGGTATTTGATGTGCTGGAACATTCTAAACAAGAGCTGTACATTAAATGTCTTTACAACTTGTTCTTTGAGCTAACTATAAATGTTTTAGTACAAGGAATGTTGGAATATTTTAAACAAGCTTAAAATTACGCAGCTAGTCCCTTGCTAGGCGATGTACATATTTTTTATCGAATTAGTGAAAATATTGTTGCACAAAGAATATACTGAATAGAATATATTGATAGCTTTTGTATTTATATTATATGTACAAAATTTGATGCTGCTTAACAGCAATGAGAGCTTTGTGGACCTTTTGCCTTTTTTTGCACGCAATTTTATTAAACTATCTGATAATTTATTGCAACAACAAATCTTCTATATATTTGTGTTTGAAAACTGAAAAGTAAACAAGAGGCAATGGCAGGATTGAGGGGATAGAAGGGACAACACCTGCAGACTTTGAATAGCTTCGGCTTTATTTCGTATCCAGTGACAACTTGAACGAACGCCATTTGTCAGCACATAGTATGTTTGTATGTGTGAGTGTGTAAGTTGATTGTTTGCATATAGTGTACGCTTCTTGTGCTTTTTAGACATTTCCGTTTCCCATTTCTTCGTTGCCTTAACCCGTGCCGCGCCCAAAGTTAACTGGCTGTTTGTACTTGTTGAAAATCCCCAAATTGGTTTAGTGAATTGGGCCTAAAGAGGGGCAGTTGGTGACGGAGCCTCGTTTGCCAAGCAACCGGGGAAAATGTCAAAGTTCGGGCGTGGCTGTTTTTTAGTTGGTGCCATTGTAACTGCTGTTGCTCCACCTTCCCACCTTATTCAACTCGGACTGCAATTTCTGGAGCAGCCTCTCTCGTGGGTAAAAGCCGCACATTCATCTTTTGCCAAAACTGTTTTATTATATTACTTTTTTTCTTGCTGCTTTTCCAACTTCTGTTGTTTGCCAAAATTAAATTAAATATGCTTCAGTTATTGTGTAAAGTGCAAAAGCTTGTGTAAATTTCATTATAGTTTGGCAATTAAGTTAAAACTGTGCTCTAGCGTGTTGGGTGTGCCCATGGGGAAAGTTCTGTAAATTGCATTTGCTCAAAAGTCATCAATATTTGAAGTGTCTGGCCGAGAAAACATTGTCAATGTGCTTTGTTACAACTGCTTTAAATTTATTTATTTATTTAAGTTAGCTAATGCTAGCTAAATTTCAGAGTTGAGTTCTTTCTTTTCGGGAAATGGTTTTGACAGCTTATAGAAATGCCTTACCATTTGTATAAGAAGACTTTTTTGAAATGTTTTGCAATCGATGCGACAACTACTTACAATTCTGAACAAGTTTATAGTTTTTGCATATGTTAAGAAATGTTACCCCAATAAATATGCAATGCAGAATTACATTCAGAGTGTTCAAAAGCTTTTACATAACAAATCAGAATCTCTGCCGACAATTCGCCGTCTCACACTTCAGCAGCATTCATTTTCCCAATGATTTCAACTCGACAAAAACTGTTCGCCATTTGTTCTACTTCTTTTTTGTATTTTCGCCTTGTTCCTACGTTGCTGTACAGCGTACAGTGTACACCCATAAAGAATGCATCAGCTATGCTATTCCTTTGTGTGTCGGCACATTGTTTATTATTTCATTGTTTTAGTTGAACTCGTTGTTTGCTTTCAGCTCACATTTCAATTTAAAAAAAAGGGTCTCGTCGACCCTTCAACAAGAACTCGCTTACAAATTATTTATGGCCGCTTGGTTTCTAGAGTATGCGATAAATAGATAATAATTTTCAAAATATATGCATGTATGTTTGATTAATGTAGGTCCAAGCTTTGACCACGCCCAAACCCGTTCACATTGTGGTCTCTGTTTTGGTATTTTGCCAAAATCTGACACATGAAATATTCAAATAACAAACATAACGAGAGAGTTGGGAAGAAAGGACTTTAATTACATTTTGGCACGCCTTGTGGGCTGACAGCATTTTGCATTTTAAGCGTTAAAATCGATCTGGGAATCTCCAAGAAGCACTTAGCTTGATTGCTTCTTAAAGGATATGCAGTTCCTTCGGAAATGTCTGTCCATATGTGAATGTGACGATAACATTTCCATTTGTCTAATGGTACAAAGGTAAAGCAGCTAAGACATGTAGCATTAGCATATTATGTGTGCCACATGGCTTTAATCTAGACATGTGTTGATGCTTATCCCATTAACAAATTGGAGGGCATCTCAAGGACACTGTGGCTTAAAGTTGATTGTTAATTTATGAGCGCCAGTTTGTGGTTGCTTTGTTAATGTTTTTGGATTTGAAACTAAATGTGAGGCTATGCCACCGATGCTAAATTAACATGAGTTTTATAAATTGTTTGTTGTATTGAAATGAATATTTTTATTTATTGCTAATAGTTAAAAAGGTTTGAAACTCCTTAGCTTAACTTATTTAACTTATAAATTGTTACTCCGCTTATCAAGTTGTATTCTAAAGTTGTCTGGCTTTTGATTAATGCTGTCAAACTAATTAATTTTTGTAGGTTGACGTTGCCCAACTATCCAGCTGTGTCTTTACTAGTCTTTTCAATCAATTTTACACACAAATTATGCACGTTTAGGCTTTAAATATATACAACACTGCTAGGCGAAAGCAATCGCTAACTTAGCTTGCTAAGCTTGTTAAAATTTAATCTGCGTTTGCTTAGATGAGTTCAAAGCGCTTTTGCAACATGCCATCATATTTCGTTGTGGGCGATGACCGTCTGTTTGTATTTAAATAAATTTCAATTGAGTTGACTATCGCTCTAACTAACTGGGCCACTTGGCTGGCTGGTTGGCTGACAATTTCTAGGCATATCGTCTATGCCTGCAATTAATTCATATGAAATGTAGGTCGTTTTGCTCTTTGCTCCGCTGCCAAATTGAGCTTAAAGCAGCGTGTCATAGGGTCAGACTAATATCCGAATACAGTGCAAATTCTAAGTCAATTCATATGCATATATATTATTTAACGCTTTTTAATGGCATTTTTAATTAACTTTAATAGTAGTATGTCTCGCAAACTAACGCAAACACACATACTTCCATGCTGCCTACTGATTAGTGTGGCGCTAAGTCTTCTCGCAAAGTTGAAAAGTTTTCAACTGTGTTTTATAAATAAGCTGTTAAGTGAAAGTGTTAAGTAAAGCAAATGCATTAGACACTACTTTTTTTTTTTTCATAAAATAAACGCAATTTAAGAGATTTGTTGGAAAAAGATATAATGAGCCATTTTTACAATTTTGTATTTTAAATCCTCCAACTTGACTTAACTTTTTAATTTTGTCTTAATGTAAAATACGACTTATAATTTATTTTATTTAAAAATTCTACAATGATTTACGAACATTTCTGTTATAGGCCAAAGCCTTGGGTAGTGTGCTTTTTGAGCAAGTTTGCCGACAGCTTAACTTGCTGGAAGCCGACTATTTTGGTCTAGAGTATCAGGAAGTATCCACACATACCAAATACTGGCTGGATCTGGAGAAACCCATGAATCGTCAGATCGGACTTTCTCTCATTGATCCAGTACTGCGATTCTGTATCAAATTCTATACACCAGATCCAGGCCAGCTGGAAGAGGAGTATACCAGGTAAAGTAACACATAAGTAAATTTGATTGATTATGTGAATCTAACATATACCCTTTGTCATTTAAGATATCTGTTTTGCTTGCAAATCAAGCGAGATTTGGCCACAGGCAGTCTGCAGTGCAATGACAATACAGCAGCGCTAATGGCCAGCTACATAGTGCAAGCATCATGTGGCGATTTTGTGCCTGAGGATTATCCAGATCACACGTATCTGTCATCGTATCGCTTTGTGCCGCATCAGGATGCTACCATGCAGCGCAAGATTATGGAGAACCATAAGAAACACTTGTAAGCTAATGGCAATAAGTAAAAATGATTTGTTAGTTAACGTAATTTGTTTTTCGTTACAGTGGCCAATCGCCTGCCGAGGCTGACCTAAACCTTTTGGAGACAGCGCGTCGCTGTGAGCTTTACGGCATGAAAATGCACCAAGCCAAGGATGTGGAGGGCGTGCCGCTCAATTTGGCCGTCGCCCACATGGGCATTACCGTTTTTCAGAACATAACGCGCATCAATACCTTCTCGTGGGCCAAGATACGCAAAATTTCATTTAAACGCAAACGTTTTCTGGTCAAGCTGCATCCCGAGGGCTACGTAAGTGTTACACCTGAATATCAAGTATTTAATATTAATGGACTGCATTCTTTTTGATAGGGCTACTACAAAGACACTGTTGAGTTCTTCTTTGAGGGTCGCAATGAGTGCAAAAACTTTTGGAAAAAGTGTGTCGAGAATCATGGATTCTTTCGACTTTTAACCATTCGTGTCACACAAAGGCGTAAAACACGTGTACTCTCACGCGGCAGTTCATTTCGGTATAAATGTGGATTTATCTTATATAAATAATCTTTATTCTAAACTTTCTCTGTTGTTCAATTTATAGCTACAGCGGCAAGACACAGAAACAAATTATTGAATTTGTGCGTGAAAACTATGTAAAGCGTCAGAACTTTCAAAGGTAGGTTTAAAGTAAAAATATCCATCAATAAGAACTGAAGCAACAACAAGCAAACAATCTGCAACCTGCTGTTGAGTCTATTAATTATAAAAAAGGCTGTCTTTATTATGCAAAAGCAAAGGAAAAATTTAACTAAAATTACACATGGTAAAAGCAGCATTCCAGCATTTAAAACCATTTACTCTATGAAAAACCAAATATTATTCAATACTTCTATATTAATTTAATACATAATCAAAAAAGTAAACTCGATTTAACATTATTTAAAAGCATTGCTTACTTTACCATTTAATTATTAATTTATTTATTTATATTTTTAACTTTCAAGCTTATACCTTATATGAATAACCAATAACCTAAACCCCCAAAACTATGCCAAACTTATTATGTGTACAATTTGATTGTGCGTTTTATTACAAGAAATCAACCAAAACTTTTTTTATAAAGAATCTCATCCCTTCACATTATAAATCATCAGCGTGTTCATCCTAATTCACTGGTTTTTGTTTTCAACTGAATTGCTTATAAAATATATTTTTTCTTTTCAAAATCAATTTTTAAACACCCCTACAACTTTCCCTCCAAAAAAGAAACACCACATAAAAACTTGGCCGATATGGCGTCAAGACGAGAAGAGAAAAGAGAAGAGGATTAAAAAACCAATTGGTCTTAACTACAAATAATAATAAAAATAAAAAAAAAACATGTCCAAGCACAAAACTAAACTAAATCTGAAAAAAATTTAACTTAAAAGCTAATCTCGAAGTAATTTGTACAGAAGCAAACGACAAAAGCATTTCAAACTAAAAATAAATTTAATCTTTTTTGTTCTGTTATATTTTCTAACATCCGTTTTATAACCAACTTTTCTATAATGTAGACAATTAGATCTTATTATTTGTATACTAAATTGGCAATTGGCAAATTATTTATGAGTACTAACTTCATATACCATATTTATGTGTTCTAACCAAGCCCAGCCTTTACCATCGTATCTAAACTCAATTTATCATCATACCATTGTCAAAGCCCGTCCTCCATAAGTATTTAACCAAAGATCATTTGCATCATTCACAGTTCTGTATCAAGTCTAGTCTAGTATGAGCTAACAAGATGTGTCTTTAAGCTGCTCTCGTTGCATCATTTTGCTGATTTTCTTTATTTAGCCCAGTAAACTGTGTGTTTTGCTTAGATTGTACACAATTCACCCACAGTTTACAACCCTTGTTTGCTCTAACTCCCTTAAATGTGTAGTACATAGATATATATGTGTTTTAACTAAACCCTCACCCTTTCTACTGACTTAAGTAGCTTAGTGTATACAATAACCATAATACTTATAAAAAACAAATCATAGCGAATATGTTTAGATATTGAAGTTAATACCACCGTTTGACTATCAGGCTAATGAGGCCGAGCAACAACATATCTACTTCTATTGTGTTTCTTGATGCACTAAACCTAAGCCCGAGAAATCTTTTAATATTTTAGATATGTTAGGCCTGTCCCTTAGAAAAATAGTTTGTGTTGTGTGTTTGTCTAATTTTAAGTTTTGTTTATTAATTAACTAACAATATTGAAATATTTTTTGTGTTGCTTTTGTATCCTGTTGTAAATTCCTTAAACTAATGCAATTGCCTCTACGCTATGGAATACAATTTTCTGAGTAATTGAACAACTCAAACAAAAAAAAAAAAAACTGAAAAAGTGCTGAAACAAAACTTTAACTAATACAAAAACAAAACTAAATAGACTGAAACTTAAACTGCATTGACGTTAAAAAAAAAACAAAACAAATAAATTGTTTATCTAAGATAAAAGCCAAAACTGAGCATGTTAAAATAAAATCGTGGTATCCTCTTGTCTTTTCTTTTGCTGCAGGTCTCAGTCGTTCCGGCAAGGGCCACTGAATGCTAGTAGCCGAAGTCAGTCGCATACGTATGTGAATTCCAGCATTTCAGCCAATCCCCTACTCCCAATTGACACTGGTTTGTATTTGTTTTGTTTTATTGTTCGATTATTATATTTGTTGATTTATCGTTTATCGCTTATCGTTTCATTTTCGTACATAGTTCAAAGAGTTTCTCTCTCGTTTTGCTAGCGGAATGTGTAGCCATGGCGATAAATCTATTTTATATTGTATATATTATTTGCCATATTACTTACAATAAATAGCTGTGTTGATTTTCGCATATTATTTTGTATTTTTCTTTATTGCACGCAACAGCGGCATGGGATTATCGCAATCAATGCAGCGACTCGACGACCACTTCTCTGACGAAGAAGGCAGCGGATACCTTGGATCGCCGACGCGACAATCCTACAGACCACATGCGTTCTCAAGTAAGTGACCAGCCCCAAATTCTTACTAAGCATATTCAACTGATTGAAGAAATGATTCTTTAGGTCACAGCAGCCCAGGTGGAGATCTATCAGACGAAGAACTATGCACCGGAATCGCCAACCTCAGCGGAGGAAGCGGCATGCTCGGGGGAACGTCAACACCACTCGGCAGCGGCTATGGACCAAATGAATTCGAACCGCTCGCTTTCACCACAGGCTCCGCAATCGTGGACTTCACCCAGCCACAACAGCAGCCAGGCACAACGCGCTCCCGATCTGGCTCGTGCGCATCAAGGCGATCACAATATAGGTAAGCGAATAGAAAAGATTCCATAAGTTATTGTACAGAACATATTAGTTAAGTTTAATATATGGTTTATTATTTTAAGCTATATTTTTTTAAGTCAAATATTTCAAGTAATGTCTCTTCCCAAGTTAACGTCAATGGTATTGATTAAGCAAGTCAATTACCGTCTCTTAATTTTACCATTTCAATTTGTTAAGTATTTATTTAAGGACCTACTTTGATTGTAATTTTACTAATATGTTTATTGTTTCTCACTTATAACTTAAGCCCATTTTAGGCTTTATCCCTATAATTTAGAGTTAAGTAATTCATTATGGTTTTTCAGCGTTTTCAGCATTTGTTTTGCCAACATCACTTGAGTTCAATATATTTTCGGTTTGTTTTGGTTAAATAACACACTTGGTCTCAAAGTGATAATGCAAATCAAAACTCTTTAATTATTCGCGTGTGTTTAGGTCTGACCCACTTGTCCCACTTATACAGCAGCAGCACGCCTCGTCGAGTCTCAGTGGGATCCCAAGCGTATGTCCCTGCGTCGCCGCAGCTCATCAGCATCACAACCAACATCAACAACAACATGCGCAACAACACTATCAACAGCAGCAGCACGCTGGGTCGTTCGGTGGATCTCAGCAGCTCCATGGAATTGGAGGATCAGGAGGAGGAGCTGCTGGAGGAGTCTGCGGATTTGGAGGAGGAGGAGCCTATGGGGGAGGAGGAGGAGGAATTAGTGGAGGAGGAAGCGGATTCGGACTTGACAGCATCTACCATCAATCGGGAGAGTATGGCGGCAGTCTCACCGGCCTCAGCCATGGCCATGGTCAATGCCCGTCGTCAGCCGCTTCGCTCACAGGAGTCCCAATCACAAACTGTCACCCCAGTTCATTATAGCAGTACCAGTTATTCGATGTCTAAACAGTGCATGCTTAACAACGCCAATGCCAACTCAACCGAAACGGAAACCGACAACATCATCTACACTGACATCAATGATATGGGCCATTATAAATACATGGACTTTCACAGTACTCAAATGGAGCACAAAATCTCCAATAGTGAGCACCTCAATCTTAATGATCGCAACGACATCTATGCAACAGTTAATCGCAAGGCTAAGTCTAAAACACGAGAAAAGCATTTCAGTGATGAGTTCATTGATCAATCGATTCTACAGTATACCAGGGCCAAGCAGCTGGGAATTCAACCTGTGCCTATACCCATAATACAGCAGCCAAGCACATCGGCCTATGCTGCTGCCCAAGAGCGTAACTATAACAGCTTGAATTATCAATATCATAATGATCTTAATCACCCTTCGGAATCGTCTTCCTCATCTTACTTTGGTACTGGCTTCGGCACAAAACGTTATGCTCCAAATGAGCGAACAAAACTCGCCCAATCTGAAAACTATTTAACGCCTTCAGTGGACTCGCAAAGTTCCAGACACACACACTCTTTGCCTCGCAATTCAGAGCTGTCTGGCGTAGACTCGGTTGATTCGTATGATAGTCACTACATAACACATCATCCGAGACGCAGCTCATCGGAAAAGCTCGAATATCAAATGGCATCAGGAAATCTTTACTCCACAGCTCAGTTTGTCAAACCAGAACAAGCAGCTGTACATTATATGGACGATGAAGAGGATGAGCAGGAAGACGGTCTCGAGGGCGAGAATATTTACGATCAGGTGGAACGTGAGTCCTGGCTTAAGAGCAGCTCCTGCAAGGATCTTTTTGAACGCTATAGCAGCACATATTACGCTCGCGAGCAACCCAAACCAATGACAGCATTCGATAAGGAATTTCTCTCCTCCAATCGCATTGATTCACCAGTAACACGCTACGACGATTCAAGGCACTCCTTGTATTTTATCAAAAATCATTCGATAGATGCGCATCAGGACTTTTCACCGCTACCACAGAGCAAGGTCTACTCATCTAGTTATCCGGGCAGCACCTACACAACCCAGGAGCATAAGCGCCATGGACAGCAGGTAGACTACACAGGATCGCAGGATGATATCTCTCAAGATAGCTACGAGCTGCTTGAGAAGTATGACATTGATTTTTTTAGCGGTCGTCGCCGCTCCGAAGACCATATGAGATCCTGTTCTCTAGACTCTGGAAATTACATACCCAGCGATGATGAATCCGTGTCGGAGCAGCCGAAATATCGCTCTGCCATTGATGTTAAATCAAAATCAGCGGCTGATATTATGAATGAAATTTGGGATGCTGAAGACCCTCGTTATTTTCCACGCGAGAAACTCTCCGTCAAATCAGATGGTAACTTCTACAAGAAAATTCAGGAGGCTTTAACGCGCACCTCCAGTCAAGAGAGTCACAGCGAAATGTTTGAAACAAAAATCTCACGTGGCTCCGACTCGAGTAAGAAATCCCGTGATAGTCTTTATCACACTGACAGCAAGAAATCAAGAGAAACAACCAAAAGCAAAACATCTGTGGCCTCCAGTCAGGATTCCAAAGAGTCGCTGGTCGGCGATTGCTTTGGACGAAATTACGAAATGCCCACTACTACTTGCAAAAAAGTAAAACAGTTCAACAAAAAAGAGCTCTACGAAAAGTTTGCACAATCAAGCCAGGAGTCGAAGAGTGATTATTACGATGCTGTAGAGCCCGTTTTAGAGGCTGAAGGTCTCTATACACGACCCAAGGTTAAGAGTCATGATTGTTTGCTGTCTGATACGCACAGCTCGACGGCTAATAGTTCGTTCTACGACAGCCGAGACACATATTCAACATTCCCGAGCAACAAGACTCATAAGACCTCTAAGGTCCACTCAATCAGTCTACAGAATGTAGAAATGGAACGTAATGCCAAGTCTTTTGGCAGCAAATCTCCGGAAACTGTATCGACGCCAGCGTCTGGTATGCGCTGCAAGGACAGGGATATACAAACCGGTGATTCAATTGATCAAACAGCGCCTATCAAAAAGGGCAATTCACAGTCATGCAAAATCTCCGCATTCCGGCGACGTTCGGATAGCGAGAATATCTTTAGTTTTGATCAAGACAGAATCGAGTGCATACAAAAATACACCAAACAATGGGAGGGCCAACCCAAGGATGAAAAATCCAAGCAAAGCCCAGAGTATCCACTGACTCCCGAACTAATCTCAGAGTTTGAAAAGCAACAGGCAAGAGTCGTGCATCAGAAAATAACGCGCAAGGAGGAGCTAATGGCAAAGACACACTTTGAGGAATACAATCCCATACTGGTACCTCTCAGCTATTCCCATGCTACAGTGGAACGAACTAAGAGCGATCCAAACTCCTTAGCTAATCGCGCCCGCTTGGGCAGTAACTCACGTCGCCATGTGCTTATGCATCAGAAATCCATCGATCTTACGCCAGCCGATTCAAGCGATGAGGATTACATATATAAGCAAATACCAAGCGCTCCACCGCTTTGCAAGGCGCATGGTAACTTTGAAATACCGAAATGTTTTGATGGAAGTAAGCAAGCCTCGCAAGTGGATATACCAAAAACGGGCTTTGAACTGCCAAAGAGCTTCTTCCGCGATTATGAGCGGCGTTTTACCAAGGTTCTCAAAGAGGATATTCCCTATGTGTTGCACAAGCGACATATCATGAACGGCACTGCGCCCTCGCCAGGCGACAAAAAGCACAACAAGCCAAAATCACCAAAGTCACCAAAATCCCCAAAGTCGCCAAAATCACCGAAGTCTCCAAAGTCACCCAAAACCAATGCTGTACCTGTACCCGGACCAGCTGACTTTTTACCTGACATTCTAGATAGTCTGCTTCCGGCAGAGACCAAAGAGTTTCTCTTTACCCAAAATATCGATCTGTCCAAAGTGGATCCGATAACACTTGAAATAGACAAGACCATACCAACTATACAGCTGTCCTCACCTAAGCGTGACATAACCAAGCAAATGGATGCATCCACACTGGAAAAACTGAACAAAAAACTAAGTCAAATTGAGAGCGATTCTGCAACAAGTTCAAGAACTGAAAGCATGCAGCAACAACAAAAGCTGGAGCAAAAACAGATGGAGCTCATCCAAAGTCTGCGCAAGGAACTGCAGGCGAATGCGCGCAAGGCAAACAAGCCGAGGGTTATACCCAAAACAAAGCCATCGGGCAAGTCCAAGAAGGGTAAGACACGCATTACCTCCTTCTCATCGGACGATGAAAGTTTGGACTCGGACGATGTGTTTGGTTCGGCTGAGGCCATACCGGATCGCCTGGAGTTCTCTCCGCCGCAGTCTCGAAAAGAAATTGAGCCCATCTTGCGCATTGAGCAAAGTCGCCTCATCTCGGCCGCCTGGGGTAGAGGTCAGACTATGAGCTCTACCGAAATCGAAGGCTCGCCGCCACAGTGTCGCCGTCTGGCTGATCTCGAAAGCCGTTATCACACACAGAAGCTAGATCCCCAATATGCCAATGCCACAGAACTGCGTCGCATATCGGAGCGTTCCATATCGATACCATCTTCGGAGGATGAACCACATTTGCCGATGCGACGCATGGATGAATGCACCAATGATTATCAACGCAACGAAAACATTCCTTCACCAATATTCGAGCATGCCGAATTCTTTCGTAGTAATGATGATATCTACGAGACGTGTCACGAAGAAAAGATTACTGTCTCAGAAATTGATTATACTCTAAAGAAACAAACAGCCAAGTCTAAGGTGAAACTGATTGAGGAAATAATTGACTCTTCAATTGTGATGCGCTCGAAGGGGCATGCGCCCATATTGTTTGCCCATGCCAGACTCAATCTGTCTGAGGGTTCTGTATCCCTTCAACGCCAACAGGCCACACAGCAATCACCGACAACAGAGCGAAGAACAAAGAGTCTGGACACACCGGTTATTTCCTTGCATCGTTTGCCCCCGATGAATGCCTTCTCTTCTAAGGATGACACCGTTGGCTTTGAGGAAGAGGGTGAATTCCTTGAAGAAAAATCACTTGAGCAAGTCAATCAAACAGCACAACAAGAGGACGATACGGCAGATAGCATACATTCCTGTGCTGGTTCAATTCCTACCCAGAGCTGCTACAATGCAAATGGACGAGATTCGCTGCTCTGCGCTGTTACTATTGATAGCGAGGAGTTGCAGCTTCTCAATCAATTAAAATACATTGAAAAGATTGCCTTACAGGGCGTCAAGATCAAAGACAAAAAGAAGTCAAAGACGAAGCTCAAGAGTGGCGATCATCTGATACTTAATATACCAAAATATCGATTTACTGACTGGTCGCCCTATAGCTCAGCCAATAGCTCACGTAAAACTTCGCCAGGTGTTTCAAGGGCCAGTAGTATCGAAAGCACTGGCAAGGGTAAACTAAAAACATGTGAGCCTTACAAGGGCAAGCACTTGTCTCGCAGTCGACCGGACTCAAGGCGCACCAGCGCCGATGACATCAAGGAAAAAGATGGTCGAGGTAGCAAAAAATCCAGTCCGAAGGAGCGTCCACGTTCCATTGAAATGCGTCGACTGAGCAAAGACAAGAGCAAGTCTCAGGAGGAAACCGAGGCGGACATTGCCAAACGCAAAGAAAGACAACAAAAGCTGTATGAGTCTGCAATGAAGCAAACTATAACAATGTTAAGTCCGGTAAAGGATACACTGCCCGCTTTTCCAGCGCCCGAGGATAAGATACTAGTCAAGACCGACGGCGATAAAATAATCATTGAAACAGAATTCAAGTCCAAAGCGGAGGATCATGTGCTTATTGCGAAGGCGCCACGCAAGTTAGAGACATCGCTGGTAAAATTCAGTCGCAGCTTTGACGAGGGTCGCAATCCCGACAAACTTGATAAGGCAAATCGAAGCTTTGAGGATCGCAACAAATCCTTTGAGGACTCTGAAAAATCAGATCTTCCAGAAGATATGATAATTAAATCACCAAAGAAAATTGCTAAAGCACAGGAAATTAAACAGAAAATCGAAGGCAACGTTGTATACAAGAAGATCGATGGCAAATCAAGTAGCTTGGAAAAACCAGCCGAGCATCACTATCTGGGCACAGATGTCAAGGCTCGAAGTCTAGATGACAAGAAGCAGGCCACAGCGGAGGCTAAGAAGGCTGAAGAGAAACCATCGCCAATTGTGCGAAGTGCTATTGGTGATCGTCGCATGTTCGCTCATCAGTACAACGTGCACGAGGACATTGATATGCAGGCAGTTATCTCAGAGCGACGTTCTCTTGAGATACTCAAGCGATCGTTGCCATCGGAGGATACTCGCGACAGTGAATGCACTTACAGTCGCAAAGCTTCCACAGCGGATAGTCTTGACTCATTTGTTTCGGTGGATGACAGTCACTCGCCAGCTAGTAAGTCTCCAGTGCCGCAGCCAAAGAGTTATCCACATCGTGTGCCCACAATCGAATGCGAGGAGCCTTCCATTGAAGAGGATGATAACTCATCAGAGCGTCGCCACCTCAAAGTCGATCGCACGGATGTTAATCGCTTGAGTTTAGATCGCAGCCGTAGCGATGAGACAGGATCATGGATAACCGTTGAGTGCGATGAGTTTATTGGATCCGATACTTCGGATAATGAGCCTCGTACCTTAGAACCTGATCGAAATATACTGGAGACACAAGCCACGTTAGAGGATGCGATTCCGTTGGAGTATTCAAACTGTGCCACACCTACATCTGATTTAAATATACTCGTCACACCACCCAATGCAAGTCCGATGATTGAAAAGTCAGTGCTCGAAACTTTTGAAAAGTATACATCGGAGAGCAAGAAAAAGTACAGCTTAGAGAGGCAAAGTGACAAGTCAAAGAGTTCGGATTCTTGGACCAGCGGCGAGAAGGACACTAGTCCACAGCGACAGCAGGATTGGAGTTTGTCCGTTAAAGAGAAAAGTTCCGTCGAAGAGGAGTCTAGTGTTAGCTGCTCAATAGCACGCCCGTTAGGCATTTCACAAGATTTTGGCAATGAGGATGCAAAGAAATGTCAGGAACTGAAGCAACGCATGCTGAAGCTTGATGTGTCAGCAAAAGATGGCGAAGCAACGCCCACAAACTCTAATGAACAGACACCAACCAACGAGCTAAAGATAATTGTTAAGAAACCCACAACACCAACATTGGAAAAACAAAGTCCTATCGATTTGGGCATCAGCACTGAATGCTATCTAGATCCCATCGAAGAACGCATTGCAATAATATTACAAAGAACCGAGGACAGTGAGTCCAGTTCGGGTGGCTCACGCAAACCACCTAAAATCGAAAAGCCGGCTCGTGCTAATGCTGGTAAAAAGCTATCGGTGGTCAAAGCAGAACATGGAAAATCAGGCAGTGATCGCAGCTCGCAGGAATCCAAATCTAGCTTTGATTCGAAAGGCTCACTGAGCGTTGAGTCGCGTGGATCTTTTGAAACGGAGAGCAGCTCGGGCTCATTGGGTGCCGCCCAGCGACGTGGTGAACTAGCACAGAAGGAGCAGCAAAGCACATGGAAAGCATTTCCCATCGAAAGTTCTAATAGCTCCAGCACCGATGATCCGTGGCATCATGTGGAAACTGATGGCGGATATGAGCGTCTCGATGCACAAAATCCCATGCGTGACTCATCGGACAGTGACATTAAGGAAGCTTCACCGGATGAGCAAAAAGAGAGCGACACCAGCTATCAGGATGACCTTAATGACTTTCCCACCACCTTTGGCTACCCGGCAATGACTAGCACACTGGGTGGTATTGGTGTGAATCCCACTGATATAATTGGATATAGCACGGGCTTTACACTGGGTCGTACTCTATCGAGAATATCAGAACGCAGCACAGCTTCTGAAAAGTCCAGCATCGAGGATGATGTTAGTAAGGCATCAACACATTCCGTTAGCATGCGAGATGAATCAGTTGGCTCAACCGATCATCAGCCCAGTCTCAGTTCCGATTCGCGTAGCAATACAAATCTTGCCTATATATCGGATGCAGATCGTCGCACGTCGGCAGAGATGCCTGAAATACCGTGTGATTCTGCAACTGCGGATCGTCTCTCTAGCATTGGTAGCTTTAATGAACCCAAGTCACCAACCTTGGTTACTGGTCGCTTTTCGGTCACTCACGTCGATGAGCAGCAGCCCGATGATTTAGAACGTCACACCTTAATGTGTCTCTCGAATGCAGGCAGTCAGGATTCAGAAGATTGGCCGCTACCAGAAATACCATTCGATCATGTGCCCGTCAAACCGCCGGAGATAATGTATGGCATGCCAGATCTTGACAAGCCGGTGCCAAAATCATTCTGCTGGAAGGCCAGCATGGCGTTCCAACAATCCCAGGACTCAATAGACTGGCCCTCACCACCGTCCAGTACAATTGATGCACCCATTGTAGTTGAGAGCATTGAGACCTATTATGCTAGTGAGGCGCAGAGTGCCGACAAGGTTGTGTTGGAAGAGGAGGCCAATGTAGCAGGTCCGCCAGATGTAGCAAAGGTATTGTCTTATGAGGATACCGCTTATCTTATGTCTGCAGCTTTCGACGATAAGGAGTTCGGCAGTGAACAATTACAATTGGATACCGTTAGCTGTTTAAGCTCTACGTTAAGTGCAGCATCCTGTTTGTCCTCCTCATTCAACGTCAGCTGCAGCACTTCGTCCACTCAGCCAACAGCCAAAGCAGCTGCAGGACCACGAAAAAACTCTAAAAGTGCAGATGTTATTATAGCTCAACCTACACGCTCGCCAGCGCCACGTAGTCCACTTTCCGAAGATGAACTTTTCTCCAACGATGATGTTTTTATGCCGGGAACTATAAGGGTGCAACTTTCGCCGGATGCACAGCTACGGAAACTTTCTCGTAGTTCAAATAACTCGGACACGTCCATTGATGATATACTCTCGGGCAGCACATATATGGACGACCAGACAACGGTGCGTCGGAACTTTGAGGCACGTTTGAGCAGTGGCGGTGGCAGTTGCAAGAAGTGCAGTCATTCTAGTCACTCCGAGGAGGAAACCAGCTCCATTGGCACTGATCTTGATGGCACCGTGCGCATGGGGCTACAACAAAAGAAATGCACACACAGCTCCCACTCGGAGGACACTTCTATTGGTCTAAGCATTTCCGAATGGTCTACAGGCACAAACACAGTGCGTCAGTACGCTAATCTTTCGGGTTCGGACAGTTTATCTGCCGTATCAACGCATTCGTGTGCCAAGAGCGAGAAGTCAAACCATACCAAGTCGAGCATTAGTTCGATTAACAAATCTGCCGAGAGTTTAAATGAACAGAGTGGCAGTTATTCACACAAGTTTAGTGGCGATAACGGCTCTTCAGATGGACTACGCTATGACATGTTGTCCAACTCAGAGACAGATAAATTGAGTGAGGCCACTTCGGCAACTCGTAGCGATGATACAACTCTTACCCTAACCGAAATGGCTCACACTATCAGCGAATGGTCCACATCGAGCAGTCGAACCCTGGTTGGGAGTGTTGTTCCTGGTGAATATCTACCACTGAAACAGACACGTGTTCAGCCTAGCCTCAGCTCACCCAGCGAGGAGAAGCGCAGCTCTTTACCCCAAATACATCGACGCAGTGGCAGTAATGGTAATCCAACGCGTACCGGTCAGGATCAAATCGAAGGATCAGCTGTGCCGGAGACAAGTGCCGCTGCACGTAAACGTCGATCTCTAGAAATGATGTCAAAGCTCTATCAGAGTCAAGAGATTTGCTCTGAGTCTGAATCGCCATTCGTTGAGCGTTTATATGCGCACAGTGAGAAGCTAACGGAACGCTATCAGAGTCAGGAGTTTGTGCCATTGCACACGCCGTCGCCAAATCAAACTACCACACAAATCCAAACACAGCAATCGCAGCAGACACGTCAAAAATCGCGTGCACCGCAACCACCCACAAAGCCGAAGCCCTCAGTGACGCGACCCATCATGCAGGCACTGCTTAACAAGATGAAGCAGCCTGGATTGGCAGAACAAGCCGCTGCAGCTGCAGAGGCAGAAGAGTCAGCTATAGCAGCAGCAGCAGCTAAAGTCAAGCCGCATTGTAAACCAACCACTAAGCCAGCACCGCCCCCAGTACCCAGTGTGCCGCCCATCGTTACGCCTAGTGATCTGCCTGGCAATGTGGTCGTACCACCACCGAAACCCCTTGCCAAACATCATAGTTACGACGACAAGACATTGTCCAAGACACAGATACGTGAGTTTAAGACCAGCAGTAAACAATTGCGTCAATCAAGCTCCTTTCACGAGCACATGTTAAGTAAGTCGCAACAATCCTCGCAGGAGTTGCCCATGCGCATCGATGAGGAACGTGATCCACATTCCACATCCTCTGCTACCAATACGACAACCACAACAAATACTCTTAATAGCGAAAGCACCGAACCCAATTCCCCACAGATGCCACAGCGTGCGGATAAACTAATACGTTGCTCTCCCTACTATTCCAGCAGCTTGAGCTCGGAATCGCCACCAAACCAACTGGTGCAGAAGCCACCGCGCAAGAACTCAGCAAATAGTCAACTGGCTGCAGCAACTGTGGCAACTGCACTGAAGAGTCCACCCAGTGGCAATGATACGGATAGCTCACTGGATGTACGTGGGGGAGGACAGGATGTGAACAAGCAGTTGCGCAGTCGTGGATATCGCAAAAAGCGACAATTGCCAGTAAAGCGCATACGTGCCAATCTCAATGCTGCTGCTTTAATGGAGCAGGCGGAAAGTAGTGAGTGCTCTGAGGGATACATGCCCGAAAGGGATTCCGGGAGTTCGGAATATTCGTATCAACGCGATGAGCAATATCTCGAGTTTGATGAGGAGCTGGAACGTGAGCAGACGGATGATTATGAGGATTATCCTCAGTACAGCGGTGCAACCAGCAAATTCGAAAGCCTGGACATGAGTGACAATGTCGATGAAATGGGCTTTCCACGCTACGATCGCCTGGGTCACATTACCAAGCCCATGTATCAGGTGATGACGGATAGACCGGCGCCAGCCAACCATCCAATGCCGCCGGCAAGCGGTCAACCCGTCAAACCAGCGCGCACTAAAAAGCGACAGCTAAAGCGAGAGGATTCTCTTGCGCCCAGCACCTCGAGTGCTGCACTGCAGCAAGAACAGCATTATCAGCAGCCGTATCATGGACGCAGCTACTGTAATCCCGAAGAAAGCGAGTATGAATCTCGTGGCGGTGGGCTCTCCGATGATTTAGCTAACTCGAGCGAAGATAGCGGAGCTGGGGCAATGGGAACCATTCGACGTGGCGCTAGTCGTTCAGCAGTGGCAACGGAGACGTCCAGACAGCAGCAGCTTCCCTATCCAGACTTTCTCTCGGACTACGAAACGGAGCCCATTGAGTACGAGCGTTATGCGTGTGGTCTTGACATACGAGTTGATCCGCCACCCAAATTCCATGACTCGGATGATCTTAGTGATCAGTAAATTAAATCAGAAGTAGCAGCATTTTCCATTTCTTCAGTTGCCTTGGAAATTTTTAGAAACAACTCTATGACAATTTTTACACACGATCCAAGAATACAACCAACTTATTTATAATTGAGACTGATTTACGACAAGCCAAAACATAAAATGAAAATACCAAAAAAAAATTATTATAATAAAAATCGAAACAAGAATATCGTACAATCCAAGAAAATGATTATTGCTGCTATGGATAAATAAATACCCAAAAAACAGTAACTTATAATATTCATTATGCAACCCAAAAGAGGCGTTTAAAAATCAAACTTACAAACATTTTAATCAAATATATATTACCTTAAAGGCAAAGAATCTTGCAATCGCGATGGTCAGTGAAAGAACACGGTAACCGTAGCTGGTGTACACTTTCTTATATAGAGAATATATAAAAACAAATATATATAAAATGTTAAAGAACAGCAGCTCCACAAAAAATAAGAAAATAATGAGCGAGTTGGCAAATTATAATGCACTGTTTAATCATCGAATAATACCAAATATTAAATTGTTATTTAGCTAATACAAAGAATAAAAGTCATATTGAGAAAGCGTTTTAAGATTCAAGTTGTAAACAATAATTAAATATTGATGAAAAACAAGTATTATTGAATTAATTACGATTAGTACTTGATCAGTATTATTGTATTGTATTATCTATACTATAAGTTCCAGTTAAAGTGTCAAAGCTTCAAATTACATATATAAGTCAAGTTATCTAAGTTATCAACAATGCCAAAACAAAAACGAATGTATTTACATTTTTTCGAAGTATAAAAAATACATGAAATGTCTAAAAGTGTGTTAAATCTGTGGAAACTTAAGATCTCCAGAATTTGGTCTTTATGTAATATGACAGCATTTATTTCATGCAAACAAAAGAAGTCGAAAAAAATTCTCTTGAATCTTTTTTATTCAATATAAATATTTATTAATTATACATTTTAAATAGTTCAAGTTCTATATAAGCTTTTAATTTTATGGCAAAGTTTTAATAAGCAATGGAATAATCAAAAAATATGAATTCAAAAATCTTCACAAACAACAAGTTGTATTAGCTTTAGTTCTAGTTCATTAATGTGCCAAAAAATGGAAATTACTAAAAATATTAACATTAGATGCCAAATCAAAGCATACTATATTTAAAACCTAACGTTATCAATTGAAACCCCTGTTAAGTTTTCAAAACCCCACCCAATTCCAAAATGAAGAAAAGAAAATGGAAAATAGGAAGAAGGAGTAAGGATATGTTTAAAGGGGATGCTGTGCATTAAGGAACGTGCGCCCAACGTACAATAAATTCACATACTAGTCGAATCAAAACTATTGAAATCAAAAACCAACCACTTTTATTATGACATTATACTGTGTTTAGCTTTAGTAAAAAATATTGAAATCTACGTAAATCGGATTGTTTGTTTTCTGTGGGTTAGTTGAATATTAGGATTGAGTATAGGAGAAGATAAGAAGTCGTTTTTACCTGTTTTTAGTTAGTTAGCTAAGAAAAATGTTTTTGGATAAATCATACAGTTTTCTACAATGTTTTTACAATCCATTTTATGTTATCCAAATGGAGAAACTTACGAAAAGACTAGTCAATAATTTAATTTCAAAAACAAACAAACACGAAACAATTCCTTCGAGTGCAAATAAATGTTTATTTAGAGTTAAATATTATATTTGAATATAGTAAAGAACAAATACAATCTTAGCTGAATTTTAGCAATTAAGAGTAATAAAAAGATGCAACTCGTTCCACACTTTCTAACAACAAACTTTGTTGCCAAAACATTTAAAGACACTGACACTCATTTTATTTTGACAACTTTTACCAATTTATCGAATCGAAAAAATAATAAGTTAACATAAAAAATCTGTACACAATGCAAGCATAAATTAGTTACATAGAAAGAAAACCCGAAATAAATAAAAAACTTCATTAATCAAAATATAGAATAATTTTTTAATTACATGGAAATTATAAATGAGTTAATTGAATATATGTATTTATTTTATGAAGTTTATTTATTACAATAAGTTAATATATTAGTTTATTTACATTCAAATTATTCATTAATATTCGTTTTTAAAATTTTGCTAATTTTGAGTTACATTTTATTTTTTTCATTTTCGCTTTCCAATGGGGCATTACAGATGTCTATCACGGCATAAATGGCAATATGTCGCTAGATAGACGCGGTGAAATTGGCACGCCTACAAATCGGTACGATCTCACGCTGGGCTCAGACAAATCCTCATCGCTGTCGCGCTCCGAGGCGGGCACCTATGATGTCATCCAGGCAGAGATACAGCATGCCAAGCGCCAAGAACTGGCAACTGGTGTTGCCACCGCCCACAATGGTCACAATGGCAACAATGGAAGAATGCCCAATCCAAATAGCCATAATAATCATAGCCATGACATCGAGGCCGAGGTAAAGAAACGTAAATGGCCTACTGAGCCGAGCTATTTTTTGGCCAAGGAGCTGCTGATGACAGAGCGTACATACAAAAAGGATCTGGATGTGCTGAACAGCTCATTCAGGCAGGTGCTTAGCTTGGAGGATGTGGAACAGCTGCAGCCGCTATTCGAGCTGCTCGACTCGCTCGCCCAGCATCACAATCTCTTTTTGCGCGATATTGAGCATCGCATGGTGCTGTGGGAGGGGCGCGGTAATCATGAGACCCATCGCATTGGTGATGTCATGATGAAGCACATGGGTGCATTGCCTATCTACGATGAGTATGTGCAAACGCATATGGATATACTGCACTGTATGAACGATATGTACGAGTCAGATAAACGCTTCCAGCAGCTCTACAAGGACTTTGAGCAGCAAAAGATATGTTATCTGCCCATTGGCGAACTGTTGCTAAAGCCATTGAATCGCCTGCTTCACTATCAGCTGCTCTTGGAGCGTCTGTGTGACTATTATGACGACGAGCATATCGATTATGCCGACTGCCAGGCAGTCTACCATCTACTCATACGCAGCACCAAACCGATACGCATGCAGCTGCCCGATTCAGCCAACTTTGTGGAACTTTGTGAACTACAGCGCGATATTAGCTTCGAGCAGCTGGTTCAGCCCCATCGCCGTCTAATACGCCAGGGCTGCCTGCTAAAACACTCTAAGCGCGGTTTGCAGCAGCGGATGTTTTTCCTCTTCTCGGATATATTGCTTTATGGCTCCAAGTCGCCGTTGGATCAAAGCTTTCGTATACTTGGCCATGTGCCAGTACGCTCGTTGCTTACCGAGAATGCCGAGCATAATACGTTCTCTATATTTGGCGGGCAGTGTGCCATAACGGTGAGTGCTGGCACCACCGCAGAAAAGACACTGTGGCTGGCGGAGCTCTCCAAGGCGGCAGCCGACATTAAGAACCGGCCACCAAATATGCAACTACAGCTGACCACACTCAAGAATTGCAGTGAGTATTTCAAATATACGTGCAATATGATTATTATTGTTTATTTGACATCAAAATGAACTTGTTTAAATTGATCCACTTTATTTAAAGAATTTTCGGATATTCACTTTACTAAAGAACATTTTAAAATTTAACAATGTTCCACCTATATTAGACATAATTTAACTGTCTATCTAATCATCTAACTATTTTATCTTTATGACTGGCAAGAAAAGCACGCTGCTCAGCATCGTAAGAAAGCAAGACCCCCTTATAATTATCCTCTTGCTCTTACATTGTATGGAAAGTAATATCTGACACACTTTTGTCTTTTTCTGCACAGGTTCCTCGGAGGAGGGTCTCGACATGATAGGTTTGAGCAATGGCACAAACAGCCTGAACAGCAGCACTGGCGGCGGGGGCCCGTTGACGCCGCAGCAGTTGCAGATGCAGCAGCAGAACAAGACACAACCGTCACGCAGCAACACCGCATTACACGTTTGTTGGCATCGTGGCGCCACCGTTGGGCTGGGCGACCATCTCATCGCGGCAGAGCATCAGCTGTCCGGTTATCTGCTGCGTAAATTCAAGAACAGCTCCGGCTGGCAGAAGCTTTGGGTGGTGTTCACCTCGTTCTGTTTGTATTTCTACAAAAGCTATCAAGATGAATTTGCGCTGGCCAGTTTGCCGCTGTTGGGCTATACGGTGGGTCCGCCAGGTCATCAGGATGCTGTCCAAAAAGAGTTTGTCTTTAAGCTATCCTTCAAGAATCACGTGTACTTCTTTAGAGCGGAAAGCGCTCACACTTACAATAGGTAAGAACCTTATTTAAATATAAAAAAAAACTGAATGTTTATTAATGCATTTATCTAAAAACAGATGGTTGGAAGTGCTGCGCAGCACCACCCAAACCCAGGACTTTAAAAATATACACAGCCATGGATCCAACAACTAGATCAGTCGGATCTCAACTGCAAAATATCAAATCATATATAATCCTTGTGCAATTCCATGGAGCAATGAAGCTGAATCCCACATAGAAATGCCCTCTAGTATTCTATCTATTTTTTTATATACAACGTATACACAACAAAGCAATTCCCTCTTTTATATACTCTACTCTATTTGACTTTAACTATATACACGGCGTTTATTAACGCAAATGTCTAGCTTCTAAGTACAGTTTTCCATGTAAATAACGTCTCCTATTTTACTGTAATCTATATCTTTTTGTATGTGTTGGTCCATATTTTTGTACTCTATACACTTCTGTGTTTTTATGTGGTTTTTATTATTATTGTATATTCAAGTATTTTTTATCTTCTTGTGTGTCAAATTACATAACTTTACGATTTATTGAAAATATTTTTACATATATCATATTAAAATTCAAATTATTATAAAAGTGTAATAAAAAATTAACGTATAATCAAATTTATATGTATGTAAACAAATGTTGCCTTACGACACTTTGCGTCGCCGCTTTTACTATTGTTTTCTACACAAATAATTGTCATATGATTAAAACACATGCAATTTATTTAATATATTTAATAACGTTAAGCTTAAGTCATTAACTTTAATAGAATTTAACAAATTAATAAAATATTTGAACAACTAAATTAAGTTGTCTTTAACTTTTGCTGAATAATGAAAAATACTGCTAATTTCCGGTCAAGTCATAAAAAATAATTTTAAATACTATTTCATTCTAAAATTTATAAGTTAAAGTGAAAAACCATTATGTGTATTATTTTTATGTAATATTTTCATTTATTGATATTGAATTCTATAAGGTAATTGTTATCATTTGCTTCATTTTGCTGCTTGTTTCTTGAAATTGTTGTTTAATTTCTTTTGTGTTTTCTCTTTAATAGAGCTCTAAAAAGATTGCAATAATTTTCGAGTACATTTTAAATATGTATTAAAATAAATAATAATAATTTGAAAAAAAAACAACATGCTGCTAACAGGGATTATCCCTATAAAGATTCATATGGATGCTCAGAGCATTATATTTATCATCATTGTTAGCAGTATCATTATCATAATCAACGATATCGAGATGTATTTCTTAACATCATCGACCAACACACACAAAGTGCCAAAGTGAAAGGTCCTAGCAAAAAGGAACAGCAATTTGAAAACAAATAAGAACAATCGATTGTAAGTATACGCTTAAAACTATAACTAAATAATGAATAATGCCGGAGCCAATTCGCTTAAGTGTACCAAAGGTGTAACTACTATTTAGCGTGGCAAATGGCAGTTATGAGGTGTTTATACTAATCACTATGCATATAAGTATGGTTTCCTTTAGGGATTGCGGAAGTGTTGAAGGTGTAACTTAAATGATCACTCATATAAAATGAGTTTTATTCGAAGAATACAAACTTAATGTACATATAGAGCCATCGCATGGATCAACACATAGAGTTACACAATGTATATAATTGTTAGTTTGTTAGGTTTTGGGTTGGTCACTGGTCACAGGCCTTAGTTATATGCATAAGAACATACAGTTTTAAGCTTATTTTGTTTTCCTTGTTTAAACACGAAACTACATTGATAGCGTTTTTTGCTGTATTGCATATATCATAGATCCAATCTTAAAGAATTTTTTAGTTTGCATGCTAAAATTTAATTGTAATTGTTATTGTTGCTTTTTTCTTTTTCTTGCTAGTATGCGGTAAATTTCACAACTTGTTGCCAATTAACTTATTAACCAATTTTTAGGTAGCTTGTGCGAATAATCATCATATTACATATTAGATTTGATCATCTCGCTGGCGAGAGAAATTATTTGATGTTTCGTTCAACTAGGCAGCTTGCGAATTAAATTAGCTGATTATATTGCTAATAATAATTTGCTATTCATTGATACTTTTTTGTTTTAACAAGGCAAGTATAGTTTGTTACTCATCTATGGTGTTGGTTTCTATTTAATTATTTTTGTTTAGCTTCCTTTTGTTTTCTCATATCGTACCATTTACATACATCAAAAGGATTATGTACTACAATATATGCCTGTGTTTTAAATTTTGTTTTTTTTTTTTTTTTAATATTGTTATTGCATGATTTATGGCGATATTTAAGATTCAAACTATTTTGTTCTTGTATTGAGCATATTTCAAATGAGAGAAAGTAATTTACGCAATTATTTGACGTGTTTTGTTTTAATTTTTTTTTATTATTATTATAATTAATAACTTTTTTACTGCTGCTATTTGAAATATAACATTGAATTGCTGTTGCTATTATTATTGTTATTGTTAGCATATGAGAGGCTTGAGGAGATATATAAATATCTATTGATGTCGCCTGACGATATCGCTGCTCATTTCCATTTTCTGTTTGCTGCTTCAGTGGGTTGTTGTTTTCTTTTTGTTTGTTTATGTTGGTGTTTGTTATCGTGTCTACGATTAAAACCTTTTTGACGAAAAAAAATAAACTGTCCAGCTTTAGGGATATATGTATAGTATATGTAAGTGTTTTTCTATGTTGTGCTTCCGTCTTGTCCCCGTCGTCTGTGTTTGTCTTTTGTCGGTCTGTATGTGTGTTGGGTTTACGTTAGTCGCTGTTACAGTTTCATAGCATTATAACTATTATAAATATATGTGGTAGTGTTTAATTTAAACTGTTTTATATTATTGCGTGTTGTTGTTGTTGAAGCTTCTTGCTGCTCGACACTGCAGCTACATCCGCTGCTGGTGTTCCGGGTGCTGTTGCTTGCGCTATCCTGGCTGCTGGTCGTGCTGCCGTATATTATTCTTCTTTTGCCGTTGTTGGTATTATTGTTGCTGTTGTTAATTTGGGCGCATGGCTAATCGATAAAACTTTGCTCCACACAGGCTTTCACACGCTTCTCGTATTCACGACGATTCTCTTTATACAGCTGAGCGGCAGTGGAGTTTGCCGGTGAGTTGGGATTGGGATCGCTTAGCAGTGACTGGAAAAAAAAAATCAAACAACAAATATAATTGTAGAATTCTCAGTTAGCATATGTAAGCATGTATTCACTCACCTGTATGGATGTTAATATAGCTGAAACATCATATGTGGGACTCCAGCGATTTTGCAATATATCCAAGCATATGCCACCATCTGCATAAACGTTTGGATGAAATACTTTCGAAACAAATCGAACTGTTGGCGGTTTATTTGGGTATTCTTCCGTAAATTCTATGGTTAATTTAAAGGTTCCATCCTCAAACGGAGTATCGTGTGGACCAAAAATCACAGCATTCCATATCATAATATTATTATCTGTTGGCGCACCCGAAACACCCGTTGGTGGGTCTTCCTGAAGTCTGCAATAAAGTTTAAATACCAAAATCAGTATGATTTCAAATGAATCGATTTCGATGAATTTTTTCAGAGATATGATAATTAATGAGATATCATTCCATGGTTTGTAAGGATATTAAACCAATTTTAAAGTAATAAACAATTGATGTTTTGTTTAATATTTTTATTTTTGTTTTGTTTTTGTGAATAGGTGGACATGAATAATATCTGGCTCTGACTAATCATCTGTGGTCTATGACTGCATACAAATAAATGTATATACACATTGTATAAATAAATGAATATCCGCATGCAGAAATGCCATCTCATGTTATATATATACATATATATATAAACATATAGTATATATATTTTTTTTATAATATTTTCTTTTAGCTTCTGGTTTTCTTTTGTTGTTTACAGTCATCAGCTGCTTATGATTGTGTGGGTTGCAAATTGCATTTTGGCAAGTTCATTGAGCAACGCGAGCCAAGAAAATGGGTGCTGGAACACAGCTGTTGTTTTGAAATCATATTCTACATACAGTTCTTTTGTACAATGATCTCAATGTAAACAAAGGAGAACAACGCAAGTGGCCGCAAAATGAAGTTATTACCAAGAAACTGCATTTCTAAACCCGGTTCAACTGCCAATTGGCACGTTTCGAGTCATACTTGCAAAGCATTGGTTCCCAGGGGCATTGCAGACACCACTACATATTTAGGTCAAGCAGGCACACACATATTTATGCGCATACATACATATGTGCAACAGCTAAGAGAATCAACAGCAGCAAAAACAGAAGCCAGCCGCGCCCTTCAATCACCTAAATCAATATAAACGACAGAGTAGAAAATTAAGTCATTGATTAAACAACAACAGCAACGAAAAAGCAGAAAATATTTAATGATAATCAAACAAATAGCTACAGAAATAAACTGCCAATAAATGCTGATAAATAAACAGTTTATGCATTGGGTGGGGTTGCTTTGACTTAGCCTTGACATTTACATTGTTTAAGAGCTAGTAAAATAAAGAACCCTCCAACACACAGCACTTAAGGCTTTATGCAATCAAACTTCTTAAAATTTACAGTCGTAGGGGTGGAAATGGCAAGGAAATTCGCAATAATTGAACCATCTAACGAAATCGAATGACACAATATAAGAACAACAAACACAGCGATCAATGAATTTCCAATAAGAGAAACAAGACGCTGCGCTGCTCTGTCCCGCTCCGCCTGCTGTTCAGCTGCGCTGCTGCAGAGCATGAGTCAACAAGGTTAAGTGTGCGCTCTGTGTTCTGTGAGTGACGAAATATGGCGAAACAGAGGAAATCAGGATGTAGATGACTTTTTTTGGGAGACAAGCGGGCGGGCATAGAGAACAATTTGATTATTGTTGCTTTCGAGATTTCTGCTCTGGTTGGCATTTGTTGTTGTTCATGTTTTGTCTGCGACGCAATTGCACAAACGGGAAAAAGAATTTTTGTACATTACGCTTTGCACTTTTTTTTGCTCTGCTTTGAGCAGATTAAGTTTACATGCTATGTATATTTGTGTTATGCTTCAAAGTCAAGTGTCAAAGACGCAAGCAGCACTCTTTTGTTGTTGCTATTGATATACTGTTTTTGTAGTAGTATCACAAATTTAAAAGCAGCAAAAAAAGCCTACGTACAAATACACACACACACAATCACAATTCCTACGCAGGTCACATACACATGAGCACATTTTGTATTTTGGCTGCGCAAACTTTTCCACGGGCATATGCACATACATACGTAAGTATGTATGCATGTGTTCACATAAATACATACGTACATACATATGTCGCCCCGTTTCTCCATTTCATACACCACGACTATTGTCAAAGTGTGAGTCGTTTTCTTACCTTTTAAAATCTCTCATAAGACGTCTGCGTGCGGGTGTTGACATTTTCTACAACGTTTCTACCACTTGTGTTTAAATGTTAACTAGACCGTTTAGGCAATATAATATTTTATAAACAGAAACAATGAAATTTAGTAATTTTATTTTTAATTGAGGGCACTGAGCAGCGTAAGAAAATGTATCGATACTTCGCACCCAACGATATTATGCTCGGTACTTGATATCAAAGAGACCTGCCAACTTGTCAGTATCGCTTTACGATAACGCAAAACTGTCCACCTTACAACGCGAAGTAGCAGATTTACTCCACAATAAACAGCGCGAGCGGCTCACCAAAAAGTATTGAACTAAATACTTTTTACTGTTCTACATTCATTTAATATTTTCAATTTATTAAAACACAGAAAATATGACATCAGTTTACAAATAGAAAATTATAACGAGCTTACGATATAAACTGTGAGTGCACGCTGTTCAAAACAGTGCGGCAAATGTTCGTGGTGTTACGCATTGTTGTTGTTGTTTCCCCTATAACATTTCCATGAATATGAAAACAAAACTAATTTAACAATTAAATATTGCGGTAAATGCAAAAGACGCGCATAAAGAAATGGAAATTCATAATTTTGTAAATTTAAGTCCATTTTAAGACAATTGTTGTTGTGATTGATGTGATTAGAGTAAACAAGAAAGTGTGTGTTCCTTTTAAAGTTTATTTATGAAATATATTAACACTAACATAATGAAATTAAGTGTATCACAAGCAATATCATACAAATGTAAGCACAAAGCACTTTAATCAAACGGGAAACAACTCATTATAGGTGAAGTTCTCGAGAATCTTTGTGGTAATGGCCTGGAATTTAACCTCCAGTGCGCGAGCAATAGGCGCTATCACCTCGTTGGTGAACAGCTCGAAGTTCTCATTGATGGTTTGGTTGATGACATCGCCCAGCACCTTATCGCCATTGAAGAGGTTCTCCAAACGCAGACGACCCTTGCCAGTGCGAATCTTTAACGCAAACTCCTTCAACTCAAAGTAATCAATGTCGTTCACGTTCTTAACATCGTATGTGATGCGCACATAGGCCACAAAGTTGGTAAAGTTGCCGACAAAGGGTCCGCTACCCTTGATGGGCAGCGCCAGTATGTTACCATTAATATCGTATTGACCCTCTCCTTGCAGCAATGGCAGAATCAACTCAAAGTCGAAGCGCTTATTTTGCGTAGAGGCACGCATTTTGGTAATCTCAAAGTTAGATGCGCCATAGACAGTCAGTTTCTTGGCCTTAACCGTAATGCCACTGGAGCTGCCTTCGAGTATATTAAGATCACCGATGTAGAGTGGCTCCAGGGCGGGCACATTGATTTCCTTAATGCCCTTGCCCAAATATGGACGCAGATTGTGTATGCTCTCCTTAAGACATTTGGACAGCTCGGGATCGTGACGATGACAGATCTGTATATAATCGGCTAATGGATTGCACGAAGTAACACAAAATTATATGAATATGGTTAGAATATTACTACATTTACTTACGCATATTTCCCGCATAGGTGATGCCAACGAAGCACACAAGAATGATGGCTGCAATTAATCTGGACTCCATTTTACGTTAAAGTATGTATTGATATATCTACAATTAGTTTCAAATGTGGAAATAAGTATTTGCGAAAAAATATCTTTTAGTAATTACATTTAGTTGTAGGTATATAAACATTAATTCTTTAACAACCACTGTAAAATAATTAGGCCCGTTGATATTTTGTTTTATTTTTTTTTATCGCTTTCCGTTTAAATTTTCCCAACTAAAAAGTCATTATTATTAATGCAAACTCATTGTCCGTTCAATTAACAACTCTTACGTTCATCGGCGACACGGTAACTTTGCAGATTTGATAATAGATAACAATTTTGCAGGCTTTCGTCACGTTAACCAGTCGCAGCCCAGTCTTTAAGTGCAGCTAATAATAATATAAACCATGTAATTATTCCAAGTTACTGATTATATACCTAAATGATTACAATGTAGCTGGGGCTTTGCTAATTTGTGGGAGGCTAATTTTAAATCGCAATTCACGCTCGAGACGCTGCTCTTTTTATATTTATATTTCTACTAGGATTCCAATTAATGTGGTTTAATAATTAATACTTATTGTCCATAGAACCTCTTGATACTTAATGAGTGTCTGGTCTGAAAAGCTTGTAAGATGGCTTGACAGGGGCCTAGCTGGGGCCACCAGACGGGTCGCAGGTTGCGGATAGCGAATGGCCTCTTACCAGAGGTTAGCTGCGAATAAGCAAAGACAACCATCGCTTGCAAATAAGCAGCCCCGGACAGCCAGCGGGTGTGTGGACATAGTAACCATAGCACAAGGCGTTCTACATCATAGCATCGCACACACGTGAATCTTACACCTGGGCTGGACTAAGGTGTCAATCGACCCGTGCCGATAGTCAGCCTGGCTGGGGGCCCAGGTTCATTAAAACTAGCCCAGTCACGAACGGAGAGCTTAGGCAAGTGGCGACCGCCTATTCTATTTAGCCTTGCCCGGATACAGCGGATCTCTGTCCGGGTGGACCTTGACATTACTCCGCAGCTCGTGGGAACAACACATGATGAATTCAACAACACAAAACCAAAAACAAAACAGGGAATTTGGTCATCCCTTTAAACGACCAAAAGTAACAACTCGAAAACAATTACCAGCTCCATTTGTAAACCAAAGACCAGCGAACTTAAAGAGATGCGACCCATCAGAAGCCACTATAAAAGATAAAAACAAGGCCTGGCGCATTTTAAGACGCAATGCAGCGCTTATCGTTCCGTTAACAGAAGATCAGGCTTCGTCGAGAGAAGACTATCTGAAGAATAAAGAGGATATTGCATGGGCTGAAGCTGTAGTGTCAGTCTTTGAATCGGACGGACGCCAGAAGGATGTGGCTGAGCCTACGCGGGAGACATTGATTGTGGAAGTCAAAAATCATGCGGCTGAACAACCAAATTCACAAGAAGCCGATGGTTACTTAGGCCCCTACTTACAAACGTTTCCAACTCATCCACTGTCTCAAATCCCGCCCAATGACCTCCTACCAGCTTTCGAAAGTCCCGCCCCAAAGCTTCTCAAAACTCATGAAACCTCATTTAAATCATTTATAAAACTGGCAAGGGGTAGCATAATCGTCGGCGTCATTGATAATAGCCAGCCGAATGGTAATATTCCTCGATCTCAATGGGGTTGGATCCAAGCCTCACTAGCTGCCGTTGCACTAGAAGTGTTAAAGGATAATCCAGGACCGCCACCACTGTGCACTGACGCAGGCTGGTTTCAACAAAATACTAAGCTTATTGCCTGCGACAATGATAGATCTGTTATTCTTTACAAAGCCGCAATTGCCAAGGTTGGTGAAGTGTACTCAGGCGCCCAATTGGATGTAATTCCTCTTCAGGACATTCCATCGCAACCATGGGCCACAGTTTGGCTGCCCGAAACACCCTCAGACTCAAGGCAAATTATAGAGGTGCTTTCCAATTGTAATCCGAATCTACCTACAAAAGACTGGGTTTTTATTAAAGCTGTAAGGCTTAAAGAGACTTCATTAGAAGTGCTATTCCGAATTACCCACGAGTCACTTGTTTACCTATCCCGGTGCCATGGACTATTACACTATGGATTTAATCAGATCCATATGAATTTTTACAGGACTATCCAGGAAACATTCTCGAACATAGAGGCTTTTGCAGCAGCAGTCGACCCACCCACAGACGAGGAATGGGAATGATACGGAAAGCCCTTTAAACAAGGACTTGTCGTCAGGATCAGACTTCGAGGGTAGTTGAAGTAGGCTCCTACTTAGTCATTCCCGAAACTAGCACCAAATCGAATTGTAAGCAGCTTAAATAGGCTGTCGGATTTTGAAACCTTATTAACAACCTCAAATTAAGGAAATAAAAACCCTTGCTTTAAAAACCAAACTGCTTACTCAAACTTTTAATTTGCGGATTTTAGATAATGTTCACCAAACAAAAGAAAAAATTACTTTGAATTTAAAACCATTTTTAAGACGCTGTTAAACTCTCAAGAAACCTTTTAGTTTTTGTTGCATAAACGTATCCTTGATTTGACATATTGTTTACATTATATTTGAATCACTTTTGTACTAACTTTTTTGTTTTGTTAACTGAAGAACGCTTAGTATTCTCGGCTCGAAGTATTTAGCAAGCTTAAGTTGTTTGTAGTTTAAGTAACCGTCGACAGATCGTACTGAATGCAAAATTCTAGTGGCGATCGGATTTTATAGCAAAAAACAACGCTTCGATTTACATGAGCGAAGCTGGTGAGCTTAGACGCAATGTAGAACCCCGAGCCGAGACGGAAAGCAAGAGCGAGAGTGTGTGAGAACGAGAGAGAGAGCGAGACTTTGCTGAGGTTAATAGTGAGAATGGATTGTTAAGCGGCATCGGGCTAATCATAATAATAATCTTAATGATCGCATTCACACAAATATACATACACATATATGTATGTATGTCTGTGACTTGCCTGGCAATACCCCGCCCAAAAATCTGCAACCAGAGCTTTCCAGGTAAACTGTACTTACCTAGTATGGTAAGTGATAAACTAATATCCAATTTTGTTGGAATATATTTATCATTATTATTGTTTTTGTTTTAGCCTATGTGAGATGTGACTCTTTGGATGATTTTGCGTGTTGTACGCAATTAGTAGATCTTCAACGCGGACAATCTGCTGAGTTTTTGTATTTGAAATTTGCATCGCCTGACAACCCGTATTCTTTATGTAATTTGTCAGTTTATCTGGAAGGCAGGGCAGCAACTTGGTGACATGGTTCACTGCGACAAATGATGGGCGTCCCACTGAGCTGGGATGCTAGAATTAAAAATTGTTTAACCACACGCAAATGGACGAGTTATAGTCGGTTGATAGGTGAAGGAGAGCTATTTAGATGCTCGGGTTAAGTAATTTAAACACGAGCTTTTACCACCGATTACGATTGCACTAAAAAATATGAATTAAGAAACCACTTTTATAACGAGTTTCAATAATAAATTAATTATGGTTGGCTTATCTAAATGTTAGAATAATATAATGCCAAGTTATCTAACTCATTGTTAAACTTTCTTTTAAGGTGTATCCCCACTTAGTATACCTTCTATACTAGCATTGTCCATTGTTTGTTCCCACGCGTTTCCGATTATTTAACATTTTCCTATAGTTTTCTAATTCATTCATAATATCAAGACGTTCGATTCGCATGTCAGCTCTGATATTACCGTGCATCTAATAACAATGGTTACTTAACCGAAAACTTGCAGTTTCTCTTGATATAATATTGTATAAGCATAAACTGATATTAAAACTTGATGAATTTTGTACACGCTTGAAATTTTAAAACATAATATCTTAATCGTAGGGTTTTATGAAAATCTAAATGAAACCTGTGAAAATCTTAACCCTACGAAACAGTCATCCTTTATTCGAAAACTTAAATGAATACTCCTTTATAATTTTTTGTATATCTACTTTTTTTATACATTTTATGTGAATTTGTGTGTGCAATAAATAAGATCTTATGATATAGTACTCGTATAAAGCAACTTAGCGGTAAACTTATTAATTCAGGTTGATCCATTCGTCCAAAGGAATTTTGGCAAACAGACGATCCATAAAATTGCGTATGACAAGAGTCAATTTCGTCCGTAGCGCTGGCTTCATTTCCTTCAGCAGTTCCTGTGAGTTGGAATTGATGAACAGATTGAGGGCAGCCTCTGCAGCAGGAAGAAACGAAACAATGACAATGACGAAAATCTTGACTCGTATGCTTAAGACAAAACTTACGTATAACAGAATTGCCATTGGCAATGTTATCCACACCCATCTGAATGTCCTTGACATTGAAGTCCATTTTGACCGCATCGGTTGTCAAATATGTGCGTCCATCGGCGCCTTCATTAGCCAATGCCTTGAAATAGATTTTGGCCTTAACGCCCTCTAAAATATAAGATCCGATGATAAATTTTGATCATTGAAATACCACCCATCAAGATTCAAACTCACCGTATTCGCCCCAATAGTCACCGGCACCGGAGGCCTTAACCAAGATCAGAACACCTGTGGAACGATATTGAGCCTTGACGCGTATGCGGGGTATCTCGCACGTCAGCTGGAACTGCAGCGAGTCCAAGTCGGAGCTGCAAGTGACGACAATGGTAATGACAGTGATAATGACACATTGATGATAAATATATGTATGTATGTACATTGTGTGTTGTACATATATAAGCTTTAAGCTTTAACGAACTAACTCAATAGTTGACAATCTAAATGAAAAACTCAAAAACTTGCCATTTCATTGGATGTGCATAATGTATTTGCATTTTTTAATTCAATGTCGCACTAAGGCGTACGTGTGTGTGGCAAACTCCACCTCGACCTTCGTTTCGGGCACTTGTGTCTCTCAACAAAACAAAACTGGTGCACTTGCTAAAACTAACTACAAGCAACAACAATAATTCGAACAAAACCTGTACACAAGCCAAACCGTATAGTCCAAACCAAGCCGTAGAAACTCAAAAAAAAATTGAAAAATAAAGCTGCAATTGCAATCGAAACCGGCTAATGTTGTTGGCCGGCAAGAGTCTAAACACCAAATGCTTGACATAGAGAATCGCTTTGACCCACATTTTAGTGACTATCGTCATCTTTGGAACTTGCAGCGATTGCCGTTCGGATTCTTACAAGTTTCCATGCCTCAGACCTATGGTAAATGGTTCTAATGGTGTTTTAAAGTCTAGTTGTTAAATTGCCTCTTGGTTTATTGATGACAAGCCGTTTGTCGTGTGTCGTGTCCGGAAAGCTGCTAGGCGTTTGGGCCAAGTTGTTATTCAGTTATTCCTTACAGCTTGGTCAGGGACATATCAGTTGCATAACTTTTTCAGTCGATATTTGCATTTAAAATAACAAGAAAATTGTGGCATTGAAGTTATTTAAAAAAAAAAAAACGAATTCTTATTATTAACTTGTGGTAAGTTTCTAATAGCGTCATCGATATCTGTGTGCGTATTTTATTTTATTCTTTCCATAAAAATTAATCTGTAATTGCCCAATGAGAGTTCCACAAAGAGCTTCTACAGCTAAACTACATTTCCACAAACCTAAAATGTTTAAACCGTTGTTGGGGGGCAATTACGTGTACACGTACTAAGAAAATCCCAGAATATGCAAATCAATTGCTCACTATTCGCAATTCTATCGAGTAACAAGTATTAACAAATTGTGCATTAATTAAAATTGTACGCGACTATGATCGCGTGCCTCTCGAATGTTTAGATGGAAGCATTGACAGAATGCTTGGTTGAGCGATTGACGAACATGCTATGATAAAACGGGTATTATTATGTAGCTGACAGGAAGGGGAAACTGAGATTGCGACGACAAATAGCTGACTTCTGAATGCCCTAAAATACACAAAACTGTTCAATTTTAATTGATTGCTGTCACCTTAGCCTGGTTATCTAAGATAATTACACAGCGTTGGGGTAATTATTCCATAAAAGCTTGACTATAGTTAGCACGTGTGTAAGTTTTAACAAAGTTAGTTAAAGCCTTTAGCTATAGTAAACAAATTAAACATTAGGTTATTAGGGGTCAAGTAAGTGCCATAAAGACATTCAAACAAACATCTACTGTCGTCTAATTTAACTAGTGTTAACTCATACTTGACTTCTACATATATAATGTTGTATTTATATGCATACCGTATATTTGTGACTGTTATATTGCTAACGCCAAAGGCCTGAATATTGCGGAAGAGGGCACGATAGCCATCTGGGCCGCTGCCCAGCACAATGCCAATCTCATCAATAATCACAGGCTCAATCTGTATCAAAAAGAAGTGACGGTGAGAGTTAAGGGAGGTTAAGTTGGGGGTTAAATTTATAGCCCGTCTAGGCTTACCTCATAAATATCCAATTCAGGTACGCCCTTTTGTAGATAATGCACCAATTTGTTGCCACTATCACGTAGACACTCATTGATAGTTGCCTCATCACGAGGACACTGCTGCAAATAGTAAGCTGCAAGAAAGAGAGACACTGAGTTAAATATGATTTATTGCTATTGTATGAGCATTAAAAGCACTTCCCAGTTCATCGAATTTTCGCTACTGCAAAAAGCGTTAATTTGTTCAGTTAGCCGCTTTTGTTGATTATCTTGTGTTTAATAGGCTTTTGGTTTTTATTTTTCTGTTTTCGTTTTCTTAATGATTTTATTAACTACAAAATCAAACATTGCGCATTCGAGTGCAACGAATTTTAATTGCAATGCAGCGCGCAATGTTTGCGCTAAGTTCAAGTGCATATTTGCTGTGAAACGAAGATTTACAGTCGCAGGCGGATAAGATCAAAACCCAGTCGACAGACAGAAGTGAGAATGGGCTGCAATCAACTTGTAGTTTTGTACACGCCTAAAACATCTGATGTGACAGCTTCAATGGAAGGAGGCTCATTAACGTTAAGGGCATTTAAAGCATGTGTGTTAATGTAGTTTAAGGAAGGGAATGAACTCATCTAATCCAATTATTAGAAAATTATCTAATTCGATAACGTAACGTAAATGTGTTACAATTGATTTTACTTGATCAATGATTGAAAAATACTTTAAAGTTAAAATAGTTTTGTCAAAGTTCCACTAAGCTATCTACTCCCGTTATATAATAAAATTAAAGGCAAGTCTTTGTAAATTTGTTCTAGGAATACATTTTCTAAGACTTTCTTTATATAGATTTTATAACTTTAAGCTAAGCGCGTGGCAAAGATTTATAGTAAGTTAATTCAATGAATCACGTTTATTTGAATGATACTACTTCTTTCGTAAGCTCTTTTATAGCATTGATTCTTGGAAATGTTATATCTTTATAAATAGGAAAAACTTTCAATGTTACTGGCAAGTTTTGGGCCATTAATTAAAACCAAACTCGGCGCTATTTAAGTCCAGTTATAAGCGAAGTTTTGGCCTTGTTTAATGGGCTGGAAAGCGGCAACGTAAACCTAAAAGAAAGCGTTTTAATTTTTATTGGCATTACTTACGCTGTTGTTGGGCCCAAATGGCTCCCAGTGTTGACAGCAGCAATATTATTCCATATTTGTGGAACATGGTTGATTTGATTGTTTTTGGTTTGTCTGCATGAAAGTACAAGTTGATAAAAAATAGTTATGAGCGTTGTTTCACTTTTAGTTTGGTGCTATAATTGATTAGCACGTCTCTTTAATAGCATGCTAATTTGAGTTCATAAACGACGTTTTTATTTTCTATGAGTAAAAGCGAAAGCGTTTTAAGAGAACTACAACTTATTGTTAGTTTTTTGAAGCACTCAATAAACACGTTTGAAACATACAATGTAAACAATATAGTAAATTTCACTCTGCCCTCGAAATTCTTGCGGGCTCAGCGCCAAATGTGGGTCAAAACGGACCAGTTTGCTTTTGTGTTGTGTGCGTTTTGTTGTTTGTTTGTTCTTCTTGCTTCTTGGCCACGAATAAAGAATAAAATGTGACTTTAGGAATTGCTTTCTTAGAAAGGTTGCTTTCTTTGCGCTGACTGCCGTCCAACTTTCACGCGACTCAAACGAGGAATGAGCCAACACTGCATCGCACCAAGCCATTTAACCAAAAGCCAAGCCAGCCAGTGAGGCGGCCAAAAGAAATGAGCTCGAGTCGAAAGCAGCGCCAAAGCCAAAGGCAAAGGTGCAATGCAACGACGAGTCGTCGAACAAAGGCCGCACAAAAAATGGGGCCACACCCACCACCATCGCCAACAACAACAACGTCATGTGCAACAGCAACAGTAGCGTCAGCCTAGGCATGGATGGGTCTGTAGCTGGGCTTGGTTTGAGCTGGGGGATTGAGCTTGGGCCTGGGCTTGTTTAGTGTACCGCTACTTGAAGGTTAAGTTCATGCCGTGAGCTTGTCGGTCTTTGACTCTGACGCTGGGAAACCTGCTCCGCTTAATGAGCCTTGCCATGAATCATAAGCTTCTTTAGCACTGGGATAAGCTTTGATTATCCATGCGTGCCTGAGAGCCTTTATGTATAGGTTGAAACTATTTTTGTACATGATGAATAGCTGGCAATTTGTGCCTCTTTTGTGGGCTAATCTTGACTCAAAGGAAATGCCTTTTAAAAAGGTCAAGTGGCTTCATGTGCCATGTGCCATTTGCCGCTTGCCATTAACCATTTAGCCAGTTGCATTGCACACTTGAGATTTGCATATAAACAATAACGGAAACAAAGGTTTTTTTTTTCAATTCATTTATGCAGACAATTAAGAGGTGCCATTGTACGTATTATCATAAAAAGCAATGTTTTCGGTTGAAAGCAATCAATCACAAGTATTTATGGCACATTCCTTCGACACGCCCATCTTTAGAATTGCAATTGCCAAGAAATAAAAAAGTTAAGTTATGTATTTTCGTTCAGAGCTCCAAGAAGGCTTTGAGCTTATATTTTGTTGCGTAAGTATGCGATTTTTTTATGTAGTCAAAAAATCAACTTATTGTGTAAAGCAGCAAGCTTTATTGTTTATTTTTTTATGTTTTTGGTATCTTTCCTTGTAATTTTTCTGTTATAATAATTGTTGACAACTTACATTATATTTAAATTTAAGTGTGGTGTTTGTAGTGTGACTATTTATGATATGATACTGTTTGGCAAATCGATGGGCTGCACCCGATAATATGTCTTCTAGTGCGTTGCCTGAGAAATCTTCTTACTTTATTAGAGGCTTTTGAAATATGTGTTGCATACTTTCGGGCTTAACAAAAAATAATGCATCTACAGTTGCGTCCTCAAAATTAGGCTCACTGCTTATGGCAATTACAGGTTTAAATGTAGACGGTCAAGGTTATTTTCATGGGTCATTGTGCTCATTATGGCTCCTCGAAAGTTTGCCAGCTGCCAGTTGATGTCCTCGAGCTGCAATGCGGTTACTGAAAGGGCAACTCAAAAATAATTGTACTTAAAGTCTTCAACACAAGCCCAGAACTTCAAAAAGATGTCTTACACTCTACTTGATATTGTTCAAATAAGTTGACCCAGAAATTTTTACTTCCTTGATTTGTTTTAGCTCATAAGTAAAATGTTTATTGGGAATGTTTTTTTAAAAAGTTCACCAGCTACTAGAAACTAGTTTTTTTTATAGGTATTGCAACTTTTAAAGTGTTAATAAAAACATAGCTTCACTTTAATAGCTTGCAACCAATTGAAATCCAGTTTTATAGAACTTGTTTTCCTTAAATTATCATTCGAATTAAAAACAAAAACGTTACTTTTGATGTGTTCTTGGTTTTTTTTTCTACTTAAATAATCAAGTGGAAACATCTCATTTCGTATAGTTGTAGTTTCAGTCATAATAAGATATGTATGTATTTGTTTGTATAGTTTCTGGGAAATAATGTTTTGCAAGTGATGATATGAGATTTATTTTTAATGGCGTCTTCTAAATATAAGCAGAAATGTGACATAGACATAGACTTGTTAGTAGAACAAAGCCGCATAATTATTTAAATAACAATGCGAGTAAGTATTACTATAAACAATGGACTGCAATAATGTTTTCCTGTACCATTCACGCAATACTATTTTTAAGAATTTGCTTTGGCTCCTCTTTAAACTAATGTATTTCTCGCTATTGTCATTTACTATACAGTGAATACCTTTTGGAATGCGTATTGTGCTAGTATTGTACTACTCCCATTGGTAATCGTACACGAACTCACATTTATTATTTATTATTTATTTATGTGTGGATGTGTGTATGTGTGTTGTGTATGTGCTTAGAATCGACTTGGGCTTTGTGCAGGCACTTCCCCAATCTGTTTACTTCTCACGGCCATTGTAAACAGTTTAAGATGAGACAGTCAAAGGTCTTCACGCGCAAAAAAGTACAAAGTTAAAGTGAAAAAGCCAGTTCAGATGAAAGTGTGAGAGAAATACTTAAAAAGTTCTTAGCTAAAATGAATTTCTTCCAATAAAAAAATTTGCATCGAACATTGTTTGTTAAAAATTAACATTCCTGACTTCCAGAACAGTGAAATATGCTAATTAGTGCATATAAAAATATATAGTGGAACAAAACAAGTTTCTGTAATCCCGTAGAACACCTTAAAACAATATACACAGTTATCTATCTATCATGTTACACATGCCAATTAAATAATTATATAAATGTGCTGTGATTATATGATTGTGATTGTGCTTTAATGTGTGGTTATAGTAGTAATAATCTATAATAATAATAATAAGCAACAGCAATAATATTGAAACATGACTTTGGCACACAAACCAATCAAGAAACCGAATTCGAATTCGCAGATGATAAAAGATTACAAATCATAGATGTCCATTGTTTTTGTCAGGGTTCTTTCTTGTGGTCAATCAACTGTACGTTGTTGAGGTCAGTTTTGGTAGTGTTTTGCTGATTGCTGGACAGTTGTATATGCATAAGTTTCGTGAAGTTAGCTGAGCCGTGACTAAACACATTCACTAACTTAAACAAAGTTTTTTTAATTGCAATGAAGACAATCAAAACTATATACGAATTTGCGTTTTTGTGCTTATTGAATTTTATTCTAAAAAACAACAACACTTGTTGACCAGAATCATTTACAAAGCGTTGCGAAAATTGAAAATCTTAATTACTGTTTATGGCACTCGGCAAATGGGCAAACAAAACAAACGAAAACGAAAACAAAAACAAAAATTTGCCTAAAAGAGAGACCACAAAGTGAAGAGGAAGGAGACAAATGAGACCTTTAGACAACTGTTGCTAAACACCGGTTAGTGGACGACCAAGTCAGTAAGTCAGTCAGTCATTCAGTTAGTCATTCGCGCAGTCGCAGTCGACGCCGCTAGGAGTTTAGAGCTGCGCTTTGACTTTAGTCGGGCTTGTCTTTGGTAGGGGGGCTTTAAAATCAACCAGCGACGTTGCCATCGTACACAGTTGTAGTTCTCAGCTTGGCGTTGTTGGATGTCTACCACAAGATCCGGAGATTTAAAGCTTATACAATTACCATCGCCAATATTTATTGTTATTGCTATTGTGCAAATTAGCCGCGTCGCGTGTTAATTGTTACCACATATTTTGTAAAAAAAAAAACTTAAAGTTCAAAATGCTGAAGTACTTATGCATTGTGGCTGCTGTTCTGCTGTTTATGTGTTGTGCACAAGCCGAAACGCGTAAGTTCTTGAAAGAAATTATTAATGTGTTAAATCTGTGAAGATAACAATAATTTATGACTTAAGCAGCACATTTAGAAGATGGCGTAGAGGTTTTAGCTCATTAATTTTGTTTATTGTTTATCACGTTTAGCTAGAAATCTGTGTGTTCTAAGATTATTATTTGTGCAATTAACAGTTATTATAGCTTACACCTGTGCCTTTACATTGTTTGAAATGTCAAGTGTCTATCTATTGATACAATCTATAATAAATATTATGTAAATATAAACAGTTAGCTTTATTGAGTGTGATATTAACTCTTAAATATGACATACATTGACAGAGTGAAGTTAAGCGGAAGCTTTAAAACTCGGGCAGGGGCTTAAAACAAACGTTAAGAGAAATATCAATAGCATTAGTCAAACTTCCGCATGTATAAAAGAAGCATTGAAAATGCAAACTATGAACCAAATTCATATTTAATGAACGAACGCAACTAAATGATTTTCAAACAGAATATAGCCTTCAACTTGAATTTGATGCTTGGAAACATTGAGATGCAGTCCGATGCCAATCGCTAAGCAGTCATAAGCAAAATATTGACTAGTTTAATCGACCATATAATGATCTGTGACGGTCATAGTCTATAGAATGTGAAAATACTGCTAGTAAGCACATTGTATAAGGTGTAGACATTTTTTATGTTGAAGACAGGTTCTTAAACCACATCTCTTGCTGCATTTGTAAGGCCAGCATTATAACCTTGCCAGAGATCGCACTTGCTCTTGGCCAGCATTGCATGAACTTGAAAATTTATTAGCCGGTTTTCGAGTCGTTGAACTTTACAGGAATTGAAATGGAAATCAGAACTATATATATTTTTTTACTACTTAATTTTATGTCTTTTCTTTTATTAGCCGCATATATTAAGCAATGCCGCCGCAGTGATCCCAAGCTAACGGAATGTTTCAGTAGCGCAGTTGAGCATCTGAGGCCCTATCTGTCCAGTGGTATACCAGAGATTGAGGTAAGTTGTATTTTTTGCCGTTGCCAAACGTGTTGCAGTTGCATAAGCTTCAAATGCCAAGTGGCAAATGCGGCACTAGGCTAACGTGTCTCTTACATAATGCCCCATTGCCTGTGGCAGCTGACGAAGTCAAGTGCGGAAATCGTCAAAACTCAATTGCTTGAATTATATGCATTAGGGTTTTAATTTAAAATTGCAATTTTTGCTGCACTTAACGCCTCATTTTGTATCTTTTTGCAGCTGCCTTCTGTGGAGCCCTTTAAGATGGATACATTGGCACTGCAGCTGACAGAGGGACCACAAGGCTATAAGATTACGCTAAAAAACATGGAAGCCTTTGGTGCCAGCAACTTTGAAGTCAAATCGCTCAAACTCGGCACCAATGGTGGTGAACCCTTCAAGGCGCGCCTCTTTATGCCCAAGCTGAAGATAGAAGCCAAGTACACAAGTTCCGGGACACTGCTAATCATTCCTGCATCTGGTGGCGGCGAATTCCATGCCGTCTTCGATGGCGTCACAGCTGATCTGACTGGCAAGACTTCGTTGCGCGGCAAGTTCCTGCACGTGGATGCCCTGAGTCTAGTTTTAGATGTTGCAAAAGTCAACATGAGCATTTCACGAGCCTTCAACAACAATCGTATTTTACGTAAGTAATCTTAATCAATTGCCTTAATATTGAAGAGAATCATTTTGTTCATTGCTTGCAGTGGAGGCCACAAATCTTTTCCTGCGCGACAACTCACAGATTGTGCTGGAAGCCATGCAGGCGCAGCTCCAGAAGAAATTGGCCACTGAATTTGGTAAGCTGGCCAATCAGCTGCTCAAGAACGTTCCTATTGACCAGTTTTACGTGGATTAGTTTATCTTAGATAAGCAAACTAGCATTAAGCTCTTTTTATTTAATTGTTAAATGCTCGTTATCGCTATGAATCAAGTACATATTCAAAAAAAAAAACAATATACTTACAAGTTTACTGTGTAATTTTCTTTTTGGCCTAATCATTTTCCAAATTATTATTTGAGCAACGTTTGTGATCATCCAAAGGAAAAAAATATGAAAACCTAGTTGTTTCACGATCGATTGAGCCAAAACAAAATCATAATAATTTAATCAATCATTTGAAGAAGTTAAAGCCTCATAGATTGACAACTGTGTACTAGCTAATTATAACTTTGGAATTTAGACTCAACCTAAAGGTATGCTTTAAAATATTGCAAATGATTTGATATTCAGCATTAAAGTATGTTAACATTACTTAAGGCTTTAAAGCAGAGTTTCTATTATTGTTAGCCGTAAGAAAATTCAATCAATTAATTAGTAGATGTTAAGTTGTTTTAATGTTTCTTTTTATTAAATATGTAGAAGTATTTAGTTTTACAATTGTTCATCATTAGTTATGTTCGTACACCTATGTACATACGAGTGGCTAATAAGGATCCGTGATTTACTTTCCAATTTTTAATTGAATTTGAGTTGTGTATTTTTTTTTTGGGTGTTATTGTGGCATTAATGGGGGCATGAGGGAAAAATAACATAACCAATCCTAAGTTGTACGCTTTTCGTTTTGGTCAAAATTGCTTAGAGTCTGCAGCTTAGAGTAAGTCCAAGGATTAATTATTAAAAGCTAAAGTTTGCTATACAAAACACAAAATCCAAACACAAATGATAAATACATCCTTAAAAAGCATCAAATATATGAATCTTTCTTTATTATTAAGAAAACCACAATATTGTTTGCTGCGTATTTATCCTGATCCTTAAGCACAGAACTTTCGACATTTTCAATGTACTTCAATCTTTTTCAAACCCAGAAAACAGAGCTTATTGAACTCCAATTAAGTATTTACCTAAACTTGCAATAGCACCCTTCACTTACCCCCTTATTTCAAACACATGCCTTGAACGAGTTACGCTGTATATACAGTTTAATATTGGATTGTGTTGTTGCTGTTAATGTCGCATTTTGTGGAGCGATCAACATAATGGATCGTTAACGTATTCCTATTACATATCGAGACTTGCTCTTGCGAACATGCATCAAGTAAAAATCTATATAGTTATACATACATTTCATTTCTACAATGGAAAAATTCTACTATTTGAAATTATTTCTTACTGCGGGGTTAGGTTATGTTTATCAATTTTGTTCTTTTATATTTTGATTTTTATGTTTTTCTTTTTGTTATGCTTTTGTTTTACTTTTTACTTTATTTTAGACTTGGTTTTAGTAGTATTATAATAAATATTTGGTAATTGGTAAATTTTGTTAAAACGTTCGGCCTGGAAAAAGTGTAGCTTGCCAGGGTTTATAAAAAATATGTCCGTTTACTTACTGGCTCATATAAAAGTTGATCATTTTCTGGGTATATGTATACATTCATATATACGTATATATGTATAAATACGTACGTATGTATGTATGTCATGGACAGCTAGCCTGTTTATATAAAAAAATGCGCCTTATAAAATGCCTCGAACATTGCGCTGTCTTTTGGTTTATAGTTTTGGTTTGTTGGAATGATTATAGATTAGTTGTATGTATATACTATATTTACTGTATATATAGTATGCTATCCATTAATTGTATGCCATATTAATATGAATTTTGATTTCAGATTTGTTGTCATCGCAGCCTTCAATTGAAGCCAATTGGTTGAAACTTGAACATGAAAATAATCGAATGTCAAATGTGTGTGCGTGTGTTGAACTGAAAACAGAATATAAATATATATGTTTAATTGGTTCAACCAATCGAATTGTTGAAATAAAACTTTAAAGATTTTTTCTACATAATAAACTGTGTTGGTTTTTTTTTATTTTTTCTCACAATGAAATTAGCATTAAATATAATTTTTTAATAATAAACATAAGAGTTTTGTTTAATGCATAGTTAAATCAAATGCTCGAAAGCTCGAATGCTATCAACGAATTTTATACTTTGTTCTCCTTTATATATATATATATATAGACTCGTATGTAACTTGTGCCGATTGCGCGCTGTTTACAAAACTAAAGGTTTCTCGGTGTGTGTATGTGTGTGTGTGTGTGTGAGTGTATTTGTGTGAGAGTCGAATGGGTGTTTAACTACAAAATAGAATTAATTATGCTTTATAAGTATGTACTTGTTGTATGTATAATTTATATATAATTTATAGTTTTTACTTGACGTCTGCTTTATAGCGTTGCCTTTACATCATTTTATGCTTACATCTTTGCTATCTTTCTATTCTTTTTACAACAAATTACAAATGGTTTCTTTCTTTCTTTTTTTTGTTTGTATCAGTGTATGCTTAGCTATGTCCTTAGCTTAGTAAACATACTGTTGCTGTCGAAAAATTGTTACAAATTTTTACTGCTCGTATGTATAATATATATATATGTGTATATATAATTAGGATTTAGTTTAAATATTGAAATATTATTATTTAATGCCATTTTTAGTATCTTCTTGTTCGCTTTTTCTTTGTTTGTTTTTTTTTTTTACAAATAAGTTGGCAAAATAAAATGTACAGTTTAAAAAGTTTCATTTTGTCTGCTTTTGGCAGCATTGAAATTGGTTTAAGCATTTGCTTTTGTTTACTTTTTTTTGGGGGAGGCCTCCGCGACATACGAGTAATACGATCATAATGTTTCTATAAAATCCAATCTCACACAAGTCCGTTATAGTTACTGTTTCTTAATAAACTACTCTTTGCTTATATATAGTATTATGTTTTATATATGCATTTTTATATAAGTTAAGTTACATTGTTTACAATTGTTCTTCTTTGTTGTTTTCAAATGGGGGTTTTTTTTTTTTTATTTGGATTCGGTTTAGTCAAAAGTGTTTCACTTGGGTGCAAAAGGTTCCTATTGTAAAAACTAGCAATATATGTATATATTTGTGTATATATGTAGAAAGCGCTAGTTGCGTTTTAAATTTCAATGTGTACAAGTACATTTACAAATATATTGTATACATGCATAAACTATATATGTATGTAAGTATTTAAAATCTTTGCTTTGACCGCAAGTCGTAATCAAGTGTAGTTTACTTATATATTCTTATACCTTTCCTTAGGCTAACTACTACAGCTACGCAGCTAAACGCTTGTATGTATGTGTGTGTGTGTGTGTGTGTGTGTGTGTGTGTGTGTGGTTTAACAATGTTAAAAAGCATCTCTACTTTCATTGCGTTCACTATGCAGAACTTGAGAATCTAAATATACATACAGAATTGTTTTAATGTTTATTTTTAATGAATTATGTAAATTAAAATTATCAGTGCATTGCGCTCTGTCGACAGGCAGTTGATTAGTTAATTGCTAAAATAATTTATGAAAATTATCCAAAAAAAAAAAATACACATACATATGTATGTATATAATACGAGAATTATTTCTGCACCAAGGCTTGAAATGCGCTCGAGAGGCGGGGGGTTATGGGAAAGAGTAGGTTTTGTATTGGTTAGTCTGAAATGTGCACAAAATACGACGCTCAATGCTGGATTTTCATATGATTTAGAGCAACAACGACGACGAAGACACAACATTGAATATGTGTAAATATGTTTCGTGTACAAAAATAGTTCCTAATAAAATTTACAGTTTTACAATTTGGTCAATAAACATGTATAACATGATTTTGCGTATTTAGAGCGAAACCGACCGTAACGAAAAATAAATTTAAATTCGTATTACTCATAGCACAATTTAAATAATTGTTTCCAGTTCGAATAAGGCGTCGCGAAATATTTTAAATGTTGTTTTTCAAAATGTACAAAAATCCTCACTTTTTACAATATTTTTGAGTGTGCTTAAGTTTGTTTTTGTTTACATACATACATACAATACAATTTTGTGTTGTCAATTTACAATTGTGTGTCTCTCTTTGTGTGTGTTTGTGAGTGGCTAAAAACAACTTTATACACTTATACACGTTTAGGGGATAGAAGTACATCGAATGCATTTCAAGCTGCGCAGTAATCATTTACATACGTATATACAAAACTTTCGAAAAAAAATTAAATATTTAAAAGGTGGGCTAACTGAGAAATTAAATTAAAGCATTTGAAATATTTTGCATATATGATTTTAATTTATTTTGTTTTATTTTTACACATTCGTAGATTGTTTCTGCTGAGTTGCTAGTTTAAAAAACCTTTTTTAAAAAAAATGTAATCAATAATGAGTTAAATCTTATTAACTAAACAAAAAATGGGTTTCGGTTTGACGGCCCTGAAAAGCGCGTTCCTACAATTAATATATATATAAATACAATGCGTGTAATTATTTACCGATGAGTGCGTGTATGTGTGTGTGTGTGTGTGTAGGAGTTACTTGCGACTTAAAAACGAAACAATTTACAAAATACAAATATGAATTAATATATATATAATATGTATAATGTATGTATAGTGGTTGGGTTTGGTTATTGGAGTACATTTTATGGTATTTGCTACAATGCATGCGTGTTTCCTTTTATCTATATGTATGTATATTTATATGTATGTATATGTTTTGTATGTGTGAAAGTCTTGCATGAGGAGGAGTTTGTTTGTAGGTTTTCTTTAACAATCATTTTTACAGACTGAAATGTGTTCGATTAAAATTAATGAGAATTTTATAAAACAGTTTAAAATTTACATGTGAACAAATTGACAAATAAAAGATATATGTATATAAATAACTATTACATTGTTATACATGGTTTTTAGTTTTGTGGTTTTCTTTTGAGTTTGTTGTTTTTGTTTTTTTTTATACAAAATTTTACATAGCGCAAAAGCGACGTGAAATTGTTGCAAAACGCAACGCTAAAGAGTTCTTGATCGTGTGTATCTGTGTGTGTTTATAATGTGTGTGTTTGTTGTGTGTATTTCGAGTGCTCTCGTCTGCTGGTTTTTATAAATTAATGTTCTTCTTTACACATATATTAAATTTGCTCTTTAGCCTATATGCTACTACAAATAAGTTGTTCATTAAATGTATTGTATTTATATTGTTTATATTTATATATGTATATATATTTGAAATGGTTGCAGTTAAATTCTATGCTAATAATCATGCTTTTCTATCTTCTTGCACTCTTTCATTCGATCCTTTGTTTACTGTTTCTGTTTCGCAACCAAATGTCACGCGCTCTTGTTATATAATCAAATATACAGTCGATTCAGTTTCTTAAACATTTACAAATTGTTAATTCTTCGAGTTTTTTCTTTCTTTTATACAAAGTTATTACAACAAAAATGTGCGCAGACATCCTTTTTTCTTTCTTTCTTAACGTTTGCTCGATTATTTTATTTATCTTGTTTGTCTTTACTTCTTCATTTCGACAGCTTATCGCTTTTGTTTTTTTTTTTTTACAAATTGATGTTACAATATCAGCAACATTTGCAATGAAAAAAAAATTGAACGCGCCAAAATATGCGCAAAATGTTGCTTTTAACGAGCTTACTTTGTGTGTATTCTGTGTCAGTATTACGCACTTTACAAAAGCGTTAACATTTTGTTACAATTGAATATACATATCTTCTTCGATTGCTCAACAGTTTCGAGCTTGAATTCTCTATCCCGCGATTGCGGAATGAGTTTTAATCGTTTAGTTGTGTTGTGTTGTTTGTTTATCTGCAGTTTGGTTTTTTTTACTGCGTGTTTATAAATAAATTACATTACATTTATTATCAGTATTATGCACGTATTTTTTGTATATATTTATATAAACGTATATTTGTTTTTTTTTTCTAGTATTTATAGTTTGCATTCGCTTTGTTTTTTGTTAATGCTCCTCTTATCCTTCTCCTTCTCCTTCTTCTTCATCCAGAGACTAAAAACTAAAATTCGATAGCGTGTGTTTTTGTATTTGTTTTCATGTTTCTCAAATTTACAAAACTCCATTGGCTGTTGTGGGTGGACCAATGGGGCCCAGACCACTAACCACCGAAACAGATGACTCCGAGGTGGCTGGTGATGTTGGCTCAGCCATCAGGGCATTGCCATTTTCTTGCACGGCACAGATAGTGGGCGATGCAATGCTGTTGGTGGTTGTAGTCGCACTGCTGCCGCCGCTGGCCACCACCGATGACGTCAAGGGCGATGTACCACCGGCACTGGAGACAGCACTGCTGCTGGCTGCTGTTGATGTTGTTGTTGCTGTGCTGGCACTGCTGGATGCTCCGCTACCAACGGTGGCCGTGGCAGCAGTTATGGGATTGGTTATCTTCATATAGTACTTCTCCAGCTTGGCATTGATGTGCTTGCCATACGTATATTTTCGCAAGGCAGCCATATGGGGTCGTATCTTGGTCATCAGCTTCTTTAGCTGCGTCGGCTCTGAGACGTCAATCATCTTTTGTACCACATAGTTGGCATACTGATCCTTCATCATGACGTGCAAGGCACTGCAGCAAATAAAGTAATTAATACACTTTGTGCACAGGTGTAAAGAATAAATATTTATGTGGCACACTTACTTGTCATTGAATGTGCAGACCTCATCGATAAGGCCGGTGCGTTCGCCTCTTGTGGCATGTGTTACACACTTCTCCACCACATTCGATGCGAACTTGTGCTGTGATAGCACCAATACCTTGCCACGCACACTGTTAATCAGTATGGATTTGTCCTCCTGTTTGCCATGCTCTATAACAATTCGCATTTAAATAAAGTTCTCATTTGTGTCGACGCTTCTTTCACAAGAAAAACTCACCTAGAACATGCTGAATGACATAGTTGCCATATTGGTCCTGGATCAAGTTCTCGGTGTGCTCATGCAGTTCATCGAGAATAGGTGTTGTCTGCTCAGCGGTACAATGCTCAAGGATACGCTGGATGACCCGGCAGCCGTAGGGATGTGTGCTCAGTGAGTAAACCTGACCCTTGAATGCATTTATGACAAACTGTAGGGCAACGGGATCAACGCATTCAATGCATTTCTGTACGACATGATTGCCATTCTGATCCTTGACACACTTGAGCACATGTCCGTCCAGTTCGTGAACGATCTCCTGTTGTTGTTCGGGTGAGATGCTCTCGAGAGCCTTCTGGATCACGCGACAGCCGTACATCTGGAGCGCCAGCTGCAGCACATGACCCTTGACCTGCATGCCCAGAGTGTTCTTCTGCTCCGGCGTGCCGAACTCAAAGAACTTCTGAATGACATAATTGCCAAAGACATCCGTCATCAGGCTGTAGGCGGCGCCCAGAATCTCATTGAAGACCATCTGCTTCTCGGCGGCTGTTGCCCGTTCCAGTTTCTGTTGTATGAACCGCGAACCATGCTGATCTTGCGAGAATTCCACAATGTGATTGGTCAGATCGCGCAACTGCAAGTTGGGATAACGTTGATTCCTGAAATCCTCCAACAGTCGCGACCTGCCTGGCTGTGGTGCCCCACCGGCCACTCCTGCCGCACCAGCAGCAGCAGCTGCAACCGCTGCAGCAGCGGCCACCTGCCTCGAATTCGCCACTGCAGCCGCAACTGCGGCTGGTGTGGTGCCCGGCAAGGCCAAGTGACTCGAGAAAAGTGAACTGTTCGAGCCAAACATATTGTTAGCTGCCGCCGCAACGGCTGCCTGTGCTGCTGCATTTGCCGGCAGACCCACAGACATCTGTTGACGCTGACGCGATTCAGCGCCCGGCGCCCGGTTGCCACCCATCATGCATGACTGAGCCGTTGGCGGCGGTGTTAGCGGTGCGCCCAACGGACTAGCCGATGCATTTACTCCGGCTGCACCGAGTGCTCCATATGCGCTGGCATTCGACATGGCACCGGGCCATTTGGCGCGTGCTGCAGCTGCAGCAACAGCTGCCGCTTGTGCCACACTATTGTTAACCGCATTGGCAGCCACGCTGCTCGTTGTGTAGTCCATGGCCGAGGGGCTAAAGGCGGATGTGGTGCGATCGAACGAATCACGACGACCGGTCAATGAGTTTGTGTTCAAGGCAAGTCCTAGATAACAATAGAAAAATGGAATGTTAGTTAACAATTGCATACAAAAGTACAAAGAAGTTGTAAGCTTTACATAGTAAGAGAGAAGGTAAAGTCTTAGTCTTAGATCATAGAAAAGTTTAGCTTTTCTGTATGAAATAAGCTAGCAGCTAGGAGTATTTTTATATTGTACAATGCTATCATTTACGGTTTTTAGTTATTAAAAAGAAACTGGTTTAAAGTAATCTCAAACTGCATAAAACCCAATTAAATGGCTTGCAGTTTTTGTGACTTTAGCTTACATATAAGTCACAATTTACTTGTAATCCGAGTAGGCCATAAGATAAAGATACACACAGAAACACACACAGAAAGAGAGAGAAAGTAAAAGTAATGCTAGAGTATTCACTATTTAGTAATTAATCGAGTTATGTCGTCGTTAGAGCTGAACGCCTTTACTGTAGGCGCGCTCGTAAACTTAATTGCCTACTTTAAGGCGCAGCTGTGCCATTAGTTTTAGTTTGTTGCTGCAGTGGCCAGAGAGAGAAACATTGTGAGGGAGAGAGAGTTGCCGACTTACATATTTAACTAGAAGTGAGAAAGTGGGAGGGAGATTGGCTTGCCAGGCGTTCTATGTACTTGTAATGTCACCCATTAAGGACGCTCATATGCGCTCCAAGAGTCACACACACATTCGTACAGCTGCAAAGTTCTAGGGATATGTAAAAGGATATATGTGGAAGCACACATAAACTGCCAACTTGATGGATACTGTAATATGTGTGTGAGAAGAATATAGAAAGTAGAGGGAGCAGCAATGCAATAAAAAAGTAAAAGTTCTGCGCCTGCCATTTGAAACTAACAATTCTTGAGCCACGACAAAGGTAGCTTATGCACCCTAATGAATTCACTGCCTGCTGAATGTGCCACAAAAACGAAGAATGCAGGCAACACGCAACATGGCACGTGCAGATTTATGGCAAACGCAAATTAATTGCTTATATTTTCTATAAATATCCTTTTGGCGTGGTCTTTCAATGTTGGCGTAGGGGTAGGTGGGGCAAGGGTTGCGGCTGATGCTGTTTCATGTGCAATTATTTATACACATATTTAGTAATAGAGTTCATAAAGTGTGGCGCACAAGAGTTTACAGTCGATGCTAAGCGCTTGTAAGTATTAAAAGGATTATTTCCGGAATGAAGTGAAAATTGCAAAAGTTTGCAAAATTATATTAGTTATGATAGCTCAAGTAGTGTGGAATTGGTAAGGGCATTATGGGATACAAAATATTATATAGTTGACTTAATTTTACAGATGTTCTTTCTTTAACTAATATTTACTATTCTGCATTTGAATGCTCGATTAAATGACTGCAACACCTAAAAATGTTATTTTCCTTAGGGCGCGAAACAGAATGTGCCGTAAAATACAATGCTTAATAAATGACAACAAACATTTTGCAAGTTAGTGTCGAAGCGACTGCGTGAAAAGTTTTTTAATTTTTGCATTTAAATTGCAACTAATTTGACGCACTTCAGAGACGCGACTGCTAAATTCCATTTTGCAAATGCAGGCAATGAGCAATGCAGACAGCCGGCCAGAAAGGGTAAAAAGAGGTTGGGTTCGGAATGGATTATGTAGTACAAACAATTTGCGTCAATGAAAGTGTCGAGTGCGGGGGCAGCCGAAGAGAAAGAGAGAGACTCAGAGAGTGAGAATGTATGTATAGGGTTAGAGATGTAGGCGGGGACAGGGAATGACACTCTTCTGGTTTGAATGTTTGCCAGTCTGTTTATTTTATTTGCTGTGCAACACTCCCAAACCCTTGTGGGTGACTGCGAATTCGTAGTAGTTGCAACAATTTAAAAGAGAATTATTCATGCAATTTGGGTGTGCCTGTGTGTGTGCAGCACACAGAGAGGGAAAGGATGCTGAAATGCTTGTGAGTATTGGTTGTAGTAAAAGCAGTACCAATAATTACGAAAGAGAGAGAGAGAGGGAACGGAACTAAGCTACCTAGTCTCATATTCTACAACAGTCCTCTAAATCAGCTTCCGTGCTTCAGTCTATGTATGTCTGCCCCCTTCTCTCTCTCTCCCTCGTTGCCTTCGCAAGGACACTTTCCTAAATGACACTGCACTTGGTGCGGCTGCCACACATCTGTTTTGTATGTGTTTGTGTGTGTAAGTGTGCGGCATTAAAAAGACGCCCCCGTTTATTGCAGGCGACATTTTGTGGCTTATGCACACGTTCCACACATGAGCACAAGCACAAGTCGAGCAGATGTCCCCATCCTATCGCCTTCCCAACCTCCTCTTTAGCTTACTGCCAACCTCTTCTCAGCATAATGTAATCATTTTATGAATTATAAATGCACACACGTGCACATTATTCACACACTTGCACTCACAAAGCTCACACTTGCACACACGCAAAAACGCATTAAATAAAAATGTTCAAGTTATTTAAATGCCCGGAAACTATTTCCAACTAAGCAGAAGGAGCGGCAGTAGCTGGCAAGTTTGTAAACGCCCTTAAGTGGGGGCTATTAAAAGCAAATTTACAACAACTAACACAAAACTCACTTTTATGTCAGTTCCTCCGCTCCTCCCCTGCCAGAACACAACAACAAAAAAGTGTAATTAGTGTTGGAAAATGTGAGCAACAAAATGAAGCTTTCAAAATGTAATGTGATATATATGTATGCATGTACTAAGTGTCTGTTGTAAGGCAAGCTAGAAATTTGAGTGATACTTAAAGAAGATAGTATTTTTGTATCTGTAAGATGCGCAACACACAGTTTAGGCACACACTTATAGATCGGTTTGAGATGTCAGCGAAACGCTTTTGGCTAACTAATTGCATTTAGAGCGTGTCGCTTACATAATGGCGTTAAGCATACGCCATGTTGTACACATCATTGGGAATTTCATTAAGCAGCAAAGTGCATCAATTGCCTGATCTCCTCTTCCTTTCCTTTAGACACACACACACATTGTCGCTATATCGCCTTTTGCGGCAAGTGTCAAACAAGTTGCTGCTGCATGTGGCACAAAATCATTCACAAGCTGCCATTGCTACGCCCTTGCCTCGTTCAATCCCAGATGCTGCTGCTGTTCGTCTGTGCCCCAACAGCAATTGACATTTTACAAAATAAACGAATTCATTTGCACAAAAGCCAGCAGCCAGCAGCCATCAGCCGGCTGCCATGCAACACAACAAGGATGCAAACAACAACAATGTGCGCACAAGCGGCGAAGGGAGTGAGAGTAAGAGACAGAGTAAGCGTATGTGTAAGTATGTATGTATAGTGGTTTTGGCATTGGCTGTGGCTCTTGTGTAGCTGTAGCTGTTGCTGTTGTTTCTGTTTGGCTAGCTTTCACTTTTCCCCCAATTGCAATTACATGTTGCCAACATGTGAAAGGTGTACATAATAATATGTGGGCATGGCGCAAGGCAAAGAGCAGATTCCTTCCAGCCGAGCCTGTAGACGATAGACCTGGTTGCCGGCGCTTCTTTTCCCTTCTTATTGTTACTTGGGCACGGCCAAATGGTTTGGCGGTTGCAAAGTCAAGCTGTGTGCGTTAAACACAATCCTGCCCCTCTTTCTCTCTGAGTGCGTATGTGTGTGTGCACATTAACGTTTGTAATTGCAGCTTGTCTGGGCACGAATGGGGTAGGAGTAGCCTTCGTTTGCCCAGCCACTTAAAACAATATAATCTCCATTAAAAAGCTTTTTGACATTGCATGCAGAGCAAAACAGACAGAAAAGCAGCAGAAGCACCCAGGACGTGCCAATGACTTGTGTGTGTGAGTGTGTGCATCGGAAGGGGGTAGTAGTGTGGAAGAGAGTTTAAGGGTAGACTTACAATTGTTGTCTTGACGCATCGATTGCAGGCACAACGGTAATGAGATGAGGCTGGTTGGCTATTTGGTAGTCAGTCAGTAACCAAAACCAGGAAGGACCCAGAGGGGGGGTGTGGAACATATGGTAATGTTTGCAATTTAGAAGCAAGTCACTTGCGTTAGTGCTAATTGCAATTGAGTTGTGCATCACGAGTGTACGAGTGTGTGTTTGTTGGTTGCATCTACTTAAGAACAGACTGGCACAAATGCTCGAGCAGTCGCTGCACGCTGAGACGCAATTCGCAATCAGAGCTGCACAAAACTGACGTTGGATCCTCTTGTCGTTTGCCATCCGTTTTGGATGTCAAGATGAGCGCAATGACAAATGCACTTAATTGATTTTTGACTGATTGTCAGGCCCCAAAGCGAAAGAAAGAGAATGGCTCGAGTGGGCCTCTTTTACATACATACGATGTGTGTGACGCACGTCTGACATACTTTAGTTTTGTTAGAAAACCAGCTTTAAAACTGTTGAAACTGTTGTTAAATGTTCTAGTGCGATGTATGAATCATAACTTTTATTAATAGTACTATAAAGTTGCAATAAAACCACAAAAATATCTATACAATTGCTGTACTTACAGGGTATATTTAATGCAAATGAAGATTATAGTCATATGTCAGGAGCGCAATAAGTGGGTGGAAAAAAAGAAATGAAATAAAATTGAGGGAAAAAATGAGGCGAAAATATGCTCATTAAACTGCCTTCGTGAAGGAAAATTAATTAACGAAATAATGCAAAAGTTGAGCCATTACCGCCGAGTTAAGTGAGTTAACGGACGAGAAATTTCAAATATGTGATGCCACAAATGGGCGGCAACGTCGCGTCGTTCGTGAAATTGAAAATTGAAGTTTTTCCTCCATTTAACGTGCGCGGGCATTTTGTATGTCTGTCTGAACCAAATTGATTTTTACTTTCAGAACTCGAAATGCACTCGTTTCGTGCCCAATAATTCAATAATCGTTTGAAATGATGTCGGCTTTTAAAGCGACGAAGTAACTCTTACACATAGCAAACAAAAATATTGCAACTTAAATTTTGTGGGCTCCATTATTTTGGGTAACAACAAGAGCAGCAACAATTTTCCCAGCAGCAGCCATGAATGCTGAAAAACTATTTTATAGCTAGAAAATTACAACTTTTCATAGCGCTCCGCAACAATTTTCAGCAGCTTTCGCAGCATAATAGAAAACGCCATAAGCGGCTGTTTGAGGGGATGAGGGTTAAAGGCAGCCAGCGCCTGCAGCCAGTCACAAAATGGCATTCAAAGAAGGCAAAAAAGATGGAAAGGAAGAAGGGGTGCGGGCGCTTTCCCTTTATACAAGTAAACTCTGTTGAAAGTGTAAACTTTCATTGCCTGACTGCCGTTATTAATTATAATTTGAAATTCTATAAATTTACAACAATTGCCAACAGCAGCAACAACAATAGCAGCAACACAACATAAACAAATACAACAGCATTTTGTAGAAGCCATCAACGTTTTGCCTTGCTTCAAGTTTTTGGAGCTTCTGGTTACAAAACTAACACCCCTTCGCCAACACGCTCAACACCCTTACGCTTTGCCAACAAACCCAATTCCTTTCGCTCATATTGCCAATGTTACACAAAAGTGGTGTGGGGCTTATGCGTTGTAAGAATAACATGCATTTAGTTTAAAAGTCCAAGTTGCCAATTTAATTGGAAAAATCTAGGCATGAATGAAAACGATTTAAGCGTTTATATTGCTCACATTTCTAAAATAGTTTTATGTCTTAACCTAATTGGCATGTTCTATAAAAATGCTGTTAGCTTGTACTATAAATACAGATAGTTGTAATCGATTAATTTTCTTTCTTTCGTTTATCAAGTATACGACTAGTATACGCATAAACGTTACACAAATTCTCTTCATACTTTGTAAAGTGTAGAGTTTCAGCTTTTGGCGTTTTACAGCTGAGCTTAAGCCACTCCGCACACCAAAAACACACATTCTAACACACACACACACACTAGCACACGTCTAGTCATATTGCATGATTCAGTCGACGACTGACAGAGTTAGTTGCATGGCAAGGATAACGTTACACACACAAATGTTGTATTTGTTGTTGCTGTTACAGTTGCAACACATTTGGGCAATAATAACATTTTGCGTGCTTGCATGCAATTGCTTTCAGTCTGTTTTCTGTTTGCTACTTGCTGTTGTTATTGTTTTTATTTTCGTTAGCTTTTTTTTCTTCTGTGCATTAGATATTTATGAAAAGCTAGAAAATTTACTAGCAAAAACAGTTGGTGTTTCGCTTATATGTGGTATTTATGTATGTATATGTGTGTGGGAGAACACAAAATGTTTGTCCTGGCCTCTAAGGCAAGTGTTACTTAATGCGATTAAGTTAAACTTAAAGTAAGTCTTCGATTTTGGAAATTGAATAAATAGTCAGGAAAACCAGAAAAATTTAATAGTTTCTTATAATTCCATTGAAACTATGTTGTACTTAACTATCCACAAAATTGGTTTCCCAATTCTTTAAATTTTGTTTTTTGTTTGTTAGCTATTTTAATAAGATTATACCAAAACGTTGTTCTTTTAACTATTACATAGTTTTCTTAATCAAATCCATATTTTTTCTATACTTTTTTGCTTCCTTTTCAGATCTTCTACAACTAAATCAACTAATATGCCTTATGATTGCAAATGTAGCGCAAATGGCAGACACGCAATATGATGGAAATGGAATTTGATATTATAAATTGCATTATTCTGTTATGGCTGCATTATATGCTGGCATGTTGCAACGGGTGGCCCAAAAACAGAAATGCGTCAAGTGAAAGTCTATTTAACGTTTATTATAATTGCTATGTTATAGATAAGTACATATATACATATATAAATTCCATCTAAATGGATATTGTTGTCTTGGTATTGTTTTGGCTTGATATTGTTTTTGTTGCTTGTTTTATTGATGTTATGTTATGTTATGTAGATTAATGGCCATGCCAGAGTTATACAATGAATATATACACTCATATGTTTATAGAAAGAGTTATATGTATATTTATACAGTATCGGACAAAACTAAAGCACCCTCTTATGTCACTTATTTTGTATGATAGTTTTTTGATGAAAACAAAGATATTCATATAACGTGTTAACGTGTAAGTGTTTCTTACAAAAAAGGTTGGCTAATAAAATTCCTTCCTTCCCAGGCTGTTTTTAAGGCTTCGAATAGATATTGCATTGTTTTGCAATTTTGTCTGTTAATTTTCCTGTTAACTACTATCTCCCAAGAGTTATCAATTGGGTTTAAATCGAGCGATTGGGCAGGCAAAGTAAGAACTTCTATTGCTGTGTGTTTTGGGTCGTTATCATGCTGGAACGTCCATTGGAGTGGCATCTCTTCATTAGCATAGGGCAACATGAAGTCCTTAACTATACTAAGATACTTGAAACGATCCCATCAATCGGATAAAATGGCCCGATTCCTTGCGCAGAGAAGCAACCCCAGACCATTAACTAAGGATTTAATCTTCTTCCGTTAAGTCTGCGTAAACGCTTCATACACTTTTGATCAGGAATCATCATATGAAAAATATATCATAAGAGGTTATTTAGTTTTGTCCGATTCTGTACATATCACACAGTTTACAGAAAATTACAATTTGGGATATACAGTCAAAGTTCCATATAACGAATCTCAAGGGGACAAGAAAAAAGTTCGTTATAGAATGGGCTTTCGACTGAATCAAATTGCAGGGTTCTGTTTTCTGACTTCGTTGAGTAAAAAATTCGTTATACGGAAGTTCGACTGTTGTATGTTATTGTTAATGTGAGATGGATATGGGGAGATTATGTGCATTAACTTTATGCTTACCTCCGACACTGGAACCATTCTGCTGTGAGTAGAGATTCTGTTGAGCCGTCTGGGGTGGATACAGTTGTGGACCCTGCGGTGGCGGCGGACCGGCGCGTGCTGCACCCGGTGGCACCGCCAACACGGGAGCTGGGCTAACCAGACGCATGGGCGTGCCGGTGCGTGGTCCCATCACAAGCGAACCGCTCTGATCGAAGAAGGCCGGTATGACCTTGGTTTTATTTAACATTTTTGATTTATACACATTTTTTTTTTTTTTATATATTTGTTTTTTTTTTTTTTACAAGGGTTAGCGTTTTGTTTTGGTTTATTTGAATTTGTGGTGGTTATAAAGCATTAATTGTTTTTTTTTTGTATTTAAAAAAAGAAAAGAGAAAAGTACAACGTTTTAGGTCAAGTTGTAGGTTAACTGTACAAATATATATATATATATGTATATGTATGTATATCATTATATTTGAACATGGAAGTGCGTTAAATATGTATACAAGAATTTACATCGACTTTTACAGATTTCCCACTGAGAATTTATACTATTTACATACAGCACTGCTGATGTGAATCCCTCTATTTTTCTTCTTCTTCTTTTTTCGATTTTTGCTCACCTGATACGGCTGATTCTCGGCACCCTGCTGCGAGGGAGTGAGAGGGCGTCGGGGCTGTGTTCCCTGCTGTGGTATCAGATTGCCCGGGTATACGCCCCAGGGCGTAACACCGTAATACGGCATTTGAGTGGCAGCAATCATGTTCAGATACGGCGCCGCTTCCTGTCCAGGATTGATGACATACGGTGCTGCCTGCTGTGCCGCATATGCGGCATTCTGTTGCGCCTGTTGTGCGGCCAAAAACTGTTGTGACACCGCCGCCATTTGCATCTGTTGCTGTTGTTGCTGTGACGCCTGCATTGTGCCATTTGGTGCACCAGGTGGTGCTGCACCGGCCGCAGCCGCTGCACTTGCCGCCGATGTGGCCGCAGCGGCTGCAGCCGCCAAGCCCGGATTCTGTGAGCGAAACAGTTGCTGCAAAACAGAAAAGAAAATAAATTATATTTGGGTATAGTAAGAAAAGCGTTCAAGATTGCCATTAACAAGTGGTTTGTCCAAGGGTTAATGTTTTAAGTATTTTATATAAATCCAATTTCTTTTCACACTAAAAACACTTCGATCAAATAAATATTTTTAGTTACATATTCCGTTGATATTTGATATTGCCTAGCCCCTAACCTTCTTGATATCTTAGTGACATTTATTCATCCATTCATCCTCTATTCGTATAATACTATCAAAAAGATTGCAAGATTCGCATCGATTTGAGAAAGTTTTGGCATAACAAGCTAAACATTTGAGCTGCTTTCCTTTCCCAACGACTTCTGTTATGCTGTTCTGTGAGGTGTGTAAATCATTTTGCAATTGTTGTTGTCATACAAATCTGCCCCAGAGCCAATTTGTCTTGTGTTTGGCAGCGGATTCAGTGTCGCATAATAAGACGCAACAGTCGTGTCATATCGCATCTATATCATGTATGTCGAGTATATCAGTGTGTGCTGAACAGAAACAGAACGTTATAACAACGCCGGAGAGCAGCTTTAGTTACGATGTGTTGTTTCAAGCATTGGGAAACATGATCAAGTGTTTTCAATTGGAAAATTAAATCAAATCCAATCAAATCAGCATGTGATATCCGCTCACACAAACACAAAGGAGCACATACGAGATACTCGATACCTTTAAAAAGAGAGAGAGAGAGAGAGAGTGAGAGGTAGAAAACACAACATGGCAACGCATGAGTGAATGCTTTTCCCTTTACCATGTTTTTTTTTTGTGTCTCTACAATGTCTACTGCAGTGTTGTCATTTCATTGCCAGGAGCAACAGTAGTAGCAGCAGCAGCAGCAACAGCAACAGCAACAAGAACAAATATTCCATTCAGGATATAAATTGCACTTGTTGTTGTGCGTAAAAAGCGGAAAAAGTGTGGCCCTTGTTTGCGTGTTGAGTACATTCATTCAGTGTGGTGTGGTTTTCACTGGCTTTAAGTGTTGGCAATTTAAATTGGGCCAGCACAGTTGCAACTAATGAAAAGCCACTTGACTACTTGCCATGCCCAATTGCAGACTGTACTTCAAGTTGAAAAAGTAATGTTGCCAAGTGCTTTTACATCACAGTTGAATAAGCCATTAAAATGCTTTAAAGAGCAGACTGTACTTAAAATCAGTTGAATAGCGCGAAACAGAAAAAGTCATCAAAGACTTCTCGAGCTGCTACGAGACTATCGTATTCAAAGTCCTTGGAAGCTGGTTGATAGTACATATATATAATTTGCTTTAAATATTCAGCAGCACAATTTCTCGCTGTTTGACCCCGTGTGTACATTTCTGTAGCTGACTGTCTTCAGATATAACCCAACAAAGTGGCACTCTTAGCATTTTGTTCCCGTTGGAGTTCTGTCAATTGTTTACATGCGAGAAATAAAGTGAAAATAAAGCCACCAAAGAGCAAATGTAACGGTAAAAGCAACAACAGCACAAGGGAGCAGCTGAGCAGCAATACAAGCAAAAGAAATCAATGTGAATTATTGATGAATGGCGCAGAGGCAGCCGCACAAAATAAAACGTATAAAAACCAACACGAATGCGAATACGAAACGTGGCAAAAGATTGCATAACTGAAATAATAATATACAGGCCACACACACACACACATTTACAGTTTCAGTGAGCACTTGGCCAACTTGGGGCACGCAGCGATAAAAAAGGCAAATTTCATGGTGCATACTTTGAGGCGCGTGACGCGTTGCCAACTTTCCGGTCTCCATTGCGCTCTACACACTCACAGAACTCACATAAAATAATAATCAGAAACCAAATAAGCCCTGAAATCTGAACCAGCTCCGGCGTTCTGGCCAACAGACCAACCAACTTTCTCCCCATTATTAAAAGCAAAATTGAAAAAACACACAAGGCCAAAAACAAATGAAAAGTAACAAGTAACAAGTCATGAGAGCTCGACTAGGAAATATCCTTCACCACTTTAAAAAAAAAAATAATTTTATTAGCTATCGATAACACATGTTTATCGGCAGCAGGAAGCTTGATCGCCTAAACGGTATGCTGCAACTTATTTTTATAATCTTACATAAATTTGCATTATACCTGTTGTTTATGCAAGTAGCAACAGTACAGCAAAAAGTTTTATCTAATTTCACGCGCGCAAAATGAACGCAATAACTTTCTGATTCTGCATTGGCCAATAGTGACGCAACTTGGCAAATGATGGGCTAAATTAACTCTTACACTCCTACAAGTTGTAGGAAAGTGTGACCATATGATTGCTTATAAAGTGACGGGTTAGCCTTGTCACTCCGTCCATTATCCCATTGTCAACTTATAAAAACGATGCATATTCCACATTATTCAGTTCGTGTATTAGGCGCTTGTTAGGAGTTAGCATTTCTTGTTCAGTGTTGTCAACTATTTCTGTGGATATATCAACAAGTTACTCATTTTACATTTGCGCGTCTCTCTTTTGCATGCCCTTGTAATTTGAGGGCCCACCTCCTTTAATCCACTAACACCATTAGTTGGAATTCTTTTCATTTCTATTTCATTTCGTTTGCGCTTTACATGACTATGGTACATTTGCCCAGTTGCGCGCAGGTCTTGACTTAATAAGCTCCCAGGTGTACAATTTACAGCGCTCGACTCGTAATGGAAATTATAGCTGATGTCATACACTGGGGAGCTACACCGCCCCCTCTTCTCTACGCCGTCCTTTTTAAAAGTGAGTCAACTCCCAGCCGTGGCCCTGACTTCCAACTCTGTTACAACCCTTATAACAATTCTGTACCGCCCTCTTCGTCGCTCACTTGTTGCAAGTGGGTCGCATAACAACAAGAAGAGTCTCTACGTAAATGTTGTTTTTCTCCTTTTTCACTCGAGTGGATTAGCTGTTGTTCTTGCCCCAGGCACAAAGTAGCAACAGCAGGTAGAAAAGGAGCCATGCTAGTTGATTTATAATTATGGCACAATGACGACGACTACCACAAATACCAACTTACCACTAAAACAACTTTCATTTCGTCGTATCCATTTTCATTTTCATTTCTATTACGATTACAAGTTTCAAGTGTACGACAGGAACAACGACAATAAAAGTTGCTCAATTGCATTTTGTTGTTTTTCCCTTTTGGCTAATTAACACAGTTTTTCCAGCTATTCATTATGTATTTTAGCAGGGCTTGTATTTTAAGTTGGCCTATTGATTTTTATTTTTCCTTGATTAAGAAAATTGAATTTCAACATTTTCATTCAGACACAACTTAACAGAAATAAATTTACATTTGTGATCCATTTAAAGTCAGGTAAACCACATCAGAGATTGACAACGCGCAACATTTTATAGCCGATAAAAAAAATAAATGTAGAAAATAACAAAAGGACGAGCGTCTCTTTAATTGAATTTCAGACGCAAAGGTAATTTAATCAGCTTTGCCAGACGTTTTGCATGTGTGTGTTATGACCATTTCAGGCATTTAAAAAGCCATTCAAACAAAAACCACACAAGCACAAGCAATACGAAAAACTAATTGACTTTCTAATAGTTGTGCAAATAGTTTGACTGCGAGAATTTGCCAAGTAGAATCATGTTGAGACATTCAATTGAAAGTTTTAGTCAGACATACAAAAATCTTTACGCACAACTATTTCCCCATTCATTTTTTGGCTCAACTTTTGGCATGAATTCACACCAGTGCCTGCTCTTCCTACTCTTTCCATCCATACTCAGACACGCTATAGGGCGACTTGTTTGTTACGGCAAATAGTTATAATGGGCGGCGGTTTTAACGGCAAGTTTGCCGGAATCTGCGTGAAGACAATACAGCAACTTGTTATGAAATTCCAAAAAAAGGCGAAATGGAGAGGACAGAGCAGGCAGGACAGGAAGAGATGGGATGGACTGTTAAGAGGCGTCTCCTCCTCTTTCTTTACTTCAACTTCTTTTGGGCAATTTGCAAGCCAATTAAATTTGACTGCTCTTTGGCGCCCACAGTGTTTGGCTATATAACAAAATAAAAAATAAAGAATAACGAAGAAAACTGCATAAATAAACACTTTCAAGCTTTCATACTCCATCCAAGCAAACCCTCCACGCGCCGCCCCCACTGTATATCTCGCGCTACTTTGTAATTTCGTGATTGCGCATTTATGGCTTCGTTTTCAGCATTTTTATGTGCCTCTCCCTCCCATCGGTGTCCCAACCCCAATCACCATCACGTAGCAGGGGCTGCCTTCATTTCTTTTGTGACCACAGTTTGTTGGAGTGAGCGAAGCAGGCGGGAGCAGGGGGCGTGGGTTTAAACAGCAGCTTTTTTCGGGTAATTTGCAGCGTTCTTTGAACCCGAGAGCGCTTATCGCACTCACAGCTACCCAGAGCGTCGGCAATATTTTACTTAAATGTCCTGTTCATGTAAATGATGCGGTCCTCTGACTTTGGTTTGTTCCCTCTCTGTCTTTGAGCTTACAAGTTACTGTCTTTATCCCACACTTTGCCTGATGGCTACCTGAATGGTTCCTGGTCTTGATTCGGCTTCCAATTTCATTAGTCTATATATCAAACGTGCATTTACATGCCTCAACAAACAAACGGAGAAAAAGCGATAGAGAGAGAAAGAAAGAGGGTGAATTTAAGTTCAGTCCCATTTATTTAACTCTCTGTCTGTCTCAACACTCATTAAATAAGTCAACAAACGCAATGGGCAATAAAATAAAATAAATATAAAGAAACCGAAGTGGCATATAAAGAGGAAGCAACTACGTAATTTCATTATTAAATAAGCGGGGAAATCATTACTCGGACTGGCGGATACTCAACATTTGGCCGGAGGAAGTGGTTGTTCCAAGTGAACTGCTTGCAGGAACAAATTAATTATGGAACGCACTGCTTGCCGAATCATTAAATTTACAACAGCTCTGCTGCAAGCTTAATAAAATTTAAGGTTGTTGTGAAATGAACTACTTCTACGTTAATGAACTATAACTGCAATAGCTGCTGTGACTCTACTAATACTTCAATTCCCTTTTATAAATTTGAATTCAATGAACGTCTTTGATAGTAAGCTTAGTACATTTGCTTTAGCCAAGCTACTTGTTAACTGATAGTTTAATTTCTTCCGCTTTCGCAACATCGTCAACTTTAATACAATTGCTAAAACTAATTTTACAATTTAAATCGATTGGGCATTGGGTAACCAATTTGTTTTTGCCATTGATCACGTCGTACGTAACTCGATTCAATTTTGTTTAGTGAAATTTCCACAGCTGCGCATTAGCAGCTCTCATTCAGTAAGTCGACAAACAGTAGCCAAGCCGTTCACTATAGCTAGAGAGTTGGCGGCTGTCCCTTTGGAGCACTTAGCCAAGTTTGAAGTGGCCACTCGCCAGTGACTCGGCAACAGCAACTTCAACTGCGCTTTAATTAAATATCAATTACGCAGTCAGCTGAACTCTTCAATGCCACTGCTGAAATGCAATCAATTAAGTATGCTTAGTTGTTTCCACTCAATGTAAGCACCTTTCCTCTACCCCGCCACTCACACACTGCCCCAGCCCCCCCTTGCTTTAATTTCACTGTCTATCAATTCGAGAGTATAAAAAGGCAAGAGTGCAGCGCAAATATTTGTAGTCGACGCCAAGGCGCAGGCCAAATAGAATATGGCGGATAGCCCACACACCACACTACACCACACCACTCCACCGCACTTCAGGCAATCCGTTAATGAAGGACGCATGGCGACAGCAAACACTGGACAGTGAATGGGTGGTTGGGTGATTAGGTGGCTGCGTGGGTGCACAAACGACTTGTAAACAAAATTAATGCCACAAAACAACAAACATTAGCGCACTTTTCGTGCCGCATTGCGTGGCTCATTAGGCGCGCCGATGGGCAACACATACACAGCAAACACACGAAATTTCGAAACGGCAAACTTTGCACCACTTTGCACCATTCGGTTGTTTGGGTCACCATTAAAGCGAATTACTTAATGCCTGCACGCGTGTGGTTTTGATGCCTACTTTTAGGCTCTGCCACACCCACACTCATACACACATAGGTATATTTCTTCTTTTACTTTGTTCTATTCCTTTATTGCTCTCAGTTCGTGATTGCTGTTTGTATATTGCTTTTTAATTTCGCTCGTTACTTCGCCATTTGCAGTTGAAACTTGTGGCAAGACAAGCATATGACTCACAACTGAATAAAAGAGTGAGTGTGGCACAGAGATGTTGCTAAAGATTGTTGAAAAGTTGTGGCTTGGATTTAACTTCGTTGGATTTGCTATAGTTTGTATTCACGCCTCAAGTTTGCCACATATTTCATAGCTGGTTGAAACTTTATTATTTTTACAACTTACTGACAAAGTCATTCTTTTTACAGTCTTCGGCATTTTACTGCACATAACTCGTAAACTTAATGCAGTCGCAAGTAATGCACACCATAGTCATAAGAAAATCATGAATTTTTTCATTAAGTTTTCGATTATTTAACTAGGTGAGCTCAAATTTCTTTCAGGTACTGGCGGAATCACTTCGACACATATTTTTAATGGGGCAGCCGTACAACAAGAGACAATATACAAGAGAACAAGAGACAACAAGTATAATAAGATAAGTTCTAAAAGGAACCAAAATTAGGCTACCGAATCCAGATGAAGATAATTTTTAAAGCAAGACACAAGAAAGCAGATTATAATAAATCACAGAAGCATGCATTGTCTGCAAACAGTTTAACGAGTGAAATATTTATAAGTTTTACAGTGAATGGCATAATAGTTTCAGAGTAATGACAAAACAGCCACTTTTAATGACATTCTATTAAGAAATTATGTATTATTTACTGTATTCTAGCCCACTTTATATGATTATTATTTTTATTGTCATACCAAATGGCGCACGCCTACAAATGGTCAACCAGCAGCTGCAATTTGTTGACTACATGGCAAGCATGCTACCCGACGTCGACAAGCACTAAATGAAAAGAGTAGTTTGGCTTTGTGTAGGTGGACAATACTGTATATGTACATATACATATTAAAGGCACTGTCATAGTCTCATACAAGAATACAAGAAGTATGCACGTTTACATGTTCGGGCTTAATTTCATTTAAAATCTTTTCACTGGTCTTTTTTTTACATTTAATGACATTTGGCCAGGGCCTCTGCCACTAAACGCCGTACACACAGACAAAAAACGCTGGATCGCTCAAAATGGCACGCGAGTTGCAGTCACAGTTGCCACTTCTGTATGCCACTTATTATGTGCTAGACACACACACGGCTTGCGATCCAAAGAGCCATGCATTAAAATTTTATGTGCGGTGGCGGCTAGGCAGAACAGAACAAAAAAAAATTGTTGCCTACTCTTGTGGGCGACTTGGTACGCACACACACACACACGTCATAAGGGGCGGGACAACTAGAACGTTGACAGCCAAAGGAAACGTGAGTCGACTGCGCCCGTCGTTGACGCCGTTGTTGTTGTTGCCTTTTGTTTGACGTTAAAAAAAAATCAGGTTATCGATTTTTGCCGCTTTGCGCATTTGCTGCTGTTTGTTTAGCACTATACACACACACACACACACACACCCACATGAAGAGGGACAAAAATAAATCACATAAAATGCTGTAGGCAGCTGCCATGTCCTTGGCAGTAGTACCTTCTTAAAGCCTAGATGAATATCACAGCTAGTACAGCTACTAACCCTGGCTAAATTGAAAACTTTCAACCTCCCCCTTTGTGTCGCTTTTGTCGTTATATGCAAATTATGGCTATGGCAATGTCCGCTATGCCTGTCACTCAGCCAGTTTGAAATGTTCGAATAATTTCATTTTATTTGCGTAAACTAACTTAATTATGAGCAATGAATGTGCACAAGAAAGCAAAAGAAAAAACACTAGGGCTTTACTTGCAATTGAATTTTTAATTATTAATGTGAAAATTATTTTAAAACCTTTACGCTTTTACTTAATTAACAATTGACATCGATATATGCTGAGCACGTATTATCTTCAATAGGCAGCAGTAAAAGCAATAGCAAAAGCCAATAAAATTGGTAAATCAACTAAGCTTAGGGTGTTTTTTTTGGACTGGTGGCAGGGAGACTTTAACAATTAACCACTGAGCAAAGCGGTGGTAATAGATGAGAAAGGTACTCAATTGTAAAGCAATTAAACGTGAAAGTCACGTAATTGATGGTGAAATAAAGAGAAATGTAGTTAATTAAATTTTAGAAAAAACCAACAACATTATTTCCTAGCAAAATTGTCTAATAAGAAACGATTTTGTTGGATATTTGCTTTTTAGTTAGAACTTGCAATGCGTAAGAGGTTAATCAATAATTGATTATAGGGAAGTAAAACCATGTTAGTTAAGAGCCAGTTTTACTTTTTACTTTTTTGCTGACACGAGTTATAAACTTATTTGAAAAAGTGTTAAGTATTTTGTATTCCTCCGAACATATATCGAAGAAATATTTTTTTATTTTTTAATCTTAATTAAAGTTCTTTAAATTTTAGCTTGTTAAATGTGTGTAAATAATCGAATAGTACACAGGAGATGTTTCCTTTTAGTGTTTTCTCACCAATTACCGATGACCACATATTCAAGACCTTCACCCACCACTTGCTGAGCAATCAAATCCAACAAATTGTTGACTAAATTCCAGCGAATAAATAAATAAAAAGCAGTCCGGATCATTAAATCAAGCACACGCACATTTGGCTATAGACTAACAAACTCTCTCCGCCCCTTCTCATAGTCCACCACCTGGGATAACACTAAGTAAATGGATGTGCTGACAGGGGGTTGGGGTGGTGGGAGGCATGGCAAACTGCGACACCAGCTAAATAGTCACAGGTACTCATAAAAATATAAAATAAATATATATATATGTATGTGTGTATAAAAACAAAGCTTGCCTCTTGTTGCTACACAAATAAATTGTTAAAATATGCAACAACAAAAAGAAATATTCGCCTGCAAGTGAATGTGTGTAGAAATTTGGCCATAAATCACATTTTTAGCGGGCCAAGAACGGAAAAAAAGTTTCGCGTGACAAAAATCAACTAATATGGTTAATAAAATTCTCTAACCTCAACCCCCCTCCACCTACCAGCAAAAAAACAAAGCTAGAAAGCAGCAGAAGTGCGAACGTTCACCTACTGTGAAAGCAGAAGCAAGGGGCGGCCAACGAAAAGTTTGCGCGGTGAGGCGTGCTGCAAGTTTATGAAAAGTTAAACAGAACTTAAGCAACAAACAAGGCAGTCAAATGCTCAGAGGAAGGGAAAGGGAGAAGGGAGAGATGGCTTGTGTGTTGTGGTGTTGATGTAAATCACTTTCAGCGCTTGGCGCTCAACTTTTGGCCCCGCTGCGGGTTTTCGCTAGAAATTTATGCAAATGTGTTGGTTGTTCTCATTGTTAGAGTTACCTGCCTGTCTGCCTGACTGTTTGTTGCTTTCGTGGTTGTCGTTCAGCGCCACCTGGTGTGCGCAATTGTCGTTGACATTATCACCTGTATTTTGGTTCTGTTCGTTTTCGTTTGGTCTCGCACATAGTATTTGATTATTTTGCAAGCATGGTTTAATTGTTTTTAACATTTTCTTCAACACCTACTAAAAAAGACAGCCGGTACACGGGGCGGATGAGTAATAATTGATTCTGGGTTGCAACGGCAATCAACACCCAAAGTTCCGTGATTGACAGTAGTCTGTTTAGTGCAAGTTTTACGCTTGACTTATATAGCGCTGCGTTCAATAAGTTTTTGACTTTTATGGGTTGGCGCAAAAGTGTCAGGAGGAGCTAGTTAGCGTTGCTTTTGAAAATGTTTGCAAGATAACAACGTGACAGCTAATCGATAAATATTGATATGCTTTCTATTCGGTTTTATGATTGTCAGCTGACAAGCGTGCCATTTAAGGGCGGTCTGAAGAAGTTAGGGCGGCAAAGGGAGCAACTTCAGTATCAGTTGTGATTTTTGTAAAGGTTGCACCCCGGCGGTTTCGATCATGATTGTGGGATGTGTAAGTGTGGTGTGCCTGCAAATGAACAGGACAGGACAAGTAGTTTTAATTCATTTCGAGGTGACTTTTTATAGTTTGGCACAGGTCAAGGTGATGTAAGAGGAAATAGGGGTGTCAAGCATAGTTCTTACATTGACATAATGTCATTGGTAAGAAGTAAGAAGAAGTAAGTTGCAGCGAAACAATAATATATTTGGGAGAATCTACAAGCTTATATATTTCTTTGTAGACACATTGTTGAAAACAAAATTGATCAAAATGATTTGATTAAAATTATGTTTTTAATAAAAATGTTTTTTCGAGTTTTAATTACAATATTAACATTTTTGTGCTTGCCGAAATGCAGCATAAATCTTTTATGCATTTCTCTATTTAACTCTTACAAAATGATTACAACCTTTTTTCTTCATTAGTATACTTTCTCACGCCATAATATTAAAACGAAACAAGACGCAGCAAATAACATTTAAAAATGGCCCTCAATCATTTTCATTTAAGTTTAATCTGGCGAATAACGTAAAATGTTGTGGAAAGTTATTGCGCAAGTGAATGTCATAAGCTTTGATTTCCTGCACTTCGCATTTGTCGAGGGCTAAACTCGGAACGGAACGCGACACGAAAAATGGCGGCCACAATGTTAGAGCTATAACGGTTAAACCGGTTATGGCCACAATTTTTATGTCTGGCTAACACGCTCGATTCGCATGCGGAAAGTGAAGGGGTGGATATGTGGGAGGCGGGTAAATGGCTGTCTAAATCGACTACGACTACTATTTAATTTATAAAAAGCACCTCCACCGCACAGACACACACACACTAAAAAAACATTTAACATTCAGCACTACGAGAATAAAAAAAAAAAAAAAAACGAAGGAGCAAATTTACTTTTTATGGCAAAGCTTTAAAAAAACGGCTAGAAAATGTGTTGGTTGCAATAACAAAACAAAAGCAAAAACTACAAACTGGTCGGCATAAAAAATATCTATTATACGGCTGACGATGGCATATGATGGAATTTTCATGTTTTTTTCAAATAGTCTGTCCGTCCGTTGTACAATAAAACAAGGACTCAAAACTAAATTCTGTACTAAATACGCCCTCAGTCTTTATTTAGCATGTTTTATGCATATTTTGTTGGAATGGGTTTTTCATGGAATTGCATGCGGCTTGGCAACAGCCCAGTCCCGAAGCCGCAAAGCTCTTGTCACATTTTTAATTTATCAAAAAATACATGCAAAACGCTGCTGAATTTGCAGGCTTATGCTTTTCCAACTCCTCTCTCTCTCTCTTTCTCATCGCATGTTACGGTTATGCGAGTATTATTGAATTGCCTCGAAAGAGAAAGAATATGTTGAAAATTGTGGCTTAACATTAGTAGGATATGTATACAAGGATATGTACATACACAAAAACCTACGATCCCCGTCATTGTACTTAACAGACCCATTTATTATGTTAAGTTGATAATGTGAATCTCTAATAATGTAACTTAACAGTAACATAACGTCAGTCTGTTTTGCGCGCTCGGAGCGAGACGAAGACATTGCCTTCAAGTTTTTGTTCTTCACTTAATTGGAAGTTGCCTTAACTTAAATTTGTCAGGCATTGATAACTAAGTTTATCTTTTCAAGAAAAATAAATCTCGTTAAATAATTCCCAATACAAATCAAAGCATACAAAATAACAGCACTGCTGCTTAGAGCAATATCTCTATAAACATATAACAATTGTCTGACAATAATAATTCCCCAATTCCCAACTATCACAAGTAAATGCAACAAAATCCTTGGCTCTCACACAAATTCTTGCAACAAATTTTCAGTGGCAAAAGCTGTGGCAACTGCAGCAGCATGCAACACACAACTTCTAAGTCTTCACACAGACGCCGAAAAGTTTCGCATGTGCAACAAAAGTTGCAATTGCACAGTGCGGTTGAGCATGGCAGCAAATGAGACGCCAAGCAAATTAACACAACAACAAAACGAAACAGATGAAGTTGAAGATGGGGGAGTGTTAATCATAATAAAAACGATGATAATTGTTATTGTATTACAAAGCCGTTGACGTTTTTCAATTTTCAGTTGCCATAGCGAACACACATAACATATTCGCATCCTAATTATGCACCAATCAACACGCACAATTTTAAATTGTTTTGCCAAGCGTAAAATTGCGCATACGCCACGTTGGAAATGAATGGAATGAAATTGATGTCGCTTTTGCTTGTTAGCTTAGTTACTTGTTCAGTTAATAATAATAATAATCAGCTATTGTTAAAAAAAGTATTTGTATTGCAGACATTGCAAAAGTCAACGAACCAAAGCAATTGCTATTAGAAAGTCGAAAATTTAATTCGCCATTTATGGATATTATTGTAACATATATAATTATTATGATTATTATTTGCAAATTTGATTTGTTGCCCGTTTTGCACAAGTTGTTAGTACTGCTGTCGCTTTCCACACACAGAGACAATAATCATATGTGTGTTGTGCCCCATGGCTTAGATGGGTCCCAAATGCAATCAACACTAATATATGCAAAGACCACACACACGGGCACACACACACACTGAGGCAGATAGACAAAGCCCTAGGCTTATATACATATATATATGCAGAGCAGGCCGCAGCGTAATCAAAACTTATGTCTCTGGTCAGTAGTCCTGGGCAGCTCGTTCAATTTTAATGGCCAACAAAATACATTTCGCAGCAGTTATATTCCTCTGGCCTCTCACACACACATACACGCTGCTACTCTATCTGTTTGGTCTGTGTTGATAATAGTGTTAATTATGCGCCTGTCAATATGCCAAATGTAGCACAGCCTAAAGTATGTTGTGCTGCAGCTTCGGCTCCAGCAATTGACGCATCAGGTTACCTAAAAGGACCCAAGGTCCAAGTGTTTGGAGGCTGTGTCGACCATCTACAACAGCTGCATGCACTAATTGAAGTTTGTGCAGTTTGTATCAAAACATTTGTGCAAATCAAAAGGACAACCCCCATTTGCAGCTGTTTGCTGCTGTAGGCAATGGACGAAATGCGACTAAAATGAAAAATCAAACACTTACCAGCAAAAAGGCAAATAAACAATGGATGTTATTTAGGACTTGATGCGTATCAAACTTTAATCAACGTTCAAACTTGACCAATTAAACTTTGCAGAGAGAAGAGTGATGAATGCAGCAACTGTCATGTTAAGCGCTTTATAATTTGCATATAATGAAAACAAAAGCATATGGCATTGATATCAACTGCATTTACCTAAAATTGCATACAATTATGACCAAAAATTACACTTATCAAGTGACAGAGAATTTAAGCAACAACAAAGAAGAGGCTGTAAGAGCGAGATAAAAGTAAGCTTTGTTTTATTCTGCTATTGCTTTAACTAAAAAAATGAATAAACTTCAACTGTCGCTTTTGTATACAAAAAATTTGTACATTTAAAAACCGAAGTGCATCTAAAGGCTGTTTGCTATAGAAATATATATTATTGTAGCACAATTTACTAAGCGTACTTTATACTAGATTTATTTTAGACGCCAAACCATGAGTTTTAAGCCATTGCTTTTGAAAATCGGGTCAGATTTGCCGAAGTTATGGAAGTCGAAAGATTTGCCAAATGATGATGTCGATTTTTTGGCATAAAACTTTAACATGCAAAATGACCAAAAATCGAATTTCGTTTAAATGAAATTTAGTAAATGCAGTTTTATTGTAGACGCCAAACCATGAGTTTTAAGCTCTTGCTTTTGAAAATCGGGTCAGATTTGCCGAAGTTATCGAAGTCGAAAGATTTGCCAAATGATGATGTCGATTTTTTGGCATAAAACTTTAACATGCAAAATGACCAAAAATCGAATTTCGTTTAAATGAAATTTAGTAAATGCAGTTTTATTTTAGACGCCAAACCATGAGTTTTAAGCCATTGCTTTTGAAAATCGGGTCAGATTTGCCGAAGTTATGGAAGTCGAAAGATTTGCCAAATGATGATGTCGATTTTTTGGCATTAAAATTTACCATGCAAAATGACCAAAAATCGAATTTCATTTAAATGAAATTTTGTAAATGCAGTTTTATTTTAGACGCCAAACCATGAGTTTTAAGCTCTTGCTTTTGAAAATCGGGTCAGATTTGCCGAAGTTATGGAAGTCGAAAGATTTGCCAAATGATGATGTCGATTTTATGGCATAAAACTTTAACATGCAAAATGACCAAAAATCGAATTTCGTTTAAATGAAATTTAGTAAATGCAGTTTTATTTTAGACGCCAAACCATGAGTTTTAAGCTCTTGCTTTTGAAAATCGGGTCAGATTTGCCGAAGTTATGGAAGTCGAAAGATTTGCCAAATGATGATGTCGATTTTTTGGCATAAAACTATAACATGCAAAATGACCAAAAATCGAATTTCCATTAAATGAAATTTAGTAAATGCAGTTTTATTTTAGGCGCCAAACCATGAGTTTTAAGCTATTGCTTTTGAAAATCGGGTCAGATTTGCCGAAGTTATGGAAGTCGAAAGATTTGCCAAATGATGATGTCGATTTTATGGCATAAAACTTTAACATGCAAAATGACCAAAAATCGAATTTCGTTTAAATGAAATTTAGTAAATGCAGTTTTATTGAAGACGCCAAACCATGAGTTTTAAGCTCTTGCTTTTGAAAATCGGGTCAGATTTGCCGAAGTTATGGAAGTCGAAAGATTTGCCAAATGATGATGTCGATTTTTTGGCATAAAATTTTAACATGCAAAATGACCAAAAATCGAATTTCATTTAAATGAAATTTAGTAAATGCAGTTTTATTGTAGACGCCAAACCATGAGTTTTAAGCCATTGCTTTTGAAAATCGGGTCAGATTTGCCGAAGTTATGGAAGTCGAAAGATTTGCCAAATGATGATGTCGATTTTTTGGCAAAAACTATAACATGCAAAATGACCAAAAATCGAATTTCCATTAAATGAAATTTAGTAAATGCAGTTTTATTTTAGGCGCCAAACCATGAGTTTTAAGCTATTGCTTTTGAAAATCGGGTCAGATTTGCCGAAGTTATGGAAGTCGAAAGATTTGCCAAATGATGATGTCGATTTTTTGGCATAAAACTTTAACATGCAAAATGACCAAAATCGAATTTCGTTTAAATGAAATTTAGTAAATGCAGTTTTATTTTAGACGCCAAACCATGAGTTTTAAGCCATTGCTTTTGAAAATCGGGTCAGATTTGCCGAAGTTATGGAAGTCGAAAGATTTGCCAAATGATGATGTTGATTTTTTGGCATAAAATTTTAACATGCAAAATGACCAAAAATCGAATTTCGTTTAAATGAAATTTAGTAAATGCAGTTTTATTTTAGACGCCAAACCATGAGTTTTAAGCCATTGCTTTTGAAAATCGGGTCAGATTTGCCGAAGTTATGGAAGTCGAAAGATTTGCCAAATGATGAGTGTCGATTTTTTGGCATAAAACTTTAACATGCAAAATGACCAAAAATCGAATTTCATTTATATGAAATTTAGTAAATGCAGTTTTATTTTAGACGCCAAACCATGAGTTTTAAGCCATTGCTTTTGAAAATCGGGTCAGATTTGCCGAAGTTATGGAAGTCGAAAGATTTGCCAAATGATGATGTTGATTTTTTGGCATAAAATTTTAACATGCAAAATGACCAAAAATCGAATTTCGTTTAAATGAAATTTAGTAAATGCAGTTTTATTTTAGACGCCAAACCATGAGTTTTAAGCCATTGCTTTTGAAAATCGGGTCAGATTTGCCGAAGTTATGGAAGTCGAAAGATTTGCCAAATGATGAGTGTCGATTTTTTGGCATAAAATTTTAACATGCAAAATGACCAAAAATCGAATTTCATTAAATGAAATTTAGTAAATGCAGTTTTATTTTAGGCGCCAAACCATGAGTTTTAAGCTATTGCTTTTGAAAATCGGGTCAGATTTGCCGAAGTTATGGAAGTCGAAAGATTTGCCAAATGATGATGTTGATTTTTTGGCATAAAATTTTAACATGCAAAATGACCAAAAATCGAATTTCGTTTATATGAAATTTAGTAAATGCAGTTTTATTTAGACGCCAAACCATGAGTTTTAAGCTATTGCTTTTGAAAATCGGGTCAGATTTGCCGAAGTTATGGAAGTCGAAAGATTTGCCAAATGATGATGTTGATTTTTTGGCATAAAATTTTAGCATGCAAAATGACCAAAAATCGAATTTCATTTAAATGAAATTTAGTAAATGCAGTTTTATTTTAGACGCCAAACCATGAGTTTTAAGCCATTGCTTTTGAAAATCGGGTCAGATTTGCCGAAGTTATGGAAGTCGAAAGATTTGCCAAATGATGATGTCGATATTTTGGCATAAAATTTTAACATGCAAAATGACCAAAAATCGAATTTCGTTTAAATGAAATTTAGTAAATGCAGTTTTATTTTAGACGCCAAACCATGAGTTTTAAGCTATTGCTTTTGAAAATCGGGTCAGATTTGCCGAAGTTATGGAAGTCGAAAGATTTGCCAAATGATGATGTCGATTTTATGGCATAAAACTTTAACATGCAAAATGACCAAAAATCGAATTTCGTTTATATGAAATTTAGTAAATGCAGTTTTATTTTAGACGCCAAACCATGAGTTTTAAGCTATTGCTTTTGAAAATCGGGTCAGATTTGCCGAAGTTATGGAAGTCGAAAGATTTGCCAAATGATGATGTCGATTTTTGGCATAAAATTTTAACATGCAAAATGACCAAAAATCGAATTTCGTTTATATGAAATTTAGTAAATGCAGTTTTATTTTAGACGCCAAACCATGAGTTTTAAGCCATTGCTTTTGAAAATCGGGTCAGATTTGCCGAAGTTATGGAAGTCGAAAGATTTGCCAAATGATGATGTCGATTTTTGGCATAAAATTTTAACATGCAAAATGACCAAAAATCGAATTTCATTAAATGAAATTTAGTAAATGCAGTTTTATTTTAGACGCCAAACCATGAGTTTTAAGCTATTGCTTTTGAAAATCGGGTCAGATTTGCCGAAGTTATGGAAGTCGAAAGATTTGCCAAATGATGATGTCGATTTTTGGCATAAAATTTTAACATGCAAAATGACCAAAAATCGAATTTCGTTTATATGAAATTTAGTAAATGCAGTTTTATTTTAGACGCCAAACCATGAGTTTTAAGCCATTGCTTTTGAAAATCGGGTCAGATTTGCCGAAGTTATGGAAGTCGAAAGATTTGCCAAATGATGATGTCGATATTTTGGCATAAAATTTAACATGCAAAATGACCAAAAATCGAATTTCGTTTATATGAAATTTAGTAAATGCAGTTTTATTTTAGACGCCAAACCATGAGTTTTAAGCTATTGCTTTTGAAAATCGGGTCAGATTTGCCGAAGTTATGGAAGTCGAAAGATTTGCCAAATGATGAGTGTCGATTTTATGGCATAAAATTTTAACATGCAAAATGACCAAAAATCGAATTTCATTTAAATGAAATTTAGTAAATGCAGTTTTATTTTAGACGCCAAACCATGAGTTTTAAGCCATTGCTTTTGAAAATCGGGTCAGATTTGCCGAAGTTATGGAAGTCGAAAGACTTGCCAAATGATGAGTGTCGATTTTTGGCATAAAATTTAACATGCAAAATGACCAAAAATCGAATTTCCATTAAATGAAATTTAGTAAATGCAGTTTTATTTTAGGCGCCAAACCATGAGTTTTAAGCTATTGCTTTTGAAAATCGGGTCAGATTTGCCGAAGTTATGGAAGTCGAAAGATTTGCCAAATGATGATGTCGATTTTTTGGCATAAAATTTTAACATGCAAAATGACCAAAAATCGAATTTCGTTTATATGAAATTTAGTAAATGCAGTTTTATTTTAGACGCCAAACCATGAGTTTTAAGCCATTGCTTTTGAAAATCGGGTCAGATTTGCCGAAGTTATGGAAGTCGAAAGATTTGCCAAATTATGATGTTGATTTTTTGGCATAAAATTTAACATGCAAAATGACCAAAAATCGAATTTCGTTTATATGAAATTTAGTAAATGCAGTTTTATTGTCGACGCCAAACCATGAGTTTTAAGCCATTGCTTTTGAAAATCGGGTCAGATTTGCCGAAGTTATGGAAGTCGAAAGATTTGCCAAATTATGATGTTGATTTTTTGGCATAAAATTTTAACATGCAAAATGACCAAAAATCGAATTTCGTTTATATGAAATTTAGTAAATGCAGTTTTATTTTAGACGCCAAACCATGAGTTTTAAGCCATTGCTTTTGAAAATCGGGTCAGATTTGCCGAAGTTATGGAAGTCGAAAGATTTGCCAAATGATGATGTTGATTTTTTGGCATAAAATTTTAACATGCAAAATGACCAAAAATCGAATTTCCATTAAATGAAATTTAGTAAATGCAGTTTTATTTAGGCGCCAAACCATGAGTTTTAAGCTATTGCTTTTGAAAATCGGGTCAGATTTGCCGAAGTTATGGAAGTCGAAAGATTTGCCAAATGATGATGTGATTTTTTGGCATAAAATTTTAGCATGCAAAATGACCAAAAATCGAATTTCGTTTATATGAAATTTAGTAAATGCAGTTTTATTTTAGACGCCAAACCATGAGTTTTAAGCCATTGCTTTTGAAAATCGGGTCAGATTTGCCGAAGTTATGGAAGTCGAAAGATTTGCCAAATGATGATGTCGATTTTTGGCATAAAATTTTAACATGCAAAATGACCAAAAATCGAATTTCATTTAAATGAAATTTTGTAAATGCAGTTTTATTTTAGACGCCAAACCATGAGTTTTAAGCTATTGCTTTTGAAAATCGGGTCAGATTTGCCGAAGTTATGGAAGTCGAAAGATTTGCCAAATGATGATGTCGATTTTTGGCATAAAATTTAACATGCAAAATGACCAAAAATCGAATTTCGTTTATATGAAATTTAGTAAATGCAGTTTTATTTTAGACGCCAAACCATGAGTTTTAAGCCATTGCTTTTGAAAATCGGGTCAGATTTGCCGAAGTTATGGAAGTCGAAAGATTTGCAAAATGATGATGTTGATTTTTTGGCATAAAATTTTAACATGCAAAATGACCAAAAATCGAATTTCGTTTATATGAAATTTAGTAAATGCAGTTTTATTTTAGACGCCAAACCATGAGTTTTAAGCCATTGCTTTTGAAAATCGGGTCAGATTTGCCGAAGTTATGGAAGTAGAAAGAATTGCCAAATTATGATGTTGATTTTTTGGCATAAAATTTTAACATGCAAATTGACCAAAAATCGAATTTCGTTTATATGAAATTTAGTAAATGCAGTTTTATTTTAGACGCCAAACCATGAGTTTTAAGCCATTGCTTTTGAAAATCGGGTCAGATTTGCCGAAGTTATGGAAGTCGAAGGATTTGCCAAATGATGATGTCGATTTTTTGGCATAAAACTATAACATGCAAAATGACCAAAAATCGAATTTCCATTAAATGAAATTTAGTAAATGCAGTTTTATTTTAGGCGCCAAACCATGAGTTTAAGCTATTGCTTTTGAAAATCGGGTCAGATTTGCCGAAGTTATGGAAGTCGAAAGATTTGCCAAATGATGATGTTGATTTTTTGGCATAAAATTTTAACATGCAAAATGACCAAAAATCGAATTTCGTTTATATGAAATTTAGTAAATGCAGTTTTGTTTTAGACGCCAAACCATGAGTTTTAAGCCATTGCTTTTGAAAATCGGGTCAGATTTGCCGAAGTTATGGAAGTCGAAAGATTTGCCAAATGATGATGTTGATTTTTGGCATAAAATTTTAACATGCAAAATGACCAAAAATCGAATTTCATTTAAATGAAATTTAGTAAATGCAGTTTTATTTAAGACGCCAAAACATGAGTTTTAAGCTCTTGCTTTTGAAAATTGGGTCAGATTTGCCGAAGTTATGGAAGTCGAAAGATTTGCCAAATGATGATGTCGATTTTTTGGCATAAAACTTTAACATGCAAAATGACCAAAAATCGAATTTCCATTAAATGAAATTTAGTAAATGCAGTTTTATTTTAGGCGCCAAACCATGAGTTTTAAGCTATTGCTTTTGAAAATCGGGTCAGATTTGCCGAAGTTATGGAAGTCGAAAGATTTGCCAAATGATGATGTCGATTTTTGGCATAAAATTTAACATGCGAAATGACCAAAAATCGAATTTCGTTTATATGAAATTTAGTAAATGCAGTTTTATTTTAGACGCCAAACCATGAGTTTTAAGCTATTGCTTTTGAAAATCGGGTCAGATTTGCCGAAGTTATGGAAGTCGAAAGATTTGCCAAATGATGAGTGTCGATTTTATGGCATAAAATTTTAACATGCAAAATGACCAAAAATCGAATTTCGTTTATATGAAATTTAGTAAATGCAGTTTTATTTTAGACGCCAAACCATGAGTTTTAAGCTATTGCTTTTGAAAATCGGGTCAGATTTGCCGAAGTTATGGAAGTCGAAAGATTTGCCAAATGATGATGTTGATTTTTTGGCATAAAATTTTAACATGCAAAATGACCAAAAATCGAATTTCGTTTATATGAAATTTAGTAAATGCAGTTTTATTTAGACGCCAAACCATGAGTTTTAAGCTATTGCTTTTGAAAATCGGGTCAGATTTGCCGAAGTTATGGAAGTCGAAAGATTTGCCAAATGATGATGTCGATTTTTGGCATAAAATTTTAACATGCAAAATGACCAAAAATCGAATTTCGTTTATATGAAATTTAGTAAATGCAGTTTTATTTTAGACGCCAAACCATGAGTTTTAAGCTATTGCTTTTGAAAATCGGGTCAGATTTGCCGAAGTTATGGAAGTCGAAAGATTTGCCAAATGATGATGTTGATTTTTTGGCATAAAATTTTAACATGCAAAATGACCAAAAATCGAATTTCGTTTATATGAAATTTAGTAAATGCAGTTTTATTTTAGACGCCAAACCATGAGTTTTAAGCCATTGCTTTTGAAAATCGGGTCAGATTTGCCGAAGTTATGGAAGTCGAAAGATTTGCCAAATGATGAGTGTCGATTTTATGGCATAAAATTTTAACATGCAAAATGACCAAAAATCGAATTTCATTTAAATGAAATTTAGTAAATGCAGTTTTATTTTAGACGCCAAACCATGAGTTTTAAGCCATTGCTTTTGAAAATCGGGTCAGATTTGCCGAAGTTATGGAAGTCGAAAGATTTGCCAAATGATGATGTCGATTTTATGGCATAAAACTTTAACATGCAAAATGACCAAAAATCGAATTTCATTAAATGAAATTTAGTAAATGCAGTTTTATTTTAGGCGCCAAACCATGAGTTTTAAGCTCTTGCTTTTGAAAATCGGGTCAGATTTGCCGAAGTTATGGAAGTCGAAAGATTTGCCAAATGATGATGTCGATTTTTTGGCATAAAATTTTAACATGCAAAATGACCAAAATCGAATTTCGTTTATATGAAATTTAGTAAATGCAGTTTTATTTTAGACGCCAAACCATGAGTTTTAAGCCATTGCTTTTGAAAATCGGGTCAGATTTGCCGAAGTTATGGAAGTCGAAAGATTTGCCAAATGATGATGTCGATTTTTTGGCATAAAATTTTAACATGCAAAATGACCAAAAATCGAATTTCGTTTATATGAAATTTAGTAAATGCAGTTTTATTTTAGACGCCAAACCATGAGTTTTAAGCCATTGCTTTTGAAAATCGGGTCAGATTTGCCGAAGTTATGGAAGTCGAAAGATTTGCCAAATGATGATGTCGATTTTTTGGCATAAAATTTAACATGCAAAATGACCAAAAATCGAATTTCATTTAAATGAAATTTAGTAAATGCAGTTTTATTGTAGACGCCAAACCATGAGTTTTAAGCCATTGCTTTTGAAAATCGGGTCAGATTTGCCGAAGTTATGGAAGTCGAAAGATTTGCCAAATGATGATGTCGATTTTTTGGCAAAAACTTTAACATGCAAAATGACCAAAAATCGAATTTCCTTTAAATGAAATTTAGTAAATGCAGTTTTATGTTAGGCGCCAAACCATGAGTTTTAAGCTATTGCTTTTGAAAATCGGGTCAGATTTGCCGAAGTTATGGAAGTCGAAAGATTTGCCAAATGATGATGTGATTTTTTGGCATAAAATTTAACATGCAAAATGACCAAAAATCGAATTTCGTTTATATGAAATTTAGTAAATGCAGTTTTGTTTTAGACGCCAAACCATGAGTTTTAAGCCATTGCTTTTGAAAATCGGGTCAGATTTGCCGAAGTTATGGAAGTCGAAAGATTTGCCAAATGATGATGTTGATTTTTTGGCATAAAATTTAACATGCAAAATGACCAAAAATCGAATTTCGTTTAAATTAAATTTAGTAAATGCAGTTTTATTTTAGACGCCAAACCATGAGTTTTAAGCTATTGCTTTTGAAAATCGGGTCAGATTTGCCGAAGTTATGGAAGTCGAAAGATTTGCCAAATGATGATGTCGATTTTTGGCATAAAACTATAACATGCAAAATGACCAAAAATCGAATTTCATTAAATGAAATTTAGTAAATGCAGTTTTATTTTAGACGCCAAACCATGAGTTTTAAGCCATTGCTTTTGAAAATCGGGTCAGATTTGCCGAAGTTATGGAAGTCGAAAGATTTGCCAAATGATGATGTTGATTTTTTGGCATAAAATTTTAACATGCAAAATGACCAAAAATCGAATTTCCATTAAATGAAATTTAGTAAATGCAGTTTTATTTTAGGCGCCAAACCATGAGTTTTAAGCTATTGCTTTTGAAAATCGGGTCAGATTTGCCGAAGTTATGGAAGTCGAAAGATTTGCCAAATGATGATGTTGATTTTTTGGCATAAAATTTTAACATGCAAAATGACCAAAAATCGAATTTCGTTTATATGAAATTTAGTAAATGCAGTTTTATTTTAGACGCCAAACCATGAGTTTTAAGCCATTGCTTTTGAAAATCGGGTCAGATTTGCCGAAGTTATGGAAGTCGAAAGATTTGCCAAATGATGATGTCGATTTTTGGCATAAAATTTTAACATGCAAAATGACCAAAAATCGAATTTCATTTAAATGAAATTTAGTAAATGCAGTTTTATTTTAGACGCCAAACCATGAGTTTTAAGCTCTTGCTTTTGAAAATCGGGTCAGATTTGCCGAAGTTATGGAAGTCGAAAGATTTGCCAAATGATGATGTCGATTTTATGGCATAAAACTTTAACATGCAAAATGACCAAAAATCGAATTTCGTTTAAATTAAATTTAGTAAATGCAGTTTTATTTTAGACGCCAAACCATGAGTTTTAAGCGTTTGCTTTTGAAAATCGGGTCAGATTTGCCGAAGTTATGGAAGTCGAAAGATTTGCCAAATGATGATGTCGATTTTTTGGCATAAAATTTTAACATGCAAAATGACCAAAAATCGAATTTCGTTTAAATGAAATTTAGTAAATGCAGTTTTATTGTAGACGCCAAACCATGAGTTTTAAGCCATTGCTTTTGAAAATCGGGTCAGATTTGCCGAAGTTATGGAAGTCGAAAGATTTGCCAAATGATGATGTCGATTTTATGGCATAAAACTTTAACATGCAAAATGACCAAAAATCGAATTTCGTTTAAATGAAATTTAGTAAATGCAGTTTTATTTTAGACGCCAAACCATGAGTTTTAAGCTATTGCTTTTGAAAATCGGGTCAGATTTGCCGAAGTTATGGAAGTCGAAAGATTTGCCAAATGATGATGTTGATTTTATGGCATAAAATTTTAACATGCAAAATGACCAAAAATCGAATTTCATTTAAATGAAATTTAGTAAATGCAGTTTTATTTTAGACGCCAAACCATGAGTTTTAAGCTATTGCTTTTGAAAATCGGGTCAGATTTGCCGAAGTTATGGAAGTCGAAAGATTTGCCAAATGATGATGTCGATTTTTTGGCATAAAACTATAACATGCAAAATGACCAAAAATCGAATTTCATTAAATGAAATTTAGTAAATGCAGTTTTATTTTAGGCGCCAAACCATGAGTTTTAAGCTATTGCTTTTGAAAATCGGGTCAGATTTGCCGAAGTTATGGAAGTCGAAAGACTTGCCAAATGATGATGTTGATTTTTGGCATAAAATTTGAACATGCAAAATGACCAAAAATCGAATTTCGTTTAAATGAAATTTAGTAAATGCAGTTTTATTTTAGACGCCAAACCATGAGTTTTAAGCCATTGCTTTTGAAAATCGGGTCAGATTTGCCGAAGTTATGGAAGTCGAAAGATTTGCCAAATGATGATGTTGATTTTTTGGCATAAAATTTTAACATGCAAAATGACCAAAAATCGAATTTCATTTAAATGAAATTTAGTAAATGCAGTTTTATTTTAGACGCCAAACCATGAGTTTTAAGCTATTGCTTTTGAAAATCGGGTCAGATTTGCCGAAGTTATGGAAGTCGAAAGATTTGCCAAATGATGATGTCGATTTTTTGGCATAAAACTATAACATGCAAAATGACCAAAAATCGAATTTCATTTATATGAAATTTAGTAAATGCAGTTTTATTTAGACGCCAAACCATGAGTTTTAAGCTATTGCTTTTGAAAATCGGGTCAGATTTGCCGAAGTTATGGAAGTCGAAAGATTTGCCAAATGATGATGTTGATTTTATGGCATAAAATTTTAACATGCAAAATGACCAAAAATCGAATTTCGTTTAAATTAAATTTAGTAAATGCAGTTTTATTTTAGACGCCAAACCATGAGTTTTAAGCTATTGCTTTTGAAAATCGGGTCAGATTTGCCGAAGTTATGGAAGTCGAAAGATTTGCCAAATGATGATGTCGATTTTATGGCATAAAACTTTAACATGCAAAATGACCAAAAATCGAATTTCGTTTATATGAAATTTAGTAAATGCAGTTTTATTTTAGGCGCCAAACCATGAGTTTTAAGCTATTGCTTTTGAAAATCGGGTCAGATTTGCCGAAGTTATGGAAGTCGAAAGATTTGCCAAATGATGATGTCGATTTTATGGCATAAAACTTTAACATGCAAAATGACCAAAAATCGAATTTCATTAAATGAAATTTAGTAAATGCAGTTTTATTTTAGGCGCCAAACCATGAGTTTTAAGCTATTGCTTTTGAAAATCGGGTCAGATTTGCCGAAGTTATGGAAGTCGAAAGATTTGCCAAATGATGATGTCGATTTTTTGGCATAAAATTTTAACATGCAAAATGACCAAAATCGAATTTCGTTTAAATGAAATTTAGTAAATGCAGTTTTATTTTAGACGCCAAACCATGAGTTTTAAGCTATTGCTTTTGAAAATCGGGTCAGATTTGCCGAAGTTATGGAAGTCGAAGGATTTGCCAAATGATGATGTCGATTTTTGGCAAAAACTATAACATGCAAAATGACCAAAATCGAATTTCCATTAAATGAAATTTAGTAAATGCAGTTTTATTGTCGACGCCAAACCATGAGTTTTAAGCTCTTGCTTTTGAAAATCGGGTCAGATTTGCCGAAGTTATGGAAGTCGAAAGATTTGCCAAATGATGATGTCGATTTTATGGCATAAAATTTTAGCATGCAAAATGACCAAAATCGAATTTCATTTAAATGAAATTTAGTAAATGCAGTTTTATTGTAGACGCCAAACCATGAGTTTTAAGCTCTTGCTTTTGAAAATCGGGTCAGATTTGCCGAAGTTATGGAAGTCGAAAGATTTGCCAAATGATGATGTCGATTTTTTGGCATAAAACTTTAACATGCAAAATGACCAAAAATCGAATTTCGTTAAAATGAAATATAGTAAATGCAGTTTTATTGTAGACGCCAAACCATGAGTTGTAAGCCATCGTTTTATGGCATAGATAAGTTTATGTATGTAAAGGATAAAATATTAAGTCTTTGAAAAATTAATATGCAATTTTTGTTCAACTTTTGCATTCGACAGTTGACACATGTTACACACACTCCTCCCGCTCACCTATCCTAAACGCTATACAACAAATTGGTTGCATACTAATGTGCGCTTTGCACAATTTCACAGAATTTGCCAACAGTTCGGAACGGAAAGTTCATTAACAACAAAAGCAACGAGTAAACCTAAACCAATTTGGCCGTATGTGCAAATTGTTGCGAATTCGTCGACTAATGCTATCAAATTCATTTATGCTAATTATATATTAAACACGAAATTGCAATGAAAATTTTACAAAATTTACCAATGCAGAATGTAATTTAATTGCAATTGAAAAATAATGACAACACAGGCACCATAAGGCCGATAATGTTTTGAAAGGTTGTCAGAACATGGTGCATTTGTATGGCTTATCTAACTGAGATAAACGGATGTTGTTATAGTCGCTAATGGGAAAGGACAACAATTTTATCTGATTGTGATAAGATTATAACAAAATCCTAAATCCAATGCACTAAATAAATTACATTTGTGAAAAAACTATTTTTGCTAAATATAAACAATAATTACGAGTTAAGGCCCCAACATTATTAATATTATTTGTATTTTAGATATTACTACTACTACATATTAAAATAATTCTATTTTTATTCGCATTTTATTTGTAAATCGACATCACTAGTTCCACTCTATCAATCATCGATTAACTGTATCAAGCATGATTTGCTATTTGAATGATTGGAAAAAGAAATCAAAGACTTAAAATATACAAATCCCATTACATTTAACATCATTAAAATTTGTGGCACGCGCACAACACACACATATGCACACTAAAACACACTCTCCCATACACTAACCGACACAAAAACGCTGTGCTTTAGTCCTGGCTGGCGCCTAATTTACATGCAGTGGGCAATAGCAATGGCAAAAATAAAAAAAAAAATTTATGCACAATTAAATCAACTAAAAGGGAAAGAATAAATTTGCAACCGTGGCTACCTTTTTTTCGCTCTCTTCCTCTCTTCTTCGCACACAAACACACCCATTAAGCAGCTGCTCATTTGGAAGAAACAAAATGCAAATGACATTTAAACCAAAATGTAAAACGAGTCAAAAGCTGCACATGTGATTGTGTGACTCTTCTTCCTCTTCCTCTTTCTCTGTGCATTAATTTTTTCACAATGAGCCATGCAGTTGACCCACATTCGCCATTTCCTTCCCTCAAACTCTCCGTTGTTCCATTCTTTTTTGTTAGCATACATTTTGCGTGCTTTTTCTTCCTGATTTGTGGCGATATCGTGCTGCATCCCTGCTATTAATGTGCATTAAAAGCATGTGCGGCTTTTTATTGTTGATATCCTTATGTTGTTGTTGTCGCTACGCAGCGCTTATTAAGTGGAATTATGTACCCCAAGGCCTTGGATTCTAATTCTCTCATTGCTCCATAGTACTTTTTTTCTTGCCAGAAATTTCTTCAGCTTGTTTTTTGAAAAGTTCATCATTCCATTCTTGGAGTTTTGATATCAGTAGGTAATCGGAGTGAAATTGAGATTAGTTTGCACAGATATACATAGATACATACACATACATATGTGTGTGTTATTTGTCCTCGTTTGGTACGTAACGTTATAAATCTGGTTTAATGTAAATTTATGATGGTATTTTCAACGATAAAACGTCATCCAACATTTATGATTATTGCAATTTTTTGTTATTTATTTCTTACTAGCATTTTAGTGTATGCAAATCAATATTTGTGCATTAATAATTTTGCTTTTGATTATTGTTGCAAACTTAAAATAAAAAAACAGTCGAACTTCCATATAACGAAGCTCAAGGGAACAAGAAAAAACTTTTCTGTAGAGAAATTTCGTTATACGGAAGTTCGTTACATGGAAGTTCGACTGTATATTCATTTGCCTAGCCTTATTTTCCAAATTTATACTATATTTTAGCTATTAGACACAATTGTTATTATTTTTCAGCTGCTTTATATAATGGTGGTGAATTTTCTTTTTGACTTGCAAATGAAATGCGCTAACAAATTGCGACATTTTAGTCAAATAAATGCTAAAAGCTAAAAGCGACAAATTCTGAGGCAGCCGAAAGCGAAAAAAAGTAATTCAAAAATTGCACAAAAGCATTTTAATTGCAATTTTTGGTGAAATGTTCTGTTGCTGGAGTTTTTGGTTGCCTGCATTAGCATGCCAATTGCCAACAAATGGAAATAGCCTATGCTAAAAATTAAATCGCATTTAATGACACACACATATACACTCACACGTACGCATACATGTGCAGCAGACAGAGGGAAATGTGCATTTTATAGGGGTGCTGTGTGAGCTATTATTCCTGCTGCGTGGAGGGGCGAAGTGGGGTCTGGGGAGTTCTAATGCAGTAACGCGAAAATAGCGTCAATGGGTTAACAATGGCTGACGGCGCTATTACCAAAATCAAGCCAGCCCCCCTATTACTTCCCTAGCCCTTCCTTCTGCCACTCTGTTGCCTCTTTTGTTGGAGTTTCAAACGAGCCACCAAAGTGCGTTAAATTTTCCGTCGCTTTGGAAAACTAACGAGCAACATTGTTTGATGATGACAATCATTAGATGCGATAATGCAAATGAACGCAGCTGGAGATCCAACAACAGAAAATCGCATAGGGATAGGGAGAGGACATGCGATGGAGGAAGAGAAAGAGAGAGATTTGGGCAAAAGACAGGGAGAACAAACAGACGTCCTGCGTTTGTCTGCTATTGTGTTACGTCAAAAAGAATCCCCTCAAAAAAAAAAGGAGAAGCCAAAAAAATTTGCATGCCAATGATACATGGGCATTTAACAACAACAACAACAAAAGCAACAACATCGACAAAAGCAATGGAATCTAAAAATAACAACTGGCGGCTGCAACTGAAATTGTTCGAAGCACAAACATTGTACACCATGGCACAGTGGTACAGCATGTGGCATACAGGCGCGCACCATTTAAATGTACAACTTAAATTATCATATGCTTAGAAGGATTTATTCCATTCTGTGCTTTATTTAGACTTTGATGGAAAAGCATGAAAAATATTTCCCAGTTCCTTATTTCCCAGTTTTGAAGTTTTCACAGCGACTTAAACCAAGTTTTCTTCAGTGTGCTTGGGCTTGTGTCTCACCGCTTTAGGAATCTGCATGTTTATAATGCATGCGCTTGGCTGGTTGCCTGGCTGGGCGTGTCAAATGTGGGCGTTGACAGTGGCGGCAGCAGCAGTAGCAGCAGCTACGATGTCGACGAAGTCGACAACACTGATGACGTGCGGTTGTCATTAGGGCTGCTGTCCGACTGTTGATGACGTTGTTGTGGCGCCCCGTACCATCTACAACAACATACATCCCAAACTACCAAACACACACTGCATAGTCTGTGTTCAAAAAACCTCAGCCCAGGCACAGTTCAGGCCTAATGCCCCTTGTGCAACCGGCCATCCCACCTCGCCCATTTTCAACACTGACCGACCGCTGTTCTTCCTGTTGTTTTGCATGTTGTTGTTGGGTGTCAGTGTCGTCATCATGGTAGCTGGGACTCGTTACTGTGGCTGAACAAAATGAAGACCACATAGCGACCGAAATGCATACAACATGAACAAAGCGTAAAACTGTAAGGCTTGCGGTGCTTACGACTGGCGGCAGCCCTGGTCAAGCTGTGTTCGACCTTTTATTAGGCGTTGATTTCATGTGCAGTCGTCGTCGCGTCTGCTTTAATTTAAGGTTGTTACATTGAAATTATGCACAGGCTGTTGCACATTGGAGCTCTTCTACAAGTTTATTTACAGATTGTACCATACTTAAGCCTACGTTTGGTTCATTTTTAAGGGTTGCAATGCGTGCGCATAATTGCATTAATAGTATGGCGCTGCAGGGTGTCATAAAACAAAATTTATAACAATTTTATTAATTTCCGTATTGGTGGTAAGCTCTTGACTAAAAGGCTTAAGCTAAGAAGGGAGACCTTCTTTGGAACATGAAACAAATAATTGTGTTTTTACTTAGTCCAAAAAACTCATTAAGCAGTTTTTAAGGGGTGTTCGAGATGGTCTTTTATTAATCTTAAGCTGTAAAATATATTTGAATATTGCCTTTTTTTATTTTTAGCGAAATGATTAAGTGCTACGTAGAATCTGCATACATTTCCAAAAAAAATGAATATGCAAAATGTCTTAAGACCTTCGATTATTCCTTTTTGACTTCTCTTTACTTTAATAATTTGCATATTGTGCATATTTGCTTGCATTGTTTTTATTCATAAATCCATTCTAATGCCTTCAAAACCTTAACACTCTGAATACATTTAAGGCAACTATTTGGGATAACAGCAACCAGCTTCATTTTTCCTTTCCTCCCACTCGGTAATGACATTTTGATGACATCTTTTTTTTTAATGCTCCCTAAAAATAAGAGTTGTTATGCAAAAATGTTGCGAATGTGAAAATATTTTTGTTTTATGTAATGCAACATATTGACAGGCCGGCAGACAGAGGATCCCATCTATTGCCCTTAGTCAATTATCCTGGCCATTTGTATGACCACGCATGTAAATAGATTGGGTAATTTAATGGGATAGCGCTTTCCATTTGTTAACTGATTTTGAAAGCTATTAAATCGCCTGAACAGAGAAGGGGAATCGAGTGCCGAGCAGAATAGGCTAGGGTTGGCTGCAACAACTCAAAAAATGAGTTATCATGCAAGCACTTTTCTAATTACGATTTTGCATGTGACTCTGTCTCTCCTTCCCTTAAGCTCTCGTGCTGCTGCTGTTGATAGCCTGGGCGGAGAGTGTGCCAGACAGGATGGACAAGTAGAGGAGCTAGGACAACATTAGCCCGGACAGATTTCCCTGCAGGCCAAAAAGCTAGATCTTTTTTGTTGCAGCCGGTTGTTGATTTTGTTATGGTTGTTGTTGTTGTTGCTTCTGTTATGGATGCAACTTTAAATTGCTTTGCCAGTGAGTTTTTCTAGCAGTTCTATAGCGCACACACAATCTCTCCTCATAACACCCCTTCTGGGTAAGCTGACAATGCAGATGAGCCTCGACTGCTGCTGTGATTCTCTTTTCGTTCCTGTGGGAATCGCATCAGTGCTCTGATTGCGCATCGCTTCAAAATTTCACAGAGGCGAGCCCCAAAATGCCTGAGTGCGTAATGCGTTTTCCGGGACTATAGCCTTAGTGCAAGCCCAAAGGGATAGGGGAGTTGCAGTACAATTTTCCAAGTCTGACGATATGGTGATAAAGTGCAGACATTTGACAAATTAACTGCTCTGCGCCGGAAATGTTGTTGCAACGTTCGGCAGGCATCAACAACAAATTCCCTACCCCCAAAGGGGCAATTCTCTGCCCTCTCTCCCAAACGGCGCACACTAACAAACAGAAGCCAGCACAACTGATTGATTTATGAAGCCAGACAACAATTTGACAACGATGGCACCCCAAAAAGGTGTTAGGATTGATATACGAGTATTGACCAACATATAGTAGAGGCTTTAATTTAAAGCATGAAACTCGGTAATAATTATGATAAGGATAAAAATAAAACAAAATTGATAAAATAAAAATATATCTTACTTGATTCTGACTTAAAGCAAGCGAAAGCACATCGTCACTTACCTAAAAAGAAACAGAATGGGAAAAACATAAGTTAAAAACTAAAAATTATTTCTGCATTTCCCTAAATATAATAAACTGACAGTTTCATTACAAATCTAAAATTTCAAGAATTTTCTATTTTATGACAGTCAAAAATATAAATAAGCCATGGAAAAACAATAATCTCTCACACATACACTAACGACAAAATTACATTATGCAATATGAGTGGAAGCATAAGGTTACGAAAGAAAGCTGAGCAGCAGGCGCTCAATATATACACTTACATGCCACGTATTAAGTCGTAAACTGCACGCCACACACAAACGCACACACATGTGTGGGAAAAGCACATCAAACTATTGAAATTGCTTTATTGCCAGCGTTATGAGTGAAAAATTAGAGTGAGGGAAACCATATAAAAAAGCATTGAGCGCCATAACTTTAAGACTAATGCCAAGCCACAAAAGCGGGAGAAGTGTAGTGACCTTAAGCTCACGTTGACTGAAATTACAGTCGAAATAAAGTTTGACACATGTCACACAGGGCACAAACAGAGACAGAGTAGCACTCGATGAGGTGAACAAAAACAAGACAGGTAGAGTAGAAAGAGACCTTAGCAAAAGATCCTGTTAGCTACTGTCGCGGCACGGGCTTACATAAAAATCAACAGTTTATGTCCCACGCATGTCCTTGAAAGTGGCAGCAACGACAACACAAAAGAGGCTAACTTCAACCTAACCATATTCCATTCCCACTTGCTTGGTTTGCTAAGGACCTGGTAAAGTTTCTTGTCTGGCTTATTTTTTTGCGTTGCAGGTCCCTCTGCCAAATGTCTTGCCATCTATTTGCATTTTCTATTTATTTCTTTATCCCTTTGGCAGCCGAATCGGCGGCACTTGAGTTTGGCAGCCATTAGTGGCACGTCCTTGTCCATGTTTTCTTGTCCCCTTGTCTCCTGTCCTTTTGTGCCGCCAAGTTGTTTGTCGTTTTGTGCTCTGTCTGCTGCCCAAGATGTCTTGTCCTGTCCTGTCCTGTTTGTATCTTCCACTTTGGCACTCATATTTTATTAAGTAGCAAAGTTGACAGGGGATTTGAGGCCTTTCCCCCAGCGCCACCCTCGTTCAAGTAGATTCAAGTAGAACTGTCATTTTGTAAAGTAAATATTGGTAATTTTTATTGAGGACTTTGCTTGATTCTCCTCCACACACACACAAGAGCACATTTTGAAAGCTGCTGGGATAAGCTTATCCCTCAAAAAACAGAAGAAACTTGGGCAAAATACAAACATTTAAGGGCAAACGAAAAATAAACCTGAACTTGAACCCAAATCAAAACGGCGAGCCATTAGACATTAAGCGAAAGTGATTGCAATAAGAAAATTAGAAACACATAGCTCAATAGAGTTTATTTTTTCAAACCATTCCCCTTAAACAGCGCGTTACGCAACGCATCGATAGACCAACAAATTGTAAGTGTATGTATGAGTGTTTGAGAATGCAGCAGACCGTAAGCAGACAACATAAGCGATAACAAGACGTTTTTGGGACGGTTGCTATAACATGATTTGTAAGCAGCATTCAAACCCAAAACAACCCCAATCCAAAACGTCAAGTAACCATAGCAAGGGGCGCAAAATGTGGTAAGCATATATATATAGACATTTATATATGGACAGGTGTTGCACACGCAAATTGCCACTGGCTAAGTGAAATATGTATTTTCATAAAAAAAAGTGTTGCATACTTTGGGGTGATGCGTACTCAAGAGTTTTAATAAGGTTCACAATTAGGGCATGGAAAAGACTTTGCTTAAATTCGATATACTCCTTAATTGAAAAGTCTCTTTTATCATCCCAAAAGAACTGTTGGTAACGATACGACATGCTTTAACTCCCTACTCCACTTCTTCCTGTAAAATGAAAGGATGCGTTCGAAACAAAACAAGCTTAACTGCAAACATAATTTGTTTGCAAGTAGCTCAACAGCTAAAGCATTAACAAAAAAAACTTAGACCCTTCACGGTAAGTCAAAGGCAAATGTATGATAGTTTTTTCTAACTTCTTAATTTCTATCAGACGCGTTAGATACATTTAATATGATACTTCATATTTAAATTAATTTAAATTCAAGGTATTTTATTTTTTACCATATCACTAGCCCCTAAATGGGCCTTAATTTTAGTAGTTCCCGGTAAAAAAATATGGTGTCGGCACACCAAATGATGAAATGCATTGCTTAAAGTTGCTGAAGTGGTCGCCTAGGGGGTAGTGCTTTCGCCACCCACGAACTAGTGCCCAATACTACAGGGATACTTTAAAATTGACAATACCCTCTGTAAATCAAACAAAAACACAATAGAAGTACTTATTCTTTTATATAACATTTTAGCATGCTTTGGTATTCATAAATGTTTTTCAAGTACTTTCGACACACATCATTTAACTTGAGCGGGTGGAAGATTTCTGCCAAAAAAAAAAAAACCTTGTCCAAACAGCTGCCTTTCAAATTTCAATCAGCACACAATTCAACGCTAATAGCTTTTCGCAGTTACGCAAAAGCAGCGAGTGCAGAAGCAATAGTAGGTGAATGAATGAAATGAAGGAGAGGCTGGCTGGCTTTTGCTATTTACTTTTCGCACACAAATTGTTATAAAATATTTAAAAATCATGCCCCAGGCACGGAGGCGCAACGAACCTTGAAAACGCGCATCAAGAGTCAAGGAAATCTTTTTTCTTTTTTGGCAAAAAAAAAAGCAGGCATAAAATATAAAGATTTCCAGGCACGCAGCAGCATTTCAACGGCTTCCTTTTTTAGATGGGAGTGAGAGCCCCTTAAATATGCACGCAGAAGCTTCAATTTCATGCATATGTGTGTGTGTGTGTTTGTGTTGCGTGTGGGCCTTTAGAGAATTGAGGCCCATAACTATATACACACACATATATATATATATATATATACTCTCTATATAGTCATCTCCAGTAAAACGAATTAATATTTAAAATGCAGTGAAAATAAATTGCACAAAATATTCATTTCAATTTCGTTTGTTGTCTTGCCTTTCATTCATTTGCATTGCATTTTTTATAACATTATTTACGATACAATACCATTTTGCATATACATATATATTAAGGCTTGATACACATACGAGTGACTTTCCTTAATAATAAGGCTGTAGGTAAAGTTTGCGATGAGATCTTGTTATTTGCTGAGACTATTTTCAAGTTATCTCAATAAGTTTGTTTGGAATATGTCAATTATAGATTCATCACTAAAAGAGCAAATGTGCTGAAGCTTTTGCTTTATATAGCAATTAATTTTAAGCTATTATAATGATGAACAATCAAAGTATTTTAGTATTCGCCACTTAATAATGAAACACCATTTTACTCTCAATACCGAGGTAAGAGTATTAGGTTATGCATGTCGTCATGGTGTCTAAACGCAACTGTCTTCAAACCTTCAATCTAGAGACTGGATTTTGCAAAATATACTTTATGCCGGCACAGATAAAGTATCAGATGTGGTCTACGATTACTGGGGGGCTCACAAATCGATAAGTTCGATAGCTTCAAATCGATAAACCCTTATGTTTCCCACACCCTAACAGTTATAGTTACCAAATTTGGTTATAAGCCTATGGTATCCCCCAAAAATTGCACGAAAAATGTTGGAATTTTTTAGCTAGAGTCTAGGAAAATAGCTGGTAAGGAACCCCATCAAAACCTTGAAAGCCACGCCCACCCATACCAACCCCCGGTATACCGCAGTCGGTTGCGTCCGACTGTAACGCTTACACTGGTTTTTTGATTGTTTTTAAATTTCCAGCATTATTGATCCACTTTAAATTAAATACCATAAATAAATGTATTTGAATAACACAACGCTTTATGGCATTAACCCACTCTTTAAGCCAACGTACATGTAGCATTTAGTTAGTAAATGTGTCACGTTTTTATTGGCTTTATTTAACATTTTGAAAGAGGACAAATTTAACATAATCATCCATCAATTTGGGGATACCATGTCACATTTGGCTAGCCTAAGACATAAAATGTGTAAATTTTCATTGTTTCTCGTGTCACATTTTTGACGCATTCTGACAAAACAACAAAAGACAGATCAAATAAAGTTTCAAATACAAATAAAACCGTTATTTTCTTTATTTTTATTAAGGTTGGGTCTAAAGCACGTTCCAGTCATTTATATGCGATTAGCAGGCCCGAAAATTGGCATTAAACTGTTATAAATGGCCTGACAATCTTTTCGGAAACCGTTTTCAATTCACAGTAAAATGGCGACAAGCCAAAAGTAAAGCAAGACAACAACAACACAAAAAAAAATTGACGTCAGTCGCAGCCATCTTTTTTGCCATTTTTTTGAAAAGTAGAAAATCTGCTTCCGGCATGGTTTTACGCTTTTCTCTCTCAATTTTTCTCTCTGTTTCTCTGTTTGTTGGCAGAACTGCGAAAAGCCAAGTTAAGAGTGAAACAAACCTGGTCCAAAGTCTGCGTCTGCAGTTGAAACAAATTTAATTTTCTACTTTTGGCGGCTGCCAGACAAATAGAAACAAGCCGCAAAAGCCGCCAAGAGACGCCTGCGGCTGACACAAGTGCGCCGGCTGCTTTCCCCCTTTTTTTTTTAATGTTCTTTAGCAGGTTTTCAAGCTGCATTTTTATTTGGTTTTTATTTTTGTGTACACACAAACAGTAAAAACTTTTGTATAATTACATTTGTCGGCGGCGGCGGTTTGGTGCTTTGGCAGCTAAGTCAAAATAAACAACAACACAAAACACAAAACATCAAAAGCCAAAAGAAAATTTTTGTCCAAGATGCTGATAAAATACCCAAGGAGACATTAAACTTCAATCATAATCTAAAGGAAGTATTATTATTTAAAATAAAATTAAGATTACTTACTGATTTTGGTTAACAAACATAAATCTTTGTTTTTTCAAACAGTTAATTTTTGTTAGATATACAAAGAATAATTCAATAAATAATAAACAATGATTAAAAGTTAATTACTTAGAATCGGCTTATCAAGCCAATAACTAAATTTTACGGTGTAATTGCCGATTTCATGCATTTTTCAGTGGCGAAGAATACAATTATGATTGGTCAATTTTTACAACTTGGAAAGGGAGAACGAGGGGATGGAATCTTGAGAGACACGATTGCTGTTACCCTGGTGGTTCTCCGGTTTCATTGTGTATCTCTGGCTGTAGTTTGTTATTTTTTATTTGATTTAACAAAAATGTATAAGTTAAAACTTTAACATTTCAAATAAATAATATTCAAAAGCCTTAAAAATTTTACTGCCCATATAAATAAGGATGTTTGACTAAATCTATGAATATATTGTTTTGCACGTTTTTCTTTCTTTTTCATCTCTCTGCGCTCTGCTGCTGGCGCTGACTGTTAACTTATTTTGTGGTCGGCGCTTCTGCGCCCAAAAGCATTTAAACGCCATAAAAGAAGCTTCTTTTGATGTGCCTTTTTAATCATCTTGCGGGGTGGCCACAAGAGCGCAGAAGTAGATAAGGGGCCAATTATGTTGTGGCTGAGCGCACAATCAATCGAGCTGCCATTTTGTAATATCCGGCTTAAAATGTAATATGCGAAAAGTTGATTGAAATGCAAAGAATCGAACATATGAAAAGAAAATGCCCACCAACATGTGCATAGTTTAATTGCTTTTGGCTCCATCAGTGTATAACTATAACACATATATACTCTTTTATGAATGTATCTGTGAGAGTATAATTGCCCGCTGGTTGTTGTTGACAAAAGACTGAAAGCAGACAATAGATGAAGTAATGGAGAAAAAAAGAGTACCGTCTGCCAGTGACAGCTAAAGAAAATGTGACTGATAAGAAAGAGAATAGATAGTTATGAGAAATGCAGAGACAACTACCACCTGAAGAGATATAGACGGAGTATGGAAGTGTAAGCTGCTAGCTAAGCAAATGTTGCTGAAGACAATTAAACTTTTTAAACAGACAACGACCCAAAGGACAAAACAGGACGACAAATAATGAAAATGCATGTAAATGAGAATAAAGATGAGAGCCCAAAGTTGATAACCAGTTGCCAGTTGCTGACACATGCCATAAACGGAGCGCAACACACACACACACACACAAACACAAACGTGCGCGCATACAGGACTCCACACAATAGCGACAACAAAAGAAAAGACGAATATAAGGGAGAGAAAAGAGGTTGTAGACTATTACCATTGTTGGCAACAGCCGCAACAGTTCACATGCCTCATTTTCAACGGTCAAAAGGAAGCAGGATATACAGGATATATATAACAGCAAAAGCAGCAGCAACAGCAGGATATGCCACAGCACTTTTTTATGTTGTACGTTTTTTGGGCAAACTGCGTTTGTCGCTTTTCTATACACACACACACACATACAAAGACGCACTAAAACATGTTTAAATCTCGTCTGCATGAATGAAATATGGCAAATGTCATTTAACATGACAACTTGATGATAATAATAACAATAACAACAATGAGATTCCAACAAATGTTCGCCAAAAAGCCCAGCCCACAAACCGCCCTATTTTGTCTCCAAATGGGAGAATATAAGAAAAGGTGAAACAACAATAAACTTAAGCTTAGAGAAAAGAAAAAAGCATAGGCGACTGCGTATTATATAAGAATTGGCCATAAATAGAATAGTAAAGTTAAGCACACCAAGCAAAGACCAGAGATAAGATGGGAGTTAAGATAAGGTCTTACCAAATAATACAACATGACGATCAATGCTTACATTGAAAAGTTTTGTAAAACACATCCTTAAATTTATATTTTATTATTATCTTTTCTACTTAAGTAAATCTTTTCAAGGCTTGTAAAATTGCCTATATTGAAAATATATCACATATCATTAGACAGCTATTTACAACAATGATACTTCATATCAGTAACCTGTTTCAAAAGGAGGCGGCACTTGAGTTTAGTAATGTTTGAAGCGTTGGGTTAACGGTGCAACACGTAGCCATTCCAGTTAACTGTATTGTTCGATGCTGCTGCTGCGGCTGCGGCTGCTTTGACATTATGCCACAAAAGCACATTTAGTGTTAACCGAGACGACCGCAATGCAATTGAAATACGTACAGCAGATGGACATACACAGAACACAGAGCACAGATGGAGTCACTCATACACACACAGTACTTTAGCGCTACACATACACACACACACACACACATAAGTCAGTTGCACGAGCTGAGACTAGCAAGGCCCAACCTGAAATGTGGTTGAAAGAGGTTGATAAAATTGCATATGCGGCCAATCAAAAACTGTAGCATACTTCTTAGGTACATCATTTATATCTATCCATTTGGATATTCCGAAATACGACGACAGCCTAGTGACAATTTTTGCATATGTATTTTTGTATATCTGAACATTTATAAATGCGCGAATTTCAATTCAATGATAATAAATATAAGTAAAAATCAGAAATAAAAATCAGAACTAAAAACCAAAACTGTTAAAAACAAAAGCATTTAAAACTTTGGCTTCGGGTGGTACATGGTCAAAATTGAGTATAAAAAAGGGGGAAAAAAGAGTTGGTTGTGGGATAGTAGTTTAAGCAAGGTACAGAAACCGAGAGGGACCCTCAACAAGAAACAAACAAAAATTCAACATCCGCTGCAAAAAAAAAAAAAAAAACCGCAATGAAATTTCCGGAAGTTGTGCATAAAATGGGCTATGCATACGGAAATCATCAACTCAATGGCTGAGCACGAATCATAGAGCAGCAAGCAAGAAGATGGATGATGATACAAGTGGGGGGAAGGGAGAACGGGTGTCGACGATAGAGCAGGATAGCCATGAGAGTGTATATATTGCTGACCAGAAACAACAATGGAATGACGCCAAATGAAATGCCAAAAACAATGCAAACGGGCTGCCAACTTCCGTCGAGCGCAGAATGCACAACTCAATGATGAGGATTGAGCGACAATGGGACTGAGTACGATGATAACTACGATAACGATGATGATGATCATAATAGTAATGCAGATGATAGAGGGAGTGAGTTGGGGCTCTTGCGGCTGCTGATGACGATGATGACGACCTTCAATGGCGGTATGGTTGCTGTTCAGTTGACCAGAAAGGAGTTTGCGAGTGAGAGTCCTGGTCAATGTCGGGCTTCTGGGTGCTGCTGCTGCTGCTCTCTTACCCCTCTTATCCCAACCAACCAACAATTTAAAGGTAGGCGTGGTTTCTGTTTTGCTTTTATTGTTTCACATTTCACAGAGAAATTGAGTCGCGTGGCTGAACGTGGTTCATGACTCATTTGATTTCAATGGCCAACACAACTGTTGTTCATTTTGTCAGCGAAAGTATTCAACAAAAAACCGAACAATAGCATTATGACCGGAGACGGGCTAACGATGTGACAGAGTTTAGCTCAATAATTGATCGATAACTTTGTTTTGAATTGCGAGGAAATGTAACAGAAAGTAAGAGATTAAAGAGTTGATTTAGCATAAACAAAGTCTGATTATCTTAATTATAATATTAATAGTTATAAATATGCATAGATCGAGGGTCATTTAACCATGTTGACTGCCGACAAAAAGCAAATCCCAAAGCCGCCCAACCAATGATGAGCTTTCAGTTTTAAGCGCTTTAACAGTTGGTTGCGTTGCATTCCTCAAATGTAATGCGCTTTACTCGGTTAGGGAGGAAGGTTGGCGGAAAGCAGAAACTACTAGTCCTGCAGCGGAAGTTCTTGGTAAGTCGGCAACTGACCGAGTGATTTTAGTATACAGTTTGCAATGGAAACGACAAAAAATAGAAGGAGAGACAGTTGCTAAGGATTAGGGCCTGAAGGACTGATCGAAATGGATGACAAGACAACGAGGTCCACAAGACATGGCACATAAATGTTTAATAACTCGAGCAGAAAATTAATTTTTATGTTAAACATTTTGTAAGGTTAAAAGACAAAAGACGTACGCACTTGCTAAGTTAAAGCCCCAAAAAACATATTTTACATAATTCGCTCAAAAAGTTCAAACTTGATAAACAATTTCATTTGAAGCAGACGGTAAACAGCGGCTACAACAACATCCACACAGACACACACACACACAACAAACAAAAACAACAAGAACAAAGTGTAATAAAAGGAATTTCGCTTTCATGTTGCACGCCGCTGGGGACGTTGCCTTGTTTTACTTGCTTTGCGTCTTCAACGCACAAAAGTTTCATGCCACTTTACACGCACACACACACAGAGCTCAGCATATATATATACACGCACACATGCGAAGACTTTGAACATATAAACATCGCACAACAAGGTATATTGTTGTTGTATAACCAGAAGCCAATGCGCAGCCTTACAAAGTATGCTATGATTTTTTTACTATACCCTTCAACACCTGGAAAAAGGTATTTAAGTTATGTCTATTGATTGGTTTGGCTTGTGAGGGAAAGCTTAGGCATCGCATTGCATCTTGTTTGTTCCTAACTTTAATTTATTCTTGCAACCAGGCTGTATTTTATTTTATTTTTTTCAGAAATATAGCAGGTTTTATTTGCCTTTTTAAAAAATCGATTCAGTTAATATGCCCTATATTAAAAAATTTTCAACTCCGCATTTTTATTGTTTTTTATTTTCGTTGTTTTGAGAGTTTGGCTTCCTTTTTGTCAGAGGGCACTGTTTAGAGGCGTTTAGGAACGCGTTTAGTTTAATGTTGTTGTTGTTGGCAGTAGCAAAAGCAGGAACGATGCAGCTTTTGTTTAAATTTCAATCAAAAACAATTTTCAAAGCTGCTTACGAGCAGCGTTAGAGCACAGCATAGATGCACACACACACACGCACATGGGATGAAGTAGTAGTTCAGGCATGTTGAATGCCTAAGGGGAAGAGACAGAGAAGACTCAAGTTCTAAACGCATGAAGTTGCCAGCCAAACTGCAACAAGTTAGCAATATAGAGGGTAAAGTTTTCTGCTTAAAGAAATAGCGAAAAAAGGAGGAAAAGATTGTGGGAGGCAAAAGTGGGTAAATGCACAGCACAAAATTGCCGCTAGTGCATCAACAACAACAACAACGAACGACACCACACAGAAACACCCTGTACAATTCACTTTCCCTCATCAAAAGGGGCGGACAAATAGGTGTACGAGTGGAGGAGTTACAAGAACAAGAGCCACTGAGTCTTGTGTTTAACTACAATTTGCCGCTGGGGCACACCCAGCTCAGAGCTAGAGAATGCAACATAGTGCAAAGTTTTTTACATAATTAGAAATATGAAGCAGCAGCACCAGCACCAGCAGAAGCCGGGAAAGGGCGAATAAAAAGAGTCAAGGGTAGTTAGAGTGTAAAAAAAAAGAACACCGTCTTTAATAATGATTTGTTTTTAAGGTTCATTTGCCTTTTGGTATTAGGTTGAAAGTTGCTCAGTTGTAGCTGTTGCTGAAGCCGATGCTTCAAGTGCAGTGTAAATGTCTTGACTTTTTGTGTTTGTTGAGCCCTTAAGCGGCCTCACAAGAGAACGAGGCATGGACATGCGTGCAGAACAGAGCAAAATAGAGAAGGCATTGTGTTTGTGTGTGTGTGTATGTGTGCGTGTGTAAACTTTAGTCAAGTAACGTTTATGTGGTCGGCTAGTCCTGTAGCTATTCATGTTCCAAACTGTGTTGTTTATGCAAAAATTTTGTATTTTTGAACTTAAATGTTACACACACATAACGCTTTCATAAGCCCAACATTCACACAGTAGGAAATTAAAAACAACACAGTTACAAAGTGGTTTATTTCTCTCTCTCTCTGTTTTTAATTAGTTAAGAGGTTTGCCTAAAATCTGGCAGTAAAATGTGCAAAATTCACAATACAAAAAGGGCACACTACAAATTACCTAAGGGGAACAAAAGTGTTGATAATTTTAAACAAACTACAAGAAAATTCAATTAATAAATAAGCATTGTGTACATTATTTAGTATTTGCAACAAACGAAATTAATTCTATATACATTTTAACAGAATAAAAAGTCAACAAACTTCACGTTACAGAAAAATTGTACATTGAAACATTGCAACTTAATCTGGAGTCACTTTGGTTCAAATGTTAAGACCCCAATCTTAAATATTTAAATGCAACAGCTTTTGTTCCAATTTTGGTAAGCTACTTTAAGCCCCGACTTTTAAAACCAACAGCAGTGCAAGCCAATTTGGTTTTTCGCAAGAAAAAAGCCTAAAAATGTAAGCCGTGCCACCAGAAACGTGAATTCGTATCCCTTTTATCGTTCCAACACAAACACATAATAAGAGAGAGGCGAGCATGCAAAAATAAATTAGCTATAAAATTCAAGCAGTTAAAAGCCTACCTCAGGGCTTACTTTTGTATGAAAAACTTCACCCGCATTGCGTTGCAGACGCCCTTGTTGGCCCGCAGAAAACTTTTACTAATTGCGTAATAATCTCATTACATTTAAAAATACATTTACAACAGCATTTATACCTGCCCCAAGGCCAAAGAAGTCGTAATAGAGGAGATGAGGAACAAACAACAGCAAGCTGAATTGAATCCAATAATTATAAGAGGAAGCAGGGAGCAGAAGGAGGCAGCATTCAGTCAAAACAAGAACAAAACACAGGAAAAAGACAGACGCCCGGAAGCGTTGATAAATGATAGGCCCCAATTTCTCCATTTCCCTTTTCCCTTTTCCCTTTTTCCGCATACCATTGTCAAGTTGAGCGTGGAAATAAATCTTAACATTAGTCGAAGCAGGAAGGAACAAGAGACTGTCTTCAGACAATGACAAAAGGCACTAAAAACTGTCAAAATTGCGTCAGCTTATGAATATGAAATGCTTAGACGTCAAATAAAAGCATGACAAAAGTTTTCGCACAACCAAATCCTTAAATAACCAGAACTCCCACAACCACAATCCACAACCGGCAAACGAAACGCATATCGTCGTCGCATGATTCTCCTTTTGGCTTTTATAATGAGTAAAATGTCACAAGTTGACGAAAGTAAATATTTAAATGTCAGATTTCTATATGACAAAAAACCCACCAACTACACCCCAATCTCAACCCCAATGATATCCATGCAAAACAACAGAGCCGCAGAATAAAACCCAGACAAGAGCAAAATATGTCTCATAATTTTGGCTGTTGTGAAATTTCATTCTAAACCGACGACATTCCTTCGACTGACTAACTGCCAGTCATTCCCCTCGATTTACTTCGCTCTTTACTCTCTCGCTCTCTCTTTCTCTCACTTCTTTTTCTTCTCTCTTTGTTTTGAACAGGCTCAAAGATATGCGGGCCATAAGCTGACGGAATATTTCATATGGGTAAAGGGCAGCGGCAAAAGGAAGCTACTTCATTCTCCATCTCTGAAAAAACTTCAAGTTTCCTACTTATTAGGGCTATGGTATTTACTCTGTCTTTCACTTATTCTCTTTCCCTTTCAGTGTCTCTCTCGCTCTCTTTCTTTTCTTAAGGCATGCATGCAAAATATGCTCGACCGCCGTTTGACATTTACAAATGACAAACATTTGACAAACAAAATTTCCTTTTGTCTCTACGTCCTGCGAGTGTGACAGAAGCATTGTCACAAGCGTTTTAGGCTTCGTGGGGCGAGGAACATTTGATGTAGACCCGCAGCAAGTTGCAAACAACTTGCTATTACCCCAGGTTGGGTCGAACAACAAACAACAACAATTAAAGTACAAGAAACTTTTAAACTGTTGGAATGTAAAAGTGACTGCTTTTTAGTATACAGAGAAAGCGATTGAGGCTAATAAAAAGCTTGAGCAATTAAATGCGTTTAATGAATTGAGGCCATAAACCTTAAAAGGATGTGAAAACAAGAAAAACAAACAATGTTCCTGAGATTATCAATGAAATTGATTTTTAAAGCGGTTTAAGAGCGTTTCTTAAAGTGTTTTAGAAACATAAAATTCTCTTTTCAAAGTTTCAGACAGTGAAACAGTTAAATTTGAAGCTGGAGAACAAGATAGATTTACAATTTTAAATTGAGCTACACTTGTTTAGCCATTTAACCAAACGTTGCCAAATTAAACTGCCAATTTTCAGTGGCAGTAATGCAATATTTGTTAGCCAGAGAAAGTGAAAATAATAAAAAACCCATTTTTTTCCCCCTATCCATTTGATTATTCATTAACTCTAGTTGGTGCTCATATTGTGTTTGGCAACAATTCGGAACTGAACGTAATACACCTGACGACCAGAGCTCGAAGCTAACAAACGGCGACGAGGTCATCACTTTTAATAAAGCGTACGCCACCAACTAGGCGGCTTTTGTTGTACGTTTATTGTTGTCCTGTGTACGCGTGTCCTGGGTGCGGCCGGGCCACGTATCTAAACAGATAGGCAGCTCGATTGGGGAAAGGGGCGAAGGCGTAGCTATATTTACAGACGAGCCCAACACAAAATATTGCCTGCACTCTCAAATGTCTGTTGTCCTGCGTTTTATTTTTTGTTGGCCAACAGAAACTGTGTGTAAATATTTGGCTTTAATGGAATTGAATGATGAAGAAGCGTATACTAGCCCAAAAAGAGGACGGAAGGCAACGAAAATTTCCTGAACCTTGACTAACAAGGGGACGGACGGCATGAGTCTACACTTAAATTAATAAAGTATATAATAAGCATTACGCAGGGGAGAAACAGTAGAAGTTACGGCCGAGGCCGGTGCCGGACATGTCCGCGCGTTGAAAGTGAATTAAACGTCATTTATGTGGCTTAAAAAGGTGAACGCAAAAAAGAACCAAGACAAAAACATTTTCAAGATGTTTATTTTTTTTTTTAATTTTTTTGTGACGCTTTTGTTGATTAATTTATGGTTGTGGACTATAAAGACCAAGGACTTAAGAACTTGATTACGATATTTTGCGGCTCTTTGCCTTAAAGTACATTGCAGCAGTTAACGCCTAATCCAGCTCAATGTGGCTCAGCTGCCAAGACTTCACACTCTCGCCTTCAGGCGGCGGCTTAAAGGCGATGTTTTAAAGTTTTTGATTGAAACGAAAAGAATGCGAATAAAAATAATTATGTGGCAGTTGTCAAGTTACTGGCAATTTATTTGATTAGCCGTTCATGCAGCTAGCTCCAGTGTCGATCACAAACTTAAAGCTAACTTACGCAATTTGTGTGCCTAAAATAGGAGACCTCTTCGTCTTTAGTGTGATTTGAACTTACCTAGAATGAGAGAGAGAAAACAAAATGCAAATTTAATTTAAATTAATTTTAGCAACAACATGAATCTGCAAATCGACACAAGTGACAAGATAAGTCTAAGAGTGGGGTGGAAGGGAGAGTGGCGAGTTGAAAGATAGAATACATTGTCATCTTGTCAAAATCCTTGAAATAAATTGCCTTTTCTTTAGCCTAATTTAAAGGCCTACTTAAAAATCCATTAAGAATTTGCATGAATCTATAAAAAAAAAAACGGGCAGCAAATGAGTAATGATTTGAAAGAGTTGCACAACGAATTGAAGATGCCCTTAAAATGAATATTAGGTAGAAACAAGAAGTAAGAAATTTACCAAAATATACGAAGAATATTGATAGCATACTAAAAAGAATTAAAGTGTATATATTAGTTCGGTTTTGTTTGTTTGGTTGGGTTTCTCATGAAATTTACAAGAAGCTGTCATTAATTTGCATCAAATCAATTTCCCTTCGACAGCTGCCTGGCCTCGTCTGCTCGGTTTGGTTCTATTTTGTTTGGCTGTGTTTTGTTGCCTTGGCCTAGGCGCCTAGCGACATGAAAATGCAAATTTTGGCCCATGGCTTTGAAAAAAAGGACAAGGCGACACATAACGCAGGCCAAAGATGGAAGGCATTGAGTCAAAAAGAAACTCCAACTGCCAACTTGATACACGAGAGACGTTTCGCATATGTGACATGGCAACAAAAATTGCTAAAATATTATTACAAGTAATAGGCACAAGAGGGAGCAACAACAACATTTTGTGGAAGCCAGCAAGTGGGCGGGTTGGATGGGTAGACGACAAAAGGGTGTTGAAATTGATGCCATTGGCAGTAAGGCTGACAAAGCAAGATGATGATGAAGATGATGATGATGAAGACGATGATGTTGCCTGGCTATATCAATAGGCATATCAATACTGTCGCCACACACACACACACACAAACACACATCAGCTCCGCCCCGCCCCGACTCTCGCTCAACTGTGGTTCGACGTGCCCAAAATACATTAAAAGTTAGACAGCAAGAGTACAGCGAGAGGGGTGAAAAGAAGAAGGAAGGAAGGCGAAAAACTCTTCAGGGCATTTTCTATACAAACAAATTGCTGCGTACGCGACTTGAAAACCAAAAACTGATTGATGTTACTTTTGCTTAGCCTTTTCATAGTCTGCTTTTAGGCCATGTAAGCGATATGTATATATACTTACATATATATCAATATACATATATACAAAGAAAAGAGAGTGCGTCGAACTTTGGCTCTAATGCGATTTTGAGTGCTCGTATCGTGAGTGGGGCAGAAAAAAGCCAAGTTTCCTAGCGGCTTTTGTATTTGATTTTTTTTTTTTTTTGTGTTTTATGGTCGTTTTATGTCCCAACGCCTTGAGAAATGCGCATTTAATTGAGTGTATGGGAGAGGGAAAGGAGCGTGTTCATTGCTTGGGATAATTGAATAACTGTCAACACTTTAATTAGAGCGTAAAAAATTGCAATTGCAATGACATAATTGCACATATTGCAAGAAACAGAATTCGTGCAGCAGCTGCAACATTTGTTGGCAGCAACGCATTTATTGCGACCTTATTTACACAGCACAGAGCGGCCGTAGGGGCAGAAAGAAAACAGAGGGACAATGTGTATTTATGATATTTATTAAAATCTTTTGGCCAGTCGCAGATTTAGCTAGCTGCATCAACGTTTGCATCTGCTCGTTAGATATCTGCATTTGCCACATTTTCGATCCAATTAAAGTGCAACAGAATTGTCTAACCTTTTGTGTTATAATTTAACATATTCAGACAATCAATGCTGCTGCTGCTACAAGAATTAAATCCAATTAAATGCCAAAATAGCTTGCAAACAAAACTTTTTGCTCAATTCAATTTACATGGCTAAAACGGAAATTTTAGACACAAACACAACTGTTTTCCAACTGTTTCGTCCAATGATCCAAACAGACAATTTGGCAATAAGAGAAAATGCCTTTGTGTTATTTTATGGCAGCGATTTGAGCAAATAGTTAATGACGGGTCTTAATTAGTGACAAACTCTTGACTGAAATTCCTGTTTAGTTAAGCTGGATGCAACAAAATGGATTCAACAAAATTGAGAAATAATCTTAATTACGGATTAAATGTAAATAAAATTATTGACAATGTTAGTTAAATGAAACATTAATAATGAAAATATGCTGATCGATTTTAAATTTGATTGGAATATCACTGTGAATGTATCAGATCCAATACGATCTGTACCTTATAAAAGGTATATTTAAGAGATAAATGAGATTAAAATAACAAGATTTCCTCTTGTGTACTTTATGTGCAATCTCCACAAAAGCATAAGCTCACAGCTTGTTCAATGAAGTCACTAAGCTGCCATTCTTATCGCCGTTCTAACAAGAAAAAAAATACCAAAAAAAGAACGTATGTAAGAGATAACGATATACATTTATGTATGTATATTTATATAGGTAATATCCGCAGCAATCAGGCAAAGAGAGGCGTGTCACAACTCGCCCTCCGCCCCTGCCAAAACCATTTTATAGCATTTGCGCTATAAAAACAACTCGAATAATATCACCAACAACAACGACAAACAAAAAATCGCATTTTCCATGCTGCGCCCGCAAAGTATGCAACATTTATTTTTAATGCTGCAAGAAAAGGTTAGAGAGAGAGTAAAGTGGAAACAAGCATTTTGCCTGGTTTTATGCATATTCGGCACATATAAATTTTTACGCGTTTAGAATATCAATTTGGTAGATGCGATTTGGCCATAAATGCTGCGTGAAACAAACAACAACAAACAGCAACAATAAATTCATGGCATATTTTACACACTCTCTCAGCGAGTGTGCGAGCGGGCTAGCTATAGATGTGCGTTCGCATTTATTTTATTTTCCCTTTTTTTTTGCAATATTTTTGACTGCAATGGTTTGGCTGTACTAACGTTTAAAAATTCATTTCGTTGTATGTTGATTTTCTGGGTTGTTGTTATTGTTGTCGCGTTTGTGACATGTTTTCCTGCGGTTTGTGAGCGTTTTTTAAGTCGCGCATTTTGGTCATTTGTTAGAGCGGTTTGTTGTTGCTGTTGTTGTTTTGAGTGGACATGTTGGGGTTTTTGTTTGTTAAATTAAATTATGCGGTTTTTGCACACAGTCAAGCACACACAATGTGCATTGTACATGGTATATTAAACAAATACGCAACTAATGAAAACCATTTCAGCAAAAATGGAAATTCAATTGAAAAATTGCAATTACAATGTTTATAATGCTGACCGCCAGATGTCGCTACAATTGACCGTATTTCCGCAACTAAACACCATCGTTTTTTTTTTCGTTTTGTATTTCTGCCTTGTCTCCAATTAAAATGAAATTTTAAACTAGCTTTATTCTCATTTGCTTTGACATAAAAGTCGAAAAACGTTCGGCTTGTGTTTATGGTCTTGGGGAGGGGGAGGGTTTTTTTATGGTTCTATGGCACTTTACAACACTAAGAACTAAAGCCCAGTACGACATTTTTGCTTTGTGCCTTAGCTAGGCGTTGGGGCAAAAGTTTTTTGCATGGCACTTGCAAAAAAAAATTTTATTAAGTGCTTTGAGCAGACTGCCCGAACAGCAGCAACAACTGTCCTCTCTCTCGCTCCCCTACGCTCCACACCCTTCTGGTGTGGCAATGAAGTGCAAATTGCAGCGTAAAGTGTGTTGGCCATTCTGCCTTGTTCAGTGCTACGACACCCCCACACCCTTGCAGCCACGCCTACGTGTTTCCGTTTTTCGACTTTTGCTTCTTTGTCACACGAGCATGGCAAAAGCAAAAAAGGAAAAATAGAATCTGCAAAAGCGCCCGTGAAGCAAAGTCACTTGCAGTTACAGTTACTAGCCAAGTTACCTCTCTCTTCTGTCTTTTGCTTTTTTATTCTCCTCTACTTGGATAAGTTTTTGGCGGCGTCCCTCCACACCGCGCAACCGTTTTCACCCACGCCTCGCACTTTTAATTGTTTCGAGTTTTTTTTTGTAGCGTTTTTTCAACTATTTTTTAGTTTCAACGCAGTTTTGTAGTGCAATTTGTTTCCGGCGACGCCTTAAAGTATGCACTGTTTCTATTATTTACTGTTTGACGCCGCACTATGGTTAAATTGTCCACATTTTTTGGCACTATTTAACAAATCAAGAACGAAGAAAGATATCTGATTTTGCTTGGTTGTCAACGCATCAGGACCAAACCTGGCAGTTAAGAATTTTATTATAATCTTAAGTCGCATAATGAACGTTATTGTTTTCCAAAATATCTCCAGCACACTTTCTCAAAATAAGTGAAGTTAGGTTTTTGACAACAAGAATATTACATAGCTTATATAAAAACAAAATACAATTTCATGTACTGCCTTGCACCAGGCCCCATCATTTTTGAAGATGTAATTCGCAAAATAAGTTAAGTCCAAACAAAAAAAGGTCCAAATTACCCATAGTGCGACGTCTCTGTGTTTCCCTTTTGTTCTTTGGGTGTATTATTGTGACTTCATCATTTAGTCATATATATTTTTCAACTATCGCAACGTACAGCCAATAATAAAGTTTCAGTTTGTGGATAAATGCAGTGCGAATAAATTGACATTTAATGTCTGTTGACATTGTGTATGAAAGTGATTTTAAATTGTAAGTCTAAGGTAAGATAATCAAAAATCGAATAAAGTCAATTTTTCATAGATCGTTTAAATGGTTAAATCTTAAAATTCAAAATATTTTGTATATAGATAAGTTTATCATAGTCAATATGCAATCGCAATAAACCCAATAAAGCACATAAATACAATTCAAAAACAACAACAAAATCTCTATACTTTATGTTATTTCATAGATAACAGCCTGCAGGGTTTGGTTTAAGTTGTTGTTGTTGTCTGGCAGTGCCAATCTTTTTGGGTGTACATATAGTTTGATTGGTAAAATCCACTCACATTATTTATTTGCACAAGCACAAACGAAATATTTAGTTCTCTCAATTTTTATCTGGCCATCGGTATTGGGTTTTTATTCGCTGCTGCTGTTGCGGTTCTGTTAAATACTTTTTAAATATGCCCAGCAAAAATATTCGAAATAAATACGAAAACCGCAGAGCAGGGAAAAAAAAACAATCAAACTACTATACATTTATATATTTACGTATTGAACGCATGAATAATATGGCAGATGACATGAACGACTGTTGATACAAGCGCACTGGGCAATTAATTGTGATATGTGAACTATGTTTATATTATGATCGGGCATATTGTGCTCATATTGTGACATACTGTTGCGTGCTGTGCCTTATCAGTAACAGCGAGAAGCAGGCAAAAATAAAGCGCTTCTTGCATGCGACTTTAAAATGTAATATAAATAACAAATTCTGCCAACAGAGTATAAAATATAAAACAAAATAAATTTAAGCCTAGATATGAAAAAACTTTACATACGAAAAAATAAAACAAGGAAACAAACTTGGGGGCAGTGAAGTGAGGGTTTTTCATCATTTTGTTAGCATGAAATTTGTTGAAAAAGGTTAAGTTGTAATATTTCGTCACCTTTGGCTTACAAGAAGAAACAGTAGGAGTACGAAAAGACAAGAAGTGAGGGATAGGAGTGAGAAAAGGCAAAAGCTGTGCATAATTTAGCGCATGCAGCTGACAAACAGAAGAAGACAGACGCCTGAATTCAACGAGTGCCCCGTAATGTATGCAACAGTATACGCATACACATAACAAAAAAAACAAAAAAAAAAAAAATACACTGCTCTATTACCATAACACACAGACGTATGATTATGTGTGTGTGTGTGAGGGCAAAGGAAGTCACTTTAACGATGCGCGAGTAAGTAATAAAAAACAGAACGAAAAAAAAATACACATAGGTAGCAGAGCTAGATGAAACAGGAAGAGCCAACAAAATGGCGCACATTTGACTTGCTCCCTTACATGTTGGTGTGTTTGTGTATGTATGTGTGCGGATTGTTAATGCGCGCAATGAGACAAGCTAGACGAACAAGACACACACTCACAGAGAGATAGAGTGTGCAATGGGGATGACGTTCTACCTGTTCGCTATGCCAACTCATCACTGTAGCATATCCGTCCCAGTCACCGCCCTCTGCTTCACTCAGAAACCAAATCCTTAGATGAGAATGTGGAGTTTCTGGTCATAAGCATCGCTGAGATTGTGCTCCAGCAACCACAAGCAACAATTTCGTTATATGTGTGAGTGTGTGTGTGGATAATGTTGGATACCAACTGCTTCCAGGGCAACAGTTTGGCTTATACCTTATAACTGAAGCAAGCTGGATAACCGTATTAGGTTGATAAGAGTAAAATTGGCTTACAACCGCTGAGTACTTAAACATATTTTAAATGCTTTTCTTATAAAAAAAATGTTCATTTATGTATATCTAGATCTCTATTTAAATTTGGTAGATTTTTTCAATTCTAGTTTTTAAAGCTTGAAATGAATCAGAAAACTGCGTGCTCAGCATCCAGTGTAAAAAAAAGAACATGCACTAAGTCTATCATGGCTTAGCATCATCTATTTACCTATCCAGCTATCTGGTTTCGGATGTTGGACAATGTTTGCATTTCTGGTGCCGGATTGCTGCTGACCAGCGACGTCGTCTAGCGGCTGTTTCTTGTTGCTGATTGTTTGCACAGCGGAAGCAGCCAAAATAGAAAGGAAAAGCAACAAAAATAAAAAACGAAAGCCAAACACACGAAGAACACCTAACAGAGGGAATGCAATTTGATTGGTTTTGTAGCCATTCGGGACTGGTCATCATTTCTTTGGACCTCACGAGTTGATGTTCTTCGTGTTTGTTTGCTCAGGCTTTAGTTTTAGGATTTCTGACTCTTTTTTTTTTGCTGGTGTTAAGGCAAATGTTTGGCGTTGCGAATTGAAAACGAAATTCGCTGACTTTCGGTTGGCATTTTTGGCGCACAAGTGAAATTATGAGAAACAAAAACGATGATGTTGAAGAAGCTGATGATGATAGGTAAGGTAGGGAAGGCAAGCGAGGTAGAAGGAAAATAAGGTACATGTGAGACTAGGCAGCAGCAATTGACGGAGGCAAACGTGCTAGAGATGAGAAAATATGACAGCCAGACATGCAGAAAACTGTAACAAATGTTCGGAGAGAAGCAGAAAGAGAACGGTAAGAATGAGCGGCAGGTAGATAAATTGCATACATAGTCGCTGCTAAGGGAGTTGCTGCTGCCGCTGCAGATGAAGAGCAATGTGCAGCTTATGAAATGAAACAAGTGTAACACACATGCGAAAAAGCGAATTGCGAAATGTGCTACAGCAGCAGCGGACATGATGGCAGCGGCAGCTTGGCAAATTTTGCTAGCCTAGACAAAATATATATATGTATGTATTGGTACAGTAAGAGAAGCCTGATGGTTGCCATATCATTGCAAGTGTTTGGTTGTCTATGTTTTTTTTGGTTCCCTCTTCAGTCTGATTGCGCGCCTTGCCTCTATGATGAAGCGGAAATTGCTGTTTTTCTTTTTATTCCAACATGATTTCCTTTATTTGCTTCGGCAAACGAAACACAACGAAACGAACGCAGCGGAAATAAAATCAAAATGCAAAAATGGCGCATTTATCAGCCAGCTGCTTCCTTAAATATTTTATATAATACAAATACACAGACATAACAAAAGCCTTGAAAATAATTCACAAAGTAGCCAAAAAATTGCAAACGAAAATTCTTAGAATAATATTTGTTTGAGCCTGAATCGACTTATGGTCTAACTTTGATAAACTTATTTTTTTTTTTCCATTACATAATACAGCTTTTACTAAAACAATTGACAAAGTTCGTCAATTATAGTATGTATTGAATCTATGAATTTAATGCAGTTTGTGTTTCTCAGAAAACTATCTTTAACCAAGTTGAAGCATCTCTGTTATAGTTTGTCTAGTTTCTAGCAAAGCTTATAATAATAAATATTGTACAAATTCTAAAAGTTTATAATTCTATTAACAAATTAAATACAGCTCAAACCAAAATATCGTTAACAAAACCGAAAAGGCTTTTAAGTCTACAAGAAACATTTACAATAAACTTGTGGCGCTGTTCGCTTCTAATAAGCTACTCAGCTACTAACATCAGCCAGAAAAACTAAAACTGTTTTGCTAGCCACAATCCTTGCTGACCAAAAAACAACTAAGTACGAGTGGTACTTGGTAGATAACCTTACCTACCCGCCTCCTTTCAATCCCACCCATCAGCACTGAGGCATGTCCACGCCCTGAATATGAATCGTTTTTGGCGGTTTTTATGTGGACAACTGGAGCGTGGGTGGGTTGTACCTGGTCTCGGTGGTTTCAGAATTTGTTTGCGGTTTTTCTCTCTGAAGCGGGCGGCAGCAAAAAGCATAAAGGAGAAAGGAGAAAGAAAACGGAAACCTTTGTGCCTCGCCATTGCAAATGTGTGCGGTTATACTGCTTTCATTGTTGTTGTGGGTTGTATTTTTTTATTTTTGGGCCGTGGGGCCCATCTAAAGTCTAGACATTGCCATTTCCGTTTAACGTGACTGCTCTGTCCAAACTGTTTTGCGCCGTAGACAAAAAGTCAAGAAACTTATGAATAGACCACCCTCCGAGTGATATCCCTATCCCTATCATTACCATCATCATCAGCGAGTTCGCCATTTGCATATTGGTGACAAGCTTGGCAGAAACAAAAAATTTAATGTAGTAAGCCCTATTCGGATTCAAAAACGAAACAAAGCGAAATGATCGCAAATTGTTCTTTTGGCTGTTAACTGTTGCCCCTTTTTTTAATGTTTCTATTTTTGAAACTGTTTTGCTTATTTTTTATTATTATTCTATGCTTTTTATCCACTCCTTCTGAAGTAATTATAATTTTTGAATGTTTTTTATTAATTTATTGCCATTTTAAGAATTACACTTGGCTGCGCTTGTAATTAATTTCAGTTTTCGTGGCTAATTTGGGGCTTTATTCGGGACACATGGCTCTATGCATATTGTATCCTTTTTTTCTGCCCAAAAATGTACACTGTGGTTTTTAATTTCAGCTGCAGCTTTTTAGGCAAAAAAAAAATACGTAACGTTGCACTGTTGACATTAAAATCCAATTTGCAAAACGGCAATTGCAATAAATATCACAGTGCAAACAATGTGCATCAGTAAAAAATAATTGAAAACTAGCAGATACTCTATAATAAAGCATTATTGCTTTTATCAAGATAATAATCACATTTGCAGAATAACATATCAAATTTATATAAAACTTTATATGAAAGCTTATTTAATATCAACAAATAAGATGTTAAAATCCATAACTAGTATCCCCATTTTATAGCTCTATCACACAATCTATTGCACTTGTCAGTTGCAGACTTTTTTATAACTTTTTTTTTCAGCCTGTAGTTGATTATTATGAATCGCCAGGTGCGCATAGGCTAAAGCAAATGATTTACAAAATGTAAACTTAACGCATTGCCCCGTCACTTTTTTGTCGTTCACAGCCGTCGTTTGTTTTTAAAATCAACATAGAGCCATGCAGCTAACAGGCAAGTTGTTTTACACTCTTTCTATGCATAGACATGTACAAAATGCATTGGGTAGAGCGTGGTAGGGAGGCTCTATGGAAGAAAGTGCATGCATAGTAATATTATTGCCAATTTTGCAATGTTTACAGTTTGCAATGGCTGTCAGAGAGCTAGGCAGCGAGGGAGGGCGCAGTGCGGAGATGAAGGAAAACAAATTCGATTGCAAATTGAATTTTTATTGAATGTCGGCGAAGGAACCAAAACGAGGCTCAAAGCGCGAACCAAACTTGGCGGCGGCTTTTCTTGTTGTCGATTTGTTTGGCTGTTTATTTTATATTTTTTCTACATTTACTTTGACACATTTTTGCCCAGCGTAAAGCAGAAAAATGCCGCCCGCTTTGCCATCAAAGGCTTGCAACGAAGCAAGCAAAATACGAAGTTGTTTTTTTTTTTTGTATTTAAAGCTGTCAGTTTGAATTAAGGTTTGCACACAACAACTACATGTAATTTGTAGTTGTATATACAAATAGCTTATAACAGAGTTTCGCACTTTGTTTTTTATGTTTGTAGTTTTTGCAACGCATGCAGCAAGTTGTTTATCGCACCGGAAATGTTATAGGAATTGCGCTTATCAAGTGCCAGCCAGCAACAACAACAACAACAAAGTACTACAATAATAACTCAACTCGACGTCGCCTCTGACCGACTTTTGCCTAGCAGTTTTTCTGTTTTGTTATAATTAAAATTCTGCCTGCCACTGTCTGCTGTTTAGACTATGATATATATGAAAGATATAAGTTTACAATATATACATATATATGATATGCATAATTCTGATAGTAAAAGTTAAACGGAAGTCAACTTTTTAACTTAGCTGCATAGCAATTTATTTATTGCGTTGGTAGTTTTTGGTGAAGTTTGTTTGTCTGTTTGTTTGTTGGACGCTCCAGCATAGGTTAGGTTCAGGTAAACATCATATAAAACTTACCTAAAAGAGAAGAAAACAAATTTAAAAAAAAACAAATTAGCCTTGGAATTTATTTAAGATATAAAAGGTTTTAAGGCAGAATAAAGTAAGCTTTTTAGTTATGTTTTCTAAATAATCTCTTATGCTATGCCTTTATGGCTTATGCTCTGAAGTGAAAGTTAATAAGTTTTTATAAATGCCCAGCAAAGAGACTCAGCTGTAAGACCATCTTCTTTCTGTCTTTTGCCTTGAGGCGTTTCTAAGCTTGTAATTGCATTTGGAGCAACGACGACAACGCTGCCAACAGGCGGCTAGATGAAAAATAATTAAAAGCAATGACAACTTGGTTTTACTTTGTCACACACACAAACACACACACACATGTACATATAAACTCGAATCCCCAAACACGTCGCTCACATTTCAATTTACGCATGAAAATGTCATTTCCGACTCAGAGACGTTTGGGAGAAAGTGAAAATTTGCATGCTGGAATGTTTTGTGAAATAAGTAGACGAAGAAAATGAGAAACGGAGGCTGACTGGCCTATTCCCAACTAGTCTGCTTCTACATCCCAGCTGTCTAACCGTCTGTCTTTCTGTCTTTCTATTTGTCTCTTGCCGCGTTACGAACGCCAAAAGTGTAATAAAATTAAGAATTCCAAAGCTGCCGTGACAAATTTTTTTTTTCTTTACATTTATACGGTTTTTTTTTCGTTCCTTTACGCAATGAATGGCAAACGCGCCTTGGACAAACTGCGGGCGAGGAAGAGAAGTGTGGAACGATGAGCGGGTAAAGTGGAAAGAGTCAGTGAATGAGTGAAGCATTACTGACAGCTCACGACAGCGACGACGACGTTGAGTGCCAATTTTGTGCTAAAGAAACCTCTCATAGTTTTAGGGCTTGAGGGGAGGACGAACTGACTGACTCCCACACACAGAACTGATGCTAGTGTACCAAGTATATTAAGCCATAAAATTAGTGCGGCCGCGTGCAGCAAACAGAATGTGGGGAAGCGGGTGCGATGCGGTGCTGTGTACGTGAGCAGCATTAGCGAAACGAGCAAGCTTGAAAGAATATGAAATTTGTTTATTTGTGATGTATCGCATAATTAGAGGGCAACACAAAAAGAGACTTGGCATCAAAAGATTAAAGAGGGTGGTTGGCGTGCCAAAAATGAATGGATAATTATAACTGAACTTGAAACTAAGCTGCGCTTTGATTATTATTTAGATACGATAAGTATCTAATAATATCCTAAGATAACTTTTTGATATACGATTTAAGAACAATATCAAGTTCTTTTCTTGTTTTAACTTTAACTGTCAATATCTAAGGATCTTTTCGTTTGAGAATACTAAAACTTTTCCCAAATGTCTATTCATTTAAATTATACAAAATGTGCGTTAAACCAGCTGTCAAGAACTTATTTTGTATTATCAGACATCAGTCTGGCAAAGTTAATTAGTATGCAAGGGACTGTGAGAGACTTTCGACAGATGGTTTTGAAAAGTTATGAAAATGCTGATTGACTGTCTGAAATATAAATGAGTTTGCTGCAATCATAATCACACTATGATAATGAGCACTGCTTATGAATTATATTACAAGAACTACACAAAAAGTAATTCCCCCTGCGTCATGACAGTTGACAGCAGCAGCCAAAGAGAAATGTTAATCAGGTCATCTATGACATTTATTTTTTTTTCTTTTTTGATTCGGATATTATGCAATCAAACGCAAACGCAGCATGCTCTAGGTGATGCTGATAATGATCTATCAGATGATGATGGTTATGTTAATGTTGAGAGCGTCGTTCGGTCTTGATGTTTGCAGCCCACACAACATTTGTCAATTTAAATGAGCCATAAGCACATTTCGCCAATTTTTATGATTAATTAAGTGTCTACATTAATTGCAGTCGAACATGAAGCAAACACGAACACGAACAGCACCCGAAGCAGCAACAAGATGACCGGGGCGATCTCCTTACCCCTGCTGTAGTTGCCACTACTTTTCTCTGATGATGCCCCAGCAATTTGCTGCTAGGTTGCGCGCATTGGCCAGAACAAATTGCAAAGCAATCGCCAGCAAAAACCAAAAAAAAAATAAAGAACCATACAGACGCCCATTTGCAGATTTTTCGTGCATTAGTGTGAGTATTTCAATGAGAGTGCGGTAACACTCAAATGAGTGTGCTGCTATTTGGGTACTTGACCATTTGTGTGTGCAACTCGCACATGTTGGCAACTTTTGAAGCCAACAAACTGCAGCTAACAAACAAACACTCTTATATCGCTTGCATAGTTTGCCTAGTGGCATAAACTTTATTTTTGGTCAGGTTTTTATCAGGTAGTTGTGGCCTTTGACTCTCAGCAAACCCAAAGTTTGTCGTTGTTGTTGACCAAACAGTTTGGAGCTAAGCCAATAGATTTTTGCTTAACTTTATTTAAGCTAAGATGGCTTTAAGTTGATGCCTTGGCGGCTTCGCCTGGCTTAATTAAGTGCAACAAAATAAATGAACAAATTTTTGCGGCCACGTTCAAAGCTTATTAATAGGCGAGATCCAATGAGGCATTTATTATAGGCCACAATACAAAACAGAAACTTTATCAACAACGCCAACAAGCTGAGAACAATAAATAAACATGACATTGAAACAGAAGACAGGCAGGCCCAGTAGCAATAATAATTACTTGAAAAACCAGTAGAAGAAAAAACAAAACAACAAACTCACAAAAAAAATGGTATTTGGTATTTACTCGCAACATAATCATAATAATCAACATAATAAACATCATTAACATTAGCTAATTGTAAACAGAGCACGTAGCAAATATAACAGAAGCAGCAAAGTACTACATAAAATAGTAATCATGTGCGCTGTATAATAAATAAATATATCTTGGGAACATTTAAAGCTAGGAAGCTGAAATTTAAAGCACTTCAGAAGCATATAATGTTCGGCAGAGTGTAAATGCAAACAATTCTGAAAGAAAACATGAAAACAAGAGTTCATATCTTCTGTCCTATACAAATCATTTATTTATTTTTTGGCAATGCCAACAAACAGCTGCATAAACATATCAAAAATGGGGAGCAAAAAATGTACTTATATGAAAATTGCTTATAACTTATAACGTAATTAATATGAATGTAATTTGTTAAAGGCTTCAGCAGCAGCCCAGTCCAACCATCATAAATAATAATAAATTGTAAATCATTGACAGTGCTCGCTTTGCTCAAAAGACAAAATGTGCAACAAAGTGACAGCTGCAGAGAGAATGGCAGAGCGAGAGAAGCGACCAGAAACTAGGTAAGGAATGTTGTGGTAATATATGAGGTAGGCGGTGAAATGGTTTAGTTGGTTCTATCCTAAGCATATGACAAGCCAACAACAACAACAACAACAACAGCATCAGGCATAGCTCATATAATTTATGACAATTATGAAAGCAACGAGAGAGACACACAGAGAGAGAGAGAGAGAAAGAGAGAGTCAGTCTCTTGATCCGCCTGCTTATTATAATTAGCTACAAAATTGCACATGACTGCAATAAATGTTTCAATTATTTATAATCTCATCCATGTGCATATGTGTGTATATGTGTGTGTGTGTGGTTAGCAAGCCATCCCCTCTCACACTTGGCAATTGGACCCGTCTGTCTGCGGTTATTGCGCATTAATTACATACAATTACAAATTACAATATGAAAGTTTTACAAAAGTGTTTGGCAAAAATGTTGAAACAGAAATAAAAAAGGAACGCAACTTAATTCTGCACATAAATCACTTTAATTAAGCTTTTAATCTACGCAATTAAACCCTAAATATGAAGAAACATGCTAATGCTGGATCTTGTGGCAGCTTCTCATCATCTTGTATGTTCACTTTTGCCATGTACAAAGTAAATTAAACTGCCTCAAAACTTTTAATGAGCAGCGATTTATTAAGTGCCCCCGCCCCAAAAGCGAAACAAAACATAAACCCAGGCCTGTTAATGAATAGGCAGAAAAAACACTCAAGCCGCTACCTCGACTTCCTCCAAAATGTATCGATCCATTTGTTTTGACCATAAACAAATTGTGCGTAATTTATCTCTCAACGGCATTTATTTAACATAAATATAATGCGTCTGGAAAAAAACAACAAACAAAAGCTCTATCAATTGCCTTAAAATATATGCTTAGTTAGCATTTACTCTGTAACAAATTACTGTTCTACCTCGAACTGAAGGTGAAAACAATTGGGGGGAAGACACAAGTTTCTTACCTAGATTGATCTATAAATTGTTCAAAAGAGAGATTATATAGCGTAAACTCTGAGATTTTACAGGCAGGTATATGTAATATTTATGTAATTGTATTGGTCTCAGTTATTGGTCTCAAAAATCGAACATAAAGGAAACTTTCTTTAACACATTCATTGCGTACAGGGTATTAAAAAGCATTAAACTTGAATTGTGTTTTTTTTTTTTGTGGCTCGTCTCTAATGATGAGCAATGAACGCCCAAACAGACAGACAGGCAAGTCAGTTAGATGGATAAATATCTGAATAGATGAGGCGCATAAATGGGATAAATAAAATGATAGAGGAAGAGGAGGAGAAGGGTAGTAATGGTAATGAGCTGTATGTTGATTTGATGTACAGCACGCAACAAAAGCTTGTCAAATATTTGTATATTGTTGGTTTTTTCAGCTTTCTGTTAATTTTTATGCGCACAAAATTACGTAAAAATTAAGTTGCAATTAACTGGAAATTATATCGGTAATTATGCATATGAAAGTCATAAGCAAATAGGCAACAGTAATTGCGTTTTGGCAACAAAAACAAAGCAAACAAATTGTTTAAATATCGTCAATGGCGCTGAATTAACAAGCCTTATTGCCTTATTGTTCATTCAACTAAACTGGTTCAATTGAACGGAAATCATGCTGAAAACATCAACTCAAATGTGTTTAGAATTGTAAAATTGAGTGAAACATAGATGATAAGCCATTATTATATTATTGTTATTACAGGCTTATCTTTGAAGCATTAGGAATATAAATAAATAACTTTAACTAGCATTTAAATATCAGAAAATAAGGACAAATGTTTAAATTTTATGTACACACGAAATACGCGGGTCGTTTTAAAAACAGAACACAATACGCATCATTAACTGACAAATGTTTTATTTAACTTAAATAAGTTTTACGAACCCCATAAACAAATGTATTTAAAATAGTTTTTTTTTATACTATTATGACTACTAAAAATTTCTAGTCAAAAGAAATTTAGGCAATTGCCAAAACACACATTTAACAACCAAATATTCATTTTTCATATTTAGCTGCTTTCTATTTTTATGATTAAATGGGAACAGAAGATTTACAGCATGTAAAAATATTTTTTTTTTACGTATTATGACAAAGAAAAAAGCAAATCTTGTCAACTATTAACTACAGAATAGAAAAACAAGTGTAAACACAAATTGTGTGAAATTATTTTTTTGTTTTTTGTTTTCACTTAGTTGCTTTTGGCAATTGTCGCACTTACAACACGAAGAAGAAGAAAAGTGACAGCAACAACTATGCAGCTAGCAACTAAGCGCAACAACTGAGGCGCATCGAAAATGCTAATGAATGTGATTATGCTGCCATTTGAATGTTAAACAATTGTTTAGCGATTAGTCAGGCGTCAAAAGCGCAGACAACAAACGTTTATATCTACAGCGGCAGAGGGACAAGGTGACAAAGGAGATTGCTTTGTTGGGAGGGTCTCATGATGATAAATTGTTGTAAAAGTGCAACACAAAACGGCGCCCAATTTGATGCCAAAAGTTTTGCCATCAAGCGCGCCAACAGCAAGTGAAAAAGTAGCAAAAATTACACATACGCCGCGTGTGTTGCGGGCTAAAGTCCTAGTCCTAGCAAAGTTTAAAGCTTTTGACAAACGCCGCTGTGATGCTGCGAGTGTGTGTAAATGTGCGTAGCTTTGACACACACTCACCACGCAAGTAGAAGGTAAAAAATCTCACACCTGGCCAACCCGTTTAAAATACCGCAGAATGTGTTTTTTATGCATTTTTTTTTTTTTAGCTGCTGATAAGCGCAGAGACAAGCAGCACGCTCCAAGCCACCCATCCACCTAGTTGCCTCGCTAAGCTGACAGCTATAGAGACATTAATGTGACGAGGGTTTTGGCGGAGAAGGGTTTGAGGTTAAGGTGGCTGCTCTCTACACGTAAAAGTTGCAGAAAATTACATCACGGGCACTGAAAAAAAAAAATCAGTTCTTGTCTGTGTCTGCCAAAGTAGATAGAAAAAGGTGCTGAAATCTGTGCAAGCGTGCTATAAAAATCCAAACCTCCGCATACCGAAATCCTTACCCCGAAACCTAACCTAACCCCAGTGGAACTGTTTGCGCGTATCACTTGATACGAGTTGTGCTTCTGCTGCCACTGCTCCGGTTTGGTGTTTTCCTTTACTTCAAGTTGCACGTCATATGCTTAAGATTTATACAGTTACGTGTCTAAACGCGTTTTCCTATTAGTTGTATACTTTATACGTATGTTTATAGCTGGTTGCTGCTTCCTCAAATAGACAAAGTTTTGATAAGCAGCAGACATCCGCATTGTTTGCTTAACAATTAGTTGAGCACACCTCTTAAAAGTCAGATTAGTCTGATTGTTAAGATCTTGAATGATTACCTTGCTTTTTCCTTAGAGTTTCAACTTGAAGAGTTTTCAATGGGGTTTATATTAGCTTATGTACACATAGAGACGCAATGATAAGAATTTAATTGTTGATCCTTGACGATAAGGAAATAAGGTAAAAATTTGAAAATGAATAAGCTAAAAAACTCGATATATATACTTACTCATACTTAAAGACTTATTATTATAAAATCAATTGTTTCCATTCCTTCTATAAATGCTTTACAAAATTTAATGCATATTGCGTCGATGTCAATGTTTTAGCTATTTTTTTCCTTGTTGTCTAGGTTATAAATAGACAATTGGTGTATGGTGTCAATATTGACAGCGCAATTTACGGCGACATTGAACCAAAGATAGAGATAAAATTCTAACTAACGGGAACAAACACAGCTCCCATCCCCACCCACTGCTTGCCTGACTGAACATAGAGTATTTGATGTTGGTGAGATAAGAATGTTTGTCACTTGTGGACACTTCTGTCACCCAACCCTTTACCAACGAAATCAAAATGAACAATGCAATGAAATTAACTTTTGGTGTTGCAAGTTTTTCAACACAAGTTTAGATTTCGTTAACTCAACATTAAAAAACAAGTGGTTGTTTGACTTTTCTATGATAGTCAATGGAGATAGATCATATATTGATTCGGCAGGTAAATAGAAAGGGAGAAAAGAAGAACACTGCCTTGATTCTCATTGAATGACATAGTCTATAATTGATTTTTAGCCGAAAACGCTTCAAACTGAACAACTAAACTGACAATGACAATCAATTTCCATTATTGTTCAGCTCGGCTAATTGAAAGTTGTTGAGAGCTCGTCGTAGTCGTTGTAGTTGTTGTTTGAACCGTATCGATACGGTATATCAACACTGATGATAGTAAGCCGCCTCCTTTAGAGAATCTTACCGTCGTCTGCTTGTTGTGTGTTCTCATTTCCTGTAGTTATTGTACCCATATCAAATATTGATGTTTTTTTCAGGTTTTTTTCTTTAAATAATTCAATTTTACAGCATACTTTTCGGTGCACCCAAAAATAAAGAAACAACAACAAAGAAGAAACACACAAGGGTAATACAAATATAAAAAAAAAAACAAGCCACAAAATCATACACGAGAGGTGGAAAAGTTCTCACACAGTTGCGCGTCTCCACACAAATATATTAAATTTCGATTTGGGGCAAATCGAACTCTGACTGCAAGGACTTCAACTCTCAAAATCCGATACCGAAATCCATGAGCACGTGCGTTAACCTTTGACATATGAGCTGGCTGGCGACCATCAAACATATTTTATGTTTTAAGGATAAACGGAAGAGTGAGAAACAGAGACTGCGACAGAGAGCCACACAAAGAGACAGCAGACACACACGAAAACGTTCACGGTTAGATGCATATAAAAAAGAAATTCATATAACACATACAGCTCAGACACAATTGGGCAGTGAGAGGGGAGCGGAGAGGAGAGGAGAGGTGTGCTTCTTGTTGGCAGACAAGAAATCACGTTACACCACTGTTAGGCAGGCGTCTGCCATAACAGCAGCAGAGGTAGGGACACTGCAGAAGGGACACATATCAAAGTTGTCCTCAGAGAGAAGGAGAGAGAGAAAAAAATATGTTGCTACTGGGGGAAAAGAAAAGCGAAACACGACCATCTTTTTCGTATTCTTTCGCTCTCTGGGGAAATCAAAACAGATCAAAATGTCATCTTTAAGAGCTTAAATTTGTGTACAATTGCCGACCATAAAACCTGAAAAAAAAATGAAGCAGAAAATAAGCTAAGCAAATCGCTTGCAACAAAGGTGTCACATTGTCCGTCAGCTATCTCGCTTGCACACTCTATTGCTCTTACTCTGTCTATCTCTTGCAAGATGTCACAGCTAACATGATAAGAATATATAGACACGTGGTTTAGTTTTGCGTCTGCTTCTTCATCTCTTAGTGGGTTAGTCCCAAAGTCTGCCAGTCAGTCATAAAACTCAACGAGTTGACTTTCCCATATTTCTGTTGTTGATGTTGAGAAAGTGTCAAAATACGTTTGCTGTGTGAGCTGTTTGTGTGCTATAAGAGCTTAGGATTGTCAATCTGACATAGTATATTTGATAATATTTGGTTTGGTGAAAGGTGCAAAGTTGAGCTGAAAAGTTCAGATTAGGCTGAATGGCAGTGATTGAGTTGATTAAAAACAAACAAAATGTCAAGAAATGAAAATAATTAAGTTTAAATCTGCATAGAACAGAAAATAAAATAAACTTATATAAAATGTGAATAATTTATTGAAATTCCCTAAGAAATAATTGAAACAAGAATGTTTTAGGTTCTTTTTATGCCTTTGCAAAGCGTATTTAATTCCGTTTAGAATTGATTGGTAATCATTTCTGGCACTTGACACCCCACACAAAGAGCATAACAATTTGCAATTGTACAGAGTGCAGACAGAAAACGAAACCACAAAACACAAAGAACTTTTTATTCGGCTAATAGTATGTGTAGCAAAAAAACAATAGAATGCATTTGAACTTTGTTTGCAGCAAATGTCGCAGAAAACAAAACACAAAGCAAGTATAGCAGACAACAACGACAACAAAACCTTTTAAAAGCCATAAAAAGCAGTTCAATTCAATTCAATTGAGCTCGACTTAGAAAAAAGCTAATTCTAATAAGACAACATCAAAATGTGACAGAGAATGGTTTCATTTTGCAAATAGAGAAATTCAAAACCAGCGACCGAAAAATACTCAATAAACTGAGTTGAATGAGTGCAATTGAAGACCAAGTTCCCTCCATCTGTAATCCGTTTAGCATATGAGTAAGAAGATATGAACTGATCTGCATCTGAGTCTACAAGCAAACATAATAAGCCCAAACCAAAGCAAATGCTTTGATTTTCACAAGTGCCAGAGAATTGAAGGCTTTTCATGCATTCAGTTGAGTCGTATAGGATCGAGCGGGTTTATTTATTTTTCTTTTTTTATTTCTTTTGTGGGCCGGACGCAGCACGATTCAACGCTGAGTGTGAGGGTGACAAAACCTAATAAAATTTAATTAAACTCAATCAAAATCCATTTAAGGCGCACACAAAAAGCAAACGAACAAAAACCCAGCCAACACTCGATTGCCCAGACTATTCGACATACGAATATATATTCCAGAAGTGAGTAAGTGAGAGGAGATGCAGATGGAGGTGGATGCTGTGAGTGATGGGGGCACACACTAACACACACACACACACACACAGTTGTGGGTGCATTGCGAGTGGTCTGCTTTAATTGAATTTTCAGTGCGATCCGTCTCTCGCTCTTAATAATAAAGTAAACTGCAAAAACGGAAATGAAAATGATGTCATTTGTTTTGGATTCTTTTTTTTTTTTATATATATATTCTCTCATAAGCAAATAAATACACCTACACACAGAGGCAGAAAGAGAGCGCTAAACGAATGATGAAAATTAATTGAAATGCAGGCAAAGCTGTAACTCTTGACGGACAAAAGCTGATTAGCAGCGAGGCAAGCAGGCAGGCAACAAACACGGCAAATGTAAAATTTAATTAATAATTGCAACAATTGTTATGAAACGATTGCTATGCCACACAACCAAGGCTACTTTCACATAAACAAGAGATGCACTTCAACTGCACTTGTATGTACACTAAACAAAACCAGGTCGAATGTTATGCTATCTATCAATATATTATTGAAAGAAGTTAAGATTTGTTAAAATTTTCTCTTTGCGGCTGCACTTTATTCAACATTTCTTTAACTTATTTAACAACAACATTGAATTTATTGAAATTCAACCTAAACCTACTTTTTGGACTTTAGAAAGCATAAAAACTTTCCGTTTTATTCGCTCAGTGCACTCTCCATCATACATTCATAAATGGATGATTTCCACTGTCATGTTGTACAATAAGCTGCTGCCCCCTGTTTGTTTGTCTCTCTGTCTGTCTATTGGATCTGTTTGTTTGCTTAATTTAATTTACCCAACACAATGTTGAGGGGGTTGCTGATGACCGATGTTGATAATAACAAGAGCAAGTAAGAGCATGAGCTGTAGACCTAAAGAGTGTTCAGGGGCGCAGTTTGAGTAGTTAGGTAGTCGACGGAGGGAGGGGTTAAAGAGGTCAATTTACTTGTTAGCGCACAAATCAAAGCGCTGTGTGAATGCAAAATTCAGAAGTGAGGGTAAGGACATTACCACCAGCGTAATAGATTCATATATAATATGCTAGTCAAGAACACCCCTAACAAGTGGGCATCATTTGAGTTATGGCAGCTACTAAACTGAACGAAGAGATGGGGGCAGTAAGAGGCGGAGGGTTTTGATATTTCGATTGGGTTGCGTTTTGTGTAGAGTGCTCATGTTCTATTCTAGTTTAAATTAGCTGTCAAATTAGGCTGCCCGCTTTTCCAGCTACATATATTTTGTTGAATATATATAAATATATTAACACACACTTGCCAAATGCAGGCTACACAAATATTTACAAGTATGTATATAGTATATTTTAATATACATTTAGTCTAGCATCTTTTCATTTTCAATTTTTCCATATTTTTCGTTCCATCTCTATGAATATTTTCGTTTGTCATCGTTAAAAACTAAAAACAAATCTCTCTCTGAAAGTTTTGGGAGAAAAAATTAAATTTTTCCAAATTATAAATACATTTTTACCTCAGCTGCGCAGCTGCGACGCTGGCAGCGCAGCTTGAGTGCAGGTGTGCGCCAATATATTTTTAGTACAAACGACGAAAAAGCGACGTCGACGTCGCTGCGCACCGCTCGCGTGTTTTTAAAAATACAGAGATATATTATTTTTCGATATACGTATAGTTTTCTTTTTCTTTTTTTGGCTTTCGACTGTTAAGTGAGTAATTAACAAGAAAAGCAAAAAACATACCTAATACATATATACTGCAGATGGATGGAAGTGTACGAGCAAGGCGAACGCAGCGTCGGGTTTGGTATGGGGGGCAAGGGATCTGTTGCTTGCAGGTCAAACCACAACAAGAACTGTGCAGAACGAAAACGCCATTTCACATTAACTAGACATTAATTATATGCCTTGAACCAAAGAACTACAGCAGAATGGAAAGGGAAGTATGAAGTTGCAAAAGATATATAGATTTAAGAAAGAAAACAACAACTTCCTACAGTCAACAGAATTCGGAACAGCAGCAGCGAAATACAATAATTATTATTATTACTATAAGTATTGTAGTAAACACACACACACACACGAACACACAAATGATATTCCGGTATATTTTTTACTAAATTTAGCTCAAGGGAATATTTTTTTAAATTAATTTTTTGCTACCTGCTTTTATTAAATTTTGGTTTTCTTGACTTTTTGTTTTCGTTAACTGTTACAGAAGGTTATAACGAATTGTAAGGAAAGTTGTGCAACGCATTAACAACAAATGAATCCATTTCAAGAAACATTTATTTTATTTTTTGGTAGGGCAGCTTAAACACATTTGAAAGAATTTTGGATTTATTCGAAAAATTCTCCTTATAACTTCGCTGAGCCAGATCTTACTGTTTATTTGTTTACCCTGAACCCATCCAATGGATTAAGACTACAATGGGTATCTCCCAGTCGATTGTTTTTACTTGTTTATATTTGTAGTTTAAACTTAAAAGCCGAAAAGCAACAAGCAGCTAAGTGAATGCAATAACACATTCTGCCAATTGATGTGAAATCCATTAACTTGGCTTACTGGAGTGCTGAAATCGTAACTTTCAAGGTAAAAATTTAAAATGGAACAATTTAAAACACAAGCTGAATTATTATTTTTATTGTTTGGTCTAAAACTGGAGTTCTTGATGTGTGTCAAGTCAATTATGTTTCAAGTCTGCTGTCAAAGATCTAATGTTGCAACAGATCAAACTTGAAGCAGGTTAAACAAAGAGAAAAGAAAACTTATTTTATGCTTGTGGCTAATAGAACTACATCGTTCCACTAACAAATGAAGTAACAACAAAACAAAAAAAAAATACTTATGCTTCAATTTGTGTTGGTAAAGTCAAAACACGCAGCTGAGAAACGAACGAAACTTACCTGAAACGAAAAATAGACAAAGAAAAACGAACATTAGATACATAAAAAAAAAGAAATATTACATTAAACGCAGCAGTGCATTGCACAAATTTTGTGAAACAAAATATCGTAAGTTTAAAACTGTAATAAAAACACAAAATTTATAAAGAATCCGCTATGCAATAAACTTAAAGAAAAGAGAGAGAGAGTTCATGTGAGAGGGGATTGATGAATATGTAAAAGTGGGTACAAGAATTTATGGCTATAAAAATGTTTATTGCCTGCGTTTTACACGCTGCACAATACACAGAAGAGAAGGTAAAAACTTAAATTGTGCCAACCAAACTACATATATATATAAATTCATATATATTTATATGTATGAGCCACTTCCCCCCATACCCTTACTTTTTGAGTAGCTCGTAGCTTTTTGAGGTAACAGTTGGCAGGTAGTCTCCAAGGGGAAGCTGCCGCCGCTTTGCTGTCACTTTGAATAATGCGTTTCCTCATAAATTGCTTTCGTGTGAAATGTGAAGCCCCCTCCCTCCCTCCTTACCCTTATCTAATTTTATTACTTGTTTATCCTCTCTTCTTTCTTTTTGAAAACCATTCATTTCTAATTAGCTGCAAGCTCTGTTGTGTCGCCGGACAGTGCTCAACACTTTTCATAAAGCTGCCATTTAATGAAAGTATCAAAATTAGTGCTCCCAAACGCTACATTCTTACAAAGAAAAATGTGTAATAATAAAAAGCGCGGTTGTTTGGGATGAGTAAGATGAGTGAAAGAAGAACCAAATGAAAAAGGCAACTCATGCGGTCGCTTGATCCTTCAAACGTGTAGGATGACAACTGCCTCAACTGTTGGCCCGTTTCGGCAGGGATGGCAACAGGAAAGAGACTTTGAAATAACATTTCGTCAGGGCAACTGAGAAGTAATTAAAATTTTACTTAAGACTACTTTGGGGTAAATATAAAGATGATATATCATTCGACTAGAAATATTAATATATAATAATTTCTTTAAAACTTTCTTAATAACATTTCAGGAGGATAAAACAAACTTACTTATGTACATACATCAATATGCACTTAAGTTATAATTGAAGCTGTTAGGTAGAAAAGGAAATTACTTTTTTGTTATATTGAAATTTTTATTAGAATTAATTTCAAAATATTTTAAATATAAATAAAAGTGCAAATATTATGCATTTCTAAATAATAAAAATAAATTTATCATTAAACATTTTGTTAATTTCGTTAGTTTTAATAGATCGAAAGCCCTTCTTCAAAGAATGACAGTTATTCAGTTCTATAATTACAATCTTATCCAGGACTAAGCCAGCTCTCGCCAAGCTGATGTGCTACCCTTCGGTTTGGGGCAACAACAAACAAAACAATGATGTTGATGCCACCCGGCAGCACATTGCATGGTGCACATATATTTTTTAATCAAAATTCTCTTAAATAATTAAAATGCAAATTGTGCGAGCATAAAAATAACAACAAGCAAGTGGCAGGCAATGCAATGCGATGACAACAACTACGAAACCGATGAGAAGGATGACACGCAAGGACGACAAAGCAACAAAGAACACACACACACACACACAGCAGCAAACAACAGAAGAGGAACCCTCCACAAGTCGCATGATATGACAACACAGGCAACAACAACTACAAATAATCATGATAATGCTCTGTTCTTGATGATGATGATGTTGATGATAATAATGATGTTGCAGAGTAGAACAACACGAGTTTGACAGTTCTTTGTGGTGTCCTGTCTGACAGCCACAACGTTGCGGTTGATATGAGGACAGCAGAGAGAAGAAAAAACACAACACAACGAAGAAGTGGAATAATCAAACCAACAAAACAGATCCCCTTTAAGTGTTGATGTTCATGATAGCGATTATGATTACGATTATGATTGTGATAATGATGATGATGATGATGATTTTACGCTGCCAGCTGCTACTGGGGAAGCCCACAATGAGTTCAAATAATATTTATATCACATGGCAAGTTCACTCTCAACACAACACTCATAGCCATTCCAAATGACTTCCCCAAAAGCCCCGAACCCGTTAACAAAGTTTGTCTCCAGGCACTCACACACACACACACACACGTGTTAAATTCATGGCACAAGCTATGCATGCACAAAAAAGGGTTAATTCTTTTCATCAACCCATCCCTACCTTGACATAAAAGGCTATACAAGCAAAGTGCCAGCGACACGTGCTTCTCAAGGCGGGATGGGGTATTAACTCTCCATGAATGTCAACCAAACCGCTCGATAGGGTCCTTGTGTGAATGTTGTGTTCATTAAGCTGCTTATTATGTTTGCACTTAAAAATTCACATGTGACTATGGAAACAAATTGTATGTGTGCGTGTGTTTGTGTGTCCTACAAATTTTTAGTTGTTTCGGTCGCTCGCTTTACTCTTTCCTTTTCTCTTACTCACGCTCTGTGTATCATTGCGTGTCCTTTAAAGTTGAAAATTATTAGCATACTTAAGGGCTGGTGCTTGAAGGTTTTGGAAAATGTAATTAGGACAATGGGACATGCCGCATTTTTATGTGTGTTGTAATTAATGTTTAATGCGGTTGTTGTTGTTGTTGTTGCCGATATGCCTGTTTTCTCAGCTGTAAACATTCAATGCAATTAAGCATGCCACATGTGTTGCCATCATTTTATTAGAGTATGAGTAATTTAAACCTCCATTTTTTTTATACAAATATTAAATTAAGACCATGAAATTTACATTCTCACTTATTTTAAAGGGGAAGGAGTGGACGCTGTGAAATGTGTGCGGTTAGTTGTGGCAAAAAAAAAAGAAGAAGAAGCAAAGCGAAAACTGTCAACCGCAAAATATTTCATTAGTCTTATCAAGTGGTTGGCATGGAGCCCTCATTTAAAATGTGTGAATTTGATTAGTTATGGTTGAAATGCAAAACAAATACTTTAAATTCAATAATACCTTTTGAGAAACTGTTGAATTTTAAAGAAATCTGTTTAGTAGGTTATAATTCTCTAGAATAATAATGCTTATATTTTAAATCGATTATTTTTGTTGTTTAACTTATTGTATTTTTATGTTCTCACAGAAAGTTTTTAAATCTCAACAGTTTTCATTCGTTTAGTACACTTTTTGTCTCGTTACGCTATGTACACCTTCTCTACCATAAATCACCCATAATAACGATTTTTTACCTTACTTACTCAGTGTCTGCCAACAATTTTGTACTGAATGGCTCACTGAACTTCAACCCAAACATTCCGAAAGTGTCCGCGGCATCAATGAAGACTTGTCTTCAATACAAGCTGGCGAAAAAACCAACAAACAAAAAAAGCAACTACTGGAAAAAGCGCTCAAAATTATGAACACAATAATGTTAATGTTCTCAACAAAATAATGATGGAATGAAACAAGGACTCAAAGAGAGAAAAAAAATTGCTACTTCTACAACTACTTTAAAAAAATATGAGTTTATAAGTAAATTTAGAGTCTGCCACAGACAAAGCGGGAAAAGAAGCAAGCTTGAGGCTTGAGCAGCTGAATGTTGTCTGATAAACACACACACAACGACACAAGAAAAGCAGACACAGCATACAGAAAAGTAAAGTAGAGAGAGAAAAGAAAAGGTAAGGGGAGATGTGGCGTCCAAGTTTATTTAAGCGAAAATGCAATTTTATGCTTTTTAATTGAGCGAATATGCGCATAACATGTGCCTCAAAAGAGTGGCGGAGAGGTAGAGGTTTTCAGGGAGTTGAGAGTATGTTTATTTGGGGCGGAGTTGGGTGTCTGATGCTGGGCGTCAAGTTGATGAGTTTGTTTGAGATGTATTCAAGCATCATCCACTATGCCAACCTAATGCTGACGCTGCTGCAGCACACACACACATTAACTGCCTTAAAGGACACAGGACACAGGACACTTTGGGCGTGCTAATGTATTTAAGCAACTAAAAGAAGCTGAGACAGCATAGAGCAAACTAGAAGAGGCGGGGCACAACATTCTGGACGTTTTGGCTGATGAAAAGCAATAAAAATGCAACATTATTAATCATCATCAATCAATGTCATCCATCAAAAATGCGGCTGTGCGGCGGGGCAAAGTCGACTCGACTCGAGTCGACTCGGCACTTATGAAGCTGAAGCTCCCTTTTCTTCAACTCTGCTCTACGACGACTGGGCGCTCAATTCCATTATCATCATCAACAGCTTTTTCGCCCAACTAGCTCCGCCCTGAGGCCAGCCAGACTTTCAGACGCTCTGGAGACAATGTACAATTTTGAAGAAATGAATAAAGGGGAAGATAAATGGGGTGTAAAAGGTGTAAAACTTTAATAGTTTTTAATTTACTGGGCAGCTGTAGCTAAAATTGAAATAATTGAAAAGAATCAGAAAATGCTGCATTATTCTGACAAGACACGTCATTAACACAATTTAGTTGGGGTCTATGACCAAGAATTTATAATTCTAGCGTTTTATATTTCATTTTTTAAGCATTCGATGCAGTTTTTATCCATGGTATCTGTTGATTTTCATGACACAGTTCATCAAACTATAATTTATCAATACTAAACAAGTTACAAATAAAATTTAATCAATTCAAAAACTATGTAAATTTCATGTTGACAATTTATTATGCTTTGCTCTTTTGTTTTTATCTGCGAAATGCAAAACAACCAAAATCCAAACCGACATGTTATTATGTTGTCTGATCTTGACCTTATCAACAATCTTTTTGGATCATTAAAGATCTGACTATTGTCAATTGGGAGATAAGTTTTTAAAATTTATTATGCGCTTTAATTCTTTATGGCTTTTGAGTTTTTGAAAAGATTTCGAAATCTGCCGAAACTTCTGCTAGTTATAGAAATTGCCAGATTGATGGTCCTAGATAAATTGCAGATGTACTGTAAATATTACAATACTCCATTCGGATAAACTATTAAAATGTCACTGAAAATGGCGCTGTTGTGCAAAGTTTTATAAAGTTTTGTAGCCGAAGCGACGAACGACAACAAAACTTAAATGCAGTAACTGTAAATCTGTTGTCAAGAAAGAAAAAAAAAACAAAAACAAAAGAAATAACGCAATGTACGAAACGAAAAGGTAACAAGAACAAGACACAACACAACGAATTGGGCAACTGGGAAGTTCAAAGAGACCAGACAGAATGTAGCTTGGTAGGGAGGGAAAGAGTCGTAAGGTAAAGTAGGTAGCTGACTGTCTGACTGGCTGACTTGAGTACTTCAAGAATTTTGTATGTCAATTGGTATTCGAGAAGTCACGACAAAGCAGCCAGCGCCACTCGAAGAAAAAGCATAAGAAGAACACGAAGCAGAAGGTGTTACTTCAGCTTGTAGTGGGAGAGTGGGAAACTGAAAAGAAGTGCCGCAAAGTTAACATTGTTTTTTGTTGAGCCAAGAAGTTTCTAAGTCCAGCAGAGCAGGTGCGAGTGGGAAGCGGTCATTGGTAACTCAGTTTGTTAATTACATTCAGCAGACCAAATAAAAACATAAATAAATTAAATATGCGTCGACGAAAAAAATGGTGTCGTGATGCAATCTTCTTTTGGAGAAGCGTGTGCCAAAATAATGCAGAGAAGCGGAAGAGTGCCCATTTTGGGCAGGGTTGTCAAGCGTTGTTTTGTTTTCGACTCGCTCATGTGTAATTAACACATAAATTATGCTCAATCACCATGAGCCCTCTTCGTCAACCTTATTGTTTACACAACTTCCATATGATATCGTCACGCATTTTGTTTTTGTGTTCTTCAAGCCTTGCTTTCTTTCGTTTGCTTGGACATTGACTTTCTTGGCACCAAGTTCATTGACTTTGTGCTTTTGTGCTCCGTTGGGCGCGTTCTGTTATTATTATTATTTTTTGTTTTTGTTTTTATTGTCGTTTTTGTTGCATTTCGACTTTCATTTAGTTACCGTTTATGCTTAGCATATAGTATACTTTTTGCGCCTTAGTTTATTGATTGCTTTCCAAATGATATTTGGGTGCTTTCCATGTATAATGGAAACCCTTTCTAAAGTGACAGGCAGCAGCTCATGTGATTAGCAATTGCTTAAGAGTGTTTAAAACTTGACCTTAATATAGTTATAAGCAAAAAATCAAGTAAGGGATAGTAGATTGTTTTTTTTTGCTCAGAAAAAGTAATTAACTCTTTATTTAACGAAACTCTTTCGAATGCTTAAACTTCCATTCTAATAGAAAAAACTTTTTGACATTTTACTCGACCTAAAATAGTTATAATCCATAAACTTTCATTCGTTAGATATTCAAGTTCTTTTAGTTTAACATTACATTTGCATCACGTTTGGTTAAGATTTCAAAGTCAGATTAGTATTTCTTTTGACAAAAAGCGTTTTTTTTTAGTTTGTAAATAGATTTGTTTCTTAATTTCTCCTACAGCTAAATCCTCAACAAAAATCTGGGCTACTCCAAACTCACGTACTTTCCTCGACATGCCGGTCACCTTTCTTTAAAGCGCAACTCTTTACTCATTTGTTCACATACACTGCATAGTTCTCATCATTCATTAGCTGCACGTTTCTAGCAAACAAAATAAAATGAAAGAAACAAACAAACAACAGAAACCTGACTCACATTTTTCGTCTGCCAAACACAAAACTTACAACGAAAGCAACATAGTAATACATTATTGCTAAATTGAAATACACAAAAAGCCAAGGGAAAAAAAACACAATATTAACATTCAATTTTAACCCAATTTCATGTTCTAAATGATGTCGAATGCAGAATACTAAATTAGATTTAAAAAATTTTTAATTTTACATATAAATAATAAACTTGTTTTTTCGCTATTTTTAAAAATATGTCAACACTAAAATCGCCGTTGATTAACTGTCCGCTCTGACAGGCCCCACAAAATTCACATATTTATGGCTCCCACGGAGTCGGTTCGTTTTGGTGCAAACAACTTGCTTAATACGCCCACCAACTGACCGCATTGTCCAGATAGAGAGAGCGAAAGATGAGAAAAAGTGTGCGCTTCAATGGGTCAAATCTCTAGCTACCTGGTGAAAATTCCGAAAGACAGACTAGCAAAAAAAATAAAAATACATAAAAATATTGTCTGCTAAATGAGTGGCATTTATTTATGTAGCTTTTCATTTTTCAAAGTTTTTCGATGATTTTTCTTTTCTGTCGCGCAGCACCAGCCTGTTGACACATGGTTGATAAATTTGCATTTTGGTTTGTTTTTGGTTGCAAGAGGCGGGGTAACAGGAGGAAGTTGATGCTTTGACATATGCCAAATGGTTTTGAAGTGAACTATGTGACTAATTATGAAGGATGGAAGAAAATTCTATTGATTTTTATTCCTAAAAATAAATTTTGCTAAATGAATAACATTATTTAGAAACAAATTTACTTTCTTCTTCTTTCTATTGAACGAGTTACTTAAAAATGTTCACAAATTCCCTTCAAGTTCTTAAGCTCCAAGCCCAAAGACTTGGGTATACAAAAAAAAATTGGTGCTGTCCAGTCGAATGTCGAGAGAGTCGTTTTGACTGGCAGTTTCAATTTGCACTAACTTCAACGACAGGTCAAACCATAGCATGGCGACTTGGTAAAGGCAAGCGGACAAGCTGGAGTTGTTTACTGTGAGGGGGTCAAAAAGAAAAACACAAGACAAAAACCATTTATATAAGGCGTTGCAACAAAATGGCCAAAGAGAGAGAACGACAAGGAGAGTAAAAGATCCCAAGTGACGCCTTTCTTTTGGTATTAAGGTCAAAAGCGTTAAACCAAAACGGCAAAAAAAAAAAATAAAATAGGAACAACAAACGACCAAACAGGTAATACAAACTGGCAGCAGCAAGGCAAAAGCAGATTTGCAACAGCCGCAGCAGCAGCAACCACAAATAGCATAAAACCATGAAAATCAACAGCACGAAGAAACCCCAAGCAAAAGAAATCTCTGCTCCAAGTCAGAACATTGGCAAGTAACGGTAAAGACAGAGAGAGGAGTTCCAGAATTGGGTCAGGCACACAGCGTCGCGTCAGGCAAAAAAAGAAAGCAGCAGCATGAAAAGCGCAACGCAAATAATTGGCCAGCTAAAAGAGAGAGAAAGAACCCGGCTTAAATGAAAAGAATTTTAAGAACAAAAAAAGAGCATCCAAAGCCACAAAGCGAACGAAACGCGAAATCAGCCGCTGCAAAATAAAGCAGCCACAGGTCTGGCTTACCGTTATGTTGACCGCCTTAGTTAACGGTACTGCTGTAGAACGTTACCCCCCCAACAACTTCCCCAACAACACTCCACAAAAGCAGACCACTTCACACTGCTATTGAAACCGGTTACAAATTGTTTTCGTCGCGCGGTCGCTTCTTCAATTTCAGCATTGACACCCATGTTGGAATAACAAAAACCGTCTTTGACTTTGAGTTTCCCTCGGGCTCTGATCGAGCTAAATAAACTTGTTTTCAAAGAGTTCTGCAGTTCTTAAGCATCGTTTTCAAAACACACAGTTTGTAGGAGGACCAATACTGTCAAACATAAGACAATGAATCATTATTTAAATTTCATCACTGGATCCAATCAATATTGAACTGATTAGTTCAATGTGCTGTTCGAGCTTTCAATTTGATTCAATGACTTTAATCAGGCATTAGCTGAATTTTAACGCTCATTAATGGTTATAATTTATTGTTCAACATAATTTTTTTGCTCAAAACCGGAAATTGCTTAATGCACAAAAAGCATAGCCGAAACCAAAAAACCAAACTTCTACGCTTCCGTTCGATTGTCTTAAAAACAAATATTGAAAACAAATCGCAGCAGTTCGTTCTTTGATATGTTTTTGTGTTCGCTTTTCGATCGCAACTTTAATGAAATCACTTGATTTGCGCACGAGCAACGTTCACAACAAAATTAACACACTTTTAGACTAAGCAACAACAGAGAACAAAAAAAATAAATAAAATAATAAAAATGCCATTAATTACTAATTCAAATGTATAACAATTAAAATAAAGTTTAGCGAGTGGTGTAACTAAAATTTTGACACAAAAGTATTATTATTTGCAATTTTGCAATAGTTAATTTAATATTTCATTCAATTGTCTATTGAACTTGTTTATTGAATAGTTTTGAAGTATTTTTTGCCTTGGATACTTTCAATGTGCAACCCTTTCAAATAAGTTTTCTTTTTGCAATAATTGTTATATATTTTTTTTGTATTTTTTCTTAATAAAAACAACTTTCTTCAAGATTAAAATTAAAATCCTCGAACAATCAACACTTTGAGACCTCTGCAGTTGAATTTCTTTTCTTCGTTTGCCTTTTCTTTAAGTTGATTCGAATTACGTCGTTTTCAATTAGACTTTCAATTCAATTCATTTATCGCATTTGATTTCTTCTGCAGCTGTAGCAGACACTTATTCAATTTGTGTTCAATTCAATTTTTGTCCATAATTTCATTCAATTAGTTTATTTTCAATGTGACTTTCTTTAACACATCATTAGGCAATTTCATATTCACTTCGGCTTTTGTGGCTAACGATCTTGACATTTTCCGTTGTGGTAGAACTTGCTATACCAAAAGATCAAAATTAAGATTTCGTTTTAGCGTTTATGGGCTAGACCCAACCGGACTAGACCAGTTATTAATGTTATTTATGGCATTTTTAGCATGCTTAAAAGTTCTGCGACACTTATGTTAGAGATCTCCTTTAGTTCTCAAACAATTTCCTTATATACAGCGGATATATTAAGAATGGATAAATGTCTTAAATATTTACTGCTTAAATCGTTTGACATATTAATTGAATTATTCGACGCTATCAGAATGTTGAAATAATTAAATATGATGAGTTTCACATCAACTCGCCTTATTTGTTTTGGTATGTCAACCAAAGCATACACAATTCTTGGACAAAGGCTGTCAGACCAGTTCCAAAAAGCACTCACAACAAATAAATAGATAAAATATACATTTAGGAATTCGTTTTATTGCCTTAGAAAAACCATCCTTCATGTATTTTTTAAAAAGAGTTAATGGCCACAACTAAACGATATTAAATTCATTTATTATGCAAATTTATGTTTTGGATTTTCGAACCTTTTGTTTAGTTTTCTTATTCAGACCTTTTGTAATGCAAATAAATGTGGTTCCAAATACTTTTTGTTGAACTATATTCGACGTTGTATTAAGTTATAAACTAATAAGTTTACTATCTCGCTTAAAATAAATGCATTTTGAAATAAACAGATGACTAACACAAAAAATAAATATAAAACAAAGAGATTTTATATATATATTATCTTTTTTTAGTTTATAAATGCACATATAAAATGCCGTAAATAATTTTTAAGCAAAGTTAAATATTATTGGATGTTTTGAGTCATTGGAGAAAATTTTCTACCCGCTGTACGCGTCACATTTGGTTAATTTGTTCATTTCGACAATCACAGAACAGTGACTAATAAATTTCCTCAATACAATTTATGTGGCGATTCTGTTATTCTAGGCTTACCTGCCAGATATTTGGGCAGCATTCAGTTTTGTTATTGTTTGAGTGGTTCTAATGAGCTGCCAGCTAAAATAAAACGTTACCCCATATGCAAATGTGTTTCTCGTAGTTTAAAGCGCTCTTAAACACTACAACTGAATGGGGTGGGGGCGGGGGGAATACTTTGACCTAATGACGCAAACAGAGCTGAATATATATACTTATTTGGAGCACATTAACAACAACAATTGAACAATAACCAATTCTGTTATATTATATAACAGAGTATTGAACATTACGGCATTCGGTTAGTAAATAAAACATTGGAAATAGAGGAGCCGGGCCATGTGCGAAAATTCATTTGCCCATTATACCATCAACAAAGACATCAATTTATTTTTGCGATCTGTTTATGCAAAGTGTTGCTCTTTTGTTGCCCATTGTTGCTCATTTCGGATTTCTAAACAAGTTACGTACATTGTCACCTACCTGCAAAGAGAAAGAAATGAAAGAAAATCATTAGAAAAATATGAATGGAATTTGTTATATATTTTTTATAACTAAAAATTCATTTCAATACTTTTTCAAAACGTTTTAAATGTATTTTAAGGTCTGAGGCATTTTAAAACGCTTTAGTTCTTGAAATTGTTTTTGCAATTTTTTTATTTTTTGTTTTCATTTTTATTTCAGATATTCATACAGAAATTCTGTTAAGCTCGACACCTGATCGCATTTTATTGCTCCGCTTTTCAACACTTATTTCAGGCTATAGGACTTAAATGCCTATAAACCGCGTTTAGCTGTCAAGGCTTATTTAATCGGTATACTAAACGCTGTCAACAGCTTCGGCTGATAGATGGGACCAGGACAAACTGTTTGTGCGGCAAACAAAGGCTTTGCAAACTAGTTAAGCCACAGGGGATAACATAAAAAAAAACCCCCCCAGAAAAATCTGCATCAAAAGCGTAGCTCATAAATCACGAGGCCTCTTTTCAAAAACAAAAGGCGACACACAACAAACCAAACCAAGCAAAGGGACCATATTCAAGCAGCAGGTCAAAGCGGGTTCAATGAGTAAGAGGAGGAGCAAAAGAAAAGGGGGTTGAGTTAGGGGTACATCATGCGGCGGGTCAAATGCTGCTGCTGTTGCTCGAGTCGCAAAGAGGAGCCTCATAAATATTGACGCGTTTCATGCGCCGAAAATAGTCGCGCTCGGTTTTTTGGTTTTCTTGTTGTTTTTTCGTCAGAGTACGGGGTACGTTGGGTTATTAAAAAATTCATGGCTTGTAAAATGCAGAAAATCCAGGGAATATGAAATATTTAAAATACCTATAAAAGACAAGAAGGCAAGCCGACCAAAGCCAACGATTTGCCTCACCACTCTGACAGGCTGAGGCGACCAAAAGCGGCTTTAACACAAATACATTCAGAGTTTTTTAGCCCATGGCCCTTTGACCGCACAGTATGCTTGGTGTGAGAAGGGTGGGGAGAAGAAGGATTTCTGGTCATTGGGTTGTTCCGTTTTCATTGCCTGCTTTTGACTGGCGGCCACTTGAAAATATCATTTACATATCCTGGTCGCATCCTTGGCGTATCTACCGATTTCAAATATATACTATATACATATATAAATATATATGCACAAAATGCTTTTAAATTTTGTATACAGAATATACACACCCATTCGCAAACAAACACAACCACACCACACCAACACCCTTACAACATTCAGCTAAAAAATGAAAAAAATTCACAACCTCAATTCTGTGTGTTGTGTTTTTTTTCTTTTCATGTGTCGCATTTTTTGCCTCTTATATTTATTTATTTATGCCTTATGCCTCAGTTGCTGTCGTTGAAAGATGACCATGCGCTACCCCAACCCAATCCACCCTCAACGCCCACTCCTCCACTCTTTGTGGACCCTTTGATTTTTCGGCATTCCGCTTTTGTTGTTGAATTGTTAATTTAACGCGTAAATTAAATAAAAATATTATGTTGCAAATTTCGTTTTATCGCTATGTTAAGAACTAACCAACCTCGACTCCGTTGCTAACCATATATCATATTAACATTTCATTGATTGATATAAATTGTTTTTGTTTTTTATAATTCGGACTTTTAATATTTTATTTAACATTTTTGCAATTTTACTATTGACTTCAAAGTGCAGTTCTTATGTTAAAGGGATTTTCTATTTGTAAATATTTTTAATGTTTATTTTGGCGCAGCCCTCAATACAAATAGATATTTACAGCCCACAACAAGAATATTTAATGGCACATCTGCGAGTTTTTCCTCTCTTTTGCTTTTTGTTTATATATTTTAATTACGTTTATGTGAATGATTTATGTTTATGAAATTGCCACAGGAGAGGGGAGGGTCGAGTTTAGAAAAGATGGCCATAAGTTGCCAGCTGTGTGCGTGCGTGTGTGTGTGTGTGGGTGTATGTGGACATGTCTGGTGCGTGTCTTGGCTAATGTCTGGCTAATGGCCAGGGACAAATCATTCGGCCTTGAGCAGAACGCAACAAGCGCTGTAAACATAATTGAAAATACGTTTTAGCTAAAGAAATCAGAAAGTTACCATAGAAATCACAAACATTCCAGCTAGATAAAATTAATGTGTGATCAGTAGTAAAACATTAATATCAATTGTATTTTATGCAGTTAAGAGAAAGCTTTCTTCATTTGTTATATTTACAATCACTTAACTTCACCTTTAACTCGCATTTACAATGCAGATGTGGTTTTTGTATGCTTTTATTTTGTTAAACGCACTCATTTCTCATACAAACATATTTTCCATTTTCCCTGCTTGCTGGCTGGCTGGCTAGCTGGCGCATGATAAATGATTCGCATGCATTCTATATGACCGAAGAACCATTCATCTATTCCACGCGCAACTACTATCTATACCCATCTATCTAACCATCTATCTAACCATCTATCTATCTTACTATGTTGCTACTATTGGCTCCTTTTGTATTTTTGTTCTCTTCTATAGCCAATACAATATGTGCAAAAATATGGCAGACTGCAGAGTATGAGACAGAGAGTCTATACATTCCTCTGCTCTCCTCCTCCCTTCTTCTTCGCTCTTGCGTGTTCAGTTTTCATTCTATCTAATATGACCATCGAAAAGTTTTTTGTGCTATTGTTGTTGTTGTTTTTATTATTGCAACTTGTCAGTTTTGACGCAAAGACCATCAATTTACTTAGCTTTATTATGTGCACACGCAGCGGGGAGTTACACATCCCCCCCCTTCGTCTTTTTACGCTCCATTTTCTATTGGTGCTTGGCCCTTTTTTTGTTTACGCTTTGCACGCAATGCATAAAAATGGTTGGCCAAAGAAAAAGCACAAAAATATCACAAAAAGAGGAAAAGAAATTTTCTCCCGGCTCAAAACAATGGCAACAAAATATAACTTGACACTTCATCGTTAGCCAAAAAAAAAGCGCAACGAAGCTAAACAAAAGACAGGACAAGGCGTTGCGCACTTTAAAAAATAAAAATAAAAGGCGTGGCAGGCGCAATGTGACACGGGATGAGTAGGGGAGTTTAGGGAGCATTGTATGGGTCTGTGAAATGCCTGCATTTTCGCGCTTTGGCGTTAAATTTCCCTGACAGCTATAAAATTGCATTTTAGAGAAGCGCAACAATAACAACAACAAAAACAAAACAAGCAAAAGAAGACAACGAAGAAGAAGCAACATTCCATGGCGAGGCGGGCGCAAATACATAGTATGTATCTATGTATCTAATAAATAGTTATTGCCAACACACAGACACAAAATTGATATTCCCCAATGCAATGCGAACAGACAAAGAAAGTTGTGGTATAGGGGGGGGGGGGGGGGGTGAGCAGCAAAAGTGCGACATCATTATATAAATTGTATGTGTGTGTGTGTGTGTGTGTGTGTCACAGCATAGCATCATATGTTTTGTATCTATCAGATACGTGTTGTGCGGGCTCTGTCGACAGCGCTGGTTTGAAGTGATTTCACACACATGTTTTTTTTTTGTCTTCTTCTTCTACAATCAACCCACTCCCTCTTAAACACACCCCTAGGAGGGGGAGAGGGAAACAGACAAACATGACCACAGGAAATGTTTCACAGCTGTGCGAAATGTTCGCCAAAAGCAAAGCAAAAGTATCTTCAAGCTTGGCACTCGGCTATTTGTCATGAGAAATGGAAGAGTAAGAGGCGGGGAGGGGAGGGGTTTGTCCAGCCATTTAAGCAAACAAACAGAAAATGGCACGTGACAAATGCCAGATACTTCTTATGTATGTTTTCTATCTTATATATGGATAGAGGACACATTCAACAACAATAACAATAAAAACAACAAAAAGTTAAAGACTGCGTCGTTCCAGCTTAAGGCAAAACGCTGGACCAGAGTTGTCAACACAACCTAAAAGCAATTTACCTACTCTATCTACCTCGCATTCACATTATGTGTTTTGCTTTCGCATAAAGTGAATTCTGATGACATACAGCGTAGAGTATGTCAGACATGTTGACAGGCAACGCCCTGCAGTTTGAGGCCTGCCAGCCAGCTGATAGCGTCCGATTGCTGCGGCACGTGTTGCAGCCACGTGAATGACTCGAGGGCATGGCAACAGAGCAGCAACCCTCTCTTAACATATTTTTTCATTTGTATTTTTTGTTGGTTCCCTTCGCCTTTCACTTATGCTGAGATTACACGCTTGTCAGACCAAGCCTTTACCCTTCCATTTGCCATGCATATCAAGTTTTATGGGCAAAAGGGGTTAACATAGCTTATAGCAAATGCGGGCATTGCAGGGGGGATGTAAGCGTAAGGATAAAGTGTTCAATAAGTTTAACTTAATATTGATTTTATGCAAAGAATTTAAATGAACTTCAATTATAATTGGCAAGCGGCTTAAGTAACAAATTCTTGAAGTAATAATATGGCAATTAACTGTCAAAAAGCAACTTATATATTGATTACATTAAATTTAATTCGCAAGTAGTTCAAGCAAAAGAAGTTTCATATTCTATATTCCTTCTCTTTAAAGTTGTTTATGCCACACAATAGTATCTCTGGGCCACAGAAATATCTCTCAAAAGTGTGTCACACGTCCGCACTAGGTGAAATTCTCATAATTCTTAGATGTTATTTGAGCCGCAATGCCATGAAATTCAAATGCTTATTATTCGCATTAACCGTGCTGCCAACTTTCACCAAGATGTATCTTGTATGTATCTATGGCAAATCCGCAATTCGTGTCTCTTATGCTTATTCTCTGACAATGCATTTATATTTATTATTCCAAACGCAACACATTTTCATTTCTCATCATTATAACTACTACTATTATTATTATTATTATTACGGTATATGATTAGCATATCATTTTCGTTGTTCTGTTCTTTTTGTGTGTTTGCCAGCCAATGAGCCGCTGCTTTTTTAAGTACCGAGTTTTCTACATTTTCCATTTCCTCATTTCTATGCTGCTGTTGTTTGTCACAAAGGGCAGCAACAACAATTAACATTTTCAATTGCATTCGCATTCCCAATTGCAATTCAGCTCGTGCGAAACAGCGCATTTCCGCCGCACACAAAACATTTCCATTTCCAGGCCAAATACAAAAAAAATAGCCAAAGCTCAAGTAGGTTTTGAACTCGGGGAAAACGCTTCGCAAAAAGTTACGTTTAAGACCATATAACCACTGAATTAATTCGATTAACATGAAACAATATTTTATTTACAGAATATGTTATTACGATACAGAATATAGGGTATATAACAGACACAATAAAATGGCAAATTTTCTTAAGAACTCTTGCACTTGCGAATTATTTAAGCAAATAATGCGCACAGCTACTTAATCTTCCAAGTAATAGGAGCTGCTGAGCAAGAGCCCATGTAATATAGCTGTACATCTAGCATCCTTTAAAGCCCCACCGTAAACCTACTTCAACCCACTTCTGACACCTCTAGCTCAAACGGTCTGGTAAATTTTCATTCGCATTCATAATCCCCAAAGAGCACAGCCCGGCACAAAATGAGCAAAAAGTTTGCATATCAGCTTGCCCAAGACGAGGAGGCGGATCTGCCTGAAGGGGCGGTTCGGGTAGCCTAGCAATTTGGCGGAACTTTGTTTGGCATAAATTGTAATCCAAGTTGAGCAATTGCATTTTGAACACTTTTTGGGCACTAAACAGCAAACTGGGGGCATTTAGTGGAGGCGACAAAAGTTATTGAAAAGTTTATTAACTGTTGTTAATTAATTGAATTGCTATTATTTGCAAAAAAAAATATGAATGCTACTCGAATGTTAATAGACAGATTAATGCTGTGATTAATATTTTTGTTAGAAGTTTAACATACTTGAGAAACTTTTGCTACACTTTCAGCATTAATCTCAAGAGCATTTCATGTAGGCTGTCAATTATGTGAATTCATGCCACCCAGAGACTGAATGCATCGCATAATTAACTGCCTATCTAGGGCAAAATGGTATTTGCATACTGGCTGTCAGTTGGTTTAAAACCAACACAATTGCAATTAACTTGAACAGTAGACAAGAACACAACTGCCAGACAGAATAGATAGATAGATGGATACTAGATACTTTATTTCGCACACACACAATCGAATTACAATAACCCCTAAACTCACTTTAGGTTCGACTGTCGTTAACACTTTGGTTGTTGGCCTTTTAGCTCTCTTACTACACCACACATCGACATCGACATCATTCAAATGGCTAACAAATTGCACTGTCGAATGCAATATTTTTGCTTTTAGCCATAATACCTTTTACATATGCTACGACAGCCGCCGCTAGAGCAAAGCATTTTAAGCAGCCATCGCCAGCCACAACCACCGCAAGCATCATCTTCTCTCTTCCAAGCTACAGCTGCTTGTTGCCTGTTCTTCAAGGCAAGGTAAGTTAGTTGCATGCAACGCAGCAGCACGCAGCCAGCTTGTTAGCATGAAATGTGTCTGCCTCAGCAGCTACCAACCTGCTGCACCACAACCTTCTCCCACATCCAGCACCAACTGCATATCCTCGTCTACTTTCTGCCAGTGAGACAGAGATACCAAAGATGGCAGAGTGATAAATCCTTGCGGCTTTTTATTTCCACAGCGGCGTCTCCGTCATTTTACTGTGCTTTGTGTGTGTGTGTGTGGGTGGGTGGGTTTATGATCTATAGCCACGCCCCTCCCGCCCACCCCCTTTGCGCATTGCATTACAAGCATAATAATTCTTACTGACAGGCCACGACGAGCTGTTACTGGTCTCTCGATACGGTTCTTGTGTTGGATTTTGGAACCATCTTTTAAGGCATTTCTCTTACATTTGTGTACTTGTAGTATTTAATGCGTAGTAAAAAGTGAAAGGCAATCTTTTTAAGTGTGTTGGAAATTCAATTTTTATAAATGTTTATTATTTTTTGATATATTTGTTTATTCTTTCATATTGTTTATATGTTTATTAATTTATTTACGAGTATATATCAACTTTACCAATTGTTTCCTTCACATGTTCTGATATTTTTTTCATCGTTTCTTTGTACTTAGCGCTCAATTAAAGCAAAAGTTTCATTTCATTTTCATTTCGTATCCTTTTTTATATTTTTTATTTCTGGTTTGGGTCTAACTCGGAAAAATTTACGCCTCGTTAATTTCAATTTGAGTGCAGACAATTTAAAAAAAATAGAGTATATTATATATACACAGTTATATATGTATATTTTGTATATATAAAGTTTAGCTTTTTTTTTATTTGCAGCTAGATTGTGGCGATTTCAGCTCTAAAGCGCAAATTAACGGCTCCGTTACGAGCCTTTAGACTACCCCAAAAGCTCACCCACTCACAAAAATACACTAACACACACACACACACACACACACACATTAGCTTTGGCATAAAAATGTATTTTATCGTTGGCCAGGAAACAGTTTTGCGGCAGCCGGAAATGTTTCTACTTCCACTTTATTGTGGCCCATTTTTATTTTTTTTTTATATCTGGTTCACTCCCTCTCTCTCTTTATTTCTTTCGCATTCTTTCTCTCTCTGTTTGGGGTGAAGAGTTGTCCAACGTTTCCACACCGCAAACAACAAAGTGGATTACATATTTCACTAATTAAAATAATGGAAAATACTATATTTGTAATTATTTACAATGCATTTGTCTCTCTTGTTCGCTCCTTTGGATTGTCCGGTTTTTTTTTTCCTTGTGGGATTATGACATGACCCAATGCTTTACTGGGTAATCTCTGAGTGGGGGTTTGCAGTTGACAGTCGTCTCTCATCATTTAGCCTAAAGAGGTCGAGTGGTGGAATATTTGCGAGCCAGTTTTCAGGGAAATGTTGTCAAGGTCCTTCATTAAGGCATTGTTGTCGAAATTTTTAAATTGGCAAAAATATTGATTGTAGACAGAACTAATAAATTCTTGTTTAATTGAAGTCAAGTCTTACATAAATTGTATGCCAAATTGATTTTTTAACCCCTAATAAAATAAGTTAAAGTGCAAAAAACTTTTAAATCAAACATAATAATTACATTATTGCTCCTACTCATTGAGTCGAAAGATAAGTTAACCTATATAAAAGGTAAACGAAAGGAATTAAAAACCGGTTTACAAATTTGGCAACCAAAAAAATAATAATAATAACGAGTTCAAGTGCTTGACAATTGACTTACTGACTCTTAGCTGCTGGCAACATGCACTCGAAGAAAAAGTCATTGACCAAGTTATAATATTAGACGAATTCCCGACATGAATACCTGAATACGTAACAGACAAGCAGACAGACGACAGGCAGTGTGAAAAGTTAAGAGGGCACAGCTTAAAAATTGGAGAAGGAGAATCTGAGATATTCAAATGACACGGGCCAGAGAACTTAAAGCCAACAGCTGCTACTGCTGCTGCTGACTTCATTTCGTTGACTTGGCCACGTTTTTTTCGTTATTTGTTTTTTAAGCCCGTGTCGGCACACATAGCCGTGGGTCATTGACATTGAGGGCGCTACCACACGCAAAACGCTTATAAGTAAGTTATAAAGAAATGAAAAAAACAAACAAAGCGTTTGTTATTTGAGATGACAACAAAAAGCAAACAGGCAAACAGTCAAACAAAATAAATGGAACACAAAAAATCTTTTCTATTTTAGGGTTTTCTTTTCTTTTGCCTCTACTCTTTCATTAATTTGTCTTTTTATTTGTTTTCGTTTGATATTTGCGCTAAGTTCTCTATTGCAAATTATTTTGTTACACTTCATTGATAGAATCGTGGTGATAATGTTTTATGGTTAATATGTTAGTATCATTATTAGTTGAATGAATCATTTGTTGGCAAAACGTGCGTCCTGATTTAAAGAACTTTTTGATTGGAAAGATGTAGTTTAGACAACAATATAACAATCTATACTTTGGTAACAAGCAAAGCTACCATTAACAATCTCTTTTGACTATTTAAACTCTTTCCGTAACAGCAAATTTTGCATAAACTTTGGCATATGTTAAATGTATCGGCAAACGAATACAAAATACTTGCAACACACACAAGAGTCGGATATATTCGATGGAAAAAGGTTGCTCACAAAAACAAACAAAAACAAGCACAACAAATAGTTAGGAAGAGTGCGCAAAAAAATAATAATACATAATAAATATATTTGCCCAACCGGGCATCAATGTTATTTTCTGCACATTTGAGCAGAAAATTATCGATTTTATATGCAGCACGGAATGCAACAGCAACAAAACAAACTGTGGCAAGCACTAGACCCACAGGCTCAACCGAGAAGCGGGAGCTGCAAAGGGAAGGTCGACAGTCAGACAGTTTTTGAATTGGAACTGAACCGAACTGAAATGATGCCCAGCATTTGATGGAAAAAAATAATTCTCCACTACCAACCAAATGGGTTCCAACAGCGACGTCAAGTGCTTATGGGGAGATAGGGACTATAAAGAGTGAGAAGTGGAATATAGTACTAGGTATGGGTAGTATTGAGTACTGTTTTGTTGCTACTTTGCTTACATTTCATTCAAAATATTTTGATGTGTGTACTTAATGTACTGGCAGGCAGGCAGTCAGACAAGTGCGAGTGCGAAAAGGGTGAGGGGAGAGGTGATGGGTTTTGGTATTTGCTGCCTAGTTTACACAGTTTACTCTGGCCATAGTACTATATAGTATATGTCTCTCATCTCTGTGGTTCAATAAACTTGCGCGTAAATATTCTATTTTACATGATTTTTGTTGCCTTCTCTATTTTATTATTATTTTTGTTTTTTTTATCACCCTTTCGTTTAATGTTCAACATGTTTTTTACAATATGCCAGAGACAGCAGCGGCATCAGCAACACAACAACAAAAAGGGACAGCAGAAAACAACGCGCCCAAATGTGCGAATGAATGGAAGGTAGATACAAGGGGGGCGGGGCCGGGTAGGTGGTGTGCCTCTGCGTTTTATGTGTCAAACATTCTGTAAAGTGAAGTGGGCGCACAATATACATAGCGGGCAGGGGTGAAGGTGGGGTTGGGGGATGTTGGGAGTGTGGTTAACGAGGCGTATGAGAAACAGGCTGTCTGTTTCCCATAGGAATTTTTGCGTTTTGTTTGAGCTTTGGCGCTATAGTATATATATGGGTTTGGCTATATGAACAGAAAACTAAATGCTAAAGCAAGGGTAGGAGGGTGGTGGTGTTTGTGCGTTGGGTGAAAAGCTGATAGATAGATTGTTGCATGCAAACGGTGCTGCTGCCAGCCAATATGCATATCGCATTTGCTCAGAACAATATTTGTGTGAAATTGATGAAGAGCCAAAAACGCACAGAAATCGAGAATCTATAATTGAAAATCTATATTTATTTATACCTGCAAATAGCAACGCATAAATATTCAGATATATTTTGTAGCAAAAAAAAGTCAACACAATGTGTTCTTCAGTTCAACTTCAACGCTTTTGTTAATAAAGAAAAGATCTTCAAACTAAATTAATTTTACTATTCAATCATTTATGACATCATAATTCACATAAGCTTTACTTTAATTTATGCAAATTTAGCGTTTAGATAATAGTTTTTGTTCTTTTCATCATTCTCTCAAATCGTTAACATCCAACTAAAGATTCCATCGCCATTCTTGCCTCTGAAATGACAGCATGCTTTCATCTTTTTAACATAAAATGACTTCCATCTGCAGTCCCCACCACCTTCACCTGCCATACCAGCTGTCTGATGCACACAACCAAAACATCATATCGCATCAATTGCCACTCTGCTGTGACCTTTTTTTCTCTCTTCTGCTAATTTGCTGTCATTTTGCTATGCACGGCCACTTCTTGTTTGCCTGCCCCCCTCAGCTTCCACCACCTCCTTCACCCAACATTCATTCATTATATATCGATCAAAATTCAATTTGTGCCTCTTTTTTTTGACAATGTTTAAAGCAGGAAAAGCCGCCTTGCACAAAATGTGAAGAGCAAAGCGAGAACGAAAAAAAACTTAACTTTAATTGAAAAAGTTTGCTGCGACGCACTTTTCGTTGTCGTTTTAATATTTTCTTCTATTATTTCATTTTCATTTGATGTCAAGGGGTGAAAGGTGGGGAGCTGAGGGTTCGTTCCGTTTAAAAAGAGATTCCAAGTGTGACTTACGTGAGCGAGTCCCAAATATACAGAAAAATAATAAAAATAAAGGAAGAGAAACAGACCTCGAGCCACTTTTAATTAACCTAATTTGCAGCTGAGCTTCCAACTTTTGGCTCCATTATTAAGGCCAAAGTTTGTGGTCTTGTTTTCGGTTGTCGCTTCAAATCATCTACGTGTCACCTTGGAAAAAGTCTTGACTTAAAACAACAACCAAAAGATTTAAACAAAACATTTTCAATGTCGGAACAAGTCAAGGTGAATGGGAAAGTAATGAAGTAACGATGAATAAGTCATGAAAAGGGATGTTGAAATATCAAAAGTTGTATTTTTCGACTTTCTCTAGAAGTTCTACTTGGATGATTAATAATCTCTCTAGACAATCCTGTTCAACATTTTCAAGCCTAAGAAGTTTCAGATTTCAACTTCAATTGCCTTAAGCTTACTTTTTAAGTTGTTTGGTGCTGGTTCCGCTTTATAGTTGACTAAGGTTTGCGTCACTTAGCCTCAACTTGATTTCTATCTAAAAATGTTAATCCATACCGTTCCATGCTACATTACTTATGCCATTTGAGTGCCCCGTCGTCCCATTCCCTTAAATTCCCTTCGCTTCATTTTTCTTTAACAACACACAAATTGTGTTACAGTTGATGGGGAGAAAAGGAAAACTTTCTTGCTGTTTTATAATTGAGAGCAGAAGATAATCAAGTTGCAAGTTGAGAGTTACAAGTTGCAAGTTGCACGTTGTGAGTTGTTTGTTGCAGTTCCCAACACTAACTTTCATGGCCAGCTCTAAGGGCCATAAACTCAAGCTGCTGTCCCCAACAACCCCCTTCACCCTTACCCACTATTGTTATATTCCATTCGTTCTGGCTGCAACACATGTTGTTAATAACTCTAGCATTTCGAACCTTGCCCCCCTTTTAAATGAAATTGAAACACGTACCACGCCTCTGAGAAAAACAGAGAGAGAGAGAGAGAGGAAAAGTCATAATTAAGCCAAACTTTTTGGATTTTCGCTAGCGTTGACAGAAAATTAATTAAAAATAAACTATGTTTTGGTCTGGAATGGAACTGCAGCTGCAACTGCGATTGAAATTGCGATTGCGATTGAGTTAAGTTCATTAAAGTTGGCCCCAAGCTGAGTTTATTACACCCGGACTCCCAAAGATTAGTTCACAATTATCGACGCACTAAAAATGTTCACAGGTTAGAGAAGAAATTGCATTTGGCAAGCGCATTCAATTGAATTTAACCAAGATGGACAAAGACCAATGGCTGAAAATGTTAAAATATTTGTTAAAAATGAGCAGCCAAGTTAAGAAATTGATTTGATTTATTATCATCAGCAATGCGGTTAAAATAAATAAGCAACTTACATCTTGAATTCAACCGTTCTTCTATAATTACTTGCAGTTTTTTTTCATTACCATTCTAGTTTATAAATTATTTACTTGACACACTCAGGTCTTTTCTCCCATTCTCGTAGCACAGCTGCTCAACAGCAAATTTCTCTATGTTTCTTGGCAGACAACGTTGCTCCAGTTTTCACCTGACCAAAAAAACAAAAATACTCAAAGACGCAGGAAGAAAAACAGCAACTGCGAATGTATCATTCGCTATATCTCCGGCATTCTTGAGTCGATCCCATGCCAAACATAGCTGCACATGCAGCTAAGCATGAACTCGTTAAAGCTACAAGGAAAGAAATCACATTTTCACACAAATACACACACACACACACACATGTGCATGAACATGTTGCGATACCTAATTTGCAGCAATTTTCACCGCATCCAACAGCAGCAGCAGCAGCAGCAAGAAAATTCTCTCTACATACCATTATATATATATATATATATATTAATAATGAATAAACAGCCAAAGAGGGAGAAATAGAAATGAGGGACCCCAACCCAGCCCTCCCCTTTCCATCTTTTTAGCTCGCAGCAAATTCTGTAATTTTGCACGCAGCGCGACGAACATAAAAATAAATATTAAAAATAAATTAGAGCTACCTGCGGGGCTTTCATTAACATTTAATTTATGAAAATAAATAAAGAAAATAATGCAGGAAAACCCCACACACGAAGTGCAATGCGAATGCGAATGCAGATGTAAAGAAGGAATGAAGAAGAAAAAAAAAGTGCAACATATGCGAAAAAAATAACAAACAGCAAAGCAGAAAGCTCACCAAGAAGCAAAGTCAGTTGAAACTGCATGCAAAGAGATACATACATGGATAAAGATACAAGCATATATGTAGATACATTTGCAGATAGACTGCACACACCTGACAGTCGAACCACCAAGCATAAACACCTAATTGAAATTAACTTGGAAACGCAAAATAAAATTGAATTTATATAAAAAAAATAACAACAACGACTTTTAAATGCACTTTGAATGTAAAGAAATGTTTTTCCTTAAACCAATAACTCAAATTTTCTATTTATAATTCAATTAAAATATATTTTAATATTCTTTTTTAACTCTTTTTAAATTTTATACGTATAAATAAATATATATTTATTTTATTTGAAATTTTCAATGCTTTATCATACGATTTTATTTATGCCCTTTTTTTTCTTGTTTGTTTTTGTCTGCACAACAAATGGATTTCGCACTCTCTCTTCTCTTTTGAAGTGTATTCAAAACATTAACTTTGTTTTATTTTTTTGTTCAACTCGGTTGAAGACGCTTTTTCAGATCTGTCACAGTTGTAACAACACCTCATTATTGTGTGTTGCGATGGTTTTTCATAGAAAGTTGCGTGCTTTAATTGATTGTAGGCTTAGTTAGCAAAAAGACAACTGCAACAAAACTATGCAACTGCAGCGAAGCATGGCAAAAACAAAATGTGGAAGTTAAGAGGTAGCTAAGCCAAGTGCCCAATAGAGAAGAAGAGTAAGAAAAAGACAAGCAGGCACCCTCACAATTGCAGTTTTTTTGCAATTGCATAAAGCATATCCGCCCAATAGAGTGGGGGACCAACTCAAACCACTCAAGTTGCGTCAGTGGAGCAGAAACAAGAAGGCAAAAGACGATGGCTATTTGGACCAGCGAAGAAGGGAGAGTATGTTGGGAGGTTGGGGGGGTTGGCAATGTCTGACAACTCAAGAGAGGCCTGAAGCGCCCAAGAGACAATTTGTACAACATTTAAATGGCCAGCAAGTGAAACGAAGCTCCTCTCAATATAGGCAACAAAAAAAAAAGGCACAGGCGCATAAACAAAGTTAGGACCACACAGACAGAAAATAGTGGCAGGATGAGTGGAGGAGAAGGAGAAGAAGGTTCCAGACACATGCAACAAGAACAACAACAACAACAAGCACTTTTAACGACATTTAGAAACAGACAACAAGGAAGAGACAGATTTTAAGCCTTGGCTGAATGTATTTTTTATTCAATTTTAACTTAAAAGATTTTTCTTCTAAATTTTTTTTTTTTGCGTTTTCTTCATCGTGCTTTATTATTATTTTGAAAAGCCTCTTGCAATGTCGCCTGAAGCGCTTTTCTGTGTTTAACTTGTGTGAAGTTTGTCAAGTTTGTCAAGTTTTCTACAACTAGTTGAACAGCCCAGCCAGTCAGACAGTCAGTCAATCAGTTTGTGGAGCTTGCAAGAGTTGAGGGGGAAAAAAGGGGGGTAGCGGTAACATTTGTCACTCTTCTATTGAGTAGTTTTGTGGTCATTTACAGTTTTTCAAAACGGGTCAACTGCAGTCGCAAATGGTAAGAGCGTGAAAACACACACATACTAAAAATGGTTAAGACTAATAAACACAAATTGGTATTTACGCTTTTTTTGAAGTGAAGTTTAAGGTAAGGTGGCAACAAAATTGGGAAAGTTGACCAACTTAAAAACTGAGTCAAACGGCTTAGTGTGTGGGCAAGCAAATAAGGGGGAGGGGGAGGGGGTTAGAGAAAACGTAATTTTCGTTATGTTATAGATGTGTGACAAACGTGTTTATTTTGTGGCCTGATTTAACGTTAATAGTTTATGGTTAATAAAGATGGTTTTTTTTTTAATTTGTCATGGGTTGCAGTGAAATTTAAGTTTCATAATTATAAATTATTTTTAACAGTATTACTTTTACGTTATGATAAAATATTCGAGCTCTTCAACTTATGAGTTTTTGGTTCTTAGTCCCTTGACCTTTCTCACATATCGCTTCATATTTTTATCTTACAATCTATGCAAGCTCATCTTTCGTCTCTAAATGAATACCGATATTTCGATTATGTACAATGACATTTCGCAGCCAAAGCTTTAGCCAACAGCAACCACAAAACGCATTGATGTCACATTTTTCCGGCACTTAACAAATGTCAATTCAATTTGAATGTGTGTGTGTGAGTGTGTGTGTAATTGTAGCCAGATAAACAGTCAAAGCACACAGAACGTATACGTAATGTATTATAGTGCAAATGTAGGAAAAACAGTTGAAAGCTACAGAAAAGCGCATAACTTTGGTTTCAGTTACAACAAAAGCTGTTCAAAGTCTAAATAAAACGCAGAAACTCATAAACTAACCAAATTTTCATGATTAATTTTGCTTAAATTGATTTTGAAAACTATCCTAGCAATCCTTTAATAACAATCTCCTTTCACTTAGTTTCTCTATGGATAAATCCACTTCTATCTCTGAGTATTTCCATGTTTCTGTGCACTTTTTTTAATCTCTCTCTCTCGATCTTTGTTTAAAACACTTTTTACATATGTACATCTTTGCCCGTTATTTTTCTCGTTACGTCTCATTTCTTATCTCTCACTTATAGGGTTTTTTTCTTTTCTTACATTTCTTGTCCCCTTTTCTTACGTTCGTTCTCGCTCGCTCATTCTAACTCCAACTTCTCCCTTTCGTTCTCTAACTTTCACTCCAGTCTCTTCACTTTCCTAATTCACACATTCTACTTATTAAGTTCTTTCTCCACTCTATTGTTAATCTAATTTTACATCACTTCCCTAATTTAAATTTAAGCTTCTCGCTTTTTCACTATATTTATCTGCATATCTCTTTCTTGCTCAATTCTCTTTAGCTGTTGCACTTTTTTTTTTGCTATGCCAGGCAACAACCACATTTAACATGCATTTCTCAAGCACATAAATCACTCAATTGGAAAATGCACACGGCTAATGCACACACACACGCATACACATTGCACCACTCCACTTCAATCCACACACACACGCACACACACTTAACTCCTTTCCCCTCGCCTTCCACGCTTAAAAAGCATAATTCATAAGCTGCTTAAGCCGCTGGTCATAAATTTACTGCACACACATTAATTAGGCCGCCGCCACATCCCTAAAGGTTACTCCTTTTTTTACCTATCCTTTACCTCACTCTCTTCCTGTTGTTCTTCCCCCCTAAATCCTCTATCTGATCTGGTTGTAGCTGTAGCGCTTCTAATGGAGCAACAGCGAGCTCAGTGGGCTTTGGGCTTTGAGTTCTACTGTTGCTGTTGCCATTTTCTGCTAGTTTCTGGTTGCCTGGCATGTTGCATCCATCGCTAGCTAAATGAGTAATGGATGCTCATTAGTCTTGCAGCAGACTCGAGAGGAACCTCAAACTCGTAAATATTACGTAGCGAAATGGGCTAGCTAAAATAAAACACTAAAACTCAAGACAATCCAACTTCAACTTCAACTTCCAATTGCAATTTCAGCTTGAGCATTTTTATTTGTAATCGAAAGAAAAAAAACGAAGGCAACTTTGCACCAATTACAGCTTGAACGTATTTTCGTAGTAGTTTATATACGCTTGTATTAAAAAGGGATTTTGGCATATAATCAATCAAATTGTCAATCAATCAATGCAAACTAACAGCACCAACAATTCAAGACAAAAACAAAAGCATACGCAATCAATTTGAAAATGTTTGAAAACGAAATTGAAATGGACAACGAAATTGTGGGGCAAACATTCGAGTTGAGTAGAGCGGGGGACGGCGAGGCGAAGTGATACGGAATTTGGCCAAAAGGAGAAGTGTGACAAGTGAAAAGCAAAAAAAAAATAATAACAAAATTAAATAATTAGAATTACACGCACAACAAAATACAAAGAATTCCAAATCGAAATAGCTATAAAATACACAAAAAATTCAATGAAAAATAAAAAATCTAAGAAAATATAAAACTTTAAAGGTATATCTTTCTTGCAAAAAAAAAAAATATATATATGTTATGAAAAATTGAGTAAAAATCAAGAATAACCTTCGCAAAAACAATTTTATGGTACACGAAAACTTGGATTGGACACGTTTTTAAGTCCAGCAGACAAATATCCTTAATAAACTTACTAAATAGAACTAAAGGAGATCAAATAACTCAAGTTTCGTCTTAATTTATTCGAAAAAGAAATGCTTTAAATGTTAATTAATTATTTTTGACAAAAACCAAGTTTCGTCTTACTTTATACAAAAACAAATGCTTCAAAGTTTTTTCTTATGGTTTTCAACTATATTTTTAAATGTTAATTGTAAATTCTTGATAAAAACCGCATTTAAATATTTCTTCATTAAATTTAATTTCAAAATCAAGAATTGATATGGAAATCTGTGTTTCTTTAATTTACATTTCACTTGACAAATACTTTAATAAATGATCAACAAGTTTTGATGGAAATCCTTTTAACAATTGGACTTAAAATGTTGCAATGTGTCATATAAATGTCACAAAGGCAAATTCAATTATTAATAATTACTTGTTTTACAACAAAAAAAAACTATAAGTCAATATCAAGTTTTAAATGTATGCTGGCATATGCCTCATAATTGTGATTCGTTCTTTGTCGTGGCAGAAAGCTTATCTCAACTTTACTGTGAGTCAAGCGAAATTTCAACACTAAAAGGCAGGCATTGTTTTTTATTTATCAATAACATTACTTTCTAGTTGGTTTATGCTTCGAAGATAAAACTTACAATATGCTCCTTTAGCTCCTTGCGTATTGGTCCCAGCCATTGATGTAATCCAATGTAACGTTTATGCACCATTTTGAGGGCAGGGGCGCCCTGGGCATAGGGGCCGCCCAGTAAGGCGCTGGCGGTTTCTAAAACCACCATTTTGTTGTAATCGCTTGTTGTTCCGATTATGAAATTTTATTTATTCTTTCTTTTTATAACTATTGTTGTTGTTGTTGTTGCTTTTGCACAAACACAAACACTCAGACACTGTTGTTTTTTATTTTGTATTTTTTTTTTATCCGGGCTGTTTTTGTGATAAGCTCTGGTTAGCCCCTATATTATATTATTTTTTTATATATTATTTCTGAATCTGTTTCTTTGTTTGGAATTTTTTTTTTTTTTATCAACTTTGTGTTGAGTTTCGAAGAAAAGTTGGAACTTTGGTTTCTGACTTTTAGATTGCGTTAAGTTTTATATATGTGTATATACATATATTTTATTTAAATGTGATTAACATTATTAACATATAGTATGTGAGTACTGGTCAAAACTGTTGATTCAGCTTAAGGGCGTAAGTGAAATTTGCTGTTTTGGGTTTTTGGTTTTTGGGTCGCGTTTCAATTAAATTTAAGCCGCATTTGTCAGACGTGCCTCACTGGCCGCAAGAGCGATATGTGAGACGAGATGCTTGCTGATGTACATACATATATGCAAAAGTATCTGTATACTATATATAAGCTGTATATATGTATAATCTGCTACTTTAATCCTTCACACGGTGAGACACAACAACGGCAGAAAACCGTTAAAATTGTGACAATGCTTTCAATTTACTTTTTGCATTCAACACGAGAATCCTCAAAATCAATTGAATGACACGCACTCAATATCTTTCTACTTAATCAAATGAATTGAATTTTTTAATACATTAATTTCTGCTATATTATTGCAACTTTTTCAAATTGTATTGCACAATATTATGGGTGTATATATTTTTAATATTTTATTAATGCACTTTTGGACCACTTTAAAATACATTCAGCATTAAATGCACTACTACGCAATTAAAATAATAATAACACAACGAAATTCCACTTATTCGACAATATTTGTTAACTTTTCACGAGAATACGTTTGGTTTTTAACTGATATACGAATATACGAGGTACACGAGTACGAAACGGAAACGGTAGAACGAACCGCAGTGTTCAAAGTTCCATCGCGAACTGATTTTTAGCCAGCGATGCGAATTGTGCCGAGCCACATGAAACGACAGTCGACAAACAGCGAGCGAACGAATAAGCAACGAGGAGAGTTCGTAATCGCACGAATGCAGCGCCAACGATGCGGTTAATATGTTACAGTGGTTGTTTGGAGCTCAAGAACTAACCAAAATATGTAATTTATAGGAAGTTCTAGCTGTTTTCATGAGCTTCAGATATAATGTAACTTAAAAATCATACTAAATGTATTTATTTTAACTTCTTGAACAAATTTATCTTAAAATCGAATGAACTTCTTTCAAGTTACAATCTCGTTTTCTTGTGCTTTACTGTGCGCCGCTGTTGAGTCACTGAGAGCGAGAGAGAGTGCCACCAGCTTGTGTAGACTTTACTCAGCCGCATACGAAAAACACTTGTTGTTGACGTTCTATGAGGCGGCAGCAGCAGCAGCGGCAAAGTTGAGCGCACCCCAAACCCAAACAGTCCGACATGTGAGCAAGTGTGTGAGAGAGAGGGAGAGAGAGAGAGAAAACTGTTGCGCTCATTGGCTCTTATACTCTTATACTGAATGAGACCGGACGGCATTGCCAGCAGTGTGCAAAAGAAAAGCGCAGTTATCTTATGTAGAATATCTTGCTGAGTTTGAGTTTGTGCATTCATTGGCCATGAAGAGAAGGTTTTATGCTAGTGTCGCATATGTTTGTCTCTGTATGTGTGCGTGTGGGTTTATTATGCATTGTTTGCGGTTGCTTCCGCCAAAAACTAGCTTAAAGTTAACAGGTTGTCCCCAGTGGTTTTACTGTTGCAAAAAATACATACCGAAATTTCAAGGAAAAGCAAAAAGCTGAGATAAATTCGAAGCAGGGAATTTGTCTTTAGTACGAAAAAGGTTTATATGGAAATAGGATTTTCTTGTAAATTTGGCTTTATGAATTGTTTATGAAAGTGATATTGCATTTGTGAGAGTTCTAAGAAAATAAATTTTTGTCTTTTGTGAATTTTAAAATTAAGCTATTTTATCGATATTTTACTTCCATTAAGCGTATACCAAGGGAATAAAAAAAAAGTCGTAATATAAGTAGAATTGTAGTGCTCTGGAAATGAATTTGTTATACAGAAGTGATTGTAATATAATATTCGAAGCATTTTTCTGCCACCTGCTGCTTACGCAAAACATTAAAAACTTCTTCATTAATTATATTATGAACTGAACGACAAGTCTGCGCACGCCTCCTGAGAATTTTAATAACAATAACCAAATAAAACAAAAAACTTGAGCTCTGTCTGTCTAGTGGGTAGATAGATGTGGTATGATTATTATTAGGTAACGTTGAACCCATGCCGAGTTTGTTGACTTCTGCAACAAAGTGTGACTAAACAAATTAAGCCAAGAACTACGCGGGCAAAAAATAAGATAAATTAAGTAACATACATAGAAGAGCAAAACGATAGAGACGAACAAGCATGGCAACAACAAAAATCTCTTAAAAGGCACAAAAAAAAAATAACAACTACAACAAAAACAAGGCGTTAAATTACATATTAGGTCTGTTAGACTTTACCTGGCTCCAAATCAGAGCAGTGTCAAAACAAGGTAGATAATGATAACAACAACTACACGAAAGAGTTGTGGCAAAAAGTAGAAGACAACAGCGATTTCATGCACGAGAACATGAAATTCGAAAAAGAAAGAAAGAAAATAATGCTGCTGTCGTCTTTCAATCGCATAAGCTGGAAAAGTTCTTGTGCATGATGGAAAATCATCAATTACAACAACAACAACAACAACAACATCATTAAGAATGCATTACAGGAAAGGAGAAAGAGTTCACTCACGTCTAACGGTAAAATAATACAAGCATACAAGCGAGCGCGCGCTTGCTCAACAAGTTGCCATAAAAATGTTGCAGCAACATTGCATCTGTAATTAAAGCTGCTGTCGATGCTGCTGCTGCAGCTCACGTGTTGCTTTGGTGTGTGTTGTGTGCCTGTGTTTTGTTTTTAGCGCACAAGTTCAATGCACGGCAATCATAAGAATAAGAAATTAGCACAAAAGCAAACCAACAACAACATTGCTTAAACTGCCACTGAAGCTTATGCAAACTAAGACAACGCAAAGCAGAAGACAAGAGAGCGAACGAACGAACGAGCGCTGCTGCTGCTGCTCCTCTCAGAGCTCACCTCGGCAATGACATTCAAAAAAGCTGCAAGTCAAGCTTATAGAGACGAGTGCTAAGCCGTATAGCCCATCTCGCTCTTACCTTTTACTGGCTGCTGCTTGGGCTATGCGAATGTGTTCCCGTCAAACGGCTTTGAGTTCGTTAACCGCACGCGACGAACACGAACCCCAAACAGCAACAACGATCATGTTTGCAAAGACCGTTCTCAAAATTGTGTGTGCGTGTGTGTATGTGTATGTGTGCTTGGCCTAAAATTGTTACAGAGCCAGCCGCGACCTGCCTAACTGCACAACAAGTTTGACTTCGGCTGACTGAAGAGACAGCAGAGAGTTGCGAGCAGAAGCAGCAGCAGCAGCAGCAGGGCGGGCAACAGACAAAGCAAGCTTGTAACGATCGTCAAGATGTTAATCTTGCAGCCAAGCCAGAGCGACTCGTTAGTAGCGCTCTTTACATGCAAGCAACAGAGCTTACATCCCACCCCTTCCCTGCTCTACAAGGTTTCCTTGCTTTTCTTTGCTTCTTCAACAGCAATTAGTTGCAGAGACTTGGTTAAATTAATTAAATTAGTGCACATCTCTTGGTACAATTTGTCGCCAAACTCATTTAGTTTGCATAACATGGCCATAAATTTAAATGTTGTGGTACAGTCAGAGCGAAAATTACATTTATCGATAACGATGCACGCAGTTTATTTTCATTTTTTTAACAAAACAGCTGTGAAGTGCTTAACCAGACATGAAGCAATGACGTTTTCAAGTGTGTGTGTGTGAGTGCGAAGTACTATGTAAGTGTGTGCGTGAATGTGTCGGTCTGGCGCTGGGTTGTCAAGCACTTGAATGATGCTGTCATGCACGTTGCATCAAACTATTTTTTAAACTCGTTATAGGGTTGGGTTTGGAATTCAAATGCATTTTTGTATTCAAGCACTATGGTTTGTTATAAACTTTCAAATACCCTCACTGAAATATATTTTTGTATCAAGCTTAAACTTTTTGTTTAAAAAAGCTTCCCACATTTTTACAAAATCCCATTTAATTAATCTCAACTCCAAGCTATACCTATTAATTATAATAAAATACACTTATCACATTAAACACAAATGCGATAAATCCAATTAGTTTTTCAAATCCATTGCACAACTCTTTAAAATGGCTTTACTATTTATTTATTATAAATAGCTTTAAAACTTAAAAGCTGAAACCAATGAATAGTTTATTTCTCTAACCCAAACTACAACACATAACTCATGTTGTCTGGTTAACTTTTTTTTACTTTTTTTTTGCAACTCATTCAACATCCATCACGTATCTAAATTGAATTTATAATAGTTGACAATGTAACCTCATGACCCTCCTCCGCTTGTTGGCACAACCCTTACTTACCCTCCCTCCCTCCCTTCCTCCTTCCCTTACACACAGACACAGACAAGCACTTGTAGAAAGTCAATTCAGTGAATTGCCATCAATTTTCAATTCACTTCAGAGGGCACAAAAATTTGTGACGAAAATTAATTAAAAATCAATTTGAATTTGATTGTTGGACTGAATTTTCAACCCCTAGCTACACTTTTCCGATCTTACTCGTTTACTATTTTGTGTCTTTGTCGTTGAAAGTTAATTGACATGTTCACAATGTTTGGTCGCTGTTTTTTAGCTCCTCTTTTTTTATGCCGTTCAATCGGAACTTTAACCTTATCGGATCAATATTTTCGTACCTGTTTTTTCACTTTTGCTATTTGGTTTATTACTTTTTCGCATGCATTTTTTTAATCATGCACATTTTTTGTCATCTGATTCGTGTAAAAAAAATAAAATAAAATTTGTAATTGAATTATGAGCAAATCAAAAAAAATGAGTTCGCTGTTTTAAATTGCAATCGATATTCAATTTCAATATACGTTTTTATTTTCCTCTTTCAACTTTATTTTTTGTGAATTCAATTAAATTAAACTAATGTGAAATGTAGCTTGAAAATCGCAATGAGCAATTGCAAACCTGGCGGATAAATGTGACAGTTTCAATGAAGCCTCAATTAGGGTTGCCAATGCACGTATTGAGAAGAAAAAAAATATGTTGGCATCTGGAAAGTTGCCAGAAAAAATAACAAGGCACAAAAAGTAACCAGATAAATACAATAATGAAAACAAAAGAAAGCAACAATAATAATAATAACAGCGACAAGGATGACAATGAAAAGTCGCATCGTAATGAAAAACCTTTTGTACCACATTTGAATATCAATTGACACACAAAAAATTGTGTCAACAGCGACCTGACAAGAATATTCAAAATAACAAGACATTGCCAGAAGCAAAATGAAAATAAAAACTAAAGATTTTGGCACACCTTAAACACAAACTTTAATTTATTAAAAACGATTGTCGACAGATTAAAACCTAATTTTTTAAAGCTTCTTGGATACTTACGTAAATTATTATTTTAGAATGTTTTATTTATCATGTTTGAAAGCACGTACCTGAAAAGAAAGACAGAATATTTCTATAAATAACAAAATCATATACAATTTAGAATTATAAAACAAGTTTAATTTCTAAGGAAAACTGTAAAGTTCATTCAGTTCAACGTTGCTAAAAGGTAAACAAAATTAAGATAACAACCACAATAAAGCAAAATGTACATACAACCCAACTTCTGTTCTCTCTTTTATTATCTGTCGCATTATATGTATTATATTATTCTGTGTGTTCATGTTTTTTTTTTCTTCCAAGCTGTACTTTAAGTTCATTAAAAATTACAACGCACTTAAAAAATTTGCTCACTTATGCCTCATTTAACCAAATTAAAAGTAAACACGAGGCGAAATTACCAGCGTAACGTTTCGAGAACGCTGAAAAATAAAACAAACGAGTGAAAAAGCACGGTGAATGTGAGTGTAAAAGTGTGTGTGTTGGTGTGTGTACAGATTTAATCAGCGAAAGAAGGCGCCACCGAAAAATGAAGGGAAAGAATAGATTACACAACCGCAAAAAGTATGCAATGGCAAATTATGGCAATGGGTAGACAGTAGAAACACACAAAAAGCAGAAAGTGAAAGTGACACGCAAAACCAAGAAAATAATAACGTTGAAGATTATGAAGGTAATGATTGTGATAATGATGATAACGTTACGTTGTTGGGGATATATGATGATATAAGACAAAGATAAAAGAAATGCACACACATACAGAATATCTTACGCCAACAAATTGTTGACTAGTGCATTCAATGTCAACAAATAATTTGGAAAGAAAGTTCTTAAGCTTAGAAAATATTTCAAAAGATATGAGATAGAGTACTTCTTTCTTAAAATTTCATATTAAAAAAAAACTCCTGACAGAAATTAGTAGCCAACTGGTTTTAATTTCCACTGTATAATATAAAACTTATAACTGAGTTTGATGTAGAAATAAATTAAACTAACTTGACTCTTTATTCACCTCAACCATTGAAATAAAATATCATTAAAAATATATGACAAATATTGGTTTGAAGCTTCATGAAGATAAAGTTAATTAAAATATTGTTTGTATTTTTATATGTTAAGACAGTCTTAAGCAAATGATTTATGTATTTTTCTTGCATGCCTGAAGTATGTATATTTTTCAATTTTGATGATTGGCAAACAGCTTAGAAACCTGCTGATGTCATCCAAGTGCCTGTCTTGCAACTGAACCGTAACAATCCATTGACCTCAAGAATTCTCTTTTGCGGTACAGGCAGCATCAACAAGGAAGACCAACTGTATGCAAATCTCAGACTGACTAACAAATTTTAAAGTGAAGAATTTCTTACATTTTATTAAAACCCGAAATTCAATTTAAATATAAAGGAACTATGTTTAAATAAAAAAAATTTAAATATATTTATTGTGGGCAGTTTATCAAAAATTATGTACTAAATCACTTATTAGAGTATTAAATAGTCATCATATCAAGACTTCAAACATTTTTCATGACTTTTATAAATATTATCTTAGTCAGATTGAGGGCTGTGTGAAAAGAAAAGAAACAGAGATGCCTTTGACTTTAATAACTTTAAGCAGCTACGGTCAATTTAATTTTCATGGCAGATGCACAGAGCAGAGACAGTCCAGGACGCTAGTCAGCAGTAAGTAAACGGCAAAGGAGTAAAATATATATATAAACACATTCAGAACACACACACACACACATCTAGACCGACCGAGTCACATATCCCTGCCAGCTAGCTAGGCGACAATTTGTGCAAGCATATGGACACAGAGACACAGGCAAGTTGGGAGAGCAAAGAAAAATAGGAAAAGGAAACTTGAAAGGAAAACTTGATTATAAAGCGATGACTTCACACATTGCCGAACGGACAAAACGAAGGACGTAGGACCTATAATTTTCATGCTGCTGCTGCTGCGCAAAAAGTACAAAAAACCAAAACAAAAAACCATGTGTAGAAGAAGGATAGCAGCACAGTATAGCAGGAGAAAGAGAGAGAAAGTTCGAACCAGGTCTTGCAGCTGGGCAAGGAAATTGTGCAAACAGAGGCGTGTTTTCTGCATGGTCGTTGTAATTTAATACTTATCAAATATGTAGTTGTCTCTAACTGACCACCCTTTTTCTGTCCCTATCGTTCGCTCTCTATCCCTCCCTTTCTATTTCTCTTTCATTTTACTTGCGTTTGACTTTTGAAAAGAATTTTAATAGAATTGGTGAGCTGAGCTGCTGCTTCTGTCAGGTAAGTGATTAGACGCCGCAAAGTAGGCAGCAGAAATTTGGAAAATATGCTCTCTTCCTTTACCCTTAAATGTAACTAGCATATCTTCATGGAACACTTAAGTGTGCCAATGTCCTCATGTATGAGTTAACAACAAGCTGAAAAAATGGCACACATTTCAGTCAACAAGCCACAAAAGTTGAGTGTGGCAGTCAGTGCATCAGCGAGAATCCTGTAGATGGATGGATGACAACTTTAATAAAACCTAGTTGCAAGATAATGTTGTGCAGAGAAGAAAGGGAATTAATGGAACCTAGTAAGAAAGATCTGAGCTTATACATGCAAGCATTAAAAAATAAATATACAAAATTGCTGCCTTATTCTAAAGCTTATTCGTCTGTCTCAAAACCCAAAGGCATCATAAGCATCTTCAGCTTAACAACAGCCAAATGTAAACCATTTGCGAATTGTAAAACATGTTTTAAAAGCAGATAAAAACTAACAATTTTTCCCATTATAACCCATTAGAAAAACCCCATTTCTAAACTCTACTTAGCTTAGCATTTGACACTGATATCAAAAAACAAAAAGAGCACTAAACAAAGCTTGAGAAGTAATTAATTTGAACTACATGCAGATGAAAACCAAATCCCCATCTCTGACCAACACCCCTGGTAATAATACCTGTAATAGAAAAAACCGACCAAAAACAAAAAAAACCTGTAGAAATGTTGCGAAATTTATTGGAGAGGAAAAATTAAGCAGGAGTGGGTTGTTCCAAAGCTTTTAGCATACATATTAGAATAGAGTTTACACGTAAACGTACTTCATTATTAACCCGTGGAGTGTGTCGCATGCACAAACATGACAAACTTCCCCAGAGACATAAGAGTGAGAAAGAGAAGAAGAAAAAAAACTATATATATATATACCCCTAGAGCAGAGAAAGAGAGAGCCATAGATATAGAAAAGAAGGAGGTTGAGTGAGTAGCTGCTAGAGGAGAAAGAGTGAAAAAATAAATACATTAAAATGCCAGCGGGTAAAATGAAGATACAAACAAACGCATTAATACGTGACGCTGAAACATTATTAGAAAATGTGTCTCGTCGTTGGTTACTTGCCACAGCAATAGCAGCAGCAGCAGCAAGAGCGTTGGTTTGTAATATGGTAAGGTATTGTAGGGGTTTGCTTCGTAGTACGTGCGTCTATGTTGCAAGGGGAGTGGGTTAAAGATCTGATGCTGCTGCTGCTGTTGCCTGTGCAATATATTTTAGAATTTTTGCACTAGCAAACAAAGTCGGGGGGGGGGGGGGGTTTTTTTTTTTTTTTTTTTTTGGGTTGAGTTTGGTCATTTTTGTTGGAGGGGTTTCACAGTTTTTGGTTTTGCTTGTCGGTTGGGTTTTGGTAGCGCTAGCATTTTGGCTGGCTTTTGCCGCTGTCATGTCTGCGCGTACTTTTAATATGAGTTTAGTCCTTTAAGTCCTGCCTGCCTGCCAGCCTGTTTGACTCTGTCTCTCTCTGTCTGCTAGAGAGTTCCACTTGCTGCTGCTGCTGCTGTCTGGGCAGCTTTGTTGCAGTTGGCGGTTTTGTGCACGTTTGTTCAATATGTCAATATTACATGGCGTTGGCCATTCCTGAGTGGCATTACTTTCTTTCTTGTATGCCTGTCCTGTTCTGAACTCTCTTCTTTGCAGGGATGCTTGTAAGTGACTTAATCAAATAACTTTGCATTCCCACACCTCCCCAAGCACCATTTTTCCAACTCTCTGCTGACTAAACTCTCTGTGTCTACATTTTCTGTGCTTTATTTTGGTTTTCCAAGCTTGCACTTTACCCATTTTCTTTACGGCGTGTTTTGTGCGCCATTAAACATTGACTTTATTTTCGGTTTCTCTACTTCTTTCCCGACGCTTTTTCTATTATTTTTTTACTTTTCTGGCAAATTGTCACCCTTTTTGTGTGGTTGTTATTGTTTTTGTTGCTGTGGCAGGTGACACGTAGCACCCGACATGACATTAACTAGAATTCGAGACCCTTAAGTGTGCGACGAGAGTTAGTTGAAGATTGTTTTTGGTTTGGCAATCATTAGAAGTGCACTGTTAATGCAGATTGAGACTTTTGAAGATGCTGTGCAAAGCAGAAAATTGGAATAGAACTGTATTATTTTTCGAGAGCAGTTAAATCAAAAAAAAACTTTGAGTTACAAAAAATATAATTAAATAGTTTATGATTTGGAGCCAGAGATAATTTATAAGAGTATTTCCTCCGTTTATAAGATATATTATATATATATTATAAAGTTGCGTTCCTCACTTTACAAAAACCAGTGCTTATTTTTGAGCCCGCATTTTAAGGCCAGATCAGCACGAATTTTTGCAAGTCTCACTCAAAGGGAATGTTTTCGCTTGTGCTCATTTATAAAGCGTTGCACATTAATTCATTTAACGCTGGGGGGAGGCGGGGGAGTAGAGGTACTATGTGAACTACCTGCCGCTTCAACAACAAGAACAACAAAAGCAAAACGAACAAGAACAATCTAAACTGTACAACGTGGAAAAATTCATCAAGCGCAAAATAACATTGCATACTTTATGGCGCATTATGAAAACACACGAGCTAACAGCAGGAATTGGGTAGGTTAGGAGCGTATTTTGGGGTAAGTTGGGTTAAAGGGTTTAACGGTATGGTGTCTGAGGGGCTGCGGTTGGCTGCTGAAAGATATGCGCAGAAAAATTTGCGCCACATTTGCACAAAAAGCGTTTTAGAAAATGTGAGCAACATGACAGACACCAGGCCCTAGAACCCCGCCTGTTCTAGATGCCCCCTTACTCAGCCCACACTTTGATACTCAAACAAACACAAACTTACACTTAAAACTATTAAAAACATTCAAAGTGTTAGCAACTAGTTAAACCAGCAACATATAGATATATATATAGGGATGATGATGATGATGATGATAATAATAACATAAACTTTCAATAGCGCTGCGCAGTGAGCGAAAAATAAATAAATTTCAAAAACTTATAATTCAATCGCCAAATTCATCCCTAAGAAATAATCCTAAGAATTTAACTTATTATACTATCTCACAATCCTTCTCAACATTTACTGCCAAATATTACTTGATATTCTTACAACAGACGCTAAATTTATTAACTAGGACTTGAAGGTTTAATACGGTACATATATACAGTCGCCATTTTCGCTGAGTGTATTTAGTTGACAGGACACGCCACACACACACATTCACTCACACTCACAGGCGCAATAATTCTGGCGCCTGGTTGACGGAGGCTGACGTCAAGCTGTCCCCCTACCCCTTCGCTTTCCTCACCAGACTGTTGCTGAATATTTTGCCATATGGCAGCGTAATGATAATAAACTCTATAAGATAAACTCGTACACAACAGCAACAGGCAGAAAGAAGGTTGGGGTTGCATTGCGATGGGAAGAGGGTAGCGATATGGAGTCGCAACAGGGCCACAAGTGTCGTCACTTTGTCGGCATTGGACGGAGGACGTCAGCAAAAGAGAAAGAAGACGCCCTGTCACATTTTGTCTTATCTGCAGCCGCCGTAGAAGCAACGCTGCGTTAAGGACGCGAGAGGCAAAAAACCAAGAGACCCTAGGTTCTGTTCGTGGAGATAGGGAGCAACGATGATAGAGCCAGTTATTTTCTTTCAATTTTCTGTTGCTGCTGAACTAAATGAAGATGCAGGCAATGAAGATTCTGCCAGCTGGACGTGCAAGGCGTTGAAGGCGGAGTTGCGAGCGGGGACAGTAAGGCGTTGAAGGCATGTCAATTGCTGAAAGGGAAAATATGCGATGCGGTGAACAGAAGTGGGGGTTGAATTGTAGCAACTTTTTATATTACATTTATCGTAGAGGTCAGTCAACAAAGTTGAGACAAACTGAAAAATATGTTTTAAATAATATAAAGGAATGATAAAAAAAGCAGCTAGGTTAACAAAATAAATATTTAAAAAGTTATTAAGGTTTGTCTTCAGATATTTAAATCAAAATAATTAAGAATAATATTTCGTTTGCACTTAAGGTTCTAGATTTCTATCGCTGGTTTAAAGCTTTAAATTTCATTAGCTCTATCTCAAAAGTTTTAAGGCTCATTTAATTATTTCCCATATCTACATATCATGATGAATAACCCACTCCTGAAAAGATCTTTTATTTCAGACGCCAAAAAGTCGCCATGCTTTAATTTTTCGCCACCTTCTCTTCGCTGTTCTCCTGCCACTGCCCTTTGCCAAGAGCTGAAAACAAGTCAGAAATGAAATTAAAAAATGTGTCGCACATTCTCATTGCCATTTTCAAGCCGAATTATTCTCTTCCTCAGCTGGTGGTCACACAACCATCACCCACACCACGTACTCTGCTCGCTTCTCTGACTGTTCTCATTTGTTGGCTAAATCCGTTGGTACGCCCCCAGCTTCAAATAGCCAGGCGGCAAATTAAGCGCAAGGCTGACGCTGACGTCGTCGCTTTTGGCCCTGTTCCCCTCTTCCCTGCCTCGTTTCTTTGGGCTTTTGCTCCATTGCATACCCCCCAGGCGCTATATGTAATTGCATTTTTTAGCTTTAATGGAGCGTACAAAACCCGGAACAAAATGGAACTGAACGGTACGAAAAGCTAACAGCAAGAGCATAGAACTCACTGCGAATGTAATTAATTTGTAACGTCTGATGACCAGCTTAATGGGAAACAGAGCAGCACGAATAAAATTGGTGGCAAGGGTGAAGATGTGTGAGATGAGGATGAGATTTGTTCGTCTCCTGGCGTGCAACTGACAGCGTGAAAGAGTGTCTAACCGTCTGATTGACTAACGGTCTGCAGTAACTTGCAGCAGCACAAAGTTGAGATTTACTTTTAATAGTTTTATAATTGTATTTGATATGATTTTGCAGAAAAAGAAATAAACAGTTTCTGGGAGAATGGTCTAATTGGGAGCGGGCGGGCGGTGGGGCTTGAAAAGTGTGTGAAAAAGGCAGTCAGTGTTCAAATCATTTTTCTAATTAAATACCTATAAAGATTTTAGTTTAGTTTTAGAAGAAGTGGCAAAACCTATATGAAGAACGAAGACTGGCAACGCTGCCTAACCAAAACTGATCTTACAATAAGTTTAAAAAAAAATAAGTTAAATAAATTTGTTTTCGTTTATTATGATATTTTCCTTATCAAAGTTTTAAGGTAGAAACAAGTTGACAGCCCACCAAAAAAGTTTTAACTGACATTGAAGGAACTGGAGTTAATGTCAACGAGATGGCTGCAACAAGAGAAAAACAGTTAGCAGGTCAGCCTTAGTTAATACGTGATTCTGCTCAGCTAAGCAATTTTCGTAACATGCTTTACAATTATTGAAAATTAAACATTAGTTTTCTTTGCAAAAATGCAACTCTGATAAAAATCTAAAGTGCATTCTTTCGGTTGACTGAATTTAGCACTCACTGCACTTGTTATCTCTTTACACACATTCTATGTTCCCAACTAGTAGTTCTGTTCATGTGCGGGGGCCGGCTCAGGCACTTGCCGCAATTTTAATTACAAAACTCTCTACAGCTGGTTATCCAGTTAAAAACCAACCTGAAGCCAGAAGGGAACTAAAACTAAGGTCAACATCACAGTGTTACCAAAAAAAAAAACAAAGAGAAAAAGAAAATCATGTGTGATTGTGATTGTGACAGTGACTGCGGCTGCTGTCAGCACGGTCTGTGACCGGGGTCTCTCCCTTTCTTTTTCCCCCTTTTTTTCCTGTCTGTTGTCTGCTCCGCTTTTCGGTTACACACACCAAAAACAGAAACAAACAAACACACACAGACATTCATGTCCAACAATTTGTAAAAACAACACTCGACTTGAACTTTAAGTAAACAAGTAGCGAAAACTACATAAATGAGTTTGCTAAAAACTCTCACAAAAAAAAAAAGTTGTCGTCGAGTCTAAAATGCCGACGCCTCAGTGTGAATGACACAGCAGAGAGGAGATAAAAGTGGGTACACTGTTTGGCAGTGCAGAAGGTTTCATGTCCAGACACATTCACGTTCTCACACTCAAGTGAGACACTGGACATTATGTGAGAGATAGAGAAAGAGAGTAGAGGTGATGTGAGTTCTTCCTTTATGCGGTGACACTTTGAGAAACCTCTAAGCCACACCGCCCCACAAACCGAACTCTACCTAATAGACTCTCTACGCTCCTACACGCTTCATGATATCAAAAAACTTTGCCGACAAACTCGCAAAAAAAAAACACACCAACAACTCCCAAAGTACTAAATAAAAAACATTAAAAACAAAAAACAAAAGGAGAGCAGTAGTGATGAGGTGTAAAAGATGGCAATGGGACTGTGACTGTGTGAGCAAAGTAATGGGTAATGGGTAATGGGTAATGTGTAATGTGTAGGGTGTGTAGTGAAGTGACAAATCAAGCGATAATGATGGGAGTTGAAAACTGGTTTTATTCTCTCTGATCTGCTGCTCATTGTTGTTGTTGTTCTTGCTCCTCGTTCCAGTTAATGTAAGCATTTTCACGCCAGTATTTGATTGATGTGCTGCATAATTACAAATGGTGCCTATAAATAAATTGCTTCTTCTTTTTTCCCCAATCTTAAGTTGCACCTCTTATCGAAGATCTAACGCGGCTCTATTCGCAGAAATTCTGTTCCCTGTACTTCTTTTACCTCATTATGATATCGCTTTGAAGTTTAAACACATCTAATGTGACTTTTGAGCGCTTTCCTCCACAAGAAACCGAGAAGTGGCGTAGCCAAGTGGAAAATGTGCGACGACGCGACAACGTTGACATCCCATGAACGTCAAATTCGATCAGTGCTGGGGCCATAATGGGTTAACATTTAACAGTCGTCAGGCATTGGTGTGTCGTTGAATGCAAATTTGCACGTGTTTTGTGGAAATGCCTTTGGAAATAATGTCGCTACCCATTAGGAACATGGATCGTTAATGGGCCAATCAGTGGCGAGAAACAAGAATGCGAAAGTCAAACGCAATCACAAGTTAAATTGGTGTGATAGAAGGGAAAACGAACATAATAGATAAAAGATTTGCAGCTGAATAAAGTGATAAAAATATCTTAACGAGGAAAATAGTCATGTTTTTGTATACATAATTATCGTTTATAGTCAAATAAATATTCTTCTAACTTTTCACTTTCTAAAAATATTACAAATTTCATCTTTTTAACCATCAACATTTATAATCTCCCAATATTGTTAGCCTATTAACCAAAATGTATTCAATAACTGACGTAATCTGCTTCAGATTTTGTCCACAAGAACGAAACAAGAACGAGAACAAAACACACACATGTCAACAGTTTAACACTCGGTTAAACATGGCTTGGAGCGCAAAAAAAAACCGAAAGAATAATATTTTGTTCGAGCGGGAATCATTAGTACTTATATATTCAATACGCAGTTGTTTTTGTATTTTTTTTTTTTTTGTATATCCATAAATATCATAACATTAATTAAATTAATCAAATTCACATTAGCGGCACGCACAACAACGGACCGGACGGACCCGCTTCGTTTGGGACACTCGAAACGAATCGAATCAACATTTTTGGGAAAGTCATTAGAGTGCGGCCAAAACAAATAGAGAGAGAGAGAGAGAGAGAGGGAGAGTGGTGGAGGGTCCGGCCGGGTGTGCGTTGCGTAGTCATTTATAAAATAGCCAATGATTTCAATATACGTTCAATGAACTTGCCACAGTTCATTTGGCATAGGGCAAATCAAAGCGATATTAATAATCGCCAATTAAAATGCTAATCGTATTAATAGTTTTCTGCAGAGAAAGGAGAATAGACAAATAACGGCTGTAAAGTTTTAAAGCTTGGAAAACTAACAGCAAAAAAAAACCATAAGATAGATTGGCCAATGACCCAAAAAAAATAAAATAGAGAAAAGAAAAGATCTGCCAACTCTCATATGAAAAACCAGAATGGCTTAGCTAAAAAAAAGAAAGAAGAAAAAAAGAAGGCACAAAAATCTTGTTAGCTGACATCATTTATAGAACTTCAAGCTTCGTTGTTGTAGCCTGGCTTAAGAAGAACAGACAACCAGTCTCGAGATATACAAGTATTTCAATGTATTTATGGAGATCATTTCTGTTTTGCCTGTTTGGCATTGCAAATCTCGGTGGAGCTCTCTGTTTAACAAACCAGGAAGAGAAAAAAGAATTCTATACCAACTGAATGGCAACATTTGTAAGACCATTTTGTAAAAGTTGCCCAGTTGCACAAAGGCAGAAATGGCAAATGCGGTCTTTGCAGCACAAAAAATTGAAGTGAAAGTTGTACAAAGAACTCATAGAAAATGGTTTTCGAAAAATAAAGTTTCTAGATCAAATAGTACAGTCAAACTTCCATGTAACGAGTCTCAAGGGGACAAGAAAAAACTTCGTTATAGAGAAAATTCGATATAGAATGGGCTTTGACTGAATCAAATTGCAGGGTTCTGGTTTCTGACTTCGTTGTTTAGAAAATTCGTTATATGGAAGTTCGACTATATAATATCCATACATGTACATTAAATCTAAAACATGTTGTGAATAAGGTTAAGACTTAAGTTGAGCAAGTTTAAGGTTTACATTTAAATATGGTATATATAAAGTATTTTTATGAAATCACAAAATCAAATTACTTTAAGAACACGAATAACAATATCTTTATTAAGTAATTATGATGCATTTTTATCTAAATCTATTTTAAGAACTTTCAGAAAGTTCTTCAAACATTCTTTTCAAGCATTGCTTGGCGTTTGGCGAGAGATTTGTAGAAAAAAAATGTTTAGCTATCGATTGCAAATTTTAAAATGTCCAAGTCAAAAGTTTTGTTCTATTTTATTTTTTTCCAGCTGCAAGTTTTTCCAGTTTTCCGCATGTCTTTCTTTTTCTTTCTCTCTCTCTCTCTCTCTCTCGTTGGTTATGCACATTGTTAGCTTAACCAACCAGATAGACAAGAAAAATTACATAAAGCATGAATAAAAAAGCTGGAAATAGTTTGCCAAAGCAAAAACTGTGCTACAAATGAGACAGAGAAAAATGCATGTTATTTGTTTTTACAGTTAATAACGGTACTCTTTTTTAATGATGGCTAATAACTCGAGAACGACACCGGCAACAACAGCAAAACATACTTATAAGCCCAGCAGTAATCTCATGGCATTCTTTTTTCTCAATGGTCTGTTAGATAATTGGCTACGACAACAAAAACAAGAACAACAACAAAAGAAAAGACGGACGAGGAGGCGAACAAACTTTTGCCACCGGACATGACAGCAACAAGAAATGTAATACAAAATGCCAACAACATGTACAAGAACAATAGCAACAAGTTGGCAAGACAAGAAGCCATATGAAACATTGTCAGCTACACACCCATTGTGACATCATCACAATAATATACTTAGGCGAAATATGTGGAATACCCTTTCTTTTTATAGAAGTGTAAGTTAAATAAAAATTTATTAACATATAATGATTATGAAAAATGGAACTGTTGAACAATGTATTTTATTTTATTTTTATTTATGAAATTGCACTTCACTATAATCGCTAATATACCCATGGCAAAATTGATTACTGGGTAAAACTATTCTACACTATTGTTCACAAATCCGAAACCTAAGCTTGACTTTCACGATTGCAATTAAAGGGCGATTACAACAACAACACTACACGAAGAAAGAGAGAGAGAGAGAGGTAGAATGAAAGAGAGACTTAAAGTGTAAGCTACTAATACGATGCCAATGACCCAATGGCGTAACTGATGATGACCATTAGCATTACGTTCGAAACATTACGGCGATGAGGCGCAATTATGGCGTTTAAAATAATGGTAAAAGCAAAATGCTTAAACCAACAACAAATGAAACTAAACGCAGATGCGTAACGAAACACAACACAGTGTGAAAGCAATGAGACTGCAAAAGAAAACAACAAAAAATATTAAAACACAAGCTTTAAATGCGCGGCGTACAGAAATCCACTCTTACACTCTCATGCACAGAAGAAACAAGACAATGACCCATAGCAATAAGAGTGAGAAAGAAAGGGATAGCAACAACTACAGCAAGCAAGCGCACTTGAAGAGGAGTCATTAGCATGAGCTTGAACTAGTTGCTTAAGCAACATGTTGACAGAGCGAAAGAGAGCGTGATCGACTGTTGGCTGTTGCCTAGGCCAAGGTCAGCTTGGCAACATGTTGACAACCATGCACAAAACATGTGCGTAGCGTGAGATGTTGCAATTGCTCATGCTGTATATGTTGCTTGTTGCCTGCGTGACTTCCTCCTCTTTCTGCTATTGTGTGAGAAACGAGCAGCAGCAGCAACATAACATGCATTTGTTTGAGGTCAAATGTTGTGCACGCAACATGCACACAGTTGTAATACATGTTTGTATGTATCTGTGAAGCAAAGATGTTGCCAGAAAAACTACTTGAAATTAAAGGTCAGCCGTGAGGTAGGCAGCCAATCAACACGAGTGTTGCCCCTAACTCAATAATCGTTTTCAACACATTTTTGGTTTGGTCGCATCTTCTTAGAACTAAAGTTAACCCGCTCGCTCTGCCTTACTTCCTCCCAACCACCCGACAACATCAGAACTAATAATCATGACTTGTTAATCTTTTACGCTGTTGCCTTCCACACTCTCAGTACCATAAGCAGTTTTTGTACACTGCGTCAATACCTTCGTCTTCTTATACTTTATCCGCTGCATGTCACGTCTGGTAAGCTGCTTGCGTGTAAGAAGCTGAAGCAGCAACAAGCTCACATTTAACGGTTGATATTCTCTTCTTCGCCTTCTTGTTCTTGAAAGCATCTTTGTTCACGCATTATTATTATAATTATTATGGCATCATCATTATTATCATGATCTAAGTGCAAAAAACCATTAAACGTTTAGTTTATATTCTATTTCTTAAACTTTCTTCTCACCTTTCCCTACGATTACTAAAGCCAGACAACTTTTCTACCTTTTACTCTTTCTAACATCCCCATTTCATTTCAATTGAAAATAGCGTCTTTAAAGTTTGCCCTTTATATATGTCAATACGTATATTCTGTGTGGTTATCCTTGGCCAAAAGCACTTTCGTTGCGCCTTCATTGTTACAAAAAAATAAAAAAAAAAATAACAAGGCAAACGAGTAAGAAAACACCGGAAAATACCAAACATTGTACAGACGTTTTCTTATCTTGGGTGTTGCCAGAAACGCGTCGCTTGCAAACACTACGACACCATCCTACCCCTCTCCTTCAACAGCCCTTACTCCATCTTGGTTTTTGCTGTTTAGTGACTTGGAAAAGAGCATTAAATTGTTCGTCTTTGTTTTTTTACGACCTTTTTTTTTGGCACTTAACCAAGGCTAAGTAAGTAACAAGAATATATAATTCAGTTTAAAATTAAATAAATCTGCTGAAACTATAAAAAAAAAAATAATTTTGTGTTATTTTCGAACAGACAACATGTTTTAACATTTCGCATGTTTCCAATTTTTTATGCCTTTTTCTTTTCAACAAAAAGTCAATTTTTGCTTGCTTCTTTCAATATCATCAAACAGCATCTCTGATTTCCTCCACATTCACATTTTTGACTTCCTCGCACTTCCTCAAACTGCAATTCCATCACTGACCTTTCTCATCAAATGGACAAGCAATACTTTTGCACACATTGCTTCTTCTTCTTCTGCTTTTATTGCCATTCGCCATTATCGTTGTCAAGGTCTTTGGTCTGCCGACTAAGTGCAGCTCTGGGGTTTATTCACTTTTATGGCATCCATGGGAGATAAACAAATTGAAATGTAAGACTAAAGAAAAATAAAAAAAAATAAAAGACTCTAAATGGCAATGGGCAAAAAAAAAAGCCAACAACAACTTTACTTTGCAAATGAAATTGAAAACGTTACGCATGCGTTTTCCATGGCTATTTTTCATAGGGAATTTGTGTTCGACAAAGCTATCGAATGACACAAAGCGCAGAAGGAAAAAAAAAAATAACAAAATTGAGATGAGATGCGATGCGATGCTGCAGCAGCGGCGGATACACGAGCTGCTCTGAACTGAGCACATGGTTCAAAGGAAGGAGGAAAAATGGGAAAAATATTGCATTCACTAAAGTGCAACAGCTGGAAACGTGAGGTGAAACAGCTAACTCCTCTACCCCATCTCCCTGGTTAACTATCTCTCTGTCTATCTCCCCCACCATAAAAAAAAGAAGGAAATATGATCTGTGCGTCGTAGTTTGTTTCTGTTATTTTTGTTTCGCAAGCCAATAAAAGTAGGAGACAACGCAGCGGCGTTTGTCAGAAGTTGGCCAGAGTTGAAGGTGGCCAAGACACGCGCAAGGATAACGCTAACGGCACAAAAGGGGCAAAGGATAAACACAGAAGAACAGCAAAATGAAAACACGCATATCAATTGCCATTATGTGGATCATCTGGGCCCGGTTGGAATTCAATGAGGCAGCGGCAGCCAACAGTGGCGAAAGGTGAGTGTAAAACAACAAAGAATCTTCCGCATGCCAAAATCGATATACACTTGCAAAAATGAATTTAACTGTAAACTATTAAATTTAACATTTCGATATCGATAACTTTTGCGTATGTTTTTAAGAAAGTAAAGCTTCGTTTGTGTTTAAGATCAAAAAATAGCTGTAACTACAACTTCTCTTTAATGCCTTACACATTTCATCAGTGTATTATCAGACCTTAACTGCAAGAGCGTATATACTATTTTATTTACTTTTTAAAACCAATAATCATCCATTCTCTGTTTATATATGCCAGGGTGCATATACGTTTGCACATGCCGGAAATTGTGCGCAAGCATACGCATTTTCACAAGGTCTTCAAACAGTTGCCAATTCCTGTTCCTCATCACCCACCACCACCACAGCACCACCATTCTCGATTGCCACACCACTACTCACAATTAATGCCCCTGGGCAAGCCGCATGTCTCACTGTTGGGCTATACAACAACGGCCAGTGGCAGTGGTGGCATGTCGCCCAGTCTGATGCAACTAATGGCCACAGCTGCTACGCCCACAATGGCGCCTCAATATGGACCAGCGCTGTTCAACAGTTATACGCAGCAGGCGCAGGAAATGGCAGAGGAGGCAGGCTTAAAGGAAGCAACGAATGCAATGAAGTCAAGTGGCAGCAGCGGTTATCTTGGCACAGCGCCTGCAACCAGCACCATGAACAAGCAACAGCAACAACAACAACAGCAACAGCTGTTGCAACAGCTCTTTACGCCCAACTTGATGGCAGCCATAAAGGCGGCACAGCAGCACCAAGATAGAGAAATGAAGGATAACCAAGCGCTAGGTACTGAAATGGAGGAACCACAACCGGAACTTGAACTGGAACACAATGAGCTGCTCAATGGCAACTTTTTGGCTGCACTGCAGCGTGAATACATCTCGAAATTTGTCAAACCTGCTGCAAACGGCAAACGCAAGAAGACAAACTTTGTGACCAGCAGCAGCAACGGACATGTGCAGGAGCAATATGATGATTACCACGAGGAGCAACCAGCCTTGGATTACGAAGATATGGAGGAGGAGGAGGAGGAGCATGAACCCTACACAATGCGTTCCAATTCTTGGGGAGATCATGGAAATGATCACGTCCGGAATTACGACAGCGCTGTGCCATTCAGTGGACAAAATAATGATTTGGGTTTTGTGCCGAGTGTTGATGAGTTTTTGAAAGAGGTCAACAATGGCAAAAGCTATGCAACATTTCATAGCAACATGTACGATGATTATGAACCCACTGGCAGCAATTCTTGGCAAGCTTTTAAGACCCACTATACTACGCCCACGCGACCCTTACGAAAACGGCGACCTAGCACGGATATGGCCACAGGTTATGATAGCACTGGCAAAGCTGGAAGAATACGTTACATCAAGTTGATAAAGCGCAAAAAACGAAAGAATCGCATCAAAACAAAAAGATATCGCATTTAAGAATTATTGAGTCACTCTGCAATTAGATCCGGCATCTCATCTCAAAACTTAGATTAGTATTTTAAATTTCATAATGTTATGTTTTATGGCTTTCGTACTAAAGATCTTTAAATACCTTGTCACATCTTTTATATATATTTATATCAAAGAGTTAAAGTTGAAAAATGGAATTGCTCAACACTACAATAACTGGCTGAAAAGTGCTGCCAACTTTTAGGCTTTCAGGCAAATCATTTCCTTGCAATAAGAAACAACGAAATAATTAGTCATTGAATAAAAAAACAAGAACAACCTAAATCTTAAAAACATATTATCCAAAAAAAAAAATTAATTGTGCAATTCGGCACATAGAATGGGTGTAAGATTGAACTAAATATAACTTTGTTGTAAGGAAGTTCGACAGTACTTACTTATTTTCAGAAAATGTACATTGAAGTTACATAAAAATACGTCTTACCCACACTTAGAGCTCTTTTTTTAAAGACCGATTTTTCAATTAGCTCTAAGGTCTAAATAGATTTCAATTTCCTTAACTTCACAAGGATGACTTACCTGCAAAAAAAAAAGAAAGAAAAGGTATATGCAAAAGTTAGTCACGTAAAAAATTTTATTTCATAGAGATAGAAAAACAATTCCACTATGCCTATTTCATCCAGTGTCTTCTTTTCATCCAAAACAAATATAATATTCTATTGGCACAGAAAAAATAAGAGTAAACGAGGCCAAAAGCATGTCCGCAAACAAACCCCCAACAATATGAAGTATATAAAGGAAACCCGATACCCCAAAATGTTCTTAGCAAATAAAGTATGCCATTAAATGTGCAAAAGCGAGGCGGGGAGCAGTAAGAAAGTGAACAAATAATAAGTACAAATGCTAATAAAATTCAATTAAAGGCCACAAAATTACAATAAAAGTGGCTAGGAAAACTAACTCTCGAAGGGTCTTTTCTACGCGTGTCCTGGTCCTGGTCCTCGTCCTGGTTCTGGTTCTGGTCCAGGTTCTGTATGTCCTGTGTGTGTGTGTGTCCGTTGTGGGCGGGTGTCACATGAAAAGTCGAAATAAACGACTCATTTGGGCAAATTGAAGCCGTAAACAACAAAGCCGAAAGCCAGACGAAGGGACCAGAACCAAGACTAGAATCAGATTCACAAACCAAGGACCAAGCAACAAAGACTGAACCTGAACCCAGGCTCCGACTGAAAGCTGACATCACTATACACACAGCAGCAGGCAAAATATAAATTACGCTGAAATTCCAAGTGAGTGACGAGCTGCAGCAAAACGGAGCGCGTAGGGGTTGTTAATGGGGGGAGGGGGAAGAGGAGCTGGTGGTATGTTTATGTCCTTTTGCTCATCCTTTTATTTTCGTTTTTGGCAATAATTTTATTATACTCGATACCGAAGGTAAAGAGTATATTGGGTTTGTGCAATGTCCGTCATGGTGTTTGTCCGTCTGTCCGTCTGTATGAACGCAACTTTTTTCCACACCCTTCGAGCTAGAGACTTAAAACTTTCCAATTCTCTTTATCTATGGGATAGTAAATTAAAGTGTCAAGATTGGGGTTCTACGATGAATTCGATAACTCAAAAACGATAAATCCGCATATTTCACACACCCTTAAAGCTAGAACTACCAAATTTGGTAAGAAGATAGCTACTAGCAACCCCCAAAAAAATGCAGCAAAATTTTGGAGCCACGCCCCCCATTCCGCCCCCAGCCCCCCGCATTTTAAAGTCAAAAAAGCCTATATCTCCCACAGTTTTTGAACTAGAGCCACCAAATTTGGTGCCAAGATAGGCGATGATTACTCCCCAAAGACTGCATCAAAAAATTGGATGCCACGCCCACCAACACCACCCTAGCCGCCCCCAGATGCCTCAACGCTTCGTCAAAAACGGGAATGCGTGTGTCTTCCAGAGTTGTGGAGCTAGAGCCACCAAATTTGGCAGGAAGATAGCTTGCAACGACCACCACAAAACTGCATCAAAGTTTTGGAGCCACGCGCACCCCTTCCACCCCCTTTCCCAACCTTTTACAATCTTTGAGCTGGAGTCACCAAATTTTGTATGAAGGTAGCAATTGACATTCCACATAGATCTGCAGCAAAAATTTGGATGCCAATCCCACCCATACCGCCCCCAGTATTAGTATTAACATGAATATGACCAAAAATCGAATTTTATTTAAATGTAATTTCTTAAATGCAGTTTTATTCTAAAAGCCAAACCATGACTTTTAAGCTATTGCTTTTGAAAATCGGGTCACTTTTGAGGAAGTTATGGAAGTCGAAAGATTTTACCAATGCCCAAGTCAATTTTTGGTCATAAAATTGTAACATGAATATGACCAAAAATCGAATTTTATTTAAATGTAATTTCTTAAATGCAGTTTTATTCTAGAAGCCAAACCATGACTTATAAGCTATTGCTTTTGAAAATCGGGTCACTTTTGACGAAGTTATGGAAGTCGAAAGATTTTACCAATGCCCAAGTCAATTTTTGTTTATAAAATTCTAACATGAATATGACCAAAAATCGAATTCCATTTAAATGTAATTTCTTAAATGCAGTTTTATTCTAGAAGCCAAACCATGACTTTTAAGCTATTGCTTTTGCAAATCGGGTCACTTTTGACCAAGTTATGGAAGTCGAAAGATTTTTACCAATGCCCAAGTCAATTTTTGGTCATAAAATTTTAACATGAATATGACCAAAAATCGAATTTTATTTAAATGTAATTTCTTAAATGCAGTTTTATTCTAGAAGCCAAACCATGACTTTTAAGCTATTGCTTTTGCAAATCGGGTCAGTTTTGACCAAGTTATGGAAGTCGAAAGATTTTTACCAATGCCCAAGTCAATTTTTGGTCATAAAATTTTAACATGAATATGACCAAAAATCGAATTTTATTTAAATGAAATTTCTTAAATGCAGTTTTATTCTAGAAGCCAAACCATGACTTTTAAGCTATTGCTTTTGCAAATCGGGTCAGTTTTGACCAAGTTATGGAAGTCGAAAGATTTTTACCAATGCCCAAGTCAATTTTTGGTCATACAATTTTAACATGAATATGACCAAAAATCGAATTTTATTTAAATGTAATTTCTTAAATGCAGTTTTATTCTGAAGCCAACCATGACTTTTAAGCTATTGCTTTTGCAAATCGGGTCAGTTTTGACCAAGTTATGGAAGTCGAAAGATTTTTACCAATGCCCAAGTCAATTTTTGGTCATAAATTTTAACATGAATATGACCAAAAATCGAATTTATTTAAATGAATTTCTAAATGCAGTTTTATTCTGAAGCCAAACCATGACTTTTAAGCTATTGCTTTTGCAAATCGGGTCAGTTTTGACCAAGTTATGGAAGTCGAAAGATTTTTACCAATGCCCAAGTCAATTTTGTTTATAAAATTTTAACATGAATATGACCAAAATCGAATTTTATTTAAATGTAATTTCTTAAATGCAGTTTTATTCTAGAAGCCAAACCATGACTTTTAAGCTATTGCTTTTGCAAATCGGGTCACTTTTGACCAAGTTATGGAAGTCGAAAGATTTTTACCAATGCCCAAGTCAATTTTTGTTTATAAAATTCTAACATGAATATGACCAAAAATCGAATTTTATTTAAATGTAATTTCTTAAATGCAGTTTTATTCTGGAAGCCAAACCATGACATTTAAGCTATTGCTTTTGAAAATCGGGTCACTTTTGACCAAGTTATGGAAGTCGAAAGATTTTTACCAATGCCCAAGTCAATTTTTGGTCATACAATTTTAACATGAATATGACCAAAAATCGAATTTTATTTAAATGTAATTTCTTAAATGCAGTTTTATTCTAGAAGGCAAACCATGACTTTTAAGCTATTGCGTTTGCAAATCGGGTCAGTTTTGACCAAGTTATGGAAGTCGAAAGATTTTTACCAATGCCCAAGTCAATTTTTGGTCATACAATTTTAACATGAATATGACCAAAAATCGAATTTTATTTAAATGTAATTTCTTAAATGCAGTTTTATTCTGGAAGCCAAACCATGACTTTTAAGCTATTGCGTTTGCAAATCGGGTCAGTTTTGACCAAGTTATGGAAGTCGAAAGATTTTTACCAATGCCCAAGTCAATTTTGGTCATACAATTTTAACATGAATATGACCAAAATCGAATTTTATTAATGTAATTTCTTAATGCAGTTTTATTCTAGAAGCCAACCATGACTTTTAGCTATTGCTTTGCAAATCGGGTCAGTTTGACAAGTATGGAAGTCGAAGATTTTACCATGCCCAGTCAATTTTGGTCAATTTAACATGAATGACCAAAATCGAATTTATTTAATGTATTTCTAAATGCAGTTTATTCTAGAAGCCAAACCATGACTTTTAAGCTATTGCTTTTGCAAATCGGGTCAGTTTTGACCAAGTTATGGAAGTCGAAAGATTTTTACCAATGCCCAAGTCAATTTTTGGTCATACAATTTTAACATGAATATGACCAAAAATCGAATTTTATTTAAATGTAATTTCTTAAATGCAGTTTTATTCTAGAAGCCAAACCATGACTTTTAAGCTATTGCTTTTGCAAATCGGGTCACTTTTGACGAAGTTATGGAAGTCGAAAGATTTTTACCAATGCCCAAGTCAATTTTGGTCATAAAATTTAACATGAATATGACCAAAAATCGAATTTTATTTAACTGTAATTTCTTAAATGCAGTTTTATTCTAGAAGCCAAACCATGACTTTTAAGCTATTGCTTTTGCAAATCGGGTCACTTTTGACCAAGTTATGGAAGTCGAAAGATTTTACCAATGCCCAAGTCAATTTTTGGTCATAAAATTTTAACATGAATATGACCAAAAATCGAATTTTATTTAAATGAAATTTCTTAAATGCAGTTTTATTCTAGAAGCCAAACCATGACTTTTAAGCTATTGCTTTTGCAAATCGGGTCAGTTTTGACCAAGTTATGGAAGTCGAAAGATTTTTACCAATGCCCAAGTCAATTTTTGTTTATAAAATTGTAACATGAATATGACCAAAAATCGAATTTTATTTAAATGTGATTTCTTAAATGCAGTTTTATTCTAGAAGCCAAACCATGACTTTTAAGCTATTGCTTTTGCAAATCGGGTCAGTTTTGACCAAGTTATGGAAGTCGAAAGATTTTACCAATGCCCAAGTCAATTTTTGTTTATAAAATTGTAACATGAATATGACCAAAAATCGAATTCCATTTAAATGTAATTTCTTAAATGCAGTTTTATTCTGGAAGCCAAACCATGACTTTTAAGCTATTGATTTGCAAATCGGGTCACTTTTGACCAAGTTATGGAAGTCGAAAGATTTTACCAATGCCCAAGTCAATTTTTGGTCATAAAATTTTAACATGAATATGACCAAAAATCGAATTTTATTTAAATGAAATTTCTTAAATGCAGTTTTATTCTAGAAGCCAAACCATGACTTTTAAGCTATTGCTTTTGCAAATCGGGTCAGTTTTGACCAAGTTATGGAAGTCGAAAGATTTTTACCAATGCCCAAGTCAATTTTTGTTTATAAAATTGTAACATGAATATGACCAAAAATCGAATTTTATTTGAATGTGATTTCTTAAATGCAGTTTTATTCTAGAAGCCAAACCATGACTTTTAAGCTATTGCTTTTGCAAATCGGGTCAGTTTTGACCAAGTTATGGAAGTCGAAAGATTTTTACCAATGCCCAAGTCAATTTTTGTTTATAAAATTGTAACATGAATATGACCAAAAATCGAATTTTATTTAAATGTAATTTCTTAAATGCAGTTTTATTCTGGAAGCCAAACCATGACTTTTAAGCTATTGCTTTTGCAAATCGGGTCACTTTTGACCAAGTTATGGAAGTCGAAAGATTTTTACCAATGCCCAAGTCAATTTTTGGTCATAAAATTTTAAGATGAATATGACCAAAAATCGAATTTTATTTAAATGTAATTTCTTAAATGCAGTTTTATTCTAAAGGCAAACCATGACTTTTAAGCTATTGCGTTTGCAAATCGGGTCAGTTTTGACCAAGTTATGGAAGTCGAAAGATTTTTACCAATGCCCAAGTCAATTTTTGGTCATACAATTTTAACATGAATATGACCAAAAATTGAATTTTATTTAAATGTAATTTCTTAAATGCAGTTTTATTCTAAAAGCCAAACCATGACTTTTAAGCTATTGCTTTTGCAAATCGGGTCAGTTTTGACCAAGTTATGGAAGTCGAAAGATTTTTACCAATGCCCAACTCAATTTTTGTTTATAAAATTGTAACATGAATATGACCAAAAATCGAATTTTATTTAAATGAAATTTATTAAATGCAGTTTTATTCTAGAAGCCAAACCATGACTTTTAAGCTATTGCGTTTGCAAATCGGGTCAGTTTTGACCAAGTTATAGAAGTCGAAAGATTTTTACCAATGCCCAAGTCAATTTTTGGTCATACAATTTTAACATGAATATGACCAAAAATTGAATTTTATTTAAATGTAATTTCTTAAATGCAGTTTTATTCTAAAAGCCAAACCATGACTTTTAAGCTATTGCTTTTGCAAATCGGGTCAGTTTTGACCAAGTTATGGAAGTCGACAGATTTTTACCAATGCCCAAGTCAATTTTTGGTCATACAATTTTAACATGAATATGACCAAAAATCGAATTTTATTTAAATGTAATTTCTTAAATGCAGTTTTATTCTAGAAGCCAAACCATGACTTTTAAGCTATTGCTTTTGAAAATCGGGTCAGTTTTGACCAAGTTATGGAAGTCGAAAGATTTTTACCAATGCCCAAGTCAATTTTTGGTCATACAATTTTAACATGAATATGACCAAAAATTGAATTTTATTTAAATGTAATTTCTTAAATGCAGTTTTATTCTAAAAGCCAAACCATGACTTTTAAGCTATTGCTTTTGCAAATCGGGTCAGTTTTGACCAAGTTATAGAAGTCGAAAGATTTTTACCAATGCCCAAGTCAATTTTTGTTTATAAAATTGTAACATGAATATGACCAAAAATCGAATTTTATTTAAATGAAATTTCTTAAATGCAGTTTTATTCTAGAAGCCAAACCATGACATTTAAGCTATTGCTTTTGAAAATCGGGTCACTTTTGACGAAGTTATGGAAGTCGAAAGATTTTTACCAATGCCCAAGTCAATTTTTGGTCATACAATTTTAACATGAATATGACCAAAATTGAATTTTATTTAAATGTAATTTCTTAAATGCAGTTTTATTCTAGAAGCCAAACCATGACTTTTAAGCTATTGCTTTTGCAAATCGGGTCAGTTTTGACCAAGTTATGGAAGTCGAAAGATTTTTACCAATGCCCAAGTCAATTTTTGTTTATAAAATTGTAACATGAATATGACCAAAAATCGAATTTTATTTAAATGTAATTTCTTAAATGCAGTTTTATTCTAGAAGCCAAACCATGACATTTAAGCTATTGCTTTTGCAAATCGGGTCAGTTTTGACCAAGTTATGGAAGTCGAAAGATTTTTACCAATGCCCAAGTCAATTTTTGGTCATACAATTTTAACATGAATATGACCAAAAATCGAATTTTATTTAAATGTAATTTCTTAAATGCAGTTTTATTCTAGAAGCCAAACCATGACTTTTAAGCTATTGCGTTTGCAAATCGGGTCAGTTTTGACCAAGTTATGGAAGTCGAAAGATTTTTACCAATGCCCAAGTCAATTTTTTTACTCGATACCGAAGGTAAAGACAGCAAGACTGCATCAAAGTTTTGGAGCTAGAGTCACCAAATTTTGTATGAAGGTAGCAATTGACATTCCACAAAGATCTGAATCAAAAATTTGGATGCCACGCCCAGCCATACTGCCCCCAGCCCCCCTTTCACCACTCTTTACAAACTTCGAGCTGGAGTCACCAAATTTGGTATGAAGATAGTTTGTGACATCCCTATGTGCATCGGAGAATCTTTAAGGCAGAATACACCCCTGCCCCATCCGTACCCCTTTGCAATCAGGACTCTTTTTACCTGTTTTAATACTGGTATCGAGTATGCCGCAGTCGGTTGCGTCCGACTGCAACGTTTCCACTTGTTTCATTTTGCGTTGGTCATAAAAAAATGTGTCACACACAAAATATACACAGAGAGAAAGTCATTTGCCTAAATCTCACGCTCCCTTACAATTATTTTCCTGTGTCAAACATTTGCTGCATACTTTCAAACGAAATTAAATGCGTGCAAGATTTTCATTTGTTTAGCTGTGTGAGCGGAAGCGTAGAGGGTGGAGTAGAGGAGAGAGTGGTGTAGAAAGCCGTCTGGCATATGGTAAGGCGACACATAAAGTGTTGATGTGTCAGCCATATGACATTTATTGTTTAGGGGCGCAAATTTTATACTGAATGCCACCAATGCAGACGTTTATTATTGTGTCCGCCGCCAGATGGCGTCAGTGTGCCGCACCAACAGCAGGCAACAAGTGGTATTTCAAAGGAAGCAAGAGGATGACTATGAGGTCAGGGGTAACTAGGTGGCACAGAATTGCCAACTGCTGCTGCTACTGTTGACCTCAATTCATCTCTGCTGTGGTCTAGGCATCTTTTTCCATTTAATTTGATTTACAATGGATATGAGAACGACTTTTTTTTTTTAAATAGTAAGTATACGTATATAAATTCAAATCTCATGATCTATGGCTATTTTATATGACTGAAACTGAAAGGCTCTAGAAGATTTTGCTAACAGATTTTTCCAGCTAGCATTTCAACACAAGTTGGCAGCACTCCACTCTCTCTATTTTCTAAATTTTAACATCTTTCAAAAATGATTCGATATTCATACAAATTAATTGTACATATAGAAAAATCCTTTTAAAGTGTCGCATTCATCGGATTTCAGCATAATTTGCCATTGTTTAATGAAAATCAACATTAAATGTGAAATACCATTGCGCATAAGCGATGAAAACTGAATACTCATTTAGTGTTTTTATAGCCAAACAACTTTATAGGCGCCATAAAAGATCGGATGTCAAATAACTTATGTTGTTTTGGTATTCCCAACTATATACAATGTGCAATATAAAATTAATTTTCCGTTTCAACTGATGGCTCGTTTTTCCATCACTTCCACAGGGAACAATAAATGAAATTAATATAAATATACATATAAATACAATATTATCACTGCAATTTCGGCACAACGCAAATCATTTGTCATTTGATGGGGTAGAAAGGCCGAGGAGTAAGAAGGAAAACATGGGCACTCTGCCCCATTGCCTAAATTTTGATATAAATGACTAGAAAATGCCAGAGACTGCTGCTGATTATTGCTGATGGCATAAAAATGCAACGACAAACAATTCATTAATTTAATTAATTTGGGGCAATTAAATAGCAGCTGGGTAGGTTATATATGTATGTGGGATAGGTGGCCTGGTTGTTATTGCCACATGGGGCATGCTACAAAAGCCGCACAGTCATCATCATCTCTACGCTTTGTTCATTACGCAATACATCACTCTCTCTCTCTCTCTCTCCCACCCGCTCTCTTATTTTGGAACTGGTCATCATTGTGGGGTGGAAGGAAGCCAACCCCCTCAATGCCCCCAAAGGACGTTATGAGCAACGCCCACGCATATTGTTTGCTGCCCCACTAAAATGGGTTAAGTGTGTGTTCATGTCCGTTGCGCGTTGAGCGCAGATAACGACGACACAAGTGAGCACCAAGGTTCCATTGTGTTTAAGGTGTTGAAATGTGGGCACTTATCCAAGGGGCAGATCCAACATAACATTTATTTACCACGTGCATTACAAAAGGGGTGGGGTACAAAGCAAACAGTCTCCTAGAATAGCTAGACACTTCAGATACTCTTAATTGCTTGTCATCGTGCCGCCTGACAAACAACAAGCAAATGATTCAGCTTATAGGTTGGCGAGCAAAGGTACAGAGACAAACATGAGACTCAAAAGCCATGGGTACTTTTAAGGTTTAACATAATAATTGGTGGTATCAAAGAGGTTTTTTTGGTACTTGAAGTTGTCATTATTTAAAATAAAACAAGAATTGTATTCGAAAATTGTTTGTTGTACCGACAATCGGACAGCAGATCATAAAAACAGAAGAATTTGATTTAGCGATTTGCAAGAGATTTTAAGAAAAGCTTTAAGCGCAAAAAGTTAACAAGCAAATGTGTCAACACTTAATCTTGTCAAACGTGAATAACAAAAAACAATTCATTTTTAAATTCAAATTAAATAAAATTTCCACACATTTTTGTAAGTCACTTGGAATTTTCTGCAATTTATGCATAGTTGCCTATTAAGCATATGCAATTGGGGAGTGTTCATGGCCCCAAACGATTAGCCCCACAACATTTGCATTAAATAAACCCAAAACACACAACCTTACAACCTCATCATCGCAGTACTAACAAAAACAACAACAATTGCTCAACAAAAACAGTGCGAGCAAGCAATTTAATTAAAATTTAAAAGTACAACTGCAAAAACAAGGAAAACGGGTCGAAATACACACTGGGTATTACGAATGAATTACAAAATGCTAATTAAATACCATGGAATTGGGCCAAGCCTCGGAAATGTAAGCCACTAATCACACCCACGTCCGTCACATAAGGGCGTGGCATAAAGGCGAGGACGAAACAGAAAGGGGTGGTTGTTATTGTTGCTTTTTTTACTTTATGCGGTCTCAAGTGCATTGTAAAAAAATGACAAATTCTTGGGTCTATTTGCAACAATTAAGTGAAATTAATTTCATGTGTCACATGCGAACAAACGAACGAATGAACGAACGAAAGAACGAATGATGAGTGGATGATGAGTAGATCTGTAGATGAGTATCATTGTTAACGCCACAGAAATGTGCTTAACTCTTTATCTCACTCACACACTGATCCACACTTGCTTTGAGAGGCGAAATAATGTGAACTGACATTTGCAACACTATGCTGCAAAGGGAAAAACTAATACGTTTTTATTAATTAATTAATGTAATCAAAAAGGAACACTGTAAGCTATTTAAGGTATATTATTTACTTGAAGAGTAAGTGAAGTAAATTCCAAGGAGTGAGATAAACGAAGAATTATTTATATTTTTGTCTTGGGTGTAGGAAGAAATGTTATAATTATAGTAAAACTTAATAAAGTGATTTTGATTTGTTTGATTTTTCGAAAAGAATATGGCATTTACTCAAAAGTACTTGATATTGTATTTACTTAGTTTTAGTTCCTCAATTTAAATTACGACGCATTTATTATTTATTCTTTTATAGACATTTCATATTTTGTTGTACAGTGTACATGAATGCAAAATTAATGTTTGGCATCATTGTTCATGTTGTTCTTTTTGCGCGCTTGTTGTGCGACTTAACAAAATGAATCTCTGGTTGGCAATGGATCGTTTGTTGTTTTTGCAGCCCCAGCTCAATGCTCGAGTAATTTGCGCTACTTACAATTTGAGTCAAAATTTAAGTTGACATTTTAAACAATTAAAACGAATGAGTGCATCAAACAATATGGCACACACACACATACACACTGGGCAAAAACTATAAAAGCTGATAGCTAAAGCGGCCAACCAACTGACGCTGATGAGATTTAGCCTAGTCCGAACGATGATGATGATGATGATGATGGTTATGATTGTGCGGAGACGGATGATGCTGAGTGGAATGTGTCGACGACAAACGTCTGTTTTGGCCCGGAAAGGAGAGCATGAAATATAATGCGTAGCACACTGGATGATGATGATGATGCAGTGCGTCATTTAGTTTAGAGTCCGTCTTCTCGGTTGTCGTCTGCGGTTGTTGGTTTGATGTTCGCCATCATTCGTTTTGCTTGACTCTGGCAGTTTTCTGATTATCCCCAACAAACGTCACACAGCCTGCACATTCTACATGCAACAACAAGAACAACCAACGGCGGCGGGTAATGGGTAGGGTGATCTTTCGGTTCGTCGGATTGGACAGCTGTGATTACAACTTTTCTGTTTATGTTTTGTAATTGTGTGCCATGGGTTTTGTCGGTTTTTGACAGTTATGATGAAGAAAAATGTGGGTGCCACACATGCACACAACCAAATGGTGTGTGTGTGTGCGAGTTTGTGTGTTTGATGCATTAGACGCAGCAGTCAACGCAATGTGGCAACCCATTCTTTTTAGATACTATGTACATACACTCAACTTATTGTTGCATATTGCAGGGCAAAGCCCTTTAAATGTGACAATGTGCGCAGCGCTACAATTTCCCAAATTGAAATGCATCGAACCAAAAAGATATATATATGACGACATAAATATATTAAAGTGCGGTTCAGTTATAGATGGAGAAGTTTGTGACTTTATGTTAACCTGCAAGGAAGAGCAGTCAGCTTGCTAAAGTTTTGTATTTTACAACACGGTTTTGAAACATACCTAAATTAACTGTTAAGCTAAATATTATCCTAAAAATATTGTTTAACTTATTTTTTAGCAGAAAATGCATATTATAATAAAACATGAGAACAATTTACATTAAGTGAACATATTTTTAAGACATTTTTATCAATATCAAATTATTAAAATCGAATTCGCTGACTGTTTACAACATTTTGTTTAAACTTTTGACGGCACTGCGCTATTTTCGTACATAACAATAATCATTTAGTTTACTTGCATCTATAAATCCCAAATATTATCTTTGCAAATGAAAAACAAAAATATAAAACTCTCTCTTTAATTGAATGCATTTATAAAACTCAGCATAAAATATTATGAACAAAATATCCCAGAGTTTGACATACTTCTAAGAAAAAGAAATGACACCATTTTATGCTGCTCCATCGGGCTTTAAACTCTTTCAACATTCACTTGCAATGCGTATCATAAACGATGACGCTTGACCTATGGCAATTGTATTGCCCGCCCCACTTGTCCTACAACGAAAACCATACCCCATAGCCATACCTTTGTCTATTGATGACAAAAACCTTGAAGCATTGTTTACGCAAGGAAATATGTAAAAGTGGAAGACGAAGGGGCACAGAAGAAAATATAAAATGGTGGCAAAAAAATACTTTCAACAAATAGAAACTAATAGAAAATAACATAAAATGTATTTTATACTTGAAAATTGTATACACTTTTGGCCCTGTTGAACTCTGTCCTAGCTTCTCTTCGTAATTCTTCAAGTCGTGAATTCCACCAGGGGACCCTCTTGCTAGAGGTCTTAGCCCTTTGTGGGCAGCAGTCATTGAAGGTTGAGACTAGATCGTGCGTCAGGGTATTAACTGCCCTTTCTAGCTCCTCAGTATTCGTTATTTGTGGTCTATTACCCGATAATTTTCCTGTAAGGATTTCGGAGTATTTCGTCCAGTTAGTGGTTTTTTGGGCTGCGGTAGAGCACAACGCTCCTCACCGGTCCCTCAAGGTCAAAGAGAATGTGTCTATGATCAGACATTGAGGCCTCCTCGGACACTCTCCATTCTTTCACCAAGTCTATGGCCCTGTCAGAAACCAGTGTTAGATCTAAAACCTCCTTCCTTATAGAATTAACAAAAGTTGGTTCATTCCCCCTATTTGCTACTGATAAGTTAGTTGATATAAGATAGTTTAAGAGAGACTCACCTCTGTTGTTCGTGTCTGTGCTTCCCCATGCTAGGTGGTGAGCATTTGCATCGCATCCAACTATCAGGTCTTTCCGGTGTGTTCTGCAGTACTCCACTAAAGATCTGATAGTATCCGTTGGAACAGCTTCGGAGTCACCAGGGAAGTAAGCCGAGGCCAGAACAGTCTCTTTCTTACCCCCTTCGATTTCCAGTTCCAGTAGTATGGCCACTGTGTCGGTGTCTATGAATTCTGTGAGAGGCAGAAATCTTATGTCAGTGTTAATGATAATTGCTGCCCTAGGTTTGGCCGCTTTCCTATCATATATTACCTGTGTGTTTTTGGTATTTAGGCCTCTAATGCGACCTTTGAAGAACCAGGGCTCCTGTAGAAGCCCGATGTCCTTGGTGTTGCTAGCAAACCTACTGCTGATTTCAGCCGTCGCCGCCTTAGCGTGGTGAAGGTTTGCCTGCAAACATCTTATTTTGGCGGCGGATCAGCACCGGAGACATTTGGAGAGCTTAAACTACTCTCTTCAATCTCCATAACGCTGACTTGTTTGATGAGCTCATCCTCTGTAGTATCATCACTTTTTATTCTGAGAGTAACTTGGCCAAGGCGGAAGTTCATCCTTCCCTTCGTTACCTCAATTGTGGCTGCCGACTTTTGGTCAACGGCTAGCACAAGCATGGCGTTTGAGCCCTTTTCCACTCTCTTTAGGGCCCTCCAGGCCGAGGTGTTTAGGCCTTTGTTTTGTGCCTGTAAAAAGTTGAGGACCTTGCCTGTCTCCATGGCTGCAGACTTGGGGAAGTAGCCGACCACAATTCTGGGGTGAGGAATCTTTGATTCCTCTGTCGACCAGAGTGTGGCGCCGTCCCACGGCGTCATTTTGACCACCGTCGCCTTCACCCACTCCGCTGTAACGCAGTCCTTGCAGTGAAGTGCTAGATACCCAGCTTTGTAGGTAGAGCCAAGGAAGGCCGGTTGTATCTGCCCATCCATCAGCTCCAGCACTTTGTCTTCAATAGCGGCTGATATGGAGTCCATTTGCGCGGTCGTTAGGGCCGTTGTTGGGTAGTCCCTTGCTAATACCGCCAACTTCACTCCTATACCAGCCTCATTTATTTTAGCATTTTGCTGTTTCTTGTCGGCCTGGGTACCTGTTGTCCCCCTAACCGGAATAGAGCCACGCTCCTTATGCACCTGTGCCTTGGCTGGGTGATGTGAGGCAGAGGGCTGCCTTTCATTACCCTTGCCTGCAGCCTTAGAGGTGGAGGGCATGTCATCCCTCATCTTCTTAGTGGCGACTACCTCTGAGCTGTGGTTTGTGGACCGCTGGCGTTTTGGGCATGCTGTTTCCCCTTTCTTCTCCATTGGGGTCCTAGCTCTGGAGTAAGCCTCTTCTTTGCTAAGCCCCTGCCGCAGAAAGAAAGCCAGTCGCTTCTTGCCAGCGCCGCTCAGTTTAGGCAGTGTAGGGCCTACAACACTGTCGGTGGTTGGTGTGCTTGTGCCTTGTGGTGTCAGGTCCACCACTGAGGCACTACCGCGTTGGTGTTGCTCGTTTTGAGGTGTTGCCACCTCTGTTTTGTGTCCCTGGGGGCCACTCTCCTCTTCAACATCGGTTTTTTTGTTTTGTAAATCGTTCATTTTGATCCCACGAGTAAGATGGCAACCGGTAAACACTACGCCGTGCCGTACCGTAGTGTGGCAGATTAAAATGAGGCCGCGCCACCATACCCCAAGTCCGCATACTAGCAACTAGGCACCCCCCTAGCCACGCATCTCCTGGCATATGCTGTTCCACCATTAGATTGGGGATTTTATTAAAAAGAGTTTACTCTCTTTCGCCCAACTTAATTTAGCCAGGTATCCTGCCAGAGACATGACCTACACAGGACCCTGTTACCAGCAGCCACCACGAGGAGGTATAAGTTGCACTACCGGCAGTCTGGCAGTTACGGAGTAGAAGCGGGGCACCACACTCCGCGATCGACTGGTCGATCACGGAGCATGGTTCACCACCCCTACTTAGTCCCCCTACACAGACTGTCGGCCGACTGCCTTGACAATAGGTAAGGCAATAGTCTGACTAGCAGCAAGCTAGACTCAATGTTTCTGTCGGTTCTCAAGTGCCTCCTGACCATATATCATAGTAGAACAACACACAAACCCACACACACACACTCACTCGGTATACTTGCTGCTTGGTACCGAGAACTCTTGTCCTTGGTGTGGAAAACTTTTGTCATACAGCGACCGAAAGAGAGAAAAATTGAAAATATGCAAGCAGTGAAAAGTTTGGCTGATACTACAAAAGTTTTGGATATGAGTACATATATATATATATGTGAGTGTTTATGTATGTGTTTGCGCATGTTGTTTTTGTTAAAGTTTATGGAGCAGTGCCTCTTTATAGAGGGAGTAGGGGGTAGGAAAGTGTGTCAAGTGCAGGCCATAACATTTTTGGTATGCCATCCACAATGCACAAGCTTAAATATTTGAACAATTTTCGAGTAAATAGTACAAACAGGCAAGGAAATATTAAAAAAAAAAAATTCATTAGTGAGTCCAGTCCTGTCAGCAATGCCAGTAACTACAAATTGTTAATTAGTGCTTTGAAAAAGCTTTTTAATAAAAACCGATTCATTAAATACCCTAAAACAATTTTGTAAACTTTTTAACACAAAAAAAAATATTTATTTCAAACAGATTGTGGCAAAGATAGTTTCAAGAGTTATTTTTTAATACGACAATTCACAAACACTTTATGTGAAAAGGTTCTAAAATATAAATTATAAGTGCAAGTTAGCAGGGTCTTTATTAAAATCAAACTCTTATGATATTGTTTTAAATATGAGTTCGTAAGTGAAGATATTCCTGGAAAGCTTAAGTCTTTACTACGAGTTAAAAACAGACTTCATTACTATAAGTTGGTTCCGAATTTGCAGTTTATTTCCCTCTATTTCTACTAACTAATAAGCTCCTGTCCCTTTAAATAGCTGACACTGATAAACTGTCCACACTTGACAAACAGGCGGCAGTAGAGACGACATCAGTTGTCGGAAAACTAAAAAAAAAAAAAGGAAAATATTACAGAAAACTTTTCTATGCCACACTGTCTGCCAGCCTCTAAAAGTATGCAACGAACGCCGAATGAAGCTCATTTAATACATTTTTTTTCTCTTATTTTTTAGTTTTTGGTTTTTTTTTCTTTTATTTTTTTTTGGTGTGGTTTATCAACACTTCCGCACGACGGTGCGCATACAAAAGCTGCAAAATTTGTGCTGAACAACTGCCACACAAACACACATATACTGCATAGAGAGACATATGCGCATCCTGCTACTTTGCAGGACATTGTTTGCGCTTTGATAACACACTGACATGAACACACACACACACACACGCACACACAAATGGCGTCGTCATTACGGCTATGAAAATTGCGCATGCCATGGCATTGTGTTTGACTATGGAGCCTAAAAGCAGGGGCGCAACTGATATGTGCGGGTTGGGGATAAAAGGCTACGAGCTTGCGAGGAATGCTGCCAGCCATCGCCTTGCTGACACCGCATACGCCAGGGCAAGCCTCCTTCTCCAAACCGGCCGATTTTACCATCACTCACTCTCTCTTTCGTTCTCTTTTACTAACTTATGTTCTGTCTCTTTCATGACGGCGAGCAGTCAAAACTATTTTTCGCTTGGCATTTCAAGCATTTTATGGTTTTATTTTAACGAAAAATGTTGCCTTCAAACACGCAGATAGTTGCATGCCACAGCTGGCTTCATTCCGACTACCACATAACAACCAGCATCAACAGAACCCTGCCGCTGCTTATCCCCCCCCCCCCTCTCCCACCATCTGTATTGGTTGGCTGTTAATTCATTGCCACGTGCATTTCATTACGCATACGCAACGTGCGCCTTTGCAAAATGACGTTGGCTGCTGCTGAATTTGCATCTGTGAAAGCGCATACTATATATTGAAATATTTTACAAAAAACATCGATAAGGTGGTTTTAAAAACTCGAAAAGTTAAAGAATGACTTGGAGAATTAAATTGAAATCTGTTAACTTTTAAACTGACAATAATTTTATACAAATTTCTATTATAATTGAATTATAAGTAATCAAAAAATCAAAAAAATAATGGATTCTATTTGAAAATTGATGCTTTGATATGTGTTAGAAAAATATGTTGAAAACTTTCTTGTCTTAAATTTCAACACTTTAAAGAAATTATTATTGCTCCGAAATTTAGAAAAAAAAAAACTTAAAGTACTGTCACACCTTCACGATATCAAATAAAAAATCAGTTATTATTTTTGTTTTTGCTGTTTTCAACTTGTTCGCAAATAAAAGAAAAACAGAGAGACAACAATTTTCAAGTGAAGCTTTACAAATAGAATAGGGTGAGAACGGACAAATGAAATTAAAAACGTAAATTGTGCTTTTTAGAAACGTCGAGAGAGAATGCAAATAAATAAATAACACAGGAAACTGACTAGGACAACACAACACACAGTCTCGCGTTTGCCCCGCTTGCTTAGGCCAGGAATATTCCGGAAAGAGATAAGCAATTGTGGGAGTAGAAAAAAACAAGGGAAAACAGAAAGGAGGAGTGATAGAATGGTAAAAATATAGAGCTGCGTCCATTCTTAGCCTTTTAGCCGCCGTTGCCACTGGAGCTGGCCTTTAATGCCAGCCTGTTGTTGCTTGGATGGTTGGTTGGTTGGTTATTCGTTGTTGCTGGGGCGCTGCTTGTCATTAATATTTCACAACCAGGCAGCCAGGAAGAGGTAAGGCTGGGAAGTCAGTGCATGGTCTAAGCTTCAAACGCCCATACACACCCACAATTAAAATCAGATTAAAGTTGCGCTAATTTATGCGACCGCACGGCGACACAACACAAAAGCGGATTTTGTGAGTGCCGTAAAAGCCGTTAAGGCAATCGCGAACAGGAGTGTTGAGTGCCGCTCACACAAAAAGGGGATACAACAAAAAGGAGCGCAGCAAAATGAATTTTAAAAAAATTGCGTACTTGCACGGAAGCGCAAAATTTCTCGAAAGAAATATAGAACTCCTCTTGGAGACGACACAGTGTCAACCACAAAAACAAAGAAGCTAGCTGCGGACCGACCTCCATGCTCCCTTCTTTTTACCACAAGCCCAAACCAATCTCATCCAAGTTTGTTTCGGTTTTAGTTTTCGCGAGATTTTGGTCACACCATCAAACTGTCTAAGACTGTCTGACTGGGATTACGTGTGGACATTATCCGCAGCGAACAAAAACGGAGCACTAGATTTTTGCTGACATTTTGGTTTGGTTTCAGGCATGGTAATTGCTTTAAGCTCTCCGTCTAAGCAAAACTTTAACATAAACACACACACACACAAACTGTGGCCAAAGTCAACTGGCAACATTGAGTCGACAATAACAGCAGCCCAAAAAGGACAATATTAGGTTTAAGCTCTGACTCTGCCTGAAAATGCCGTTTGTGATCGAAATATGTCGCATGCAAATCCACACGGCATATCAAAAAACCAATGTCAATAAAAGTTTACAATACTCTCCGAGCAATTCACAATAGAATGGGGAGCTTTTGAAAAATCCGCTTGCGATAGAAATGGCAAATTTGAATGTAAATATGACAGAATGAGAATGTAGCACTAAATATCCAACGAACCCGATTTAAGGCTCAGCTTAAAGCTTTACAAACTTTAAGTAACTCAAAGCTAAGAGACAGAGTTAGATTATATTCAGCTTAGCTTAACTTTTCTGTCGATAAAGAAAATTACCTAAAGAAAATTAAATTCGATGAGCATTACTTTATCGTCTTTTAGTTCTGCAGTTACCTACAAAAATATCCCATTTTGGCATACAGACTTGATAGCATTTTCTTCTTCTCACTAGTCTCGCTTTTTTTTTAAAGATCAATCCAACAGGGAATTTTGCATTGAGTACCACACAATGCCCAGCCGAATACAAATGGAAAACAGATCCTTATTCTCTACCAAAAGTTTTGTTTATTTTTGCAGAATAACTCGCGTCTCTTTTCTGGCTATGTTTTGGCTGCTCTCTTGTTTGGGTATTATTGTTGTGCCCGTCTGGACTGGTGAACACAATTGCAAACAATTCAATTTAATTAAGAGTTTTACCAACAACTTGCAGACACAAGCATAAACATACACAGAAACACATAGAGAGGGAAAGAAAAAGATGCCAAAACACACCAAAAATTTATAAGCAGAAAATACCTTTAAAAAAAAATTGTGGTTCAGCTTTTTCTGCATATCCATCAGCCACAAACCAAACCTGGTCTGTCTGTCATTGAATTGTTGTCTGTTTCTGGAAATTATTAAATCAACAACTTCTTCTTAAATAGAAATTTAGAAATATGTAGAAATAACATACAAAAAGAATTTGAAAATTACATTTTGATATGAATACATTTTTTGATTAGTAAAAATGTAAAATATGTTATTGATAAAAAAAAAATATTGTTGCATTTCAAACTCTTTAGACTAAGCCATTCCAATGCAACAAGAAAAGATTTGTTCACAAATAATATATCTTTTCTTTTATTTATTTCACTTTTTTGTAATGCTAAGTCTAGTTTTCTGTTGACATCTTATACATAGAGTTTATTTTATTTAGTTTGTTTGTCAGTTGAAATTTATTTAATCTACTCTTCTATGCAGGCAGCATTTGCAATTCTCTTTGAACAAACACACATTTATCGCGTTAGCCAATCAAAAGTTATAAAACGAAGTAAAGGCATAAATTTATTTAAATTTCCCAGCTGTAGATTTTGAATCAGACTCACTTCGAAACGAAACGTATAATAAATTCACAAACAAATCCCACACAATTATTTACAGTAAATTTATATTGTTTATTAAAAGTAAAGCCCAAGTTACACACACACACACACACACACACAAACAAAACAAAGAAGTACAGCTGAGACTTGCCATTACTAGAGGCAAGGACACACATATGTGGAATGGTTTTCAAGTGTTGCTTAAGCAACAAAGCAAATATAACACTTGCAACTTGGCAGCTATTGGACAAGTAAATACATACATATACATACATATATATTTGCATGCGTATTCAAACAGATATTTTACACATATACATTTAAAATTTTGTTTACTTTGCGCTAAGCAATTTTCTTTAACAAGTTGAATTTCCTTATGCTTGTTACTTAAATGATTTTCCAAATGCCACTTCAGAGTTTTGGGCTAGTTGGTAAACCGGATTTACAACAATTAATTGGCTACAGCATTTGAACATTTGTAAAACAAAGCCAACTGTTTGAGGGCGATTGTGTGTGTGTGTGTGTGTGTGTGTGTTTGTGTCTATGTTTTAGGTCTGTGGCTTTGCTTCTTTATTTCAATATTTATTGCTATTTCAGTTGTTTAGCAACATATTATTAAGTGCTGCTACTGGCAATCGGCATTCTACTCCTTCTCTTATGCTTGAATCCAACTGCAATCAATGATTCAAGTCTGGCTTCAAGGCTATCCAGAAGTGGTAAAGTTTAAAACTTCAGTTTCTTTATGACGTTCGAGAATGCCCTTCGATGTGAATTTCAAACGATTGAAGTGGAACGATAAGTGTGTGCAAGTTCAGCAACAGCAAGCGAATAGTGTTAATAAATTTGATTGCTTAAAAATTTACAGATTACAGTTGGTTAAGGCTAATTTTTGTTGTTTGTAAAATCAATAATTATATCCTACACCCAATAATAAAAAGCAATTAAATGGCAAAATATTTTCAATGATGAAACACATTGATGCATGTACATTTTGCCCATTATTTAAGCTAATTTATTTTTAACGTTATTTGTTTTGTTTTTGCAATATTTTTTTACATTTTTTTTATTCAATTATTACTTATTTAATATTTTGCTTAGTTTCTTTTAACGTATATATTTTTACCAATTCAACTAATGTTTTAACATTAAAAACAAATATAATGAGAATCAAACTCAACGCAATTGCAACAAATTGCTTCTTGTTTATATTCGATATTTTTTTATGGAAATCTTATGAAATGCAATCAAATTTTTCGGTCTAGCAACATTTAGTCTGTCCTTAAGCAACAAAATCGAATTAGAATCGAATAACAAACATTGTACATTTTCTAGTAAAAGTTTGTCAAACAAAATTTTGTTGCTTGAGTATTTGTGGTAAGTTTTCTGAGGTAAATTTGGAATTGAAGCATTTGTGTGTTCAAATTTTGCTTGATTGAGGTAGGCGTGACTTTTATATGCAAATGCCCAAGGATATTCAAGCACGTAGCACAAGCAAAAAACATTTTACAGCACATGAGATTCATAATTAAGTTTTGCATTTAGCTAATAGGTTTGGGCCATCTTTTCGATACACACCTAAGTAAACTTTATGACAAATTTAATTGGCTATATGTGGCTGTTACAGCAAAAAGTTTTGGCTTAAAAGCGATATGTGGCTAGCATCTTTATAGACTTCAGGTTGCAGTAGTTGCAGCACTTGCACCAGCTCAACACACATTGTGGCATTGTGGCAAGCAGCCAGGCAGTTTAATTGGGTTTTTCGATCCGGCTGAACTGCCTATCGCTTGGACTGCACCTTTGGCTACTTCCATTACTACAACGACTCACGAGGGTGGGCTTGGCTGCAAGGTGGCAAGGGGAAGTTGACAAAATGTGAAAATCGGCTCAGTTTTAGCAATCGATAGCTGGGACAAAGCAAAAAAAAAAAAAAGTAAACTGAATTCATTACGCATACGCAGAGTAAACTGCAAAGAGTAATTTTTGTCTTTAGGCTTTAATTGTTGAAATGTTTACAGATGATAAATTTACTATAGACTAAATTTGTTTTGAAAAATTGTTGGATTACCAATCACATAAATAAAGTTGAATAGCTCGATAGTTATCAATTTGACAGTAAATATTACTTTAGTAGCTTACCTTTCTAAGCAAGTTTTATGCACTTTTTCGTTGTTTATTACTTATTGTTTTTGAACTAAAGTTTAGTCATGCATAACGAAAGTTAGTTTTTTGTTTTGTTTTGTAACATTTTTTCTTTTCTTTCGTCTCGACAATCGATGAAAATAGTTTTGAATAGCAAATAAAGCGACAATTGTGAATGCCTGAGCGGACAAAGCGCAGTGAAAAAAATAAAAAGAAAGGCAACACAAACAAAAATAAACGATACGAGGCAAAGAATGAATGTAGCGCTGCACTAAACAAATATACCTACAAATTCAGTTAGAAACAGACATTGGGGAAATGGTAAAAAAAGAGAGAGAGAGAGAGAATGCTATGGCAAAATAAAAATGCGCGCCAGGCTGACTGACAGTTAAAGCTAGTCCCAACAAACGTCCTACCCCAAACCACCCAGTGCCACGCTTTGCCCAGCTCCATTATTTATGCATCAATGGCTGCTATGACGACATGCGCTAAATTGATACAGTCCACACAGAGTGTGGGAGAACGGAGTGGTGCGGAGTGGGTGAAGTCGCATATGAAAGTGGCGCAAGAGACAAGGACATGCCACGCCTTCATCCACCGCCCAGGCGCACAATGGCGCCAAGCGACGACGCGACACATGCAATGGGACGCCAGGAGAACAGGTAAAAAAAAATAAAAGAGAGAGAGACACAAAACAAAATAAAGAACTTTAGAAAATATTTGCAAAATTAAAAAATGAAAATAAAATAAAAATATGTATGTATTAGTGGTATGTAGATGAAAATGTGAATAGAAAAAACTGCAACTCAGCCTCCTTTCATTCACCCACATAGCCACTTCATCTCCTGCTCCCATGGGCTTTTGTCGCTGCTGCTGTTGTAATGCCACGAACAAGCCACAAAACTAAATAGATTTCGTCCTCTTTTTTTTTTTGGTTTTTATTTTTCTCCCTCTGCATTGTGGCTAAAAGCAATAACAAAAAAATAGAGAAAGAGTCCAAGTCGCGTCGAGTCATTGAGCCAATTGAGTAAATTGTTTTATTGAAAGATTTTTCGTCCTCACTTTGTGGGTCCGTCGTCTGGTCGCCCTTCAATCTCCTCCTCCCACTCTTGCCTGTTGAGAGTCGTTCCGATTTATCGAGTATTCGTATTCAACTTTCGATATGTATTTTTGCCTTTGTACTGTACTGTTTTGTTTTGTTTTGTTTCGTTTTGTGAGCTGACATTTATGCATTTTCGATGAGTTTAAAAGCGCTTTTGTTTCGGCTTATGCAGTTACTTTATTAGAGCTGCATATTCAAACTTTTTCGACGACACAAGAAAATTGAGGATTTTAATAAAATGTTTATTGATAAGTTAAGCCACTTTATGCGCTGTTAACATATAAACATTACTTCTCTATTTACCTAAAAAATAACATAAATATTTGTATTATATCTACTTTATAAACTTAACCTTTCTGTGAATATATTTTCACATCTGTTTAAGTCCCCTGATAATTCCAAAACAAGTTGAATCTTAATTGCAGCTTAATTAAAGCTTAATTTCAGCGTTGAGTAATCCAATTGAATTAGCTTTAAGCCTTTTTTTCTCAGTCACACAGACACACAACAGATGTTTACAAGTGTTCCTGTTCGTTCAATCCTCTGATTGCAGATTAAGCCAAGGGCAACAACAGCTGCGCCTTCTACTGGCCGGTTCAGCCATACAGACAAAATCGCCTAGGCAGCAGCAGTAGAAAAAAAATTGAAATCGAAAAGATGTACTCGAATGCAGCTAATAAAATGCAGACGGTTGGCAGACACAAAATGCTTGCTATTAATATCGAATCATGTGATGGGCCAAAAGAACAAAAGTATAATATACCCTGTTTAATATCTGTCTGAATAAATATATTAAGCAACAAAAATAAATAAAAATAAGATATAGTTAAACGACCACGAAACTAATAGAAAAGCGTATTAAAAATTAGATTTTAAGCAACAAACCAATATTTTAAATAATAAAACTTAAATCTCTGACGTAAATGCTATAAGAAAAGCAGCAACTGAACCATAATCAATGTATTTGTGTACAAAAGTTGTCGTTGTGATGATCCTAAATGTATGCAACATGCAGCAAATGCACATCTGATTTGATAGAGGGACAAAGGTAGGCAAGACTCAATAATGCCCCAAAGCACAAATCCTTTTTGTGCACAAGTTTTATTTACATTTATTTTATGTCTGGCCAACACAGACGCTCTGTATAAATGTAATTTTTATGCCGTGTAACGAGCGTTTTGGGTGTCGTCTATTCTTTGAGTCAACGAACTGCAGCTGAAAGCTATTTTTTTGGAGATGTATAGAAAGTTTTTGAAGAATTTGTCTTTCAATGCCACTTGACAAATCAATAAATATGTCAGCCGCAAACACGTCACGTCATTAGTTTTTGGGCTGACGCTCATAAATTGCGTGTTGGTGATTGTGAAGTTGTGTGTATGTGCCACCTACACGATTGATGCAATGCTGTTGATGGCCACAAAAGCCAATTTCGAAAAGGCGCCGACTAACAATAACGAGGTGCAGATGTGAGTGTTGATGCTCTGCCCCTGTCATTTCTGTGTGTTGGTATGACTGTCTGCTGTCAGTGGCAGTGGAATTTGAGTGGAATTTAGGTGGAGGCTTCAGTAAGCCTTGCCCACACCCCCATCAACCCTCCCCCCCCTTTGTTGGATGAATGTCAACGCAATGCCACAATGCATGCACAATGGGATCAATTATTTTGCCAATTGAGTAGGTGAGTGTTGGTGTGTGTGCGTGTGTACTCGATTCTGCTGTCTAGTGTTGCGCAATCATGCTTGCGTATATCAAATGTTCATGATGTAGTAGATGCACGCTCTGTAGAGATGGCAACGTAACCAACCAAAATACAACAATATAGCAAAACAAGTGACAGGCAGGGCGAAAAGAAGGGGCGTGTGAAGCGAGGAGCAATCGTTTGGCTATGGGCGGCTCTGGGTGGTCAATCAAAAGTTGTTTTAAAGGTTTTGCGGGTTTGCCGTTTTCTCATAATTGGAAGCGATGCATAAACATATTGCGTGAAAAATATATAATCATTAATTATGATTTAATATTAAAAATATGCACAGAAAGCAATTTGATCTTAAAATATGTACTGTTTATTCGACCTTTTCACTCCTAGCCCCCAAAACAGACTGACGCTATGTTACTGTTAAGCTACAGTTTTTACGATTAATTATCGAACTTAACATAGTGAACATAACTCAAATAGCAGTGCTAAATGATTGTAATCATAGGCATTTGTGTATGTATTTAAAGTATGTGTAGGTTTATCTTGTATGTCTTTCTACTACATAAGCAACTCTATGTTCCTTAGTTATGTAGATTGTTATCTTTGAAAAAAGGCACTTTTAGAGATCAAAAAGAGTTGTCAGATTATGATACTGTTGTCTTTAGAATTTGTTGAGCATAATGATGTTCATTTAGCAATTATACTAGGGCTTTCGAGTGACAGAGCGAACCTTTTACAAACACATACCATAGAAAAATTGATGCAATCCTGCCAATCTATTTAAAATACATTGAAAATGTTAAGTATGAAAATATAAATCATATTTATACCACATAATTTGGTTGTGGCTCATATATGAGTAGCATTTGTGACATCTGTCTGTGGCGCAATATTTTGTCATGTGTTCTAGACAGACGCGACGTAGCCTAGAGCCATCAAATATTATTAACATATTTTCCAAGTGAGCTAATATTTGCTACCGCATATGCCTTCCTCTTGCACTTCTTCTTCATCATCCCCTTTTAGCAGCTCACAAATCATTAAAATTAAATTTAAACGTGCCACGAAAATTTCACCGCTCTCAAAAAACTAAACGAATTTTAGAAAATTGACAACAACACAAGGAAAAATCTTTGCGTCATCAACAAAAACAAACATCACAATTATTAGGTTAAAACAATCATGATGGTGATTATTACCATCATTAGCATTAGCCGGCAGCATCACAACAGCAGCTAATTAGATACACGTAACGTCATTGTGTAGCAAATTTTCTGTGCAAAATGCCTGAGGAAGAAAAACGAAAATAATCAAAACCAAATAAAAACAAAAAACACTCACAAAAAGAAGAAAAACAAAACAGATATCAAGAGAAAGGAAATTTTAATTACATTTTTAGCTGTGTGTATTATTATTGGTGGAATGAGCCGAACAGGTGCTCGGACAGACATAGTGAGACGAATGGTCCATCCCCAACGCCATGCACCTTTCTATTGCACAGTCTGACCATTTTGCATCTAATGAGCCAAATTGACGACAGTCGCTCGGTAAAAAGAAGAGCAATGCCATATCAACGCAAAGCGTAAGAGGCAAACAAGAAAAGATGCGTTTTTTTGCACACTTAAAATTTGCAAGAGCTTTTTCCCTAATATATAATGAAATGAAAATGAAAAACAGAGTTATCTTAAAAATTCCAAATTCCAATTCCTTTCAAAGCTTTTTCTTTAAGCTTAAAGAAGTAACTCAAGCTTCTTAAAACGCTCTTAAAGCTTTAACTAAGCTCTAATCTGAACATAACAATAATCACATTAAACTAAGCATATTTTATGAGACAAACAACAATTTGAATTCAAATATAATTTAACATTACAAACATTGCGGCTTATACTTTTGCGTTGCATTCACATGTTGCAATTATTATAATTACCTTTAACCTGTTAATCTATTTGGGTTTTCGACCAGAACACATTACATTACACTAACATAATTATTTTAATATGCTTCAGTTGTTGGGCTAATGAAAACAAATAAATCTGATATTAATTTATTCAATGCATTTAACGTTACAAATGAATTATTTAATATACATTCATCCATTTCACCTGTAATACACGGCGACATTTAACGTCAATGAGAAGCAATTCCAAATAACATGTTGAAATTTCATTAAACAATTATAACAAATATGAAAACAGAGCAAGAAACAAATCCAATAAGAAGACAACGTCAACGAAGGCAAGACCGGACAAATGCTTGTCAAGCGTGCAAAATGTAATGCATAATTGATGACCAAAAACCAAAATCAATCAATCATAAAATGTCAACGCGTGCAGCGGGAGGTGTGGCACAAAAAAACTGATAGACATGTGACAATAGAAGCCAAATGAAAAGTCAGTTTGGCTTGAAGAAGATTAATCCCATAATTTAATCATTTTATTTTCTATCATTTAAGTTCCATTCAATAGAATTGCATCAGCCAAAATCCATTTAACTTGCACTGTGAACATTATTCAATTTATGAAAAATATATACACTGCCAAGTTGCGAAATCCCATTACAATATTAATTAATTTAAATTCAATAATAATTTGCCGGCTTCATCATGCATTTTAATGAACGTTGCCCAAACGAAATCAAATATGACACGCACTCCAAAAAGAAAAAATGAAGCCGGCTTGTGACGATGATGTGGAAAAATGTTAAGCGAAAAAAGTATTAACTGTATTTCATATACACTTAAGACGGGTTTACAGAAATTTTTAACAAACTGTAAGGATGATATTTTAGTTTATTTAAGGCGTTTTAAGAATATAAAAAGAATTCCCAAAAGCTACAGAAAATGTTTGTAATATTTAATTTATATTATAAATTTTTAACTTTAATGAGCTAAATAAAAATGCGAAAATATGTCATGGGATGTCTAACAATAGATTGAATTCTGATTGGGTTCTTTTATGGGTTTCACTGGATTTATTCATTTCACTGCACTGCACCTGCGGACAATTTCATAACATATTCAACATGCCTGTTCACATTTTTTTTTTTTTTTTTTGATCTTGTGAAAATGTATTTCAATGTTAATTAAATTGAAAGCCCAATAAGAGACCACTCGCATACACACACACACACACACACAGTTGTGCACACTCGCCTGAATCGATACATTATTATATTATTAATTGTAACGCAATTTGTTTACGGTCCATCTGTTTAATAAAGCTACCGTCTGCAGTTTATTAAACAATATACGAACTGCCAATTGATGAATTTTAATCGAGGCAATGTCCAGTCCATCAGAAGCCATGCACTTCTCGCTCCCTGCGCTTGTCGTCCTTTTATTCATCAAGGTAATTAAAGCGTAAAATTGAAAACAAAAGCAGCAACCCCAAAAAACAAGGATACCGTTAAAGTTTTTCCCTGGGCACAGCGCAGCACGCAGTCAAGCGAGTGCCAAAATCACATGGCAAACTTTGGCAACCCAAAATCCCCCAGAAAAGAAACTTTTTGCCACAACCGGAAAGGCAACACAACAGGAATAGCTACGAAATGTGTTAACTCAAATAAAGCGGCAAACATTTGGGTGAGATAATAGGGCGTGGAGCGAAGGGAAGAGGATGTGGGCTAAAGGGTTACGATGTCAGGTAGACAAGAGACTTCCAGAGAGCGTCAGAAAAGACAGACAGAACGACAGACAGACACTGAAACTGAAACAGAAACAGAATCATAGAAGCCGCAAACAATAATGAGTTGTAAGCACAACTTTATACAAAAGGATTAAACAACAATAGTCACTAAGAGAGGATGTGCTTGCTACCAGAATATCTATGTGTCTGTCTATGTGTGTGTGTGAAAGGATGTCGAACATGGTTAGGCAAAAGATTAAGATACTATCGACAAGACGAAGGCAAAGTAAAGAAAATTTTTTATTGTTTGGACGCAACTTAAATGCTCTTAGCAAAAGTTGAGTATTAAAAAAATATCATCTAGTTGTAAAAAAAAAAAATAAGAATTTGAGTATTTAATCGAAATATGTTTCAAAAATCTATTATCTTATCGAAAAACCTTGAAGCTACTTGAAAACTTTGTTGGTTGTAACGATTTTAATAATGTTTTATATATATTGGTAGCAGTAGGAAACTTAATTACCTCAACAAAATTGGATGAAAAATATAATTAAACACTCAAAGTCAATGTTTTACCTTCGTTCATTTGTAGCCCTGACATTAAATATTATAGATTAGAAGCCAACTTCACTCTTAATAATTTTGATTTTGTTATCGCAAGACGTTTAACTTTCTGTTAACAACTTAAGGTACTTCATGGTTACAAGCATATCCAAAAAGTTTGTTTATTTGTGGCAAGTGTATGTTCAGATTAAGAAACCACTTTGGCCACTTTGTATTAAGTTGCTGCACGTGATCTTGATGTGGAAGAGGCTTTTGTGGTGTTGAACAACTAACTCATTAACTGTTTCATAAAGCGCAGACAAACGAATAATCCCTTCAAGGTGCTTAGCACAAATGTTGCCATAAAATACGTCGAAAGTGAAACTTAATCGAGTAGCCAACAAAGTCTATTTAAAAGGCTTTCAACACACTCATGGTCTATTAGACACACACACATCAAGTGTGAAATTGAATCGCCTACATAGAAGCCTCAACAAACGGGGAGAAATGATCTTAAAAGCTAAGTCCATTAAAGGTTACATTAAACTGGGGAAAAAAAAAACATGCAAATCTTAGTGAAATATTTTATTTTGGTTTTTAAACCAGCGCTTCACGTGTCTGTTGATTAGAGAATTGCAACTCAATTTGAAAGCTGGCTGTTTGTGCCCCAAATGTGTCTTTTGGTTGGTTTGTTGACTTTGGGGCATATGGCATTTTAATAAATCCAATTTAGCCATTGAATGAAGAAACATTTGTGTTTTGAGAGAACTTTTTAATAGTGCAACGTTCGGCTTTGCTTAGATGCCATAAAAGTTGCTATTGCTTTGGATTTTGTTGCTTTGCAGCATATCTTTCCAGTCCTCTTTCACCACTTAAGTGCAGCGCAAACAAACTTAAACTTCCAACTCACACACACACACACACAAACACAAACCAAAGATATTGCTGTAAAAGTTGTACATTTTGTGCTCGCTGTTGTGTGCAAGTGTGTGAGTGTGTATACGTGCGGCTGTAAAAGTTTTTAATAATAACCGCAATACAAGAATATAAACATTTATATTACGAGTGCTGCCTCATAATGCGGCGAGCACAGCACACAGCAGCGGCACACGTTGCGTATGGGCAATGCCAGGCAACGACGGGCTTCTACCTTTAACTGTCTCTCTCGCTCCCCCCCTCTTTCCCTCTATCTCCTTTCATATCACATATCTTGCGCTTATATTTGTGATTTACTTTTGAGCTCTGCCTGCTGTCGACTCAAAAGATTGAAGGTTAACGTACAAGCATGAAGAACCTACCTACATACTTGGATTGCCATATCGGTTTACATTTGCTCCTCCCACCCACTTCGCGCTCTTGCTTTATCTATTTGTATATGTAAGGGCTGTTGTCGGCAGCTGCAGGTGGCATAAATGTAAAGTTTTGTATGAAGTTCTCGTTGTGTTAAGAGTTCAAAGGATGCTTAAGCTACTTACAAACCTCAGAGTTGAAATGACTCAAAGTGACTTTTTTACACAGTATATTCTTGATATGAAATGATCTAAACATATTATGAAGTTGCAATTTATTTATGCTTAAATTTGAGTTGTTTGCTGTGAAAGTAATAAAAAAAACAAAACAACTGGAATAAGAACAAGGTGAATGGGAGCGGGTGGTGAGGGTTGTGGCCATCAAAGATTTTTGATACATATCTTCAAAAGACTTCACCAACTATCTTCCCTCCAAATTTCGATAGTCTTTTGCTTAAAAGCTGTGGAAGGCATTAGGCATTTGAGTTTTTAAAACGCGGGACGGCTAGGGTTGGCGTGGCCTTGTACCAAGATATTTGGGAAGTTCCAATTCTCTAGCTATAAGAGTTTCGAAAAAGGAGACAGACGTTGCACAAAACTACCTTCAGTATCAGCGTATAAAAAGGAAATACACAAAACTTTTACAGCGACACTTTGCAGGTTACCTAAAATGAAAAACACATTTGAAATCAAGTTAGTTACTAACACAAAGAGTACCTCCATTTATACCGTTAAAATGGGAGTTGGTTTGGGTGAGTGGAGCTGCTTTCATGAACTTCTTGAAAGAAAGTCGGACAAAACCACATAATAGCAACTCAATTAAGCAGCAACTGAAACGTGGACCATTGGTGTTTCCTTCTTTTGGCATGCAGCGACATAACAAATTTCCATTCCCATTCATTCACAACTACTCCGTCAATGCTGCTGCTGCTGCTATTGCTGTCCCTTAAAAGTGTGTTCTTGCATTGGCGTTTCCTGTTTCCTACATGCGCCGCTGCCGCTTCCGTTTGCCCAATACAACCCAACAATAAAAGCACTTTGCAATAGAATTAAAATTGTACAAGAAGTTGGGGACGATAAACGCCAGCACAAAAGGCGGAAATGATAGAAAATGTTTTAATGTTGCTGCAGATCCGTTTACTTTAGGAAGAGTTTGCAATGAAGTGCAGGCAGTTAAGATAAATATAGTATATATAAGACTGGTAAATGAAAAGCTGACACAGAGACATTAAGTCTGTGTCTCTGTGTCCACGAGAGCAATAAGTCTGGGAAACAGAAGCTGCTTTCTTTATAAAAAGACAATTTGATTGATTGTTAAGTCAGTCTGTACTTGATTGTGAAAAGTGAGGAAGAGAGAGCCTTCAATTGCAGTTGGACAATAAAATTGTGGTGCAAGCGTAGAAATGGGGTAGATTCCGTTGCACAACTGTAGCAGTTCGTGACAGCTAATGAAATAAAACTAAGTGATACGGAAACGGTCTGTGTACTTGTGATATTTTCCTGTTTATTTTAAGATTTGTTCTTTTATCAAATTAACTTGAAAACTTGAAGTAGTTTAAAGTTATTTGAGCAGCTTGGGAAGCTAACATTTTTGAATTCTTCTAACTTGATAGTTCTTTATTTTTATTAAATTATATCACTTTGTCAAACATGTACAGTGGACCCGCGTAAAGAACATTTCGGACAACGAACAAATTTTTTTGGGAAAAAAAGTTTTCTCTTAACGAACGCAGTTTTTTTAAATCAATTTCATTTTTGTTTCAGATAAATTTTTGGACAATTCCACAATTTTTACACCATAAAAACGAATTCGATTTCATTTTCGCTTCAACGTTGTATTTTGACAGCTCTCCACTTTTTCTTTATATTTTCCTTCGCTTATTATTTACTATTGAACCCCTGACCACGCGTCGCTGTGGTGCGTTTTGATGTTTTCTCTGAGAAAATAGCACATAATCGAATAGAATACAAAATACAATTTTGGGACGCCATGTAAGTCGCCGCCTGAAGACGGCGATGCCATATGTTCAGCGTTCTGTTGACGTCGAGCTTGAGGACTGTTCGGCTGTTTCCATAGCTATTTGAGACTGTTGACTTTCTTTTATATATATAGATTTATTTAACAAACACAGAACATTAAAAATAAAGTTATTTTCTCGCCATTTAATAACAATTAAAAGTAAACACATATATGAAACCATAAAATATCCTGCTCTCATTTTCTTTCCAATATTGTCACGCCTATTGTCACACAAACGTCAGAATATGTCACAACCCTCAGGCTATAGAAATCAGAACGAAAATGAACGAGAGGGATATGCAACTTGAGGCCAGATGATTGCATACACTTGACAGCCCAAAACAAAGCAAATAACAAAGCGAAGGAAAGCGGCAAACAAAGAAAACAGCAACAAACATGCTCAAAACGTCGCGACATTCAACGGTTCGATTACAATTTAGCAAATTTTCTTTCCCAACGTTTTATAGCAGTGGCGTTGCGTTTCATTCGTTTTTCGTTCATCTCTCGGTTTTTTATTTTCTCGCTTTGTTTAGCACTCAATTGAATTTTTAATCGTTTCTTCGTTTAACTTTTCTTTTCTGTAAGCTCGCTTGCTTGCGCGCTTTTCACTTTCCACTTTTGTTGCGGAACAGATTGAGAGAGAGAGGACTTCTTGAGCTGTTGGTTCTGTTAGCTGTTTCCTTATCGGTAGCCCAACAGTCCTTGTTTGTTGGCTGACTTCCTTCTTTTCCGTGTCTCCTCCTCTCTGCTCATTTTACAAGACCAAACCGACCACTTGACTCTCGTCATTGTTTACATTTACAAATTGTTCGCTTGTCCGCAAATTGCAGTGCGTTTTGTTCCATAAGGACAAGGGGAAACAGAGACAGACTGACAGACAGATAGAGAAAGAGAGAGAGAGAGAGCAAAAGCAAATGAAAAAACAGACATTGGCATATCTTTCCGGAACGTACTCTTCTTCAATATTTTCTTTTCAGTTGTTTTTTTTTTTTTAAGTGGAAAGGAAAACGTCGCTTGAGGCTTGTCAAAATGTTGTAACAAAAGCAAATGTCGCTTTTCCCATTTGCCTTTGCTTTTTGCTGCCTTCACTTCAAGTGTTTTTTCCTTCCTATTCTGTACAGTAACGTAGTACTTTCGTTCATTTTTTTTTAAATCTTATTGGCCGCTTGCGGTTTCTTTTCGCATTTTTGTTTATATTTGTGCCCCATCCTTCGACCGAAAAGCAAACTGCCTCAGCAGACATTTTCTGTTGATTTATCATGATTTTATTTGGCTACTGAACTTTGCTTCAAGCATTTTGCCTTCTATTTGTTCTTTTTTGATTTCTTTGGTCAATACTGAAGTGATATTTTGTTAAGTGTTTCGGAATTAAAGAACAATCCATGGTGGGCTAGAAATGAATTGTGTTTTATAAATAAATATTTAAGCTTTGAACAATGAATTGAATAATCAATAAAAGTCGTAGCTCATGTTTTAATGGAATACTTTTCTTAAGAATATTTTTCTTCACGTCAAAAACTCAACGTTAAATTGTGACACTGCCACTGAAAAATTCCATGTCATGTGTTCCACACTGGCCCCCCTCACGCATTCCATGCATTGAAAGTTGAAAAATTTTCTTTGCTCGCTGACTGACTGACTGCTCTGCCAATGTTAGGATTGTCACATGTACTATATATATAATATTTTTTTATTTTTTTGATGACAATAGCTGAAAATGAAAGCGCCATTTATTATGTTTTCTATTGGGGGCAGTCAAGTCACATGATGTTTTGCCGAAAAGAGCAAAAGTGTTTAGATTAAGAGAAAGTTGTACAACTGGAGTAAAGAGCAACAGTTAAAGGAAAAGGGTAACGGTTGAGTGTAGAGTTTAACTGTTGAATTCGTTTGTTCAAAAATAAAATTGTTCAAATAATGAATATAGTTGTAATGTTTGCAACTTTTTGATTTTTATTGTCCTTTTATATGTTCTTTTAACTTTTAGTCACTTGAAATATATATTTTTAGAAAAGTTACGTCATGCACGAATGACAACACCCGGCTTTTTACTCTGAAGGCGCTTTCTCTTATATTTGGGTCTGGCAACGCATGCGCTCTCTCTCTCTCTTCATTTTTGGCCTTGCACATAGTTGTAAGGAGTAAGAAAACTCTACAAAATCCATTTTTGATGACAACTCTACTTGTCGACTGTTGCCGCTTGCAACAAGTTGCTTTCCCCTGCATATAATACCTGCTGCTTTTGTTGTTGAATTTTGAAGCAAGGTGCAAAGCAAAAATCATTCTCAAAAATGACTTTTCTTTGTCTGCGGAGAGAGAGGGACGCCAATTACCTCGAGCCTGTCGATTGTCGATGGCTTTGGTCTGCCATTTGCACCTAATTGCATAATTGCCAAGTCAGCCGGAAAATTTGCCAAAATGCCAGTTAATTTGTGGCCAATGCATGTGGAGAGAGACAGCTAAATCAATAGTAGCATATTGTTAGACGGGCGGTCAGTAAGAAGATGAAGAACGGGGTAGACGTTGGCTAACAAACAGTAATCGAACTAAATGTTAAGGGGCTTCGAAGGCAAACAAACACCTAAATTGCTTGCAAAGCCAGACAAATTAGATGAGACAGCGAAAATTCCCTGTGTTTGGGTTTACAAAAAGTCAAAAACTCAGACGAGAATTTGCTAATAAGTAACAAAAATTTAGATTGCTTGACTAAAACAAATTTAAATAGCCTTACAGGCATTAAATATGCCTCATACTCATGTTAAAAGTGCTTTATCAGATATTGAATATTTCGTTAAACATTAAAGCTTCTAGGCCCAAGAATACATGGTATTCATATAGTGGCAACAAACACAAGTTGCACGTGTCAAGCACTGGACAGTAAATAGAAAATTTAATTCAATTAATTATGTTTTCACTTAGCAGCTGCCCCGCCTTCCCAGCCATTAGGCAGTATCAAATTTGCACTGCCCCTTTAACACGCTGCCACTCCCAACACCATGAAACGTTCTTCTTCTCCTGCCACGTCACTCGCAACACTCAGCACATTGTATATTCGTAGAAGCGCTACGAAAATTGAATTAAGGCAGGTTGCACTGGCAACACGCAGGCCAACTGGGATGCAGTTATATAAGCACAAGCAGATGCGGGACAAGGAGAACGAGCAGTAACTTTATACATATGTACATGCATGTATATCTATTTATTTTGTATATATAAAAAGTATAGACGTATTTTTAAATACATTTGCGCCTTCTCATAATCACATTTCAATGTGATGCAAATCATATTACGCATACGCCTAATGCAACTTCAAGCATAACAGAAAATATGGCGTTTATTAAGTTGCAGCAGTTGTTGCTGTTGCTGTTGCTTTATGCCTATCGCTTGTTCAAAGCCTTTTGCTGTCTTATTGTTGGCTAACTTAATTAGCTTGCCCAAGTAGCTTCGCTTCGACAAGAGTCAACTGGGAAATTTGCTGCAGCAAAGTGGAAACATAAAAAGCTGTTGCATACTTTGCAGCACAAGCATGTGAGGACAAAAAGGCCAGAATAATTAGATTTTGATGAGTTTTGCTCCTTTGTGGCATGCGTTTAAGATAGTTTCTAGTGTTTAAGTAAAACATTATTATGTGCATGAATTGATACACTTTACATACCCCCAAGGTAAGATAGATTCGTTTAAACATCCTCAATATTTTTAAAGCTTACCTGAAATGAAAATAAATAAGAAAATATATGTTTTACGTAAATGTTTTCATATATAAAATAAAAGTTTTCATGAACAATATATTCAAAGTTAAATATCCCCAAATAAAGACTTCAAATATCCGGAAAATATGTAACCTATTTTAGAGACTTTGAAAAGCACGTGTGGAAAAAATTAAACCCAAAGACACGAAACTAAAAAAAAAAATAGATAGCAATGAAACTGGTTAAAAGCGCTAGTAAAGAACAGTTTCAAAAGATAAAGAAAAAAAAAGGTGAAAAACAAGCAACACAAATTTTCATGTTCAACGGTCAGTTTGAACTGTGAAAAATGAAATGAAGCCTCAAAGGAAACAAGAGGCAATAAAAACAACAGCCTGGAAAGCTGAAACAAGTTGAACAACAACAACATCAGGCTGAACAACAAGGATGATGCCAAAGTGAGATAAAAAGAGGTAGAGAAACAGCGAATGAGAATGAGGAAGAGATATGACCACGGCTTTGTAGCGTTATTTTCCAAACGAGTGAGAATTATTAAAGGGCATTATTGCAGCTTCATGAAGCACACAAGCACACACACACACATTCATGTAGAAGTACTCCCATGTCATACAATCCTGTCAAAACCAAGTGCATTAAACGGTCCATTGCAGTGCAAAAAAACACAAAAAAATATTAAGCATTAAAACACAAAACTAAATTTAATTAAGACACACATTTAATTAATAAACATAAATGGGCTAAGTACAAAAGTAACTTTTTTTGACAAGCATTTTAACCAAACTTTTCAGAACCATTCTGGAATTCCACATTTCAAACATGTTCTTACTTCATAAATAACAAGAAAATATAATATATATAATATGCATTTAACTTTAGATAAACGAAGATATTAAAAGGAAAATACTTTTCCATAACATTTGCCATCTTGGTATATACTTAAACTTGAAGCTGATCTTATTGCCTCATCTTTTATATTGCTCTTGCATCTAATTGATATTAAAAACGGATGAAGCTTTGTTTTTAACATCGTTGGTACGCTGTTCCAGCTGTGTTTCTTTTCAAAAAACAAAAACAACTTCATATTAAGAAAATGCAGCTCATGATAAACTTTGTAGAGCGCAGCTTGCTCTTAACAGTTGCAAATGAAGGGAAGACTATACAAAATATATTTCTTAAACTTTTTTATACCCTGGTATAGTTAAAATTGTCATTTGCGGATTCAAGAAATACTTTTATTAATTAAATAATTATAAATCTAAGATGGAAATCAATAAATATCTTCAAAAAATGTTCTCCTCTTGCCAATGTAACCTTACTCTCGCTTATGTCTTAAGTTCATCTTGAATAAAATACGATAAGATAGTCAGGGCAGCCTTTGGCTGCATTATGCTGCAACAACTTTTGCATTTCATAAATGAAACATGTGCATAATATTAATACATCCCAAGTAAACAACACAGACACATGGGTGAAAAAAAGATAGAAATAAAATAAATAAAAACAGACAGCAGCTGACGGAAGGGGATAAACTTATAAGAAAACTGCAAATGCGTGAGGCAAGTTTTCCAAGCAAGTCCTCCAAAACTCATTGAGATTCATGAATTTGGCTGTGGCATCACAAATTGTATAAGGTGCACTTCTAACATACAAAAAAAAAAAGAACCACAGCACAACAGTAACCTTAATTTATTCATTTATTTATTGTGCAGCCGAAAATTTAATTTAATTGCAAATTATTGCTGGGGTTCTTCTTGCAAAAGCTTATATCCTGTGGCTTTTGACATCCTTTTCGGCGAAATATAAGCAACAACAAACTCAATTTTCAAAGGTTTGCTCTTTCTGATTTCGATTTTGAAAGCACTTCAACAATGCTCAAAGAGTTTCAAAACACATTACATAATTTCTATTTTTTAGGTTCAGTTCGTAAGTGGCTTGGATAAATATAGCAAATTTATATTATTTTTGCCTTGTCGTGGCCAAAGGTTAAGGTAATATAATGGATTGATCGGCTCAATTGAGCGATTAATTCGATGCAAGTGCAATTTATGAAATCATCATGTAAGGAAAATGTGAGTAATGGTTATTTGCAATTGTCCGTCTGTCTGTCGGGCCAAATTTGTTATTTTAGTATCGATAACTTTTCGGTTTTCCGATGGAGACGACGAGGGTTGAAGTTGAAGTTGCATAAAAAACTATAACTGTTCGCGTTTCGTCTAGAGAGTAGGATGTCTCCTAGTCTCAATGTGATGATCTTAAGCACAGTTCTTAGGCATGAACCCACGAAGGTTTCTGTGTTGGTACGACCAATTTTAACTGTGGCATTTGTGCATTTCATAGTGAGTTGAATTATTTTTGAATATGCCAGCAGGTAATTCAAAAAATCTACTTGCTAAGAAAAGTTAAGCTATAAATTCTCACATTCAGTCTAGCCAGTTATTTGGGACAAGCCGAAATAGATTTCAAAAACCCACTCACAAATAACTGGCTAGACTGAATGCGAGAATTTCTAGCTTTGGCTGAGACAACTGAACGGGCAAGAAGGCTACAAACTGAAACCGAACGACTCCTAGACATTCGATTGAATCAAACCAAGTTGCGTTCTGAAGAGAACATCCATTTACATTTGGAAAACAAGAAATGTTGTGTATACCAATCACAGCACTCTTCTTTAAAAATCGAAATGAAACGAAACGCTGCAAAATCACAATTGAACAAAACCAATAAAGTAAGTCAATAATGTGTAATGTCTTTCTATCAAAACAAAAAACATTCAAAAATATAGCTACCGAATTTTAACTTTAAGGTTTGAAGAAATAGTAAATTAATAGAAAAAATCACATCAACATTGCTGGAATAAAAGCTCAAAATGACAGAGATTCAAAACTTAAACTAAATGATTATTAAACAGTCTTAATATTTAACAAGCCCTTAAGCAAACTGTCACCAGCTATCAGTTACAACCGTTAGTTAATTGAAAAGCTGTCAAAATGTACTATCAACAGGCAAACAATTGTGCAGGCTAACATTTTTTTTTGAGTAAAACTCAAAATAAAGGAAGAAAAAACGAAAGGAACAGGTCAAAATGAAACCGATGACAAATCCAAACACAAAACTTTTAACACAAACTTTTGAAAGATAAACTTGTACCAGAAACGTACTACATACACATTCTAAGTGGGAGAGAGAGAAACATGGGGGTGAGGAGGAATAGTCAGCAACAAAATTGGCAATGCGTAATCATGAGCTGAAGGCAAGTGCAACAGCCATCATCAGCTGCTGCTGCTCCAACTGCTACCAAAAAGTTCAAAATGATATGATGGCTGACACTGGAGAACAAAGAATATCAAAGTTAAATTAAATTTGTAGTTTTGCGTTTCTGAGTAGTATATAGGCAAAACTTTATCGTGCCGCAGTCAGTTTTATGCCTCACCTGTACCAGGTACCTGATACTACTCCACTCCCTCCTCCATCCGTCTTCCCCTTGCATGCTGTCATAGCTCATTCAAGTGAATTTTTCTTTCCATCTTCATCTTAATTAAAAGCCACAAATTCAATTAAAAGCCCCACATAGAAATTTTTGGATTGCTTTACATTTGAATTGCAGCTCATTAAAATTAAAGGCGATAAAAATATGTAAATACAGCTGCGGCGTTTGCTCCTGCCGCTAGATGGCGACACAATGCTCGAAAGTTTTTTTTTTGCCGTCAAATGTTGGCAAAAAGTTAAAACTTGTGCAAATCTCTCTCTTAAGGTGAATTTTAATGAAAAACATAATTATTATTCATGCAGATTTCTCTCGGTGTGTGTGTGTGTGTGTGCGAACTTGTGAGAAAGTTTGACAAAGTTTATATATTATTACTGAGAATGCAGTTGTTTGTGTTTGGGTTGTCGTGTTATTTGCTTTTGTTGTCTGTGGGAATTAAAATGTAATTATGTCGTAAGACAACCAAAAATCATAGCATACTTTTCCGAGCCAGGTGTCAAGTGGAAAAGTGCACAGCAACAAGAGTGAGACAGACAAACGAGACGGAAAATGGGAATGAAAGATGCATGCGTTTCGTTGATGTGAATGTTAATATACCTCCAAGCGGTATATGTTTCATGTGGAAGTAAAATAGTTGTAGAACCAATGCAAATTATATGTGTGTGACGCAAAGTTTAAGGTTTGAATAAAATCTAGTATATACGAAAATAATTATGTAGCTTAGATAGTGGTGCAAATAAAATTCCAACAAAATACAAAAAACGAGATCAAGCAATCTATCAATTCATCACGAGAAAACAAGTGATGTAACAGAAGACGGGCACAAGCTGAATCTAAATATCAATTTAGAAGATGGCAACAACGGTTGCTGACAGATAGACATGTGAGTTGTTGGTAGGCAACTCTCAGTCTTATTAAAAAATACAGTCGGTATAAAGCCAAAAACAATAGAAAAATGCAAGCCACATAATGTTTGATTGACAAACGACAAATCAAAAGAGCACTGGGAACTGCAAAACAAAAGCACATAGGACAGAGAACTGCACACAGAAGGCAAGTAGCACATAAGAACACAATGAACTGACAGCCTGAATAGCAAGACGCATGAGATTCCAATGCACTCACGCTGTATGCAACATCCCCTCTAATTCTTTTCGCTTCACATTTAACACACACGTGTACAAAAGATTCATATAAGGTGAATGCAATTGTATGGGAACAAAGGTGGAACAAAAAAAATCATGAAAAAAATATGCAAAGAGGCGCAAACGATTATACATACGTAAAAGATGAAGGAATCTCTAGTTTAAAATGTTAGAGAAACAAAAGACCTCCCACATACTCTTTCCTGACATATTTTTCTTCAGGTGCACAGTAAAAATATTTGTATTATACAGAATTCATAGAGATTTCTTTCTACCCCAATTTGTAGGACACCTAAAGTGGTCGCGTGCAGTCACTTAATGAGCGCTTATTGTCAAAAGGCAGCCAATGCAAATCCTTGCCATCAGGCTCAAGGGTGTGGAGAGAGAGAGAGAGGGAGAAAGAGAACTTTGCCCCACCTTGTAATGAGATGCATAGAATGCTGCAGCTGAGAGCTGTCACTTAAGACAGCCCACACCCAAACCCCCTATACCCACACCATATACAATTATGTGGCATCCATTTTGAATCGTGTGAATTAGCAAAAGCCGCTTCATAAATGCACTTTGACAACCGTTTTACACTTGCCGCCCCCTGCATTCTGTTGCTTTACAAAAAGCTGTCATAAGCGCAGCTAATGATGATTATTCACAGATAATGCGAGATGTTAACAAGTGGAGCATAGGCCGCTAGCATTTTGTGTATACATTTATGGACAAAAGCCACAACTGGCCAAAGGCTTGATTAATTGCAAGCCTTGAAAATTTTGTCTAAACATGACAGGCCTTTTTGGGCTTTGGGGCGAGAAATTGTTCGCGCGAGCTTGTTCTCAAAACCGCATTTTTAATTAACGCTTATGTAAACTAAGAGCACATCATAGGAAACTAACAAAAGCAAACACGAAGACAAAGCTAATAAGTCGTATTACGTGTAGCGTTAGTCAAAGTGTTTAGCTTGTTGATTATGCAAGTGCATTGGTTAATTTGAACGAGCTAGCCAGTATTGCGCTAACTTTTCACGCCTCAATGGAGCGTATCATGTTTATAAAGAAAACGTTGGAGAAAAAGCCAACAACAAAAAAAAACATAAAGTACTTCAAACAACCAAATTCAATAACAAGCCAACTGCAAGCAAAGTGCATTAGCAAAACAGAAAATCAATGAAAACTAAGCACGATAGCAAAATAAATACAATATCTGCACTAAAGCGCTTGAGTTTACTACTAAACTTCCCTAGTATATTATCAATTGTTGTTAAAGAAGATTATTTCTTATTTATTAACTTTATTCCTTCAAGAAAGTAAAAGACAAATAATAATAAAAACTAATTCCTTAAGATCCCTAACACATTTGTTGACTAATATGTTTTAAAATGCGAACTTCGCTGATTAGGTGATATGCGTTTTGTTTTTTAAAGTTTAAACATTGTTTCTAGTAAAGAATACCGTAATATTTCAGAAATATATCTCAACGTCTTACGTTTTTGATGTTCTCTTACACTACCTAAGCTACAGCCAATAACGACGCTTAGCTAATTGTGTTCTTAGGGGCTTTTATACAAATCAATGCCAACGTTCTAGAAGGCCAAAAACCTAAAGTATTGCGTTTGAATACAATAAAGTTATAACCATAAATAAATAGCTGACTAAATAAAAATCAGATTCTCAATCGCCGCCTTGCGTGTTCCATATTTGTATTGAAGCCATAGCTCTGATTATTATCATTAATAGCTGTTGTTTCCACATGAAAACAAAAACAACTCCACCAATCTTACTCCTTCACACGACAATAGACATTCGACACTGGAACAGCAATAAAAAACCATTAAATATCACTTTTCATTGATTTTTATTATTTTATATAGTCGAAGCTCTAACATTTCAGTCAGTCGTTCAGTCTGTTGACTGACTGCAAGAGAAAAGAAAAACTATCAACAGAGAAATTCTAGCTAAATGTAGCGTAAATATATAAAAGCAGTGAAAAACAGACATAAAGAGAGGGAACGAGAGTGTGGCAAAATGATAGCGATATGAATGTGTACCCACAAATTTGGCGATAGTTGATTGCGTGTCACATGCAAAATAGAGAGATGGAGTCGCGAGAACAGTATAAAAGCAAAGGAAATATATTTAAATTATACGGCGACACCAAAGTACAAAAGCTTTGCAACTAAATAAAGGGGTTGCCACCAGCCCATTTGACGCGTTGGTAGAATATGGCAACGCTATTAAAATGCACTGAGCTGGAATACTATACGTAGGCAAAGTATAGAGGTGTTTGTGAAATTGTATTGCTGCCAAATGTAGCTCAACCATCGGAGCAGAGTGATATGTTGGGCCAGGTTTTTATGTCTATCTCTGCCTCTCTCTTTCTCTATGACTCTCCCCCATTTGAAATCTATGACTGTGCCTGTCCACAGTTTTTATGGGCAACGCCACGCCCAGTTGAACATGAAGTAAAGAGAGAGCTACATGCATTAAATTAAACAACAAAAAAAAAAATAGGAACTGCTGGAAAAAACAGTATTCAGCAAATGAAGTCGCTTGACAACTGACTGCAACGGACGTTGATTGCCTGGCGCCGGCATTAATTATTTACAATACGAGCAAAGCGGGAAGGAAATGGAGGATATGGTGCGGATATGGCAACACTGGACAAGACTGCACAAAAGTATGCAATTAGTATTTGGCGTGATTGTTTTTTCTCTTGATTTTCCGCCATTCGCCATTCGTTCGCATGTGGATTAGGGATTGCATTTCACATTTTTTAAACTAGGCCAATTGTTGTCCACATTGTGTATAACTTTTGTGCGAATAATTAGCCCCATTTTATGTGGCATTAACAAACGAAATAAATCACATGAATACTGAATGCAAAAATACATGCTAAAAGCGTTTTGTACTATGAAATTTATAAAAGGAATAATAAATTTGTTTGATTAATATTTTCATTACATCATTTTGTAACTTTTCTTGCACACTTCTTTAATAGCTTCAAAGAAACTTCGTGCAACAACCATCAAAAGGTTGGATGTTTCTAGCATGCTTTGTAGATGTATTAGTATTAGTTTCTGAGTGCATATTACAAATAAATACAATTAAGGGATCTATTCACACCCAACAACGAAGACCAAGTATTGATTTCTCGCCCAGTACAAATTTCAAGTTTTTGAAAACGCTTTTAACTTTTGCCTTTGCCAACTTTTCAAGTAGCGATTCTTTTTCTCATCCCTTCACCAACGCCAAACAGCAACTCACCCAAAACTGTCAACATTTTATCAACTGTCTGGCAATGTGTGTGGGTGTGCGTGTGTGTGTGTGTGTGTGGTTATGCAATCTTTGCTTAGGTTGCTTCTATCTAAAATTCAATGAAAAACTTTCGCACACACATTTTAAATAACCATGTAAGCATTTTACTCTCAAAACAGACACTGACACACAAACACACGTGCGGGGAGTCCCCTACTACTAAACAACTCTGTGTTAAACTAGTGCAGTGTGTGGTTGTTTTTCCTAGCAGTACTTTACATGCTTTTAGTTTCAGTTAAGCTATCTGACCAACAAATGAGCTACACACAAAATCAAGTTTACCACACAGCTGGGTGTGAATGTGATTTGAAAGGATCTAAGGGATTTTTCCACACGCCCTGGTAACAAAAAATCTGTTAAGGCGTGGCTTGGCACAAAATATCCAAGGAAAATTAGGGTGACTGTATATTTCTTGGGTTGTTGTGGTTAACCTATTGCTAATGAGCCAATTTAAATTTACAGCCAAGTGGCGCCATCTATCGTTAAGGGTGTTTTCAAAGTTGTCACTCGACAATGGAATATTTTTATTTATGATTTACAATTTATGCAGTGACAGATTCTTTCGCAAAAAAATAAAGCTTATTAAAGTGAAAAGTCAGACAGAGCCAAGTGGCCTGGAAAATGAGCAACAACTGCTAGCCACAATATGTCTGCAACTGAAAGGTGAGGCATGCTTTGAACTGCTTAAGAAATCTTATGACAGCCACACCCGCTTGCCCCCCGCATACAAACAACAAACAAGCAAATGGCTAACAAGAAACTGAGCAAAGTCATTGACAGACTGAGAAAGTAGCCAAAAAAAATAAAAATAAAATAAAAGTGAAGCAGGAACGAAAGAAAACTACTTTATAAGCAGAGTGCGAGTGCAAAGTTGTCAAGAAGAAATTGCCAAGGGACAAGCAACAAGAAAAGAGTAGAGCAAAAGAAAAATGAGTCAGAGAACGAAATTCAGCAAGTTCTAGAGAGTCTGGGCTCTTAATTATGAAGCTTGTTAACTATTAATGAAAAAGTTGTTGTAAACCAAGCTCAAATAACTTTAAAAAAAAAAATAACTAAAGTCGACATCACTTGCCTCTGCCCTTTGCCCAAAGGAAAGTCATAAGATACAAGTTCTTAGCTCAAGAATTCCAGAAAGAATTCAGCAAATAGAAATACTAAAAGAAATTAATTTTTTGCCGGCATTTCATCAACGCAAAAATAACATTTCGGATTAAGCAAATTAATTTGGAATAATCGTAATGTTTACATGGATGATGGAATCCATTTAGGATATTTTTGAGTGACAAACGCAATTCTTTACTAAATTACACTACAAAACTAATATTTAACAGTAAAACTATTGTAATCACAAAATAGTTAAGCATCACCTTTCTCATCCTTTCAAGTTCCAAATATTTAACCTAACACGCAAAGCAAATTGAACGTCAAACTTTTAATATGGCCAACACTTGGAAACTTGTAAAAGGCCAAGAGCATTTAGGGCACAACCGAATACAGTTAAACACCTCGTCAAAGCAATGGATAAAGGGATGGGGTTGAAAGGCTGGCCCCTTGTTCATGCGATTTGGGTAACTTTAGTAAATAATTTGGCTTTAATTAACATGCTGACATCATTAAGCGCCGGAGACCAAGTAAATGGCAACAGTTTGTCAGACAGTCGCAACCATTTGTCTCGACGCCCCGCAAAGTCAATGAGTGGCAGCAAAGAGGGAAACAACCCTCAATACCCGGACAATGTTCTACCATATTGACAGGATATATTTTGCCTCCAAAAAAAAAATATATATATATGAAAACTTTTTGTTGCCTTCTTTGTGTATGTGTCCGTGTGCTAATTAAATAGAAAAATTAGAAAAACCCATGTCGTAAATTCCATGGACAGAGCCGGGGTCGTCATGTTATAGAACATCTTCCCGCACCACCGTCACTCGTCACTCTACGGGGGGGAGCGGTCCACAGTTTGCCTCCCGCCCACTCATGGTGTGAAATCATTTGACGACATTGCTCTGCATGACGCAATTAATCAAATTAAGCTGCTGAGTTTCTTACTTATTTATTTAGAGCGCAGCTTGATTAGCTCATAAGTAGGAAATGGCAATAAGATAGATTGCAATCTATCCAGCAGGTTGCCAGTACCAACTACAAAGCCCCTAAAGGCCTGGCTGGCTAATTGTAAGTGTGAATATGATTGCATCGTTGGCAACCTTTATTTTTGATTTAGTTATGACTTCTTGGAGCTGACAACTTATTAGTCGCAAGAACTAACAACGTTTTAAGGAAGTAAAAAAGGTTTTTGATGGACAAACTTTTGGAATAATATAATTGGCGTTAGCTGATAAACTTAATAAACCTTTAACTAGTTGCCATGGCATTTTATGTCAATTGATGCTTTCAACTTGCTGTGTAATGTCAGCAAACATATAATTGCATTTTAATCACATCTCTGGAATGCAAAATATGATTCAATATTATAAATTCTGGCATAGAAGTGCTGTCCACTTGTTAACTTTTTAAATATCGCTTATCCCAGCCAATTTTAAGTATTTCCTTCCATATTGCTCAAGTTTAAATCATCGATTTCGATTGCTGGCCACTTTCACTGCATCATAAATTAAAAATGTGTGTGTAGGCGGCAGCTTGTAGGCGTTCAAGTGCAGTCAAGCCAGCAAAATTAATTGCCAAACTTTTAGGGCAGCCACAAAGCACTCGAAAACCAAGAGCTAAATAATACAGAAGAAAAAAATGTGTCACAAATTGCATTTTTGGGCAACGCTTTGCTGCCCACACGCGAATGCCACAAACGAAGACGTCGAGGACAAAAACGAAAACGAAAACGACGACAATGTTGCTCGGGTAAGGAGGGAGGAGCTGGGAGCAAGGACTTCGATGTCTTGGCAACGACAAATGCTTCTGTTATCAGTGAACCATAATCAGAACTTGTGTTTTTCGGGTAGGAATGGTTACACTGGTGCGCTTCACTTGACATTTGCCACCAATAAAGCCCAATTAGCGACGGCCTCTAACTGCTGGCGGACCCCTTCCAACAACTTCTACGCCTTTTGGAAATACAGCAATTCGTTCGACGGCTTTCGACAGCGTCTGCCATCTTCCAAGTTTGCGAGCACGCAAATGCTAATTAGTAAGTGGCAAATAGTTGCAGGCTGGAAAAGGCGTCGCTATTAATTAGTCATTCGACCACTTTGCTTGCAGAAGCTTGCGAAACCTTTTGTATTTGAACTCTGTGAATTATTTTACCAAACATTTTCGTGAGTTAGGATCTGTCAGACTGTTGCTGTTGGTGACTTTAAAAAGCTGTTGCTTAAAAGGCTATCGTAATGATAACGTAGAAAATGTAATTTTACAATAAGAGAGCTGCCAACTTGTTATAGTTTAAAGCACTGTCAGCACATAGAAATCCAAACTGAATGCAACTAAAAGCCAAGCTTATCGATAACAAGTATTGAAAATTTATTATTTCAGTGGCGCTGTCAACTTATGCAAAATGTAATTAAAAAGCAATTGAGAATTAGCAGCAATTTGTGTTTGTCAAAAGCAGCGATTGCATTTTACAACTGCACAACTGAATTTTGCACAAGTGGCATTATAGAGTGGCAATTGCCACGTGCCACGTGCCACATAATAACATGCATAATTAATTATGCACACACGCACACATCTTTCCCTGCTAATTAACGCTTAATTAATGGCAACATAATATATATGAGACAAAATACAATGCAGCAGATTTGGCATTTAGCCCAATCTACTTCACTTTCATTGATTTAGGCTCATTTTTATGTGTAGTTTTCGCGCTAAAGGCCAATTAAGCAGATCGCAGCTTTAACAAAAATATACACGAATTAATTTAATTAAATTTGTTGCTAATACTTTGCTACATACAAAAAAAAAAAGGATTAACCTAAATATAACATTTGCATATATAAAGTCTAAAGTGCGACAAATTAATGGCCTGACCAATTCAAAATTAGGCCAGAAAATGCAAAGCTGTTGAATGTGAATGTAAATGTAGAAAAATGTTGCAAATTTAAGTGAAAGCATATTTAAAAAGTTATTAAATCAGTTTATATTTTCAATTTACTTAGTAAATTCTTAAGCTGGAAACCCGTTTTAAGCTTTTTATGAGCGCATCTCTTACCAAACTTAAGCTTAAGCCGCGCACAAATCAAGATAAGCTTGAGTAAAAAAAATAAAATCCGCCAACACACAAACAAATAATAATGTTAGATCTCTCAAGTTGAACGTAAACAAATCTGACTGATTAACACAGAAATGCAGTCAATTGAAGCGTATTGAACAGTTAAAAGAAAAAAAAAATGGAATTCCAAAACCATTCAAGAAAGATATTAAGTAAAAGTAAAGTAATCGCATATGCGTGCCTTTAAAGTTCCGCCTTGGCCCACCACAATTATAATTACTTTTATTGAGTAAAGAAACTTGTAGCGTCTTTCTCTTGTTGGATTTTCACACTTTGCAGCAACAACATTCCCAGCAAAATGAACAAAGTTTTTCCAAGTTGGTTGCGCTTAGCTCTGAGGGTGGTGCTGCTGCTCGTAGTAGTGGTAGTTGGTTGGCTTGCCTAAAGCTGTCATGTTTATTTATATAAAAACTTTACAACGATTAGTTGATAGTTAAGCGTAGTTGGGATCACTGCTTAAAGCAAACAGCCATGAAAATCGCATCAAAAACTTAAATTCCCATTATGCAAAGTTGTGTGGGAAAACGGTAAAAATAAATTATAAAACTATATTAGGAAATAGTTGGTCAAATATATTACTTTTGGATTCAATTGAGAAAGACATATGTCATTTATAGTCTAGCTTATTATTAAAATATTTATATACAGGTTTATTTTCCATTCTGCTTCTTATGACCTTATTTATGATCAAATTCATTTGTAAATTATTTTCTCTGTTCTCTGTTGATAAGAAAAAACCTTAAGTGCAATTCCTTGATTGCACTTTAAACACCCTTTTAATATCAGCAATATATGAATCATTATTATATACAACATGATTATTATTATATATGTACATTATATGCCGAAAGTAAAAAATAAAATAAAGTCGCGAGAAGAACATTAAGCATTGAGCCATAAATAAAACACGTATGAAGAGTGAAAAAAAAGGAGAAAACGGTATTAAAATTGGTTGCACAAGACGACAGCGATAGGCGACAATATGCTGCCGATAATGGATAATGCACCTCGATTTAACTGCACCCTTTACCCCCCCGTCCCTACGTGCACCACTCTTTCATACATGGCATTCTTAATGCGCCATGTAGCGTGTTCGTTCCTTTTCCCTCTCTTTCTCTTTCGCGCTTTCTTTGTCGAATATTTCGTGCATATTTCTTATGAAATGTCGACGATATTAACACCCCACAAAAGCTGACGAATTGCATGCAAAATGGGTAAAATGTAAAGTAAGCAAAAACAAGGAAAGGGGAGGCAAGTGGCATTGTATGGGCAACACAATGCGTCGACGACTTTAGCAAGAAATTGCAATATTTATATAAAGTTATTTATGTATGCACACCGATATATAGAGTAAAATGAATGATAAGCTGTACTAACAGTTTGAAATACATCGATTGATTTTATACATTTCCTTAGCTCCAGAGACTAGCACACTCCTAGAAGTACATACTACTAGGTAGGGCAATCTAACATTAAAACTCAACTGGCTAAAATTTGAAAAGGATAGTTATTAAATAATTTTTATGTCGAAACGAATTGTCCTATTTTGTTTAATACAAACATACATTCATATATTCTATGAACAAATACAGCTTTAAGTTCTGTTTGATGCATTCGTTATGACCAATGCAATTACATGTGCATTTTGTGGGAAGACCCGCATGAGCAGCAACTAAAGGCAGACCGACAGAGAGAGAGTGGCGCTTTTTGTTTGGCCGTTGCAAAGAATTGCAGTTGCAGCTGCTCAAATGGCAAAAAAATCATTATTTATAGGCAAAAGGAAGAACTACACAAGAACCACAGATCAACTGGCAACTGGCAGACATATCGAGTGAGAGAACAAGGAGAGTGAAAGAGAATGAAAGACAGAGTTGCTGGAAAGCCCCGTTAAAATGAATGCAAACTGTTGCCAAGACAGACGGCATCCAGAGACCATCAATATAAATTTCAATGTGACCAAAAACATATTTGCCATTTACCAACGAAGAAAAATAATGCTGGCAAGCAAACACACACACACACACACACACATACGTAATCAAAAAGGAGACAACAGCAGCAGCCAGCAGCAAACAGTTGAAGTTCATGCATTAAATTTAGTATATAACGAATATAAATCAATTGAATGACAGATAAAAAGCGCAAACTAAATCTATGTATAACAAAACTTTATATACTACTATATAGCTTATATTGAAGTGGATAAATAACAATTTAAATTTGGAATACCTTTAACAATACTTTTAAATACATACATCAAAAAAAGGAAGTTATTCTTTGATATAAATACATATTTAATTTAATTGAAAGTCAATCTTTTGTTTTATCAAATTTTGATTTAGGCCAGCCGCACACCGGAACCAACAAAACGTCTTTAAACGGTTTTTTATGTCGAACCGAACATGAGTTTGTCTGGAACCTATCTTCAGTGTAAATCTGGGGATAGGTTAATAAGCAAACTTGCTTTTTTAAAGCGAGTAACTTGATGATTTGTTGTTTGCAAAATATTAAAATATGTATCAAGTTACGAAATGGAATTCGAGTTTCGAATTTTCAACAGAAAATAGCAAAGTATATACTAAAAATAGCAGCAACACACAAAAAGCGCATCAAGCGTGCCCCAGAGGCAACTCTGCCACAACTTTATACTTAACACAAAAGCTAAACTTCAACTTAAAGCGTAATGACATCAGCTGCCGCATGTGTTCTGCTGCTTGTTGCTGTTGTTACTGGCTGTTGTTGGGTCTCTTTGTAGCATGGATAGTGGAGTGGCACAAGTGGCAAGTAGAAAGTGCCACAAGTGCAAGCCAAGAAGCGAACCACAGGCCAGGCCAAAAGGCAAAAAGTGCAACGATAAAGTTGCAGCAAGGCAACTCTACTCTCCAACTGTGGCAAGTTAAAAGACAAAAGCGACACAAAAATTACAGCAATAGCAGCAGCAGCAGCATGTTGCACGTGAATGAGAAGTAGAGAGGAAGAGTGATAAAAACGGAAGTGAAGATTGCCCAAGCTTCGCAGCAAAAGCAAACGACTAAAGTGTGGAAATGTCAATTTGCTTTCCACCAGGCTCAATGGAGGAAACGGATAGAGGCGGTTGCAGTGGCAAAGAGGGATTGTGGCAACACCGGAAGATAGCAGCACCAGCAACAAAAAGCAACACAACAAACTGCAGCAACTGCAACAACTGCAACAACCCAATATTGATTTTCAATTTGACGCCATGCGAAAAGGGAAACCCCTTTAGTTTTTTCGTTGTGCCCTAAGATAAAAACCCAAAGCGACACAGAAAATTACATTACACACCGAGAGAGAGAGAGAGAGAGAGAGAGAGAAATAAAGGGCAGCAGGATCTCAAAAAGTTGTATCGGTTTGAAAGGCATTGCCAAAACGTGGACAGGCCAAAGCTTAAAAGCAATTTTGCGGCTAATAAATCCGATTTCCGTTTTGTTTCGAAATAAATTGCATGCGAGTACACTCTCGATACCTTTTTTTATTTGGTTTCGTTCTGTGCCTCTTTCCTTTGCGCAGGATGGGAAAGGATTTTGGGTTTACGCTCCGGAAATGGCTCTACGGGGACATCAAACAAGCGAAAACGATGTGGTCAGTACCTGCTTTCCCAAGCCGGATGTGGTAAATTAGCAGCTGCAGTGGTGCAATGGTGCACTCAAAATGTACTAAAACAACAACAACGCACATGCACATGACCTAATTTTGTTAAATTTACAGCCAAAAGTGCGGCTACCGCACTCATATAGTGCAGAGACACTCTTCACTGGAATATTACATTGTTGCTTAATAAAAAAAATTAGTTCGTTTCATGCTAATAAGTCTCCATTTACGAATCATCCCGGCATATATGTTAACGGTAGCCTAAAAGTAGGCAACACAAAATATTTTGGTAGTTATACCTTTTCAGTATATGTGAATTTTTTCTGGGCCATGATTAAAATTTTTTTTTTTTTCTCAGGTTTAATGTGTTGGATCAAAAACACCAAACAAGTTTTTCTAACAACACAAAATTCTTAACAGTAATTAAATCTCCCAGCCCGTTAGGTTTCAGGCGACTTAATAATTTCAATTTAAAAACTTCATGTCCTTTAATTGACTTGAGATAATTCTTAAAATCCACCTACAAACACCACCTACTATAGGGTATCTTTCACCCTTAGATAAGTATTAAATTCCGCACTCACCTGTACATCAAAATTTTGTTGCTGCTGCTGCTGCTGCTGTTGTTGCTGCTGTTGCTGCTGTTGTTGCAAGAGATTGCCAGAAGATCCATCCATATGATTGGGTCCACCTGCCTGGGCGCCCTGGTGATTCAACATCGGCGATTGCATATCAAATGTGGAATACTGCAAATACAATGCATGTCAAACCGATGTTATAATTAATGTTATACTGATGATTTCACCTGTGCGGTCATTGGCATTCCGCCTCCATTCATTCCATTCATCATTTGGGGCTGCATTTGACTCATCTGTGCTGCCATTTGGTGATGTGCATAGGCGGCAGCGGCAGCGCTACTATTTCCATTGCCACCTGCTCCACCGGAATTGTTGCCCATTGATCCCGAACCTCCCATGCCAACGTGACCTTGTCCATGATCCATGAGCATGTGATTGAAGTGCGGCATTTGTGGGAATCCACCATGATGGGAGGGATCCAGCAGTGTAGGAGGGCGTGGCAGTGTCTCTTCAGCGGGCGATGGCTGTCGGGAGCCGGGAGTGCGACTGCAAAGTTGAAAAAAAGCTTAGTTAATTAATTGCTCGCATTTTACAGTTAAAAAGGTTTCAGAGCCATAACAGTTTCAGAGCAGCTAGCCTCATAAATTTTTTTTCCACAGTTTTAATTGCACTGCAAAACTCATTGCTCAGTACTGTTTTACAACAGCTACACAAATGTTTTTCACCACAGCAGTTCTCAAAACCCTATAAGGTTTGGCAGTCATTGTGGCAAATGCTTAGCTCAGACAAACAGTCCAAAACTAAAACTTAGTCGTGACGCACACCCATTGTGTACTAAAAAATAATACACAATTAGCACATAACCCTCAAACTGCAGACAAATTACATTAAACTACATTAAAAACCATTATAAACGAGTTTATCAAAGCTGATTGAAAATTTAAAAATTAAATTAGAGTTTTTGGCCTCAATTGGCGCACGTTTATAATGTATAATTTACAGTTTGTCAATCATTGGCAATGACTCGTCAACTTTTTGAAAACAAAAGACTTAAGCAGCAAACTTTTTGCGACTATTTTAAGATGTGGCGGGGAAGAACGATTGCTATGACGTCACTCATAACGCACACAATCACAGACATATATTAGTTTTTTCAAGCAAACAACAACAATTAATTCAGTCAACGTTTTTTTTTTCCAAAAAGGCGCTTCAAATGCAAATTTTAGTAATAAAAGAAACAATAAATAAAACTTAATTAATGCATTTATCTTTTTCAAAGGCCGCAAAATACAATTCATTCACAGCTCGTGCTAAAGCGTTTTCCCTATGACTCTTAAACTGTTTGCGAGTGATTATACTGTTGAGTCACATGTGCTATTGCCATCTCGCTCTAACATATTTGCTACAATTCAACTATCGGGTCATTAACACCAAAGACAGCAACAGCAACAGAAGAGCAACAAAGCAACTGCAATGTTTCTGCAACTGTAATAATGACTGTGACTAATCCAACGATAATGAATTCAGTTAAGGCAACTGTTCTCTAACAAGAAATTAAAGGAACGGATTTAATGAGTAACATGATTTTTTTTAGTGAAAAGTTAATTATTATTGTTAAACTGTTAAACTTTGTGTCAAAAAGTAAAATATTTCTTACCAACGGGCACTTAAAAAATGTACTTAATACTCATATTATTTACAAATCAACTAACAGTAAAGCCTCTTGGCGAGGTCAGTTTCATTTGTAACATTCCCATTTCACTTTATTTCCAGAAAAAAAAATAGCAAATCTCATATTCTAATCTCAAATGCTTATGCAATATGAAGAAAGCAAATCAAGAAATGAAAGAATATTTTTACTTTCAAAAAGCAATAAGAAAGTGCGCGCGCGAGTCCAAAAAAACAACAAGATAAAAAGGTCAGACACAACAGACACACATGTTGACCAAGTTATTGGGCAGACAACAGTTAGACGAAAACAGATGTGACAGACAATTACAACAACAACAGCAGCAACAATAGTCATTGCTGACCAAGTCCCCATCATGAGTAGGTCGCCAACAGCTGTGCCTTAATTGAAGTTACCGAAATTACAAACAGAAACAACGGCTCGAAACTCGAACTCAAACACCAGCCCAAAGTTGATTTGTTGCCTCAATTGTAGCCGGGCCATTTGAAAAATTTTCGCAACAAACAACAAAACATAAAAAAAATATATATAAAGAAACCTGCCGCAACAAAGTTAACAAACTAAAAAAAAAGGCTTAAACGAAAACTAATCAAACAAAATGATATAAAAAAACAACAAAACTGTTCAAATTGAAGCTCAAATAAAAATTGGCGTTTTTATTGTTTGGGCCTTACAAAAGTTGTTGTTGTTTCTTTTGTTGTTGTTGATAACTTACATCATAACAGTTATTATGTTTGGCATTGAAACACGTTTTGGCTGCGGCCGACACCGGCAATGAAATTGCAACAACAGCCCACAACGGCAATAAATTGAAAGAGAAAACCGGCAAAGCAGAGCAACAATAAGAACAACAACAACAGCAAACAGACCACGACTGGTTTTGGATGTATTTTTGGATTGGTTTTACAATTGCTCCAAAACTATATAAGGCCTGCAAATTGTTTTTTCATTTGTTTCGTTTTTTTTGGAAGTGCGTGTGTTGTAAGCGTTGCTTTTAATTAAATGTATAAATTCATTGGAAATAATTTACAGCTGCAAAATAAAAGAGAGAAAAAGGGAGAGACAATGAATGGACGTTCAAAATAAAGTGCGATAAAAGGAGAGTGAGGAAGGGAGAGTAAAGTTAGAGTACAAATAATGCAGCAAAACAGAAAAAACAAGCGGCTAAGAAAACGATGGCCTACACAAATTTATAAATACAGTGAACGCTCAATAACGTAAACGCCAATTAAAACCCTGATATCTTGACATCTTGAAAAGAATTTTGATAATTGTAATTTCAAATGTTTTTTAACAACGGATTGATTTCAACTTCCTTTGTACTTCTGTCTTTAAATTGAACATTAAGACCAACGTTATAAAAATTATTTACTGGCCATAAAGCTCAATAGTAGCTATCCAAAACTCTTACGCGCTGCAACTCGGGCACATCGAAAACACTTGACAAACTGAATCATCTTTCAATGTGCAAGTACTACCATCAAAGCAAAGAGAGAGAGAGAAAAGCAATAAAATATAAAGATAAACATCAATTCAAAAAATGTAGGACAAGTGGGCAGCTTTTGACAAAGTGGGTGTAAATGTGTGTTTCTGTGTTGAATTGAACTGAATATAAATAGAGTGGATCCTCGGTCAACGAACGACGCGTCTCTTAACGAAGTTTCGCACAACGACCAACGAAAAAGGCGGAAACCTTAATTGCATTCAGAGCTCGTAAAAAGGCGTCGAAACTTTCAGGCTGTCCGAAAAAAAAATCGGTTTCATTGGGACACAATGAAAGGAGAGAGCGATAAATCACACTCAACTCTCTTCTTGATCAATGAGTGAAAAGTTTGAAAAAAAAAAACAAGATATGCATGTTCACATTTGGTTTTCCAAACTCCTTACTTTTTCCATTTCAGATTGTCTCCTATGGAACGCATTATTTTAATTGACATTGATCTATATGGGAATAATGGTTTTGCTTAACGAACGTTTTGCATAACGAACAAGATGCTGGAACCAATTGTGTACGTTAACCGAGGGTCCACTGTACACACAAAAAAACTGACTCAACGGATATCTGATAAACTTTGATTACAGACTGCGGATAGAGCTAGTCACATTGGGACCATGGACTTTTTAAAGTTAACAGATATAAGTATTGAAGAAAAAAGGATTAAAAAATCAATTTGCAGAAAAATTAGAAGGCTTTAGTCGAGATAGCTTGATCGATAGGAATCAATGATTGTATGAATGCATTCACTGCGTTTAAGGAAAACTTTATTAATAGATTATTTAGGTGTTTTTTTGTTTTTGTTTGTCGTTAGTTTGTTAAACCTTTCATTTATATTTGGTGAGATAAAAGAGCGAAAGTGGTACAGCGAATCAACAAAACAGACAGACAACAAACAATCATAATATGTACTTCACTTAAAGTTCTAAAGATCAGCACTTGCTTTTTCAGCGGCATATCATAAATCTAAGAAACTAAACTAACGCAACTCTAGAACTCTATTACTATGATGCTCTCGGACCCTCTCCTAGCATCGCACGACATAATACCAGAACATGTGGAGCTGTTGGAGACCTTGAAGAAACCAGTTTTAAGCCAATGGTATAGGCATTCTAATGTCAATGCCATTGCCCAGACTTAAACTAGACACATACAGAGAGAGCGACAGAGAGAGAGAGAGAGAGAGAGAGAGGAGCCATGACAGACGTACGACAGATAGTTGAAAAAGTTGATCAGTCATCTGGTTATGCTATTGGCTGTCTCTACTTACTTGAATCCCTTGTCATCGTCAATGCCATTGACAACCCCATTTGTGTTTGTGACCTGGTCGTCCTTCTTTAAGCCGTTTGTATCAAACGGAGAATTTGCTTTTTCCTTATCATCGTGTGACTGCAATGCACAAAATTAGTAAACCATATACATATGCATACTTATTACAGTTTGTCATCTTGTTAAACTTACCTTATCATTATCATCAAATTTTAAATTGCGCATACGCGGCTCCAAACTGGATAAGGGACTCTCCTTGTTGGTGGGTGAGCCGCCCAATACATATTCAACCATCTTGACGCATGTCGAATCGCGGGGACTGCATTAAAGAAAGAGGGAAATATAGAGATTATGATACGTTTTAACATTTGAAGCATTCTACTTTTATACTAAAAGTAGAGTTAATTATTACGTAGCTTTCATCGTAGCAATATGCGTAACGTATATTATTCGGTAACATTGAAAATCACGTGACAAAATAAAGTTCATAATGTTCTTTACAAGTTAAATAGTCGACGTGAACAATGATTATATGTTATAAATGAATATATAAACTAGACTTAATAAACGTAAAAATATTTACAAAGTAACGTAGTTTCCCTTACGTTACGTTACACTAAAGCAGCATTGGTTCACGTTATGATTATTTGAAATTATTTACAATCTTTTCGACACAATTACACGTAATACATATTCGACGTAAAGCTAAGCTTACCTTAAAATGCCCGCATTGCCGCTGTTGGATGTATCTGAAGCGCCGCCATGTGGATAGCCTCGAGGCCTGGGCGGTGCCAAGATATTTTCGCCCTGTGTCGACCATGTGTGATCCTTCCAAACGGACGAATGATCACCTACGCCGGGTATTTGCAGTGGATTTAATGGACCACCAGGATTACTAGAGGCGCCACTTTTACCGTCCGATTTCTCCCATAGTTTTTTGGCTGTTGATGTGGTAATCTGTGAGGATATAAGAAGTAAAACAAGCCACATAAGTCAAAAGCTAAAATACAAGATTGCTTATACTATAAACGAATCAGGAGCATTTGGGCAATAAAGCTTTCCCACTTTCCTTCGTGCAATTGAATTATTAACGAAATCAATAATTTATAGCACAACCAGCTTAACTGCCTTACTCTCGAGGCAGTTCAGTCCGAGTTTGAGCTTCCTGCCGCTGCATCGTCTGCTGGCTAAGCATATAACTTTTACTCGGCTTTTGCTCCCAATTCCAGTCGAGTCTTGACTTCAACTACAAGCAAACCAAGCATTGCAAAAACCTTTATCTAATGCCACAATTTGCGTGCCCTTTCCTCTTGCAAGAACTGCTGACAGCAATTCTGAATCCTAATGATATTAAATTAGCTGCAGTTGAGTTTTTTAATGAGCACGAAGCAGGACAATTGCACCGCTATTTAATTAGTGTTCATTAGGGATGCGTGTAAATTATGCTGTAAAACGCATCGCTAACTATTGATACATTTTTTATTACTACGATTTCGTTTCTATGAAAAACACATTCTATGCAACGACATTTCTCGTCCCCTATCGAAATTCGATAGCTTATTGAAAAAGAAGGTACAAAATGTGATTTTGTATGAGATTTTATAACGTTAAACTTAACGTTAAACGTTAAACACTTAAAGCTAATGAATATAATCGGGGCCTACTTAAAATGCTAATTCTCAATATTTCAGGATGATTTATTTACTTATGTATTTGTAACTCGATACAGGTTACATTTTAAGTTGTTAAAAACCAAACCAAGATTTTTACTCGAAAAAAGTAAGGAATAACACAGAATGTAAGCTCAATTGTGTTGTTATTACTTTCGTGAATACTTTATGCAAATTCAAATATATTTTGCAACATTACAAAAGCAACGATTTCGGCGAACGTAATGCAAGGTTAAGCTTGATGACGCATTTAGTTAACATATCTGCAGTTACATCAACAAAAGCAGCCATTGCGTAACATTCAATAAAACATCATAATATATGAGACGCATGTAACTTCTATACACATAGTATATATACTACATACATACATAGCACTTCTTTGTGCGTACTTTTTCCGTAGTTGAAGCTGCCAACTTGTTTGGGCCACTGAACTCTACACATACTCAAGCGCTAGAAGAGCACGGGGCGTTATTTGCCATATAGAGAAATAAATCATATAGAGAGGAGGACCGACACATGATTGCAATTAGGATAGGGGAGGAAAGTAGGAAGGGCAGTGAATCAGAAGCACAACGCCAACAGCTAGTTACATTTCTCAGCTGTAAATAACAAACCAACAACTTATGCGACAGCGCAGAAAGCTTTAGCTCGAGGCTTTTGCTCCGTTGACAAACTGCAGCACTGCAAATGGACATTCGCAAGGCGGGAGGGGAGATAGAAATGACAAACAAACTGGTGGTAGAAAGAACAAGTGGAAAGGAGTGTTAAAGAAGAAGTTAAAGAGCTGAGTTGACGGTTTGCTTCATCAGTCAAGCAAATGTTGCAAACTCCGTTTGCCATTTGTGGCAAAACTTTGACATTGACTGCAAGCGACTTTTATCGCAATGACAAACATAAGCGTCTGACAAGTTCTTTAATCAGTTATAAGAGAGAGAGAGAGAGCGCGACAGGTAAGAACAGCAATATCCAACTGTGTAAACCAACTGGTTAATAATATTGCACTAAATCAGTGTAGGCTGGATTACATTTCTTCCATTAACATGCTGAATATACACGCATGTCGATATCGAAGTCAGCTAATAGATATTATAAGTTTTTGTATTCAATAAATAACAATCCTTTTTTATACCCTGAACCCATAAAAGGGTTAAATAAGGGTATAATGGATTTGTGCGAAAGTATGTAACAGGCAGAAGGAAGCATCTCCGACCCCATAAAGTATATATATTCTTGATCAGCATCAACAGCCGAGACGATATAGCCATGTCCGTCTGTCCGTCTGTCTGTCTGCCCGTCTGTTCGTCTGTCTGTCTGTATAAACGCGCGGATCTCAGAGACTACAAGAGCTAGAGTCCTCAGATTTTGAACATAAATTATCCTATACCATAAGCAGAACAAGTTTGCTTCAAACTATCGATAACTGTTCTGATTTCCGATACACACATAGAATCAATAACAAAAAGTTATCGAATTTGGAAAATGTAAAAATGAGGGTTGAAATAATCTTATATAAATTTAATTTATTTATTGCAACTGAGTTCAGGGTATCTTCTAGTCGGGCTCTCCCGACTAGAGCCTTCTTACTTGTTGATTATAAATTATTAACATGAATATGACCAAAAATCGAATTTTATTTAAATGTAATTTCTTAAATGCAGTTTTATTCTGGAAGCCAAACCATGACTTTTAAGCTATTGCTTTTGCAAATCGGGTCAGTTTTGACCAAGTTATGGAAGTCGAAAGATTTTTACCAATGCCCAAGTCAATTTTTGGTCATAAAATTTTAACATGAATATGACCAAAAATCGAATTTCATTTAAATGTAATTTCTTAAATGCAGTTTTATTCTAGAAGCCAAACCATGACTTTTAAGCTATTGCTTTTGAAAATCGGGTCACTTTTGAGGAAGTTATGGAAGTCGAAAGATTTCACCAATGCCCAAGTCAATTTTTGGTCATAAAATTTTAACATGAATATGACCAAAAATCGAATTTTATTTAAATGTAATTTCTTAAATGCAGTTTTATTCTAGAAGCCAAACCATGACTTTAAAGCTATTGCTTTTGAAAATCGGCTCAGTTTTGACCAAGTTATGGCAGTCGAAAGATTTCACCAATGCCCAAGTCAATTTTTGGTCATAAAATTTTAACATGAATATGACCAAAAATCGAATTTTATTTAAATGTAATTTCTTAAATGCAGTTTTATTCTAGAAGCCAAACCATGACTTTTAAGCTATTGCTTTTGAAAATCGGGTCACTTTTGACCAAGTTATGGAAGTCGAAAGATTTTTACCAATGCCCAAGTCAATTTTTGGTCATAAAATTTTAACATGAATATGACCAAAAATCGAATTTTATTTAAATGTAATTTCTTAAATGCAGTTTTATTCTGGAAGCCAAACCATGACTTTTAAGCTATTGCTTTTGAAAATCGGGTCACTTTTGAGGAAGTTATGGAAGTCGAAAGATTTTTACCAATGCCCAAGTCAATTTTTGATTATAAATTATTAACATGGATATGACCAAAAATCGAATTTTATTTAAATGTAATTTCTTAAATGCAGTTTTATTCTAGAAGCCAAACCATGACTTTTAAGCTATTGCTTTTGAAAATCGGGTCACTTTTGAGGAAGTTATGGAAGTCGAAAGATTTCACCAATGCCCAAGTCAATTTTTGGTCATAAAATTTTAACATGAATATGACCAAAAATCGAATTTTATTTAAATGTAATTTCTTAAATGCAGTTTTATTCTAGAAGCCAAACCATGACTTTAAAGCTATTGCTTTTGAAAATCGGCTCAGTTTTGACCAAGTTATGGCAGTCGAAAGATTTTTACCAATGCCCAAGTCAATTTTTGGTCATAAAATTTTAACATGAATATGACCAAAAATCGAATTTCATTTAAATGAAATTTCTTAAATGCAGTTTTATTCTAGAAGCCAAACCATGACTTTTAAGCTATTGCTTTTGAAAATCGGGTCACTTTTGAGGAAGTTATGGAAGTCGAAAGATTTTTACCAATGCCCAAGTCAATTTTTGATTATAAATTATTAACATGAATATGACCAAAAATCGAATTTCATTTAAATGAAATTTCTTAAATGCAGTTTTATTCTAGAAGCCAAACCATGACTTTTAAGCTATTGCTTTTGAAAATCGGGTCAGTTTTGACCAAGTTATGGAAGTCGAAAGATTTTTACCAATGCCCAAGTCAATTTTTGGTCATAAAATTTTAACATGAATATGACCAAAAATCTAATTTTATTTAAATGTAATTTCTTAAATGCAGTTTTATTCTAGAAGCCAAACCATGACTTTAAAGCTATTGCTTTTGAAAATCGGGTCACTTTTGAGGAAGTTATGGAAGTCGAAAGATTTCACCAATGCCCAAGTCAATTTTTGGTCATAAAATTTTAACATGAATATGACCAAAAATCGAATTTCATTTAAATGAAATTTCTTAAATGCAGTTTTATTCTAGAAGCCAAACCATGACTTTTAAGCTATTGCTTTTGAAAATCGGGTCACTTTTGAGGAAGTTATGGAAGTCGAAAGATTTTTACCAATGCCCAAGTCAATTTTTGATTATAAATTATTAACATGGATATGACCAAAAATCGAATTTCATTTAAATGAAATTTCTTAAATGCAGTTTTATTCTAGAAGCCAAACCATGACTTTTAAGCTATTGCTTTTGAAAATCGGGTCAGTTTTGACCAAGTTATGGCAGTCGAAAGATTTTTACCAATGCCCAAGTCAATTTTTGGTCATAAAATTTTAACATGAATATGACCAAAAATCGAATTTTATTTAAATGTAATTTCTTAAATGCAGTTTTATTCTAGAAGCCAAACCATGACTTTTAAGCTATTGCTTTTGAAAATCGGGTCACTTTTGAGGAAGTTATGGAAGTCGAAAGATTTCACCAATGCCCAAGTCAATTTTTGGTCATAAAATTTTAACATGAATATGACCAAAAATCGAATTTCATTTAAATGAAATTTCTTAAATGCAGTTTTATTCTAGAAGCCAAACCATGACTTTTAAGCTATTGCTTTTGAAAATCGGGTCAGTTTTGACCAAGTTATGGCAGTCGAAAGATTTTTACCAATGCCCAAGTCAATTTTTGGTCATAAAATTTTAACATGAATATGACCAAAAATCGAATTTTATTTAAATGTAATTTCTTAAATGCAGTTTTATTCTAGAAGCCAAACCATGACTTTTAAGCTATTGCTTTTGAAAATCGGGTCAGTTTTGACCAAGTTATGGCAGTCGAAAGATTTTTACCAATGCCCAAGTCAATTTTTGGTCATAAAATTTTAACATGAATATGACCAAAAATCGAATTTCATTTAAATGAAATTTCTTAAATGCAGTTTTATTCTAGAAGCCAAACCATGACTTTTAAGCTATTGCTTTTGAAAATCGGGTCACTTTTGAGGAAGTTATGGAAGTCGAAAGATTTTTACCAATGCCCAAGTCAATTTTTGGTCATAAAATTTTAACATGAATATGACCAAAAATCGAATTTTATTTAAATGTAATTTCTTAAATGCAGTTTTATTCTAGAAGCCAAACCATGACTTTAAAGCTATTGCTTTTGAAAATCGGCTCAGTTTTGACCAAGTTATGGCAGTCGAAAGATTTTTACCAATGCCCAAGTCAATTTTTGGTCATAAAATTTTAACATGAATATGACCAAAAATCGAATTTCATTTAAATGAAATTTCTTAAATGCAGTTTTATTCTAGAAGCCAAACCATGACTTTTAAGCTATTGCTTTTGAAAATCGGGTCAGTTTTGACCAAGTTATGGCAGTCGAAAGATTTTTACCAATGCCCAAGTCAATTTTTGGTCATAAAATTTTAACATGAATATGACCAAAAATCGAATTTCATTTAAATGAAATTTCTTAAATGCAGTTTTATTCTAGAAGCCAAACCATGACTTTTAAGCTATTGCTTTTGAAAATCGGGTCACTTTTGAGGAAGTTATGGAAGTCGAAAGATTTTTACCAATGCCCAAGTCAATTTTTGATTATATATTATTAACATGGATATGACCAAAAATCGAATTTCATTTAAATGAAATTTCTTAAATGCAGTTTTATTCTAGAAGCCAAACCATGACTTTTAAGCTATTGCTTTTGAAAATCGGGTCAGTTTTGACCAAGTTATGGCAGTCGAAAGATTTTTACCAATGCCCAAGTCAATTTTTGGTCATAAAATTTTAACATGAATATGACCAAAAATCGAATTTTATTTAAATGTAATTTCTTAAATGCAGTTTTATTCTAGAAGCCAAACCATGACTTTTAAGCTATTGCTTTTGAAAATCGGGTCACTTTTGAGGAAGTTATGGAAGTCGAAAGATTTCACCAATGCCCAAGTCAATTTTTGGTCATAAAATTTTAACATGAATATGACCAAAAATCGAATTTTATTTAAATGTAATTTCTTAAATGCAGTTTTATTCTAGAAGCCAAACCATGACTTTAAAGCTATTGCTTTTGAAAATCGGCTCAGTTTTGACCAAGTTATGGCAGTCGAAAGATTTTTACCAATGCCCAAGTCAATTTTTGGTCATAAAATTTTAACATGAATATGACCAAAAATCGAATTTCATTTAAATGAAATTTCTTAAATGCAGTTTTATTCTAGAAGCCAAACCATGACTTTTAAGCTATTGCTTTTGAAAATCGGGTCACTTTTGAGGAAGTTATGGAAGTCGAAAGATTTTTACCAATGCCCAAGTCAATTTTTGATTATAAATTATTAACATGGATATGACCAAAAATCGAATTTTATTTAAATGTAATTTCTTAAATGCAGTTTTATTCTGGAAGCCAAACCATGACTTTTAAGCTATTGCTTTTGCAAATCGGGTCAGTTTTGACCAAGTTATGGAAGTCGAAAGATTTTTACCAATGCCCAAGTCAATTTTTGGTCATAAAATTTTAACATGAATATGACCAAAAATCGAATTTTATTTAAATGTAATTTCTTAAATGCAGTTTTATTCTGGAAGCCAAACCATGACTTTAAAGCTATTGCTTTTGAAAATCGGCTCAGTTTTGACCAAGTTATGGAAGTCGAAAGATTTTTACCAATGCCCAAGTCAATTTTTGGTCATAAAATTTTAACATGAATATGACCAAAAATCGAATTTCATTTAAATGAAATTTCTTAAATGCAGTTTTATTCTAGAAGCCAAACCATGACTTTTAAGCTATTGCTTTTGAAAATCGGGTCAGTTTTGACCAAGTTATGGCAGTCGAAAGATTTTTACCAATGCCCAAGTCAATTTTGGTCATAAAATTTTAACATGAATATGACCAAAAATCGAATTTCATTTAAATGAAATTTCTTAAATGCAGTTTTATTCTAGAAGCCAAACCATGACTTTTAAGCTATTGCTTTTGAAAATCGGGTCACTTTTGAGGAAGTTATGGAAGTCGAAAGATTTTTACCAATGCCCAAGTCAATTTTTGATTATAAATTATTAACATGGATATGACCAAAAATCGAATTTTATTTAAATGTAATTTCTTAAATGCAGTTTTATTCTGGAAGCCAAACCATGACTTTTAAGCTATTGCTTTTGCAAATCGGGTCAGTTTTGACCAAGTTATGGAAGTCGAAAGATTTTTACCAATGCCCAAGTCAATTTTTGGTTATAAAATTTTAACATGAATATGACCAAAAATCGAATTTTATTTAAATGTAATTTCTTAAATGCAGTTTTATTCTGGAAGCCAAACCATGACTTTTAAGCTATTGCTTTTGAAAATCGGGTCACTTTTGAGGAAGTTATGGAAGTCGAAAGATTTTTACCAATGCCCAAGTCAATTTTTGATTATAAATTATTAACATGGATATGACCAAAAATCGAATTTTATTTAAATGTAATTTCTTAAATGCAGTTTTATTCTAGAAGCCAAACCATGACTTTTAAGCTATTGCTTTTGAAAATCGGGTCAGTTTTGACCAAGTTATGGAAGTCGAAAGATTTTTACCAATGCCCAAGCCAATTTTTGGTCATAAAATTTTAACATGAATATGACCAAAAATCGAATTTTATTTAAATGTAATTTCTTAAATGCAGTTTTATTCTAGAAGCTAAACCATGACTTTTAAGCTATTGCTTTTGAAAATCGGGTCAGTTTTGACCAAGTTATGGAAGTCGAAAGATTTTTACCAATACCCAAGTCAATTTTTGGTCATAAAATTTTAACATGAATATGACCAAAAATCGAATTTTATTTAAATGTAATTTCTTAAATGCAGTTTTATTCTAGAAGCCAAACCATGACTTTTAAGCTATTGCTTTTGAAAATCGGGTCACTTTTGAGGAAGTTATGGAAGTCGAAAGATTTCACCAATGCCCAAGTCAATTTTTGGTCATAAAATTTTAACATGAATATGACCAAAAATCGAATTTTATTTAAATGAAATTTCTTAAATGCAGTTTTATTCTAGAAGCCAAACCATGACTTTTAAGCTATTGCTTTTGAAAATCGGCTCAGTTTTGACCAAGTTATGGCAGTCGAAAGATTTTTACCAATGCCCAAGTCAATTTTTGGTCATAAAATTTTAACATGAATATGACCAAAAATCGAATTTCATTTAAATGAAATTTCTTAAATGCAGTTTTATTCTAGAAGCCAAACCATGACTTTTAAGCTATTGCTTTTGAAAATCGGGTCACTTTTGAGGAAGTTATGGAAGTCGAAAATTTTTACCAATGCCCAAGTCAATTTTTGATTATAAAATATTAACATGGATATGACCAAAAATCGAATTTTATTTAAATGTAATTTCTTAAATGCAGTTTTATTCTGGAAGCCAAACCATGACTTTTAAGCTATTGCTTTTGCAAATCGGGTCAGTTTTGACCAAGTTATGGAAGTCGAAAGATTTTTACCAATGCCCAAGTCCATTTTTGGTTATAAAATTTTAACATGAATATGACCAAAAATCGAATTTTATTTAAATGTAATTTCTTAAATGCAGTTTTATTCTGGAAGCCAAACCATGACTTTTAAGCTATTGCTTTTGAAAATCGGGTCAGTTTTGACCAAGTTATGGAAGTCGAAAGATTTTTACCAATGCCCAAGTCAATTTTTGATTATAAATTATTAACATGGATATGACCAAAAATCGAATTTTATTTAAATGTAATTTCTTAAATGCAGTTTTATTCTAGAAGCCAAACCATGACTTTTAAGCTATTGCTTTTGAAAATCGGGTCAGTTTTGACCAAGTTATGGAAGTCGAAAGATTTTTACCAATGCCCAAGTCAATTTTTGGTCATAAAATTTTAACATGAATATGACCAAAAATCGAATTTTATTTAAATGTAATTTCTTAAATGCAGTTTTATTCTAGAAGCCAAACCATGACTTTTAAGCTATTGCTTTTGAAAATCGGGTCAGTTTTGACCAAGTTATGGAAGTCGAAAGATTTTTACCAATGCCCAAGTCAATTTTTGGTCATAAAATTTTAACATGAATATGACCAAAAATCGAATTTTATTTAAATGAAATTTCTTAAATGCAGTTTTATTCTAGAAGCCAAACCATGGCTTTTAAGCTATTGCTTTTGCAAATTGGGTCAGTTTTGACCAAGTTATGGAAGTCGAAAGATTTTTACCAATGCCCAAGTCAATTTTGGATTATAAATTATTAACATGGATATGACCAAAAATCGAATTTTATTTAAATGTAATTTCTTAAATGCAGTTTTATTCTAGAAGCCAAACCATGACTTTTAAGCTTTTGCTTTTGAAAATCGGGTCACTTTTGAGGAAGTTATGGAAGTCGAAAGATTTTTACCAATGCCCAAGTCAATTTTTGATTATAAATTATTAACATGGATATGACCAAAAATCGAATTTTATTTAAATGTAATTTCTTAAATGCAGTTTTATTCTAGAAGCCAAACCATGACTTTTAAGCTATTGCTTTTGAAAATCGGGTCACTTTTGAGGAAGTTATGGAAGTCGAAAGATTTCACCAATGCCCAAGTCAATTTTTGGTCATAAAATTTTAACATGAATATGACCAAAAATCGAATTTTATTTAAATGTAATTTCTTAAATGCAGTTTTATTCTAGAAGCCAAACCATGACTTTTAAGCTATTGCTTTTGAAAATCGGGTCAGTTTTGACCAAGTTATGGCAGTCGAAAGATTTTTACCAATGCCCAAGTCAATTTTTGATTATAAATTATTAACATGGATATGACCAAAAATCGAATTTTATTTAAATGTAATTTCTTAAATGCAGTTTTATTCTGGAAGCCAAACCATGACTTTTAAGCTATTGCTTTTGAAAATCGGGTCACTTTTGAGGAAGTTATGGAAGTCGAAAGATTTCACCAATGCCGAAGTCAATTTTTGGTCATAAAATTTTAACATGAATATGACCAAAAATCGAATTTTATTTAAATGTAATTTCTTAAATGCAGTTTTATTCTAGAAGCCAAACCATGACTTTAGAGCTATTGCTTTTGAAAATCGGGTCAGTTTTGACCAAGTTATGGAAGTCGAAAGATTTTTACCAATGCCCAAGTCAATTTTTGGTCATAAAATTTTAACATGAATGTGACCAAAAATCGAATTTTATTTAAATGTAATTTCTTAAATGCAGTTTTATTCTAGAAGCCAAACCATGACTTTTAAGCTATTGCTTTTGAAAATCGGGTCAGTTTTGACCAAGTTATGGAAGTCGAAAGATTTTTACCAATGCCCAAGTCAATTTTTGGTCATAAAATTTTAACATGAATATGACCAAAAATCGAATTTCATTTAAATGAAATTTCTTAAATGCAGTTTTATTCTAGAAGCCAAACCATGACTTTTAAGCTATTGCTTTTGAAAATCGGGTCACTTTTGAGGAAGTTATGGAAGTCGAAAGATTTTTACCAATGCCCAAGTCAATTTTTGATTATAAATTATTAACATGGATATGACCAAAAATCGAATTTTATTTAAATGTAATTTATTAAATGCAGTTTTATTCTGGAAGCCAAACCATGACTTTTAAGCTATTGCTTTTGCAAATCGGGTCAGTTTTGACCAAGTTATGGAAGTCGAAAGATTTTTACCAATGCCCAAGTCAATTTTTGGTCATAAAATTTTAACATGAATATGACCAAAAATCGAGTTTTATTTAAATGTAATTTCTTAAATGCAGTTTTGTTCTAGAAGCCAAACCATGACTTTTAAGCTATTGCTTTTGAAAATCGGGTCAGTTTTGAGGAAGTTATGGAAGTCGAAAGATTTCACCAATGCCCAAGTCAATTTTTGGTCATAAAATTTTAACATAAATATGACCAAAAATCGAATTTTATTTAAATGTAATTTCTTAAATGCAGTTTTATTCTAGAAGCCAAACCATGACTTTTAAGCTATTGCTTTTGAAAATCGGGTCACTTTTGAGGAAGTTATGGAAGTCGAAAGATTTTTACCAATGCCCAAGTCAATTTTTGATTATAAATTATTAACATGGATATGACCAAAAATCGAATTTTATTTAAATGTAATTTCTTAAATGCAGTTTTATTCTAGAAGCCAAACCATGACTTTTAAGCTATTGCTTTTGAAAATCGGGTCACTTTTGAGGAAGTTATGGAAGTCGAAAGATTTCACCAATGCCCAAGTCAATTTTTGGTCATAAAATTTTAACATGAATATGACCAAAAATCGAATTTTATTTAAATGTAATTTCTCAAATGCAGTTTTATTCTGGAAGCCAAACCATGACTTTTAAGCTATTGCTTTTGAAAATCGGGTCACTTTTGAGGAAGTTATGGAAGTCGAAAGATTTTTACCAATGCCCAAGTCAATTTTTGATTATAAATTATTAACATGGATATGACCAAAAATCGAATTTTATTTAAATGTAATTTCTTAAATGCAGTTTTATTCTAGAAGCCAAACCATGACTTTTAAGCTATTGCTTTTAAAAATCGGGTCAGTTTTGACGAAGTTATGGAAGTCGAAAGATTTTTACCAATGCCCAAGTCAATTTTTGGTCATAAAATTTTAACATGAATATGACCAAAAATCGAATTTCATTTAAATGAAATTTCTTAAATGCAGTTTTATTCTAGAAGCCAAACCATGACTTTTAAGCTATTGCTTTTGAAAATCGGGTCACTTTTGAGGAAGTTATGGAAGTCGAAAGATTTTTACCAATGCCCAAGTCAATTTTTGATTATAAATTATTAACATGAATATGACCAAAATCGAATTTTATTTAAATGTAATTTCTTAAATGCAGTTTTATTCTGGAAGCCAAACCATGACTTTTAAGCTATTGCTTTTGAAAATCGGGTCAGTTTTGACCAAGTTATGGAAGTCGAAAGATTTTTACCAATGCCCAAGTCAATTGTTGGTCATAAAATTTTAACATGAATATGACCAAAATCGAATTTTATTTAAATGTAATTTCTTAAATGCAGTTTTATTCTAGAAGCCAAGCCATGACTTTTAAGCTATTGCTTTTGAAAATCGGGTCACTTTTGAGGAAGTTATGGAAGTCGAAAGATTTTTACCAATGCCCAAGTCAATTTTTGGTCATAAAATATTAACATGAATATGACCAAAAATCGAATTTTATTTAAATGTAATTTCTTAAATGCAGTTTTATTCTGGAAGCCAAACCATGACTTTTAAGCTATTGCTTTTGCAAATCGGGTCACTTTTGAGGAAGTTATGGAAGTCAAAAGTTTTTTACCAATGCCCAAGTCAATTTTTATACCCTTTACCCATAAAATGGGTAAATAAGGGTATAATGGTTTTGTGCAAAAGTATGTAACAGGCAGAAGGAAGCATCTCCGACCCCATAAAGTATATATATTCTTGATCAGCATCAACAGCCGAGACGATATAGCCATGTCCGTCTGTCCGTCGGTCCGTCTGTCTGTCTGTATGAACGCGTGGATCTCTATACCATAAGCAGAACTGGTTTCCGATATACACATGGAATCGTAATGGAAAATGTAAAAATGAGGGTTGAAGTAATGGGTAACGATAGAACTTTTCTGAGAATTACGTCCAAATCGATTGAAGCTAAGTCAGTATACCAAAGTCAATTATAAATTTAATTTATTTATTGCAACTGGGTTCAGGGTATCTTCTACTCGGGCTCTCCCGACAAGAGCCTTCTTACTTGTTTTTATATGAAACATAATACAACTCGTTACCTTCGTTTTTTTTATATTTGATTTATTTATTATCATAAATGTATGTATATTAGTCATGTACAGTCGAACTTCCATATAACAAACTTCCGTATAACGAGACTTTCTATGCAACGAAGTCAGAAACCAGAACCTTGCAATTTGGTTCAGTCAAAAACCCATATTCTCTATAACGAATTTTTTTCTTATCCCCTTGAGATTCTTTATATGAAAGTTTGACTGTATCTGTAACATAAATAAAAGGTAAACACTTGGGAAACCGTTAACAGACAGCACATATTACAATATTTTAACATTTACAATTCGTAAAAAAAATAATAATAAATTCGTGAATGGTGAAATGAGTGTAAAAAGCAACCTTTCACAGTTGTTAAATTATTAAAAATCATATTGTGCCACTAAAATATACCACAACTACAACACTGCCACCTCGTCAATCTACATTCTCTTGGGCACTGGAAAATTGTCTAATTAACTTTTATGCTCAAACGAGCTTACTTTTTTTCTGTTCTTTGTCATTTCAGTGCTTTTCCCAAAACGTTATGCGTTGTCATAATGCGCCAACGCTGTATGTGCCACGTGCCACACGACACACACACACACATTGTGTTGCGTTCATTTTAAATATTTAACATGCCTATATAACACACGAGGCGCAACAACAGTCAACAGTTAACTAAAGTTGATGTCTCACAGTCGCCGGTTGTTGCCCCGCGAGTCCCATAAATTATGTGCTGAATGAGACAGATACAACAGCATCTTTACATCTACATCACAAATTCACAACACATACACACACGCAACGCAAATACTAAGTTATCTTTTTTTTAAAGAAGTTTCGATCTGGTTTTTCATTGGGTTCCATATCGAAAGAAAAAGGTTATGATAATGGGATTGGAGTCGATTCTGAAGTTAAAAATTTACAAACTTTCATTGAGTAGATTTTTGGCTTTAAAAAAAAAGTGTATAATTTGTTTATTGCCCTACATAAGAATAAATAAGTAAGTTTATCAACTTAAATGTTCCACCTTTCGTATGGTATTTTATTTTATACAACTTGAAACTGTTTTGAGGTTACTCAAACTTATTTTGAGTTTAAATTTCAGTCTTGCGCTATAAATCTTTTAACAGCCAGCCCAAAAACTCTTCTTCCAATGAAATTATTTGTTAGTCAATCTTTGCACAGCCCAAGACATAAACTCAAGAAGTGCAAAAAATTACATACATAAATCAAACATTTCGAGCACTGAATACCCTTTACGTTAAGCAATAAGAACTTAAAAAGGTTTTAGAATTATCAATATGGCTATACACACCAATATACCTTAGACTTCTGTTGATGTATAGGGTATATGCAAGCACAACAATAATATCATTGTAGTGTGAAAGCGTCAACAAAAAGTTAGTGCTTTTAACTGGGCCTGTTGCAGAGACTACACGGCAAACAATAACGAGCAACAACAACGACAATAAAAATACAAACAGCAATAACAATTTTATAACCAGTTTAAAGCACCTGACGTTAAATTGCATAATGAAACAATTAATAAATAAATGCGATTAACTAGGCGTATGTGTAATATGGGCCATTTTGTATAGTGACCTCTACACCTCTCCAGCAATAAATATTTTATAGCATTTAACAAAATTAACTACAATGCAATTAATTAAATCGCAGTGTAATTTTTATTTTGTAGAAAATAGAACAGAAAATAAAATGCGGCGCTTGGCGAAAAAATGAATTAAATTATAGTATTACAAAATCGCCATGTGGAAAAATCAAACCAAGAACGTAGGACTTGAAAGCCACCGAATAGCCAACACTCTTTTTTAATATAGAAATCAGTCGGTGGGTAGATCTAAATACAGAGTCTTAGGTTCTATACAAAAAATCTTATAATAGTATAATGGAAAACCCATTAATTCTCACTAACAGTGCATTTCTTAATAATAATAAAAAATTGTTGTTTTAGCGCTTTTGGGGCCTTTCATTCAAAAGCAACAGCGCGCAAAATGTAATGAAAATAATTTGCATTAATAATGCGGCACAAAATAAAAACAATTTTATGAATAATCAGCAGAAAAGAAACAACAAATTGTAATACTAAACGGTATGAGTCAACCAAATGTATGAAGAAAAATCAGAAAATTAACTCCCCTCACGAACACTAAACCCCTCCTATCAACTGAAAAACATAGTTGAAAAGAAAAACGTCTCAACACTATTACCAAAAATAAATAATAAAAAAAAAAACCAAAACGTTCATTAACTTGTCCTTGACTGTGAAGAGACAACAACGAAAAGAGCGAGAGTGACAGCACAAAAGAGAGTGTGACAAAAAAAGAGAGAGAGAGAGCGTGAGCGAGCGGTTAGAGCTAACCGGCCCCAAGAACATGCGTAAGAGACAGATAGACAGAAAGACAGGCAAACAGAACATAAGCGAAAAGACAACAAAACAAGACGACGACGGAGAACGCGCACAAAACGCAAACAACAAAAGGAAAAACGTCAAGAATAAGCGACAGTGAGACGGCGCACAAACAACAAAACTATGGAAAACAAAGCAAAACGAGAGTAAGCCCGAGAGAGAGAGAGAGAGAGAGGTAGAGCGAAAGACACACATAACAGAATAACAAGAGGGGGTGGTGTCATAGGCTCATAAACAGGCAAAAATAATGCATGAAGAAAAAACAATAGCAAAACAAAGTCACAAACAAATTCAAGAATGAAAAAACATATTAAAAAGAAAAAACAAATAAACTTATTAGAAAAAATTAATTTTTATTCTTTCTAAAACTAAATCTTATAACATATAAATATTTATGCTGTTTATTAAGCCTGCAGTTCATTTGATTTCGACTTGAAATTGAGACCTTTAATGCGGATAACCTTACAAAAATAAACCAAATAAAAAATCCACTTTAAGCTTTAATTGTGTTTATCTTATGAAGAATGCATTGCTAAACTAAATTAAAGAGGCGTTAAACAAAAAACTTAACAAAATACATGTCTAACAAGAAAACAAACAAAATGCACTTGACATATATTTTTGACAATAAATATCAAATAAAATATGTTTGGTTATGTAAGCATTGATGTATTATGTATATACATATAAAACAAGACTGACCAACAAAAGACATTAAATTGTTGCCATATTTTGTGCACGCAAAGCTGTTGGCTTTGAATTGTTGTTGGGGAGTGTAATATTTAAATTCAAGCCAACGGCCATTAAATACCCTGCACAAAAGTTAATATCTTTCTATATTCTGCAATTTGTTTGCTTTTCCTGACTTTGTTCCTCATCGAAATGTAAATTCAAATATAATTTAGCAATTAATAATATGGCAACAGGCATTTTAAAACTCGGCCAAGACTTGTTTAAGGCACACTCTCAGCATAAATGAGCCTTCAAATTTACTCAAGTTTGTTTCAGTTATTGTCATTAGGTGCAAAGACCTCTTGCGTGTCATACGGCAAAAAGGGAATAAAACAGGAAACGAAAGGAAGAAAAAAAATTAAAGCAATAAACCAAAGCAAACGGGCCAGTCAGGCAGGACAAGAACATGATAAATATAAAATGCCAGACAGTCGGTTAGCTTTTCCGGATGTACGTTCGTTCATATGTACATATGTATGTATGTATGTGTCAATGTGGGCGTGTCATGTCATACAACAATCACGATAATATACTCAATGGTTGCATGTAACAAGAAAACAACAATGTATTTCCACGTTTCCTTTTATTTTTCGAAAAAAAACAAGAAATCAAATTTATTAAGGATATAATATGCAGTAAGTGGATGGGTTAAATAAGTCACAAAAAATAAGTAAATATTTGAAAAATTAAATCTGAAACAAGGAATATTAAGAGGGGCATGAGTTTTGTAACCAAACCAAACCAGATACATATATCAAAACTTTCAAAATTATAATTGAACTAATCAACATTTATTCTCTGTGCCCCAAAGTATAATATGGTTAGAATTCTAAATTTTCAATTAATAAAATAATAATAAATAAATACTACTTTAAGTTAATAATCACATTCTAATTATCAGAATTTAACTCTTATACTAAAAACTTATTTTTTAATATTTTCAAAAATATCTTTGCAAATAAACAAACGTTTTCAGCGACTCTCTACTGTACTTTGATATTATTTATATATATTTTTTAGGAGGGGTTCTCGCTATTGATTTTCGTGGCTCGTGTGTTTGTGTTTTTGTTGATTTTGGCCAAAAAGGCAACAAAAGCAAGCGCTGATAAATGCGTTTATTGCGCTTCTCAATCGATGCCGCTATGCATATTTATTCGGGTTGCCTCTTCCCACACCGCTCATCACTTTTCACGAATTTAAAGGATGGTAGTGGTGGCGGACGGTTACAGTGTCGGGCAATGGGATTCGCAACGTGTTGTTTACTGTGCGCCGCTTTTTGGATAAGTATTTTATGATCTGGCAAAAAACTTTGAATGAAAATTTATTTATCGTCTGATGTTTCGCGCTCTTATATAACGAAATTCACATTTAATTTTGATATTTAAGCTTTAAATTTATTTCTTTGTTGTAAATTGTCATTTGTTTAACGTTTATTTAGTAAAGGGCTGTTTACTCTCGACTCAACTTAACTTAAGAGTCATCTGACTCAATCTACCTTATGGCTCTCAATGTTAGCGTTTACTCTCAACTTAACTTAACTTAATGATTTGGGCTTAGTGCAAGAATCAGACAGTTGCGTCATAAGGAAAGGTGCCAGGAAATTGTAGCTGCATTGGCCAACAAAAGCCCAACAAGCAAAAAGGATGAATAAATTGAGCAGCAACTACAAATAACAAACTGACAGTTAAGTTATGGTCGTGAAAAAGGGAGAGGGATAATGGGCGTGTCACAAGCCCAATAAACACAACAAAATTTCAAATATTGCGACAAGTTTCAAGAGAGAGGGAGAGATGGAAAGCAGGGAGCAGGTGCTAGACATGTTGAAAGGCCTTTTCCCCCTTTCTCTCACCGTCTCCCTTTTGAACTTATGTAGTATTGTCACGTGTCTGATTTTAACATTAGAACTTTTTGTGGCATTGCAGTCATTGTTGTCATTTTGCAATGCAAAGTTGGCTTTTGAACTAGTCAAGTGTTTTTTTCAAAAGTAACAGCTAGAGAATTATTGAAACAGAAATTGCAAATTGATTGGCTGGCGTAAGAAACTATAGTTAGGTTTAGGTTACGAATAATATTTATTTAGTTCAATAAAAAAGTAACGATTGATCAATTAATTGAATGAATCATTTAGTTTGGTTTGCCATTCAAATGCCAAAATTGTTATCATTAAATTGTTTATAAATAGTTGTAATTTGTTTTTTTTTTACTTCTGCCCACGCCCATTAGAAGGCATTCAAATAATCGGGCAACGGGTGAAACGATGGCAACGTAACGCAATCAACTGTGAAATAGACTAGACAAAAATGAAAACAAGCATTGGAGACCCCGATGGAACACACACACAAACACACATGCTTATTGCATATAATTGAAACCGGAAAATATATATTTTCATGTAAATTCCTTATGAAAAAAGAAGAAAAAAAGCGAAACCGGTACACCAGTCAAAAGGGGGGGCTGACAAAAAGCATAAAATGTTGTAGAACATATATACAACCCCTCTTCATCTCTTTCTCTCTCCCTCTCTCGCTCCCTCCTTCCATCTAGGCTCAGCTCACTTTTCAGTATATATTTTCTGGTGTTGCCCCCATCAGATTTGTATTTTTTGTGTAAGTTAGGGTTAAACTACGTGAAATGCATATAAAAAAAAACAATTGCTCGAGCATTGAGAGAACCGCAAAAAACGTTTTTTTATCTATGAAACCTAGAACAGACACGCTGAAAAGAAACTAAGGAAAAAAAATAAAAACCACATCTGCTGCCAGTCAGCGGTTACACTGCTTTGGGGTTGAGTTCTGTGCTATTATCTAATAGCAGTAGCAACAAATACAAAAGGCATAAAACAGATGAAAACAAAAAGTAATGGTACCAATTTCAGACTTTTTTTTGGTGTTGAGAACCATTAACGAAAATGTTTTATAGCTTTTAATTTTTTTGTTTTTACCATGCAACGGGAGAGATTTATCTAGCAGAAAGTTTGACCGCATTAATAAACATAAATGTATAATCAAATTAACTAATGAAGTGTTACGAATGGTGAAGCTGATTACCTGAGTAGGTGTTAAGTTATGAATGTTATCAAGTTGTGAGCTATGGCGAGATGATTCCATTAGAAAAATTAATATTGTTTGGTAAGAAAAATACTAAAATATGAACCAAATAAATGTGTTATATATAAACAAATGAGTAGAAAAGAAAAGAAAGATAAACAAAATAAAAGTATCTTAATCTTCCTCAAACAAAATATTTACATAATAATTCCAGCATTGCAGAGAACAATTCATATCGCAAATGTAGAAACTAGAGTCAACAAATTCAAGTAAAAAGTTAAACAATAATAATTATGGTTTTAAGCATGCATATTCAAATAAAACAAGTGCCATAAATTCAAAATCAACGTCAAACAGAAGCAATTAGCAAATAGCAAGCAATTAAAAATCAACTGATAACAATTAAAAAAAAGATAACAAACAAAAAGAAGCGCACAAAACAAATACTGTGACAAGTGACTTCAACTGGAATTTTACCGCTGTCCTTACGGCAATTCATCAGCATCAACTCAACACAAATACTCAAAAGCCAAAAAAACAACAACAGCAAATGCGCATTCACTTGTTCTCTAATCAATCAAAGGAGACAAGTAACGCAATAAAGAAGATCGAGACAAAAAAAAGAAGAGAACCAGGAGTTGAAGTAGACATCAAGGTAGTTATGTATTTAGTTGCTTTACCATTTCCTGTGTCAGTGCAACATCCTCGGCAGTGCGAGCATCCAACATAAAGTCGTGCAGTAGTTTCATCATGAGTAGGCAGGCTGGAAACAACGACACTCGACGAAGACGCCAACGACAATGAGCGATCCAGAGAGCGAGAGTTTAATATTCCAGTTAAGTGAAAGAAGGAGCGAACGACAGAGAGAACTTGCCAAGGTAATGAAACACTTATACACAAACACAAAACACGTTACACTGGCTTCTTAAGCTGTTGCTGTTGTTGGTGCTAATTTTATACAGCCTTATTATAGATGATTTATTGATGAATTTCGGTATTGATTTTGACTTTTGAACAGCTTCAAACATAGAAGAGCATCAGCTGCGCTTTTCACATGAAAAAACAACGAACATGTGTACATTTACACACAATTACTTAAGTGTGTGCATAAATAACAAACTTTACAAACATTTACAGCACAAACTTATTTTTTCACACAAAGAACTTGAGGTAATTTTTCACGCGCTTAATTGTTTGTTAGCACTCTCTTCTAGCCCCGTAGCCGGTGTGTAAGCTTATACACACAATTACATATATATACATTTGTACACAAGAACACACACATTTATGCACAATAAAAAACGTGCTTAACGATCGCAGACGAGAGCTCCACAAACTTAAAGACGGGACGGATGGTGGGGGGGGCTTGGCGAATATCGTTCACCATGCAGACGAGTCAACTGTTGCGGCCCAACTAAATATTCTACGCGGCTGGCAGTGCTGCCCCTGCTGGCGGCAAAGCAAAAACGCGAAATCGCCAACAAAACTGGGAGAGTAAGAAAAAGCGTGCGAGAGTATGAGAGAGATAGAGAGCAAACGCGTAGCAGCTGTTGCTTGCGGCGGCTCGTAACGATAATACATAACGTATACACAACCACACTCACATGTTTACATGCATGTTTCCATACATAATCAGAGGCAATTTATGCTGCCTAAGCAGAGCAGCGACGTTAATGTTAATGAGAGTGTACCCCAAAGCTTCAAGCCGGCTGCAGCCCACTCTCTCTTCACACACCACACACGTGCGCAAGTAGAACTGTTCGTATTCTTTGTATTTGAAATTTGTATGTGCGTTAGCGTGATTTTGTGTACATTAAGCCCCTTTTGGCATAGTTTTACGTTATTTAAGACGAAAGAGAATTTACAATTGATCGCAGCTTAACTGGCACTGACAAAGTTTTCGCTGTGTGGGTCGAGAGCGCGCGACTCCACCAATTATAGCTTGATTTTTTTTTTTTTTTTTGTTAACGTGTTTGTATATATGTGTGAGTTGTGATCATGATTTGCAGCACCAAGTGAGAGTGCGCGCCTTCCTCAAGCAGCTGTTTGCTATTTACAGAAAAACAGGAATAATAAGAGAGCACCGCCAGCTGCGAATCGATAGCTATGTTTTCGCTCTTAAAAATCGAACAAAAGCATTCAGCTTACATTTCACACTGCAAAACCTTTATGCAAACTAAGTGACTCACTTCGCCGTAGGGTGGTGTAAATAGACGCCAGCAATTAAAATCATTTAACTCACAGTTAGCGGGCGGCAAAACTAATAGCAAATTAATTTGTCAAGCAATTTGAGATGCTGCATTTAAAATGTTTATTTAATTAATGCAGATAATTGGGCTGCCCCATCACTCGTTCACGAGCTGTGCTTAGAATGAGTGAGACGGATATACAATAATTGTTTATGTATTACATTGTTCAAGATGCCAATATGAGCATCTCTTTATAACAGGAAAGAGAATGTGAAAGAGGACCGCAGAGAGAGAGTGAGAGAGAAAAGAGAACAAAGGTGAGTTTAACAGCAGACAATGCAAATCAATCTGCTTTCGCACGCTCGTCAAACGCAACAAAAAAACACTAAAATCAATGCAGAGAGCGCCGCTTTGTATACCCTACAATCGTAGAGTAGTTAACAGTGAGCAAGCGTACAGGCAATTCTCAGATACTTTGGTTTAATTTCTTTCATATATTATTTCATTTTGATTAAATGATATGGATCCTGATTCATAAACTCTATAGAAGTTTTGAGGAGTTTCATTTTTCGCATGAGCAAGGTCTTTGTAGATTATCTATACAACCGGCAGCTGTTGGTGATTGAAGATTACCAACAAAGAGTGGACCATGTTGGGCATCATAAATAATATAGTAAAATGGATGATCTGCATAAAAGTTGACCGGTTTCGGAGGTCGTTTCTTACTACTCTTTGGCACATCTTCAGGTACATCAGGTGCATCAGATGCATCAGGTACTTCATCACCCCCCTCTTCTTTAAACACCACAAAAGCTTTATGCAGAATTTTGGAAACTTTTATGTTCCCATTCGATTCCGATATCTTCCCTAATTCCGCTTGATCAACGAAAATTCGTTTGACACCCAACTCAGTAAGGATTGGACTTAATTCCTGTTCAAATTCAGCCGTAAATTTTGGAAATTTTACAGTGACATTTCTTTGAGTAAGTTTAGAAACGATATCCGACAAGGGAACTGTTTGTAACCTTTGCTGTAGTTGCGCCAGACCATTATTCTTGTTAGGTAGAACGATCAGCATGTGTAGATCCGTGTCTTTATAGGAAAGACGCAAAGCTCTGGCATCAAATTGATTCAAATCAGCAAAGTAGAATGAGTTTTTAACATTCATCGTAAGTATTTTGATCTTATTGATATCATCCAAGTGAAAGAACTCTCGACGCGTTCCATTCTTATCAAATCCTATGCTCCATTCACAATTAAAATGAATTGCATTAACAAGAACCAATTCGGTAGCTTCGTCAAGTACCTCTGGTCTTATCAAATTTTTTATCAAGCGATTTGTTTTGTTAACAATCCAAGAATTTATTGTGTTAGCAGCACTTGCGCCCTCCGCAAAATCAATATTCTCGGGAACAGAGTGGAATTTTTCCCCTAATATATCAATAAACTCCTGTCGTATTTCAACACTTTGGTTAAGATACATTCGGTTAGCCATTTGCATAACACTGCTTTCCTCATAGTTCGTTATAACGTTTTCAAAACTTTCAGCTATTTCCGTAGCATCGTTGGACCAAAAACCAATTCCCTTATCCAATTCCAAAGCGGTAACTGTTCCATCTTCAGCGCCCATGCGTAACATACCCAAACAGGATTGTATCGAGAGTGGAGAACATATTAGATTTCTATCGGGATTTGAAAGAACCAATTTGCCGTAAAAGTTATTGGCAAACTCCTCCAACGAGCCGAAAAACGTTTTTTGTTCTTCTGTCTCATCCATTTTTACTTAGATAACTTGTAAATATTTCCCTAACAGGAAAAATTCAGGATATTAGATTACACTCAAAAAACTGAACATCTGACAAATTTTGAAAATACTTATTTTGAAAAATTTTAAAGCAAATAGACAACATTTTAATATTCATATCATACCATGTCAAATTAAAGCACTCTTGGTTTTTTATCTAGCTATTTAGGGATAACCTGGTTTTCTACAATCTGATGTATAGACTTATTAATGAGTCCAATTTAACTTATGCTGGTGTTGATTTTTTTAATATAGGGCTATGTGTACCCTCTTCCGCCGACCACACACAGAGATAGTCCTACCCATCTCCGATCCCCGGCCTCACTAAGGACCCTTTAGTGTCAGCCGGTTCAACCTAACCTAACCTAACCTAAGTGTGCCCCTGAATTTGTACAGTGTATCTGTAAAATATCGTTATTGTTATTCCTATTTGATTATTTTTTTTATCCCATGTTTACATATCTGTTTCTTTGCACTCTTTTATTCAATTTCTCTTACAGGAAAAGAGCTTTTTCGTATGGGTAACTGCAACATGTCTTCGGTGTGATTACAGGGTATTTTATAGTCAAAAAACGCTTTAATACCTTAAGCTTTCTTTGTTGGTCTCGTGCCTTTGTTGTTGGCATATTTCAGGCAGCAGGCAAACATTTTTGCTAATTGGCAAGCGCGGCAAGCCAAAGAAACTGCAACAGCAACAACAACGAACGCTGCCAGCAGCAACTACGACAACAAATGCAGAGCGTTTGTTCAATTAGAAGCGAATCACAGAAACACAAAAGAGGGGAACGAAGGGAAGCACGGAAAGCTTACTCTCTGCGTGCAGAGTGTGCGAAATAAGAGACATTGCTGCTGCAACAAACATGAAAAAGATGCAGAGTAGAAGAAGAAGAGGTATAAGTAGTAGAGCATATGCACAACAACTGCTAATTGTTTTACTCAATCCTTCAGCTGTGATTAAGCTAACAAGTCTAATGATGATAATTATCTACTGAAAGCCAAAGACAAACTAACCGAAGAGCATAAAAAAAGTATAAGTTTCTCGTTCTCTCCATTCAGAATGCAATGCAGGCATAACGAATTTTTTACACCCTTTCGAAAACGCAATTTAAGCGCTATTCATCAAGAAACTGGGTTAATATTAACATATCAAAGAGTGTTTACTTTCTTACACACAAACACACATAAATATGTGCTCACATCTCTCAATCAAATTGGATGGTTCACCCCAAACATTGCAAAAGTTTTCGTGGTGAATTTAAAAGCTTCTTAAGACGCCCCAAATCATCAGTAACCGCCAGCCATTAGCACAGTCAAAGCGCAGCGCTGGCAACTCTAAGAACAACAACAACAACGTGACAAAAACAAAGTCGAAAAGACAATGACAACAACGTAAAAGCTGCGCTCAAAATCAGACACCAAACAGGCACACATTTAAACCATTACAGCACACACAAGCACAAAAAAATTAAGAAGAAGAAGAATAAGAAGAAATAAAACTGCAGCAGCAAGAATGAAGCACGCAAAAAGTAGACGAAGAACAGATGCAGCGAGGCGGCGGCAAGTAGCGTGCAAGAAAGTAGCGCATACAAAAATGTAAGAAGAAGACACAAACACACACACACACACACACAGAAGAGAATCAGAAAATACAGAGCGAATGCGCCACATGCAACGATACAACAACAACAAACAAAAACTGTATGAAAAAAAGCAACTGAAACAAATGGCTGTGTAGTATAAGCAGCGGAAGGAGAGAAGGCAATGCAGCAGCGCCCATGGATGAGGCTTCTGCCGGCAGCGTCGCACAGTTAAGCGCAAATCAATGACCTACGACATCAACAACAATGAGAGTAAACGCACGTACAAAGGCAGAGGCAGAATCAGAGAGAGAGAGAGAGAGAGAGAGAGAAAGAGAACGACAGAGGAGTGAGAGCAAAAACGTAGCACAGTGTTGGCAAATGTTGACTGCTGCTGCTGAGTGGGGCCCAGCCTCTGTCCAACACACACACACACAAACACACAAAAAGCAACCTCGCTAAAAGTGGAGTAACAGCGACAGCTACAAAACAAAAGCCCTTACACACGCACACATACACATTCACACACACACACACACACACTTTGATATTATTGTCTGTTTTTAATGTTCGCTTTTCTCCTGTTTCTGTGGCTGGCTGTGACTGCTGCTGCTGTCCTGGCATAATTGCAATAAATTTATTTTGTATTTTGCGCTTTGCTCTGTGCCATAACCAAAGAGATTTTAAAATAAGCGCAAAAGGAAGTCAATGCAAAAAGTTAAAAAAAAAATAGGTAGGAAGTGTGCTCAGGCAACAATAACGAGTAAAGGCAAAGCGCAATTATGCAAAGCCAAGGCGACTTGGGAATACTCTAAATTGCGTGAACGGAATGGACTAAATAAATACTTTTTAGATCAGAATAACAAATTTTATAAATTTTTTAATTCGTAATCTAGTGAGATAAAGGAAAAACAGAACGAAGTCAACTCTAGAAAAGCTGTTCTATCATTTTTAACAGTTATACAGTAATTTGCTTAGAGGTGAGTTAAGTAAGACGTGAGCAACGTCATAAGCATATGAGCTTCCTTGTTGTGTTTTCTCGCTCTTTTTCTCTCTTATTACATTTTTAGATCTGAAACTATTCTCTTTTAATTTAACAGCAGTCTTGCAAGTGTAAATACATTGCTTGTGCATATAAAATGAACATACATACATTTGTATGTTAATGTGTCTCTGTGCTAGTTGAAAGTAAATTACCGCTCAACAGCAAAATTACAAATGCAGGAGCTGCAGGAAACGTCCTTTTTACTTGCTTTAAAGTTTAAATAGCTGCCTTGGTCGCATGCCTTGTAAAGTAGAAGCGACAACGGCTGTGGAAATTAATTAATTTAAATTACTTTTGCTATAAACATTATTGACATACCAGCAACAACAGCTGCAATGACTTTAAGCAAAAATACATGTGGAGAATATGCTAGGCTAGATGGAGAGCTCATTAAGTCCAAGTCGAGTATTAAATTCTTTTATTTGTTTCTAGGTATGAACTACAAACGAATGCCTCAACAGATTATAAGTATATATATACATATATGCATAAAAATATATGTATAGTACATAGTACATATAAGGTAGAAAATTGCAACCGGAATGCATTTGTTACTGCGGGTTTGAAAATAAAAGAGAACTAGCAAAGACGAAAGAAGTGCAACGCAAGACAGCAATCAGAAGCCATCATCATTGAGTAAAGAGAGAAACAAAGCTCTGAAACGTGTCTCGAGTCTTGGGGCTTAAACCAAAACAACCAGCTGCCTGAGCTGCGATAAGAAGAAGAAAATGCGGCAAAAATAGAACTAGCTAAGAATTAAACAATTTGCCACAATGTTACAAAGGTGATTTAGAAAAAAATCACAACACATAATCGGAAAAATAATATAAAATGTAAATTTATACGACAAAATGTTTCTTTCCACCAAGTAAATATAAATAAATGTCGAAAATATCTGTATGATTTAGTTAAGTAGCGCAACCAATAAACATAAGAAAAACTATTCATATCAAAGAAATATTGTCGTTAAATTGATAAACTCAACATTTCATTACACAAAAGTCTCTTTTGATTGCTTTTCAATGTGTGCCTACTAACTAAAGTTAAGACACTTATAAACAAACATAACAAAAAATCGATAGTAAAAATACTATTCATTTGCTACGCGCACACAAAGAAAAAACATCAAATTTTCACACATCAGTTTAAGAGAAACAAAATGAGGAAAATAAGCAATAATAACCATTTATTTTATGATATGTCTATGAAGAAAACTTTAGCAATATAAAACTTGCCAATTAACATCCACAACTTTTATTTTTTTTGAAAGGGTGGAGTTGTTTTTGTTTCTCCTCTTTGAAGGTGTACAATGAGCCACAAAAGCCAGCAATAGCTTAATTATTGATTAACCAAAAAAGTTATGAGCAAATTTTTACGACACGAGCGCAAAATTGGCCAAAACAAAACACTAAAAGTGCAACTAAGATTTACAAAAAAAAAAAACCAAATGTTGAAGCCTTTTACAGCAAGACAAACAAACAAAAGAGAAAGAGAAAACACTTTGAAAATGTTGAAAAATAAAACAACTTTAAAATCAATATAGTACACAATAGGCTTAAAGTTTGATTACACAATATTAATTAGCTGTATTTAAGCTAATAAGCATAAGCTTAACCCAAAGAGAGAGACAAAAACAGTCAATTTCATAAAGCTAAAAAAATTGTTAAAGGGCTTGCGAAGCCAAAAACACGAAAGCTTAAGTAATTTGCAACTACATAAATCTAAAGACAAATCTAAATAGATAATCTTAGGTTAATTGACAAGTTTTTGAATAGTAATTGAAATTAATTTGAATATACATTTGATTAACTTAAGTTGGAAGTGTTTGGAAATTTCAATGATTAAGGTATCATTAATAATATTGGAAGAACATGCAATATTTTTAAACATTATGTAGGAATATGAGTTTTAGAGATTGGCGCGTGAGTAGAGATGGGTGCGTGATCACGCGCGATCATGCACTGTCACGGCAAAAAGCATGTCACGCGCCCATCACTGATGTGTATTCAAACGGTGGAAAGCTTTCGTATGCAATTCATTTCGTTTTTGCGGCTTACAACAAATAGTTTCAAATCGATTGTACAGCTCCATATGAGGTGTTTTTTTGCAAAACGCACAACAAACATTTTCAATTTCATTATCTAAATAAAAACATTCATTTAAGCTCATCCATTATAATCACGTTTTTCACACACAAAGCAAATCCTACCAATGTTCGAAATGGTTAAATTAACCAATTGTTTATCATCAATTATTGATGATACTGCTAACTACTTATCAACAACAACAACAACAAAAAAACAAGTGTAAACGTTGCAGTCCGACTCAACCGACTGCATTAAACGGGTGCTTGCAAAGCGGGAGTATATTGGGGGAGGGATGGGCGCTGCAGTAAAGGAAAGTTTGTGGTACCTCTTTGGGAACATTGCCAGCTAACTTGCCACCAGCTGAAGGTTTTGCGAGGCAGCACAATTTTGAAGCAGTTGTTCGGGTGAGACTCGTAGCTATCTCTTTACCAAATTTGGCTACTCTAGTTGTAAAGATGTGGGAAATATGTGCATTTATCGCATTGAAGTTTTAAATTTTCTCGATTTTCCCGCCAATAGAGAGATATATATTATCTTATGCTTTACGGGTGTGGACATGGAACCTTCGGTATAAAAAACATAAACACAAGTCAAATAATTGATTATTCACCCACAAATGGAAGCTTATCTAATGGTTAAATCACTCTATATTAATCGAAATGAAATACTCACCGCTGCATTTCGATTGGCGGCGGCGACAGCAGCAGCTGCAGCTGAGTTGTTCATATACTGATTTTGTGGCGGCATTAAAGCTGCTCCCATTGCCGCAGCGGCGGCGGCGGCAGCAGCGGCATGTTGTTGCCCGCCCATATAGACATAATCCTGTGGTGGTGGCTTTGGCATGCCGCCATTCATGCCCGGATGCATTGCACCCGCATGATGATCGTACATGCTGCCAGCGTTGCCAGCTGATTGAGCATATGGTGGCATGTGCCCCATTGCGGCACCGGCGGCAACAGCTGCAGCCACCTGATTGTTCATCACGTGACTAAGCAGATTTGAGTTGTATTGATGCTGGCCGGGATGTGTCTGACCCTGGCCTTGACCTTGTTGTTGTTGTTGTTGTTGCTGCTGCTGTTGTTGTTGCTGCTGCTGCTGCTGGCCGGGATGTGGCTGTCCGAGGCCTCCAAGGCCGTTGCCATTGCCCAATCCATTGCCACCACCCATTAAATGATGAGGCGGTGCATTTTGTTGTTGTTGCTGTGGATGCTGCTGCTGCTGCTGCTGTTGTTGCTGTTGTTGTTGGGCAGCAACGGCGGCAGCTGCCTGCGACATCATGTGATTGTGTTTGGCCACCGCTGCAGCCTGTTGCATGGCAGCCATATTGGCCGCAGCAGCTGCCATCGATTGATGATGCAGTCCACCATTGGTGCCACCGCTTGCAGCACCAACATTGCCCATGCCACCCAGACCGCTGCCCATGCCAATGGTGCCAATAGCTCCAGGGCCACCATTGCTGCCACCATTCCCATTATTGGGTAGTGCACCGGGTGCAGCATTCGTCGGATTCATCGGTGGACTGTATTTCCATTTATCCGGATTCTAAAAAAAATATAAAGAAAAACAACAACAGAGATTTATAGTAACAGTTATCCTTGGAAAAATGAAAAAAGTACAAACAAATTGTCGCTTGCAGTTTATGCAACTATTGGCAGCTAAGCTAAAGTTGCTTACACTCCCGCTCCCTTTTTGCTTCCATCGTCACCTTGACAAGTTGGCAAAGTAATAAAAAGAAATTGCCCCCAGACAGGCTAACAAATTCACAGCTCGCGCTGCTTTTTAGCTCGTTTGCCTTGGCGAAATGGCCAAAATAGCAACGGAAGGAAAAAAAAAACAAGAAGAATAAACGGTAAACACGATTTAAAGATACCCTATAAATGTTAATTGTTCTTTCATGAAATATTTTAACAAAATTAAAGCCTCCCCTGAAATTTTGTCTGCTGTGTATAATAAGCAATTGAAAAACAAAAAAATTTGGAAGAGAATCTGCCTGCAGGCATCGGAGGTTGTATGAAAAAAAAAATGATGCTACAAATGGGCATGGAATAAAATGGAGAATTCTTTAAAACTGCAAAAGTGTTTTGAAAATGCTTAAAATTCACAAGAAATGGTTCCAGTTACCATTAAGAATTTTGTCAAACAACTAAAGCTGGCAATGCTGCCCAAAGAGGTAAAACTATCAGTTTTGTGCCAAGTGTAGCTCTAAAACTGTAATATGAGGAAATGTCTGTCGCTCGAAAACTGCAAGAAAGCTTTTTCCTTTAAGAACAATGTGTAAATATTTAAAAATTACCAAAATTTATTTGATGCAAATTTGGTCAACAAATTTTATGAATGTCTAAAATAAACATAAAACACTTGTCGACAGAAGCGACTCTTAAAAATTCCCAAAAACCGCTAAGTACGCATTAATTTCCAGTATACTTAAAACCTATACGTAATATTTTCTGTAACGTAGTTTTAGCTTGTCTACTTGAGATTCGTTACATGGAAGTTCGTCTGTCTACACAAAAATGGCAATCTGGCTCCTCTTTACTTTTGGAAATGCAGTTGGCACAAGGCCAAGTTAGATAAATGTGTGCATTCCTTATCTCGAGATGTATTGCTTTCAGCTGATTTAGATTGTACTTACATCGATGCCATGCTCGTCGCCACAGGCCCAACGTGTCTGCTGCTGTTTTTGGGCAAAATGTGCCGCATATTCGGCGGCAGCGGCGTCATGCAGTGTGGAGCCAACGGGTCCGACACCGACACCAGTGTTGCCAGCACCGGGCGATGGACGTTGTTGGAATACATAGCCAACGGCAGCAGCGGCTGCTGCAGCACTTGCTGCATCCACATCCTGGGCGATGGCATTGCGAGTAGCGTCGCTCCCAACGCCGCCGCCACGTCCATTGCGTTCATCATTACCGCCTAGAAACTTCATGTGTTGTAACTGTTGTTGTTGTTGCTGTTGTTGTTGCTGCTGTTGTTGTTGTTGCAGATGCTGGAAGTATGGCGATGGTGGCGGCAGCGGTGGTCCGTAATGTTGTTGTTGCTGCTGCTGCTGCTGCTGGTGATGATGATGATAAGGTGGCTGCTGCTGCTGTTGGAGATGATGCTGCGGCGATGGCGACGTCGTTGGCGCTACCGTCGATATGGAGATCGTGGGCGCGCTTAACAGCTCAATTTTGGCGGCTGTTTTTAGCTGTTCAGCTGACGAATTGGCGCGTATTGCAAAATAAAAACAGTGAACAACACAAACGAAATAAAACGACGAACGAGCAAAACGAGAAACTTCAAAACGGACTACCACAACAGTTTAAAAGCAACTGGACGACGTTACGTTGCGGCTTACGTTGTGGATACAATTTATAAAAAATTTAAAAACACTACACGTGCACAGTGTTACGAAAGCTATCCAAATTATACATAAAAGTTGGGAACCGTTATTTATGATTTTTGAATTATTGTTTTCCTTTTATTGTAGAAGTTAATATTAATGTTGTTGTTATTGTTGTTTTTTGCATGCATGGAAACCGCACTTTGCTTAATATTAAACATTGATTTTTACAGCAATTCGAGAAAATTAGTTACATTTGACGTTTTAACTCACTCGAAAAAAAATTCGCACGTTTGATTTGGTTTTTTTTTATTATTATTTTTTATATAAAAATTTACACTATTTAACACAAATTATGAATAATACTTTACACAGTTAAACCAAACAAATAAACTTTTTATCAATGCCTTCAATTATTTCGTATGCAAATTGGTTAAATAATTAAAATTTGTTATTATTTTTTTTTTTTTTTTTTACAGATCAATTTAAATTTGTGGTTGAGATTTGAAGATTGGTGTTTGCAGTTGTTGTTGCTTTGAATTATAATTAGGATGATTTTTAATTTACACGTCGTTATAATGATGAAAATATACACAAACTGTAATGAGAAAGAAAATACAAAACAGTTAATACATTTGTAATACATTTTTCATAGGATAATAAGAAACATTTCGAACAGAATTGCAACCACTGTGCTTACTTTGAGCTGGTCATGGTAGAGAAACCAAGATAACACAAGGGGCAGACAGATAACCAGCTGAAGCATATATGAGTATATATTTTTAACAAAAGCTTAAAATTATTAATGAGCAATATAAATGCTTTTCTGCTCGTTACGAAAACAATAACAAAGCAGAAAACGTGCAGGAAGAAGACAAATAGAAAGAAGCAGAAGCCAAATTGGTGGCAATTGAAAAGAACAACGCGACGACGACGGCAACGCTGAATCATGCGCGAAAAATACGAAACGAAAACGACAGCAGCCGATGAGGCAAGATATACAACAACAAAAGCTAAACGAACAAACAAAAAAAAAACATTAAAATTAACATATACACAACAAGAACAAAAAACCAACAACAGCGAAGATACAAGTGAACGGCGGCCGGCCGCAACGTTTTGAGGTTAAGTTACAAAATATGTAAGCAATCGTCCGTCGTCTGTTTCTCTGTTGTTTATATGCGCGCGAGCAGCGCCAGCGAGTGCTTGCCTACACCCTAGTTCCCTCTCTCCCTCCCTCACCAATGAACAACTTAACACAGCACGATACAGAGGAGAGCACCCATGGCAAAGGCAAAAGACAAGTGCAGCGTGCGAAACCGCAGCGACAAGCAGGGGCCTAACTCTCACACACACACACATACGCAAACACACGCAGAGAGACAGCCGATACAAAAACAAACATAAAGATAAACGCCAAAAAGAGACATGTGGAAAACAAAAGCACGTAAAAAAGGAGTCTCGAAACGAACGATGCGCACAGCATACAAAAGGGGGGTGTGGCAAGCGCAACCATGAACAAGTATTAAACCAATTTAAAGCACACACAACAAATTATTAGGTTACAAAAAATCTAAGTACACATATTGATCAAATTGCATAGTAGGAGCATAATTTGGCAGCGACAATGTGAGATTGTTTATTTGTGCGTCGGCGGCGGCATCGCCGCTCTTATTGGGAAAATTCTTGTATACAAATGCAAGGCACACACTGCTAGAGAGCGAGAGAGCAAACGAACCGAGTTTGAGCGCAAAAAATAAAATACTGCCGTGCAAATGTAAAGAAGAAGCAAATGGCTGCCGCTGACAAGGAAGAAAATGAAACAAGAAGGCACGGGCGGATAATGGACAAACGGACGGACAACGACGACAAACTCGCACACACGCACATGGACGCACGCACACAAACGAGATTCACTGGGCATTTGCGAACCAATCGGAAACATAATTTTTTATATTTTGATCATTTTGCAGGCGACTAAAAAATATGTAAGTGCAAAGCCAAAGGGAGACACACATAAAAGGGCCTTTTAATTGATTTTTGCCTTATAATTTATGCAGCGGCGCAAGCCACAATCATTCGATCAAAAACTTTTTTTTTTTTTTCTTAAGATTTTTGCGACTATTAATACATGTATATATGTATTAAAATCAGCGGTATGGGTCTGAACGTGCGTGTGCTTGTGCAGCCGCCGCTCGTCTGGATTTACATATGCATGTATGTATGTACTAATGTACATAAGAGGCACGCATACACACATCAATATACACATAGTAAATTGTATATATAACATAAAAAATTTTGCAGCCGCCGCCGCCGTCGTAGCAAAAAGGAAACGACGATGACAATGTAAAAAGAGGAAGGCAAGTTTCTCAAAACGAAAAATGGAATTTGTTTAGAATTGAATATTTTCATATACATATATTCTTTTTTTGGCACTTACACATGCACTTAATGACTTGATAAACACGCGCGAATTGCCGTCAGCTTGCTTATCTTATTAGTTTTGCGTAATTTTGTGTTTAATTTATATTATTTAAATTACAATTATTTACACAGGATGAAGAAGAATACGACTAAGAATTCTTCGTCGTCGTCGCGAGAACGATAATAAAGCGAATGCGAATGCAAAGACACAGCGCCAGCGTCGAAAACACAAAAACCAGCAGGAGATTGCGCTCAGAGAGACGGAGAGCGCGATTGAGAGCATGTGCCGCAAAAAAGGTGTGACCAAATTTGGGCAATGCTTAAAAAGTCAAGCAATTAAAGATACATGAGCCATAACAGCTGTTTAACAGAGCAAGTTTTATGTTAAGCACATCTAGTATGCAATTAAGTTAACCGTTATTATTTACACACATATACATTTGCCGATGGAAATCGAAGTATTGTCTTTACTAAAGATGCTCATACATAGATGCTTGATGCAGTACAAAATGCATCAATCCATAGATACAAAAATTGTACACACGCGTGCTTGCACAAATTACAGTTCTCAAAGCAATAAACAAGCGCAACGAGATAGTAACAACACATTAGCACTGAAACAGCTGTTCGAGTACAAGTGCAAAATGCCGACAGGGCTGCCACCTAAAGCAAAAATTTAGAAAACATAGCTCCATCCAAAATGATGAATTAAAATAGCTTTAAAATGTTGTAAGCTAAAACATTAAACGAATTAAAAACAATAATTAATACAATGACTTATAAGAAATATAGTTCAATGCATTGTGCAAATCTATCACACAACACTTGAGGGCATGAGAACACACTTACATGTATTTGCCCTATCTGTAAATTAATTACATTTGATATGCTTTGGCCGTTTTGATATATTCATTAAAGCATGTTTGCATCAAACAAACATTTGCTTCAATCGGTTTTGGAGCCCGTGTCAAATTTGATTAAACGCAATGCACACGCAAACACACTTACACACACACACCCACACATAAATAAGAGACGCCGTTTGCATGTGTATTTGTTTTGTTTTTAGCGGCTTTTTTTTAATCAATTCTGCGACTTTTGTTTTTGCTGTTGCATTTTTTAATGCATTACTTAGACGCCTGCACATTTAAATTGTACAAATGCTTAGTCTATCGTGTTTTGGATGCTTGCTTACAAAATTTCCGCCGCAAAACAAGAATTTTTAAGTCGCACACACAGACAGCAAAACTTTTGGATATTGCACGCACATGATTGCAGCACAGGCTGCATTTTAACGCAAATTGTTATCAAAGTATAAGCAATTTAGTAATATTTACCTAAGCTTATTTGAAAAATTTACATTTGCATGTACAACAAACACGCTGTTCTTACACACGATTTACAATGACTACAAAATAATACTTTTATATCGACAAGCAAGCTATATCGATTTTATAAGGCGATAACTCTAACTTCCCAAACCGATAGAAGTCAGGCATGCAAATTTAACAGCTGTCATGCCAATCATTATGTTCGATATAGCTCGATAATATCAAAGCGAAAAGTACTCGGTGTAATCGACATGGTGGCCCAGGCAAGGCCACTGACTTCATTCGATTCTAGATAGGACTTAACCAACACTTTATCTAGACCAGCAGGGTTACCCAGCCTATCTTAAATTTTAAAATAAGAACGGAGTTGCCTGGAAGAATTGGCTCTTATGCTTTGATGGAATGTATAGTTGCGTTTTATCATATTGCTCGTGGAAAATGACAACAGCTACATTCGTTTTATATTGCCTATTGTACACAGAACTAGTCCATGGCTGCCAAGGAGGTAGTAAATAGTCCTTGCTTTTCTTTGCAGTTGCATTTTCACGGCGATGTCCTTCGAGAGAATTCGCTTTCATATGTATATGCTTGCAGTTGTGCAGAAATGGTTCAATGGAGTCAAATAGCCGATCTTCAAAACTGGCGCCATAATTAATGGCGGAATAATTCAAACATCAAAATCAATGTGAATGGCCGCTGACCATATAATATCATCCACTGAGGATTTCTATAAAAATTTATGCATCTGAATTGAATAAATGATTTTTACTGGTTTGCAGAAAATTACTACAATGATATTTAATGTATTTATATTATGTAAATTGTAGATAAGCCAAAATGAAACAAATTTTTGCCAATAACAAAAAAATTCTGGAATACTGAATAAAATAACATTTCTGGATTTATATATTTTAATATAGTGTAGGGATTTGTAAAAAAAATAAGAGCACGTAAGAATGTTCTCTAAGTCGGATGTCGATGTGGTTTAGTTGTTGTTTGTTTCTTTAAATTTTGGGGACATAATTTGTGTGGTTTTAATAACTGCAATTCGTGGTGGATGTACAGTTGTGTTCGAATGTTAAAATGTTTTTTTTTTTATATCAGTAAGATTGAATTTGTTCTTGTTTTGTTGTTTAAACACAAAATGTCGGCTCATCGGAGATACACTCAACATCATCATGACCAGCATCACCATCGCCATTTTCAGGTGATTTTGGTGCCTTACGCTCCGATTTCGATTCGTTGGTGCTCTTCTGCTTGGCTGGCCCATCGGAGTCTTCACCATCATCGACGATGCTGTCCTCATCTGCATCGCCGCTTAAACTGTCGCCATTGGCATCTGAAGCTTTAACCGACTTTGGGCGACCTCGCGGCTTGCCGGTACTTGATCGTCCACGTTTCTTAGGTGATGCATTCAATTCTTCGCCAGCTGAATCCTGTTCGTCAGCATCTTCGTCGTCCTTGTGCCCCTTGGATCGACCCTGTGATTTGGGAAGTATGGAACGACCGCGTTTCTTTGGCGATGTCGATGCTGCCACATCAGCTTCGGCCTCGCCAGAGTCCGCGTCTTCCTCAGAATCTTCGTCAATCACCTCCTGTACGTCGTCGTCATCATCATCATCATCTACGGTCTTGCTAGGCGATGGATTTGCTTTTGGGCGTCCACGTGGTTTTCCCGTTGACACATACGCAGCCTTCACGGCAGAAGGACGACCACGCTTTTTGGGTGTGACTGCATCATCGCCGTTCGATTCGGCATCATTAGTAGAGCGCTTTTCAGCAACTTGATTCTTTTTGGGGCGACCGGGACCGCGACCAGTTCGCACAATGTTCAAATTTACGGCACCAGTATCCGGACGTCCGACGGGACGAGGCTCCGCCTCATAGTCATCATCATCTGTACAACACAAACAAATTAATATAGTGTGCAAAAATAAAAAAAAATACTTCGACTACAATTCTTATTATTCTGAATAAAAAATTTAATAGAAAAATAAAGTCAAATTTTTAGCTAAAATCGATTTTGTGAAGTTAGGTTTAAAATTGTTTTATATATTTTGTGAAACAATTTTCAACGCACTAAATGTGAAAAAAAAAAAAATAAAATTTTATTCTGGAATGATGCAAAATTAAAAATAAGCCTACCAAAAGTTGTATCGATATTTTTTCTTCAATCTGACATTTGTCATTTTTAATACACAAATTAAATACTGTAGCATGCAAAAAATTGTTTTACATTAAGAACTAAGCTTACCATCGTCTTCGTCACTGGGCTGATGCTTTTTCGGTCTACCCAACTTGCGGCGTTTGGCCGAAGCTGGTGACTTTTGTTTAGCCGGTGGTTTCTCGTCGCCCGAGGAATCATTATCATCGCTGCCACTGTTCACTTGCAACTGCAAGGGTGCTTTGCGCGGACGTCCGCGTCCCTTGCTGCTCTTGACCGCCTGAGTCGACAGTTTACCATTGGCCTCGCCAAGCTCGTCCTTAGCGTCACTAAGCTCGTCCTGGTCGAGATCTTCGTTATCGCTGCCAGCCGCTGCAGACTTTCGGGGCCTACCGCGACCCTGACCCTTACCTTTACCCTTGGGTGGACGACCGCGCTTTTTGGGTATTGTTGGAATGGAATCAATGGGACTTGCCCGCACTGGACCACCGACCTTTGGCGGGCGTCCGCGTTTTTTGGCAACAGCGACCTCATCCATTTTTAATGCGTTAAGTGCACGCTCTTTCAGCAATTGCCGCAAAGTTGGAGTGGAATTTTTCAAGTCTTCCTCAAATGAATTGTGCGTTCTTGATTATACCGTTTCAGTCGTTCCCTTTTCGACTTGCCTTCTTATTTTTGTATGCTCGAATTGCAAATTGCGCTGCGCCAAAATATAATTGGGAAAAATAAATAAATTTTTTTTTGCGTTTAATGTTGCTTTAAAACATGCAATTTGTTCACACATATGCACGTAATTTTTTTTTTTCTATATTTTTTGCTTTTATTTATTAGTTAATTACCTTTTGCAATTGTCAGGGCACGCTTACTAAATCCCTCCGAAAATGAAAATCAGCTTCGGCGTCTTTTTTGCTTTTCACTGTACCTACGTTCTTCGTCGATGCGTTGCGGCGTATGATATCGATAGAATACAGTCTGACATAAATATCGGCTGAAAATAGCGAAACCAAATAAAATTAATTCCAACTCCTTTGCCTACACGACGTGGAATTTATTTTAACACAAAAAAAGTTTTTTTTTATTTTTGGGAACGTCAGAAGATGTTTGTTCGCCGCAGAAGTGTTTACTGAATAAATAAATTTTATTTCGTTCATATGCCGGCCGGCAGATTTTATTGAAGTAGGCGCTGCCAACTTATGTCGATAACATCGATTATATCGATAACAAAAGAGCGACGAGTGAGCATTTTACATAATCGAAGTTGCCATTCGAGTTGCTCAAAAAGAACATTTATTTCCATGGTAATTTAGTTTGGGTGAAATTAACCATCAATTTTTTTAATTAATATAAAAAGACATACCATTCCGGCAATGTCTTAACACACAACAAAAATTTGTTTTCTTTTCTGTATAAGTAACAAAAATTCCCAAAAAATTCCCGTAGATGTAGACGAAATTTCCATTTAAGCTTTGTTCACTGTACCAGCAGGCATTACCTAGTTGACAAATTTACAAAAGGAAAATAAATAAATTGCTATATTTTGTTTAATAAATGAGCGAAGCTTCTGAGACTTAGTTTTCCATAAACTTTGAATGATCTTATCCCTAGTCATAATCTTAATAAACTTTTATGATTGGTTACACTCATTAGCTGAACCTGAAATCTTTTAAGATATTATGAAGTTAACCCTTTCCAGCAAGGGCATTCAAACACACCTTGTTTTCTTTTCTAAAATAAATTAAATGTTTATTCTTAAATTCTTTCTAACTTAGAAGTAGTTTAACAATTGGTTGAACTTAATCATAAAAGTTTGGTTTAGCATTAATAGGAATTATCAACCAAAACTGTCATCAGTCTAAAGAACATAAAAATAACTTAATTATATGAGAGCTGGGAATGATTTTAGTCCACTTCCTCAACGGTGGGTCCCTTGTAGCCGCCAAAGCCTCCCGCTTGCTGACCACAGTTGGAGTTGCCCTGCGGCTGTCCCTCAGCTTGTCCCTGCTGGTGCATCTTTGTCATAATTGGGGAACAGTGCTGGGTGAGTTCCTGCAGTTTGTGTTCGAACTCCTCCTTTTCGGCGGTGGTGTTGGCATCCAGCCATTTTACCGTCTCGTTGCACTTCTCCAGCACCAAGGACTTGTCGCTTTCGCTTAGCTTATCCGGACTAGCCTGCTCTACAGCCTGTTTAACACCAAAGACGTAGCCCTCTAGACTGTTGCGAGCTGTGATGCGCTGGCGATGCTTCTCATCCTCATCGGCATAGCGTTCGGCCTCGTTCACCATGCGGTCAATCTCTGCCTGTGAAAGGCGTCCCTTGTCGTTCTTTATGGTAATGTTCTTCGCCTTGCCGGTGCTCATCTCCTTGGCCGCCACGTTCAGGATGCCATTGGCGTCCATGTCAAAGGTGACTTCGATCTGGGGCACGCCACGTGGTGCTGGTGGAATGCCTGACAAATCGAATGTGCCCAGCGCATTATTATCCTTTGTAAGAGCTCGTTCTCCTTCAAACACCTGAATTGAGACACCCGGCTGGTTGTCTGCATATGTCGAGAAGGTCTTCGTCTGCTTGCACGGGATGCGGCAGTTGCGCTCGATCAGTTTGGTCATAACGCCGCCGGCTGTCTCAATGCCCAAGGAAAGGGGTGCAACGTCCACTAGTAGCACATCCTGGATCTTGCCGCTCTGGTCTCCACTGAGAATGGCTGCTTGAACGGCAGCACCATAGGCCACTGCCTCGTCGGGGTTGATGGATAGGTTGAGGCTCTTGCCACCGAAGAACTGCTGTAGAAGATTCTGCACCTTTGGAATACGAGTTGAGCCTCCGACGAGCACTATGTCGTGGATCATCTGCTTGTCCATCTTGGCATCGTTGAGGGCCTTCTCCACTGGAGCCAGTGTTTGGCGGAACAGATCAGCGCACAGCTCCTCGAATCTGGCCCGGCTAATCTTTGTGTAGAAGTCATGGCCCTCGAACAGTGCATCCACCTCAATTGTCGCCTCTGTGCTTGATGAGAGTGTTCTCTTGGCTCGCTCTGCTGCAGTGCGTAGGCGGCGCAAGGCGCGGGGATTGCTTCGCAGATCCTTCTTGTACTTGCGCTTGAACTCCTCGGCCAAATGGGTGACCAATCGATTGTCAAAGTCCTCGCCACCTAGATGTGTGTCTCCTGCCGTTGCCCGCACTTCGAACAACGAGCCCTCATCGATGGTTAATATGGAGACATCAAAGGTGCCGCCGCCCAAATCAAAGATTAGCACATTGCGTTCTCCTTTGAGATTCTTGTCCAGTCCATAGGCAAGTGCCGCCGCCGTCGGCTCGTTGATGATTCTCAGCACGTTGAGGCCGGCTATGTGGCCAGCATCTTTGGTAGCCTGGCGCTGTGAGTCGTTGAAATAGGCTGGCACAGTTATGACAGCGTCTGTGATGCTCTGGCCCAAGTATGCCTCAGCCGTCTCCTTCATCTTCACCAGCACCATCGAACTGATCTCCTCGGGGGCAAAGCGCTTCTGCTCACCCTTGAACTCGACGCCAATCTTCGGCTTGCCTCCATCGCTGACCACCTTGAAGGGCCAGTGCTTGATATCTTCAGCAATCTTTTGATCATCGTATTTGCGACCAATCAGTCGCTTGGCGTCAAACACTGTGTTCTTTGGGTTCATCGCCACCTGGTTCTTTGCAGCGTCTCCAATCAGACGCTCCGAATCTGTGAAAGCCACATAGCTGGGCGTTGTCCTGTTGCCTTGATCGTTGGCAATAATCTCCACCTTGCCATGTTGATAGACACCCACGCAGGAGTATGTGGTGCCCAAATCAATACCAATAGCTGGCATTCTGTTTGTTGTTCTTGGTTTTCTGTCGCAGGTAAATAACTTGAAGAACTTTGTTGGTTGTTCTGAATAACAACTGTTTACGACTCTTGAATTTCCTTTCTTATACTTTTACAATTTTACTAAACTTTGTAGTTAGAAATGTTTCAATTGTGTTGCTTTGTGTTTTTAGCTTGTTCAGCTTGTTCAGCTTGTCGCTTGTTTTGGCTTTGTTTGTGATGCTATCACTTCGCTTGTTTCAATTAAACTGACTCAAAGAGCAAGCGCCAGCCGTATTTATACTCAAACGCTCTGTGTACGAAATTTCTAGACGCTCTCTTCTCGAAACGCATCGAACGTCATCAGTCGCGAACCCTCTATGCGATGTTTGACGAGTTGAAAAGAGATGGCAGACGTGTTAAGCGACTGAGAGAGCCATTTAACGGCAAGTTTTCGAGTTTTCTCGAAGGTTTGGTTTGTTATTGTTTGGCTAGAAAAGAAAAAGCGAGAGCAACTGTTGTTGTGAATTGACCCTCCGCAACAACTGATTTTGTATGAGAGAGATTCTAGAAATTTCGCATATGTCTAGTTTGTTTAAGATTTTTTTATTTATAAAAGTACTTTTTATTTTGAGTTGATTGTCAACTGGTTTCGTGCTCGTGAATGCTAATCTTTTTGTCAGCCTTAAATAGTTTAATGTGCTTATTGAGGAAAATATTAGTAAAACATTTTATATACTGCTTTGAAAGTAAACAAAATCTTATCTTTACAATAGCGAATATATATTTGGCTTCTGAAAAAAACTCTTTTCTGATAATTGCATGATGTTTTTGGCTAAAAATATAATTGAACTTTTCCTCTGCTTTGGCCTTTTAGACTCGCAAATAATAACAATATTCTTTTGTTGTTATAACCTTAACCCATAAAATGGGTAAAAAGGGTATAATGGTTTTGTGTTTTATGTAACAGGCAGAAGGAAGCATCTCCGACCCCATAAAGTATATATATTCTTGATGAGCATCAACAGCCGAGACGATATAGCCATGTCCGTCTGTCCGTCCGTCTGTCTGTCTGTATAAACGCGCGGATCTCAGAGACTGCAAAAGCTAGAGTCTTCAGATTTTGAACAAAAGTTCTCCTATACCATTTTGAAGCTTTGGTTTTTTAAAACTAAAAAGTACTGTGACCTCCCTTTCAAACTCAATTATAGTATGTATTTTGAGACATCGTCTGCTGGATTCACTAATTCGTATTTAATTACCAAACTGGTATAAAATAGTATCTCAACAGCCGACTTAGAGCCGAAAGCCCAAAATCTAAAAGAAATGTCAACTGGAATATTTGACACAACAACGACGTTGCATGGTGTAATTAACTACAAAAATACAAAGTGTCAAAAATATACCTCAACTCAATACGCCAAATTTAAACAGCCCAATAACTGCAACAGTTCTGTATATTTTTAAGAAAAGAAAGAATAGTATTTAGATCTAAAATCTGATCAAGTTAATTACCATACGAAAGGTATTGCTTTAACTATGACTTTAAGAGGTTCGCTTTGTTTAAGTTAGTTAAATCCAACACGTCGTTGTTGTTTTATAATGAGCATTTCAAATGTATGTATAGTAGCTTTCAAAAACATGTTGAAAATTTTGTTATTGCAATTATCTAACAAAATCCTAGAAATTTTTGTTGCACAACTTTTAAAAGAAGCTGCTTGTTATTATTATTGTTATTATTGTTATAAGCTACCATTTCAAATCACAAAAAACCTTATTGTACTCTGATACCGAAGGTAAAGAGTATATTCGTTTTGGTTAATGTCCGTCTGTCCGTATGAACTCAACTTTTTTCGACAACCTTAAAGCTAAAGACTTGGAACTTTTCAGATATCTTGGTGCATATGTTCGTCAGACAAATAGTCAAGTTTGGTGCGCTACGCCCACTTGAAGACTAGAAAATCGATAACAATCAATACACCTTGGGATGCAAATCGATAAAACACACATGTTTCCCACATTTAAGCAGCTAGCGTCACCAAACTTGGTGGAATATTCTAATCACATTCTAAAGGGATCTGCGCCAAATTTGGATGCCACTCCACCGCCGTCTCTCCGCCTTTTAATGTCGGGAATGCATTTATCTTCCAAGGTATTTAAGCAATAGTCACGAAATTTAGTGCAAAGGTAGCTGGTGAAGTCAACCCCGATTGCAAACAATCTATTTACCATATGTTTGAAGAATGGTATCAGAGTATTTCACAGTCTGTTGCGCCGGACTGCAACGATTTCAATTGATTTCTTTTATATTATCGAATGACAATTATTAGGCTTATGGTGGCAAACAGAATAACTTTATTAAACTGTTTCATTAAACTCTAAAATTCCAAAATTTTGCGTTAGCTTTAAAAGCTTCGACGCAATAAGATAACGGAGGTTAAAATTTATTCATGCACCCCCCAGTGGCATGTGCAGGCTTTTAGAACTGAGTTCAGTAGTTGTATTTTATGCTTAAGGCAATAACTAAAAAACGATTTAGCAACTCTCTGTTTGAAAATAAAGAAAGTTTGGCGAAATCTGATTTATGAAGCTATTTGCCTCGATAAAAATCATCTGAATATGTACAAACATTTTAGGAAATATTTTGCTAAAAAATAAAAATTTGTCATGCAAAACCTTATTTAAAGATTGAGTGAGTCCAAACTATTCTTTAAGAACTTACTAAGAAGTCATAAGATGCTCCTGCAAAATGGATGCCCTTCTCTTACACAGGTTAGAAAATTGTCATAAAGTCCATTCGACTCCTCCGATTGGTTTTAAACTAATTTATAGAGGTCACTATCACATACCCTGCGAACAATTCACGTCTGAATGTCTTGATTTTTTTTTTTTTTTGGTATCGATCTAGCTTAAATTTATATTAATGCTTTGTTCACTGTACCAGTAGGCATTACCTAGTTGACAAATTTACAAAAGGAAAATAAATAAATTGCTTTATTTTGTTTAATAAATGAGCGAGCTTATGAGACTTAATTTTCCATCAACTTTGAATGATCTTATCCCTAATCATAATCTTAATAAACTTTTATGATTGGTTACACTCATTAGCTGAAGATATTATGAAGTAAACCCTTTCCAGCAAGGGCATTCAAACACACCTTGTTTTCTTTTCTAAAATAAATTAAATGTTTATTCTTAAATTCTTTCTAACTTAGAAGTAGTTTAACAATTGGTTGAACTTAATCATAAAAGTTTGGTTTAGCATTAATAGGAATTATCAACCAAAACTGTCATCAGTCTAAAGAACATAAAAATAACTTAATTATATGAGAGCTGGGAATGATTTTAGTCCACTTCCTCAACGGTGGGTCCCTTGTAGCCGCCAAAGCCTCCCGCTTGCTGACCACAGTTGGAGTTGCCCTGCGGCTGTCCCTCAGCTTGTCCCTGCTGGTGCATCTTTGTCATAATTGGGGAACAGTGCTGGGTGAGTTCCTGCAGTTTGTGTTCGAACTCCTCCTTTTCGGCGGTGGTGTTGGCATCCAGCCATTTTACCGTCTCGTTGCACTTCTCCAGCACCAAGGACTTGTCGCTTTCGCTTAGCTTATCCGGACTAGCCTGCTCTACAGCCTGTTTAACACCAAAGACGTAGCCCTCTAGACTGTTGCGAGCTGTGATGCGCTGGCGATGCTTCTCATCCTCATCGGCATAGCGTTCGGCCTCGTTCACCATGCGGTCAATCTCTGCCTGTGAAAGGCGTCCCTTGTCGTTCTTTATGGTAATGTTCTTCGCCTTGCCGGTGCTCATCTCCTTGGCCGCCACGTTCAGGATGCCATTGGCATCCATGTCAAAGGTGACTTCGATCTGGGGCACGCCACGTGGTGCTGGTGGAATGCCTGACAAATCGAATGTGCCCAGCGCATTATTATCCTTTGTAAGAGCTCGTTCTCCCTCAAACACCTGAATTGAGACACCCGGCTGGTTGTCTGCATATGTCGAGAAGGTCTTCGTCTGCTTGCACGGGATGCGGCAGTTGCGCTCGATCAGTTTGGTCATAACGCCGCCGGCTGTCTCAATGCCCAAGGAAAGGGGTGCAACGTCCACTAGTAGCACATCCTGGATCTTGCCGCTCTGGTCTCCACTGAGAATGGCTGCTTGAACGGCAGCACCATAGGCCACTGCCTCGTCGGGGTTGATGGATAGGTTGAGGCTCTTGCCACCGAAGAACTGCTGTAGAAGATTCTGCACCTTTGGAATACGAGTTGAGCCTCCGACGAGCACTATGTCGTGGATCATCTGCTTGTCCATCTTGGCATCGTTGAGGGCCTTCTCCACTGGAGCCAGTGTTTGGCGGAACAGATCAGCGCACAGCTCCTCGAATCTGGCCCGGCTAATCTTTGTGTAGAAGTCATGGCCCTCGAACAGTGCATCCACCTCAATTGTCGCCTCTGTGCTTGATGAGAGTGTTCTCTTTGCTCGCTCTGCTGCAGTGCGTAGGCGGCGCAAGGCGCGGGGATTGCTTCGCAGATCCTTCTTGTACTTGCGCTTGAACTCCTCGGCCAAATGGGTGACCAATCGATTGTCAAAGTCCTCGCCACCTAGATGTGTGTCTCCTGCCGTTGCCCGCACTTCGAACAACGAGCCCTCATCGATGGTTAATATGGAGACATCAAAGGTGCCGCCGCCCAAATCAAAGATTAGCACATTGCGTTCTCCTTTGAGATTCTTGTCCAGTCCATAGGCAAGTGCCGCCGCCGTCGGCTCGTTGATGATTCTCAGCACGTTGAGGCCGGCTATGTGGCCAGCATCTTTGGTAGCCTGGCGCTGTGAGTCGTTGAAATAGGCTGGCACAGTTATGACAGCGTCTGTGATGCTCTGGCCCAAGTATGCCTCAGCCGTCTCCTTCATCTTCACCAGCACCATCGAACTGATCTCCTCGGGAGCAAAGCGCTTCTGCTCACCCTTGAACTCGACGCCAATCTTCGGCTTGCCTCCATCGCTGACCACCTTGAAGGGCCAGTGCTTGATATCTTCAGCAATCTTTTGATCATCGTATTTGCGACCAATCAGTCGCTTGGCGTCAAACACTGTGTTCTTTGGGTTCATCGCCACCTGGTTCTTTGCAGCGTCTCCAATCAGACGCTCCGAATCTGTGAAAGCCACATAGCTGGGCGTTGTCCTGTTGCCTTGATCGTTGGCAATAATCTCCACCTTGCCATGTTGATAGACACCCACACAGGAGTATGTGGTGCCCAAATCAATACCAATAGCTGGCATTCTGTTTGTTGTTCTTGGTTTTCTGTTGCAGGTAAATAACTTGAAGAACTTTGTTGGTTGTTCTGAATAACAACTGTTTACGACTCTGAATTTCCTTTCTTATACTACTTTTACAATTTTACTAAACTCTGAAGTTAGAAATGTTTCAATTGTGTTGCTTTGTGTTTTTAGCTTGTTCAGCTTGTCGCTTGTTTTGGCTTTGTTTGTGATGCTATCACTTCGCTTGTTTCAATTAAACTGACTCAAAGAGCAAGCGCCAGCCGTATTTATACTCAAACGCTCTGTGTACGAAATTTCTAGACGCTCTCTTCTCGAAACGCATCGAACGTCATCAGTCGCGAACCATCTATGCGATATTTGACGAGTTGAAAAGAGATGGCAGACGTGTTAAGCGACTGAGAGAGCCATTTAACGGCAAGTTTTCGAGTTTTCTCGAAGGTTTGGTTTGTTATTGTTTGGCTAGAAAAGAAAGCATTTGTTGTTGTGAATTGACCTTCCGCAACAAATAGTTTTGTTTGAGAGGGATTCTAGAAAATTCGCATCGGTCTATAATATAGACTCTATATGCAAGATCTAGTTTGTTTTAGAGTTATTTATAAAATTACTTTATTATGCTGAGTTGTTTGTCAATATTTGGATGTTGTATTCATTCATAAACTTGTTTTGTGCACGTGAATGCTAATCTATTTGTCAGCCTTGAATAGTTTAATGTGCAAATATGTAGTTGTCTAGCATTTTAGTTCAATGAACTTGTAGTAAATAATTTACATAAGATAGTAAATTTAACTTGCGTGGGTCTGATGGAATGATGGCGAAAACCAAATGCCGAATATGATAAAAAAAAAAAAAAGTAAGAAGGCTCTAGTCGGGGAAGCCCGACTAGAAGATACACTGAACCCAGTTGCAATAAATATATAAAATTTATCTAAGACTTTGGCATACTGACTTAGCTTCAATCGATTAAATTCGATATCTACGGTGTTTCTAAGCAGATTTGGACGAAATTTTCAGAAAAGTTCTATCGTTACCCATTATTTCAACCCTCACTTTTACATTATACCCTTTTTATACCCCATTATACCCTTTTTACCCATTTTATGGGTTAAGGCTATAGCAACAACAGAATATTGTTATTATTTGCGTGTCTAGAAAGCCAAAGCAGAGGAAAAGTTCAATTGTATTTTTAGCCAAAAACATCATGCAATTATCAGAAAAGGGTTTTTTTCAGAAGCCAAATATATATTCGCTATTTTAAAGATAAGATTTTGTTTACTTTCAGAGCAGTATATATATAAAATGTTATATGCTTTTTACTCATATTTTCCTCAATAAGCACATTAAACTATTTAAGGCTGACAAAAAGATTAGCATTCACGAGCACGAAGCCAGTTTTGCTCTAAATTAAACATCCAAAAGTTGACAATCAACTCAAAATAAAAAGTACTTTTATAAATAACAAACTCTTAAACAAACTAGACATATGCGAAATTTCTAGAATCCCTCTCAAACAAAACTATTTGTTGCGGAAGGTCAATTCACAACAACAAATGCTTTCTTTTCTAGCCAAACAATAACAAACCAAACCTTCGAGAAAACTCGAAAACTTGCCGTTAAATGGCTCTCTCAGTCGCTTAACACGTCTGCCATCTCTTTTCAACTCGTCAAACATCGCATAGATGGTTCGCGACTGATGACGTTCGATGCGTTTCGAGAAGAGAGCGTCTAGAAATTTCGTACACAGAGCGTTTGAGTATAAATACGGCTGGCGCTTGCTCTTTGAGTCAGTTTAATTGAAACAAGCGAAGTGATAGCATCACAAACAAAGCCAAAACAAGCGACAAGCTGAACAAGCTAAAAACACAAAGCAACACAATTGAAACATTTCTAACTACAGAGTTTAGTAAAATTGTAAAAGTAGTATAAGAAAGGAAATTCAGAGTCGTAAACAGTTGTTATTCAGAACAACCAACAAAGTTCTTCAAGTTATTTACCTGCAACAGAAAACCAAGAACAACAAACAGAATGCCAGCTATTGGTATTGATTTGGGCACCACATACTCCTGTGTGGGTGTCTATCAACATGGCAAGGTGGAGATTATTGCCAACGATCAAGGCAACAGGACAACGCCCAGCTATGTGGCTTTCACAGATTCGGAGCGTCTGATTGGAGACGCTGCAAAGAACCAGGTGGCGATGAACCCAAAGAACACAGTGTTTGACGCCAAGCGACTGATTGGTCGCAAATACGATGATCAAAAGATTGCTGAAGATATCAAGCACTGGCCCTTCAAGGTGGTCAGCGATGGAGGCAAGCCGAAGATTGGCGTCGAGTTCAAGGGTGAGCAGAAGCGCTTTGCTCCCGAGGAGATCAGTTCGATGGTGCTGGTGAAGATGAAGGAGACGGCTGAGGCATACTTGGGCCAGAGCATCACAGACGCTGTCATAACTGTGCCAGCCTATTTCAACGACTCACAGCGCCAGGCTACCAAAGATGCTGGCCACATAGCCGGCCTCAACGTGCTGAGAATCATCAACGAGCCGACGGCGGCGGCACTTGCCTATGGACTGGACAAGAATCTCAAAGGAGAACGCAATGTGCTAATCTTTGATTTGGGCGGCGGCACCTTTGATGTCTCCATATTAACCATCGATGAGGGCTCGTTGTTCGAAGTGCGGGCAACGGCAGGAGACACACATCTAGGTGGCGAGGACTTTGACAATCGATTGGTCACCCATTTGGCCGAGGAGTTCAAGCGCAAGTACAAGAAGGATCTGCGAAGCAATCCCCGCGCCTTGCGCCGCCTACGCACTGCAGCAGAGCGAGCAAAGAGAACACTCTCATCAAGCACAGAGGCGACAATTGAGGTGGATGCACTGTTCGAGGGCCATGACTTCTACACAAAGATTAGCCGGGCCAGATTCGAGGAGCTGTGCGCTGATCTGTTCCGCCAAACACTGGCTCCAGTGGAGAAGGCCCTCAACGATGCCAAGATGGACAAGCAGATGATCCACGACATAGTGCTCGTCGGAGGCTCAACTCGTATTCCAAAGGTGCAGAATCTTCTACAGCAGTTCTTCGGTGGCAAGAGCCTCAACCTATCCATCAACCCCGACGAGGCAGTGGCCTATGGTGCTGCCGTTCAAGCAGCCATTCTCAGTGGAGACCAGAGCGGCAAGATCCAGGATGTGCTACTAGTGGACGTTGCACCCCTTTCCTTGGGCATTGAGACAGCCGGCGGCGTTATGACCAAACTGATCGAGCGCAACTGCCGCATCCCGTGCAAGCAGACGAAGACCTTCTCGACATATGCAGACAACCAGCCGGGTGTCTCAATTCAGGTGTTTGAGGGAGAACGAGCTCTTACAAAGGACAATAATGCGCTGGGCACATTCGATCTGTCGGGCATTCCACCAGCACCACGTGGCGTGCCCCAGATCGAAGTCACCTTTGACATGGACGCCAATGGCATCCTGAACGTGGCGGCCAAGGAGATGAGCACCGGCAAGGCGAAGAACATAACCATAATGAACGACAAGGGACGCCTTTCACAGGCAGAGATTGACCGCATGGTGAACGAGGCCGAGCGCTATGCCGATGAGGATGAGAAGCATCGCCAGCGCATCACAGCTCGCAACAGTCTAGAGGGCTACGTCTTTGGTGTTAAACAGGCTGTAGAGCAGGCTAGTCCGGATAAGCTAAGCGAAAGCGACAAGTCCTTGGTGCTGGAGAAGTGCAACGAGACGGTAAAATGGCTGGATGCCAACACCACCGCCGAAAAGGAGGAGTTCGAACACAAACTGCAGGAACTCACCCAGCACTGTTCCCCAATTATGACAAAGATGCACCAGCAGGGACAAGCTGAGGGACAGCCGCAGGGCAACTCCAACTGTGGTCAGCAAGCGGGAGGCTTTGGCGGCTACAAGGGACCCACCGTTGAGGAAGTGGACTAAAATCATTCCCAGCTCTCATATAATTAAGTTATTTTTATGTTCTTTAGACTGATGACAGTTTTGGTTGATAATTCCTATTAATGCTTAACCAAACTTTTATGTTTAAGTTCAACCAATTGTTAAACTACTTCTAAGTTAGAAAGAATTTAAGAATAAACATTTAATTTATTTTAGAAAAGATAACAAGGTGTGTTTGAATGCCCTTGCTGGAAAGGGTTTACTTCATAATATCTTCAGCTAATGAGTGTAACCAATCATAAAAATTTTTTAAGATTATGATTAGGGATAAGATCATTCAAAGTTGATGGAAAATTATTTTCAGACTCGAGCTTCGTGCATATGTTAAACAATTTATAGCAATGTATTAATTTTTCATTCGTAAATTTATTGTTTGAAAATAATAAATCATGCTTTTGAAATTTTTTGTTTCAGCCAATGTTTTAAGGTCTATTTCGTTTATTTATTTTTTACTTTTTATTTGCTTGAACTCAATTAAATAAACATATATTGCAATTATTAGTAAATATAATCTAAAGGACATAAACTATGATTAATTGATGGCTTGCACGATTAGCATGACAAGTTTTGTGAGAGGGATAGGACATATTTTGGGCATAGTCGACATATACATAAATATTAAACAAAAACAATAAACTTACGACTGATTTTTTTTTGTAAATATACATTTGTGCAAGAAAATAAAACAGGTAAATATTAGTTAAGATAATGATTTTTGTGTGTGTAATATTATAAAAAAAAAAAATAAAAGATGTATACATTATTAAAAATTAATTACAATGAGTAGATCAGCAGTTAACAAAGGCAGGTCAAATCTTGTTGATGTTTTGTGCGTCAAATACGTTAAATTATTGCAGACATGTTGTTCTATATTGTATATTTATATGGATTTTGACTTTCAAAAACAACACTTACGATAAATAATGTAATTAAAGTTATTTGCGTGTACACTGTTTACGAATCTCATAAATTTTGCAAGAATGATAACAATTTCGTTTCGTAGTTTTTATTCGATTCTAAATTACGCAACGAATGCCGCTCCTCCGGGAACAGATGCAGCGCATACGGCTTGTTTGCTTTATTTAAAGCACTGATCAGTCGTGAGGTGTGATAAAAGTGTACATTCTCATCAATCAGACCATGAATGAGCAGCAGTCGATTATCCCTAATGAATGCAGACAAATTTAATACTTATATACATTGGTCAAAAACATATGATTGTTGGATTTCTTACTCTTCGGGAAACAAATGCACATAGTTGAGCACCGAGCCAGCCGAGTAGCCTGATTCATTAAACTGCGGCAGATCCATATAACGTTCCGTATAGCCAGTATCATAAAACTCCCAGTTGGTGACCGGTGCACCAGCAATGGCTACCTTAAATACTTGCGGATACTGCACCAGACCCATCAAGCTCAAATAACCACCTGCAAAATTATATTTCACATATTAAATAATAGATCAAGTTATATTCAAGTTAAAAATTCACCATAAGACCAGCCATGTATGGCTACGCGTTCCATGTCAATATAGCCCAGTTGATCGGAAAGTATGCGCAACGCATCCACCTGATCGGTGAGCTCCACTTGACCCATACGACCGCGTATATGGCTTTCAAAGCGTATGCCACGATGCCTGGATCCACGCGAATCAATACAGATCACACAATAGCCTTGAGCGGCAAGCATATGCATGCGCAGCTGATGTTTGCCCTGGGCAAGAGAAGTATATACCAATTAGAATGTATCATGGATATTTGTGTTTATTAACTTACCTTAAAGGTATTATTAACGGTTTGCACCTCGGGACCACCGTATACATTTAGCACCGTTGGATACTTGACGCCCAACTGAAAATTATGCGGTTTGAATACCATGGCGTAGACTATATCACCCGACGGCAATTGTGGCCGGAAGATTTGGGGGCAATATTGTGGCTCTGGTTTACCGCCTTCATGCAGAAAGCCAACCAGCGAGATCTGTATGCCATTGACGCCACCATTCTGGCAGGTTTGCGTCACACGCATCACCTTACAGCTGGGCAGGCGTTGGATATTACAATAGACGAGCAGCATCAGTTGACATTGCTGCAATGAACAAAAGTTAATGAAGATAATATTTGTTAGTCTTTGTTTTATGCCAACACTTACATCATCAAATTCCACCAGATATGAATACCCTGGTTCGGTTAGCAGTCGTATGTGCTCGGGCCGTCGCAGACTCACCACATACAGATGCTTTTCTAATGGTGTATCGCGCAGTCCAACAAAGTACACTAGCTGATTGGTCTTGTCAACCCAGAGATTACGTGCCAGCACCTCCCACTCACCGCTTGTTAGCGCCACTTTGTTGACAATGCGCGGTTGCAACGCTGCCGCTTCGACAAAACTGGGATGTTGTTGAGCAGCGGCTGCCGCTGCTGCTGCTGTAGTTGCATCTATTTGACAGCCATTGACATGGTTCAAGAGCAGACTGGAGGTGACTAGATATAAGTGCCTGAAGCCTGTCTCCTCAGAAGCCCAGACATATGTGACGCTCATTTCATTCTCATTTAGCTCCAAAAAATAGAGCATATCATGGACATTTATCCAGCTCTCTGTTTGCTCCGTGTAGATGACCTGCAGCGGTGTTATTGTGCGATTATATGGACTCCGCCAGCTATGATCTCCAATTGAATCAGTTGGCGTTGACACCTGACTGCTGTACGACTCACAAAAGTTGTCCAACGGTATCAGCATGACATCCAAACGCTGCTGCTTGCGATCCAGGCCCTGCAGCCAAACGCTAAAAACAAAATGTGATTTATAAAAGAAGTTAACCATTTTTAGAACTCATACTTACTACTTTGCATCAGGGGTCCAGCCCACGCGCACAATGTACTCCAGCCAGGGAAATACTGCTAGCATTGAGTATGGTAAATCCTTAATGCTAACTTCGCTAATTTGCAGCGCTTCATTGAGCACAAACTGCACAAGTTTCAGCTTGGATTTGGCATTGGGTGTGCCACTGCGTGGAAAACGATATTCATCCACCTCACCAGGCACTGCCGTCGACGAGGGAAACGTGTACAACGAGACATCCGTTTCATCCACCTCCTCATATACAATACGATAGGTGCCATCATCGGAATGCGGCTGCCACCAATAGCCCTGATACCGACTGAATTCCTCCTGCATCACATACGATGGCACACCGGCGCTAAGTGCATCATCAGCATATGTTCGACGGCCGCTTCGCGTATATGTTAAACGTTTCTCATTGCCGCTGAGCGTGTGCGTTACCCAAATATCACAGTCACTGATGTACGCTATCAAATCCGAATTCTGTGGACAGATTTGAGGATCCAGTGCGCTCCATTCGGGGCATGTGCGTAGTTGCGTGGGAAACAGCAAACCTGACTGTTAATTGAACAGACAAAGCTAATGAAAATATCGTTAAGATTATATGTATTTATAATAGTTTACTTACATTGTAACCCGTGTCGAGACACTGATACAAATCATTGAAGCAGGGAAAAACTAGTTTGCCGCTGGGCTTGTGTAGCTCATAGGATGTTATGCCCCATGTTGGTAGACGCTTTCGCTCCTGCAGCAACTGAAATTCTCGGGCATAGGGACTAGCACTGCCGCTGCTGCTTCCGCCCCCACTGCTCACATGACTGTTGGGTATAGGTTGCTGGAGCAGTGGCTGCCATGAAAGCCTGTTGAGAATTGCATTTACAATTGAATCAGATAGATTTTATCCACACTTTCGGCACTCACGCATTATGCTTGTTCATTTATACACCACACTCACCTTGCCTTGGGCTGTACACCGAAGTGAAATGTGGGCAGGTTAATTGTGGGTGATGCGGCACCGCTGCTGCCGCTGGGACTGCCAGCGTTGGATGCTTCAGGGTCACAGACCTTTTGCAGACGCAGTTGCTGTTCATCATGCTGTAGCAGATTGATGTCCGTAAAGAGCAACGTTGTCTCCCAGGTCTGCGGCGGTGTGCTGAGAAAATAGATGCGTATCCGACCATCGGAGAGATAACGAAATTGCACATTCGTTGGCACCATGGTTGACAGATTGGATAAGTCTTTGCGTATCTCTTGAACAAAACATTTATTCTCTGACCATGTTTTGCTGGGCGTGGGCGCCGCAATGTGACCATCATTGTCGACAGCATCATCCTCATCCTCCTCGTCGCCATCGTCACAGTCTTCATCGTTTAGGCCCAGACCATGAGGCGGTGTACCGCTTGTGGGCGAACTCAAATGATTTGTTATCGCTGAAGCAGCAGCAACAACCGCCTCTGTGGTGGTTGCGGTGGCCGCCGCCGCAGCAGCCGTAATGGGCGATGTTATTGAATTGAGCGCACTGCCTATTGAGGAGTAAAATGCATTAGCTGTGGTACCCAGCGAGCTCATGCTCGTAAGACTAGCTATCGAACCGGCACCGATGCCGCCAACGCCGCCAATTCCCGAATGTGTTGAGCTCGGCGTACTGGCAGCGCTGTGGCTGCGTTCCATTGCGTTGCTAATGCTGCTACTGTTGCTGGCAACGCTTACAGCCGTGGAAACGCGTGCGGTGAACCCATCGAAGAGGTTGGCAATAGATGTGGCTGCTGCATTCGTTATGCTATGGCTCCTTTGATGCCCATTGTTGCTCTTGTTCTTGCCGCTATTTCGTTTACTGCTGCTGCCACCGCTGACGGCGCTGTTGCTATCAGTTGTTCGTGGAGCATTTGACTCTGTGGAGCTGGTGGCATTTGGTCCACCCAGATTAACAACCAGCGGTGAACTGCGCGATGTTTGTTGTTGTTGCTGTGTCGTTTGCGTTCTGCTGTCCATTTTTCTGGTCTGTTCTTTTAGCGCGCAATTGCAACGCAGTTTTCGTTTTCACTCTCACAATTTCAAATTGACCCAAATTTGTAATCCACGTACGCACACATATACGGACACCGTGACAAACGGACAGTAGACAGTCGTCTTTTTATTTTTGATTTTGTTCTTTTTTTTTGGTTAATTTCTTTTCCCCTTGCACAACCACATACATACAAGCGCACACATGCCCAATCACTCACTCACACAGCCATTTGATGGATTTGTTATTATTGTTATCGCTGCTGTTGCATTTCTGTGATAATATAATTATTTGTTTACAAGCAATTATGTACTATTTTTAACAAAAAATATCTTTGTCGTCTCGTTTCCAGTGGTGTGGTGTGTCTGGCTATACTTGTCTGTCTGCTCGGCTTTTCATTTTCATCATACATATGTGATATGCTCTCTTCGGGAGACGATGTGTCGTTTTGGTAATTGTTGTTGTTTTATTTTTTTATCGTCTCTTTGCACAAAAAGTGAAAGTCTTGCGCGTGTTGAAAGTGGAATCCAGCTGACACATGTGCTGATCCAAACGCTTAAGTGCACACTTTATTAATAAACGTCTTATAACTCAATGCATGTGGTCAATATGTGGATCTTGGTAATTGTTTTTATTGTTTGTCACTGGTCACAGTGAGCGAAATGATATCTGCTGCAGTGCCGTTTGTTTTACTTGACAAAACAGTGTCACCCTCCGAATTTCGATTCTATGCATACTGTGATACGGTCACACCGTAAAGTGGCTACGAACAGTCACATTGAAGTATTTTTTTTAGTATTTTGCATTTTTTTCACTATTGAAATACCAAAGATTTGCATCTGTTGTGAATTGTCTATGAGGTATGTGGTCTTTTTTAGGCTTTTTTTATTTTTCTACTTTTTCCAAAACTTGTGTAATTTTTTTTCTTTTGTTGATTTTATTTTTCTATTGCAACCACTTGTTGATCAAATTGAAGAGAGAAGAAGACAGGCAGCGGGCCAAAATTTGTTAGTATTTGTTTTGTGTGCATGAGCGTTTGTTTAATTTTTTACTAGGCCTGCTTGAGAGAGATTTTTTCTATTTTTGTGGCATTTGCATGATTATTTATTTAGAGTTGAATAAAGTTGTGTTGATTAAAATGTATTTAAAAACAAAGAAAAAACAAAGCAATAATATTGTTGCACTGTAAACGAAACATTTATACCCGAAAATATATGTAGATACAGGATACACAAATTTAAAATATATTTAATCAATACTTCATTTAAGTGAGAATTTCCAATATGATCAATGACGACAATTTAATGCTAAATGCTTTAATTATGAATTTTTTATCAGTTAGTGCTTTCTTTAAGTATTGAGAAATCTGCGTAAGTAAATTTATCCAATTCTTCTACTGGTCCAAAAACACATTTGTCGATGCGGCTTGTAGGACTTCCACTATACCTTAACCAAATTCGCCTGAAAATATATTAACAATTAGCGATAAAATTTTTGATTTGTGACAACATACATGGCCTCAAAGCTGTTTGGATTTCCTTGAATAAGTCCTTTAACGCTACCTATTGGTGTGTTTTTGCAATAGCCACGAATGCCTAGTTTTTGAGCCCGGCGAAGAGTATACTAAATAAATGGGCAGAATTTGGATTTATATATAAATTAATACACCGAAAATCCTTACATGTCGAAACGAAACGTCTGCAATTGGAAATGTTTAATTTACCGCTAGATGTGCAATGTTAAAACCTACCCTGCACTATTCCAAATATTTCAAATTCACAACTATGAATAACGACTTTTTCCTTTTTATCAATTTCCGTTTTGACTTGCGAAGTATCGGTTTCCTTTTTATCCCTGGGTTTTTTAGATTTTGACTTTTCCGTTTGGGTTCCAATATTTTGAACATCCATTTTTAAACACAAAATTAATACCTAAATACAAAAAAAATATTTCATTTGTCAAAGAAACATTCAGTGGAGCAACACTGGTTATCTAAAAAGTAAATGATTATCGCTTGTCGTTATCGATACCCACTTGTCTTGAAAAACAACGAGACGCAGTTGAAAATTATTTCAATAACAAAGCATCACTTATAAAAGAAACAACACAAACATGACTACCAATACGGTATACGCTGGCGTTCATGTAAAAAACAAACTGAGCGACTTCTATCCCGTGCACAACATTGATATGGAACAAAATGTTGCGTATTTAAAAAAGACCATCAAACAGCAGCTGCAGCTGCAGTTCGATGCTAGCGAACTTGGTGAGTATTTATGAACATATATACTATACTTTATAATACAATACACAGTATTTGTAATAATGCCAACTCATTGTGATCACAATCACATAGATATATGCTACTTGGGCAAGGTGCTCAATGACGACTCAAAGCTATCTAGCACAATGAAACCGAATGCAATTGTTCATTGTTTTCACAAAATTAAGGGCTATACGCCATACGAGCCGCCAAAGGCGAGCGACATTAATACCAAGCATATCCAAGAACTCTTTTCACTGACATCCCATTTGCAAATCAGCGTTACTTCTCGATTTAATATACTGCAAAAAATACTCGCTGAGTATCCAGAATTTCGTCGCAATTTGGGTGCACAGGCCTTAATACGCGACTCAGTGTTATTTAATATGCTCCACGAGCCGGAAGTGGTACAGAATTTGGTACGCGATTATCCATTGATTTGCGATGCAGCATCATTTATAGTCGACACCATACGCAAGGAATTAGCGCGCAATAGTTCTGCAACACAGTGTAAGTATATATATATTTCCATTACACCTACCTCGTACAAAAATTGTATGTTATTCATTTCTAGTTCAAGAACAGGCTGCCTCGGAGTCGACGACATCTTCGGAGGAGGAAAACTCTTTGGGTGCTGGCAGTAGCAGCAGTGGTGGTAGCAGTACCACCGCAGCCGCCAACTTGGCTGCCAATCGTCGCGATGAGCTGGCCAACATCCGACAGATAAGTCGCCAGCAGCTGGCCAATGCATTGGCACGCGTCGACATGGGCTCCTTCAATTCGCTGTCAAACATAGCGCAGCGTCATGTTGATGAGGCACTCAGCGATGAGCGACCACGCAGCAGCACATCTGCTACAACTAGTGGCACTTCTGCAGGAGCTGGAAGTGCATCTACTAATACTGCCATCTCATCGGAACTCTTGCGTAATGAATTGGCGCGTGCATTCCAATCATTGCAGCAGCAAGTGCCGCCGCCGACATCAACATCAGCCGTCGAACGTATGGATGTCGAGCCAACACTGGATATAGCAGCCAGCGATGCCGTTGTCGATGAGCCGGATGATGATGACGATGCTGCTGCTGGTGACGATAGCGATGTGCTGCCCCGTTGCTATCGTCGGCATCGCTTTACCGAACAGCTACGCACAATGGCTGCCATGGGCTTCATAAATCATACACAAAATGTCAACTACTTGACGCTGGCCGATGGCAATGTGGAGCACGCCATTAATCTGCTAATGCTGGGCATGAACTAAATGGCATTTGAACTGCTTAGCACTTAGTACTTTTATTTATTCTGCTGCTTCTGGGTATATGCCAGCTAATTATATAAATGTATGCATATATACATATATACTTATGTACACTTAAGCGTATAAGCATTATGTTTTAATAGTTGCGTATTCAGCCATATATGCAAACTTAATTAACTCCAATTACTCGTAAAAATATTAAATAAAAAATACCATCATATATAGAGGAGCGCGTATATTGGCATGGAGCGCCAAGGTGACAATATATCAAAAATTTAACTATTTAATTAGATAGTCTAGCGCTTTGTCCTTATTGTTATCAAATTTCAAAAGCGCCGCCGAGATTTTCGTTTCATCAAATCCGAGATCCATTAGCTCGCCAAGAGGAATAAGGTGCTCGATTATCTAATCATAGTACAAATATACATTAGCGACAACTTTTATTTTCGTTTTATAATTATTAGTTCTCACCTTTTTATCATCAATGCCATATAGGCTGACCACCTTGGCAACGCGCTCCAACGGAAAACCCATGCTGCTGATGCGCTGCACTAGTTTCTGTGCCGGCACAGCCAGCTCCTGGAATAAGTTAGAGTTGCCCGACCTCTGAGCTCTGGACTCTTGTTGTGGCAGTGTCAAAGCCAATGACTGGTGCTCGTTTTCATTGTGGCTGTGAAGGCGGGCTCGACGCTTTTCTGCCTGCTGCAGCTCCGTTTTCAACTCGCGTAGAATATCAGGCACGCTTCTAGACTTTGTATCCGCTTCTTGAACATTAGTGTTTAGCATGCTGCTATTGCTGGAAGGAGTCTGCGGTAGCGCCGCTAATGTTTGAGTGGGTGTGCTATAACCGTTGGCATAGCTGTGTTGCAAGTAGTTGTGATTTTGGTAGAGTTGCTGCTGCTGCTGCTGTTGCGGATAATAGTGCTGATTGTAGACCATGTGTGGATAGATTATTTGCTGCTTCTGATGTTGTTGTTGAGAGTTGTTATGTGTGTGTGTTGGGTACATGGCTGGAATGTTTTGGGCATCATCACAGTGTACTTGAAAATTGACGCTGTCTAGCGTCGCTTTGGTTTCCGCCAGCGTCGTCACTGCCAGCTCAAGTTGCTGTTGCTGCTCTGGCTGTGACTGCTCCTTCTCCACCACCACCTCATGCTCGCGCTCCTCCCTCTTTGGTGCCATATTGTCATCCGCATGTGGTGTTTGCTGCGTCAATTGCGTTTGGTGCAACACCTGCGCAAGTATATCAAGATCGTTAATTGTTTTTAGCTCAATTATATCAAATGGCGTCGAATTCATATTGTACTCGAAATCTGCATAGTTGAAGGAGCTGTTTCGCTTATGTTTGCTAACTACAGGTGCTGCAGCAGCTCCGCTCAATATAGTCGGTTGCAGTATATTATGAAAATTACACGAGTTTATTGACTTTGGTGTGAGTTTTTCACGTGACTCAGTTGCGTTAATTGACATTGTTGCTGGGCTTGCTGTTGTTGTTGGGGACTCAACAGCTAACTCATCAGCATCATCATCCTTGTCGCTGTCCGAAGACAAGTCTGCAGCATTAGGATATTCAACGGCGCCAAGCATTTCCTTTTGCTTTGCCTCAAGTTCACGCTGCCGCGCCTGTTTGCGTTGCTCCTGACGCTCTTGACGCGCCTGGTGCTGCTGATGACGCATACGACGCCAGTGCTGGCATTTGCTGAGCACACTACGCTCGAGCTGAAAGTCATATTTATATGCTAGCTCCTCATCATAATGATTAGTGCTGTTGTATTGTGCCAAACGGTTTGCAACAGTCTGTGGCAATTGGTATACGAGTGGCGGTGGTTTATAGCGTTCAACTATTTTAACGGGCACATCATCCATATTATTTGGCCAGCCCTAGACATGGGCACGACATGCACGGCGAATTTGATGTGATTATTAATTAATTATATTATCTACGCGTTGTTGTTTTTGTGTTTTTTCTTGAACTTGTCTTTTGTTTTTGCAAACCGATATTTAGCAAGTTGTAATCGATGTATAGTTTCATTGTTTGGCTTTTTGTACCATTTGCACTATGTGCACATTGGCTGAGCATGTCAATAATGGCCGTTAAATATGCATGTATATTTATTCTTTAAGGCTGTAGGGCAGTAGCCAAATGTGATTTTATGCTTGCAATCTCCTTAATATACATCAACCATCGGGAACTGCTAAAAATAATATTAATGCATCATAAAAAAAATCGAAACATCGAGAGCCGATAAGTAAATTAATCGCATGGTTTGTACCTAAAAATAGCCAAACGCGCAGTTTGATGAACACAAAATAAAAGTTTGGAAAATCATTTAATTTTCTTACTTGCATATGAAGAAACTCAAATATCTTGATCGAAATCGATATGTGCGATCTTTTTAACAAAGAGCAGGAGCACCAAAAAGAATTGCAGGAATTAGCAACGCTTCTATCTGCTTCTGCTCAAGGCGATGTAGGCGCCCTAAAACTTAATCAGGCGCTTCAGCAGAGCCTTGAAAAGTTTCGTAAACAGACGCTGGAGCTGCTGAAAAAAGTTCGAGACCGTTATAAACGTAACGAGGAGTTACTTATAAACCGACAAAAGGCGGGCTTTGACGACAATGAAGTTGTTGGATTGAGCGGCGCTGTGCTCCGCGGGGGAACGTTTCGATTTAAGGGTAATTTATATTTTCGTGATGCGGACGGACGGAGCTGTCCCAGTAATGAGGACTACGAGAGACGCTGCACCAATGAAATGTTTCCCACCGATTTCGATATGCGCTCCAAGCACGTCTGGACGGTGATGGACAAGAAAAACATCATTATGGGTGTTAAGCAACAGGTAAGTGACTCCTAAAACTTAAAAACACATTACTGCATTCATTATTTATATCTAAAGCTTTTGGATCATGCCGAATTCAAACCAAAAAGCAGCTCAAGAGGCAGGAAACGCAAGCGCAAGCCCATTGATATGCACCAGCATTCGGTGGCTGAATTGCTAAGCGTTGCGGACCGCAACTTTAGCATCGATTGGAATCAAATAAGCATACTCGACCTGGAATATCGTCATTCAGCATACAGCTGTGAAGCTATGTGGCTTGTGTATTTGCAGCCACATATCAAGCGCGATGAATGGACAGACGAGGAGGATCAGATTCTGCTGGCAGCCGCCAAGGAAAACAAGATGCAAAATTGGGTAGCTATTGCGTCTAAAGTGGAAAGGCGTTCGGACTATCAGTGCTTCGTGCGCATGCAGACAAAGCTGCGCAACAGACTAGAACCAACACAAGCCACAAAATGGAGCTACCAGGACAGCGAGCGTTTATGCGCACTTGTCTTGAAGAATACGGTAAACGGCAATGTGAATTGGTCCGAAGTGGCCCAACACTTTCCAAACAGATCGCGATCCACACTAATTGGTCGCTATGTATATAGTCTAAATCCGAACATCAGTCACGGTAAGTCGAACGTTGCGGTTACTGCTACACAGTTAACTACACAAAAATAGTTATTTTATTTTCAGCACCCTTCACCAATGAAGAGGATGTCATGCTGTTTGCTGCCGTTAAAGAATATGATGGCAAGTTCAATTGCTTTCCCCGCACGCTATTCCCAAATCGCTCACTGGCCCAGCTTCGCGCACGCTATAAGAATGTGCTGGCACAGCGTAACAAAACTGATTCCTGGTCGGTAAAGGATGACGAAAATTTAATGGCTTTCGTTGCCAAACACGGCACCTCGGAGTGGGTAAACTGTGCCAAACATTTAGGCAATCATTCGCGCACTAGCTGTCGCACACGCTTTTTGGTCATCAAGCGGTTTCTAGAAAAGCATCCAAATTCAACGGAAGCGGATTTACCAAGGCGCAAGACCCGCAAAAATGAATTGATTAATTCTGAAACTTGGGAGAAATGTTTACAAGTAATGCAAGCGGATTCAGATCCAGATCAAATAACAAATGAAACGTTGGAAAACTCACCAAACAGCAAGAATCCTTTAATTAAATATGAAAATGATGAAAATTGGGAGCTACGTTCACAGGACTCAAAAGCGGCATCATTGTCGTCAGTCTATAAGAATTTGTGCAACTCGGATCATGCCATATATGAGTACTTCATGTACGCCTATAATCTCAACCTGAGATCGCCAGCAATGGCAACACCACCTCCACAAAACGAACAGAATTTCTGCGATGTGGCTTATGCTTTACGTTTTCAGTCACCCGGTTGTAAACGCATACTCATAAGAAGTGCCTGTCTACCCTCTCAGCTGCTTCGCTGCTATAACAAAGTGCTCCGTCGATTTCCGGCGTGTGGAGAAAGTGAGACGCCGCCAACATTGCTGCCGCCAAATTGGTCCACAATGATGGGATTTCGGGCCATGTGCATATTGTCAGTGCGAACTCCCATTGCCTCTTGTAATTTATTGGAGCCCGACAATAGTTTCGATGAATCTCGTCCAGAATTGCAACTGTTTCGACAACGGTTACGCACGCTCTTTTATCGGACGACTCTATTGAGCCGGTTGGAGGTCGCACCGTTCGAGGAGCTCCCAAATGTATTGATGAAACTGCCCGGTTCTATTGAAAAAGGCATCTCGGATTACGCTTCAGATTCAGATGATGATAAACAATTGGTCGTACTAAAACGCAAGTGAACTTAGATTTGACAATGACTTTGGGGATATGACAAATAACAGAAAAACCTTGTGCATCCAGGTTTAAACTAAACGTGGCTACAAAAAGTACATGCGTAAAATAATAAAGTATTATTTTGTTGAATGAAAACATGTCTGTTATTGCATTATTTAAAAGAAGAAAAAGTACAACACAGAACAACGTGGATTTAAATATGTTTAATAATAACTATAATCATTTTCATGTACGTGTGTATATAATATTAATAATCATAACTTACAATATGCTGCTTTCCCAAATAATTATTGATACTTGATTGGAAATACCCCTTAAAATTTCTATCCGTATATACGCAGGGTAGTTTCTTTAGGTACTTATTAAAGCTTATAGCAACAAAAAAAGCATCGTATATCGCAAGCATTTTCATTATTTAGCAGGGCTCTAATAAATCACGATCAGATCAAGGTTCATACATTTTAAAGACGGTTTCATTTATTGGAAGTTGCTAAAATCCGTTTTCAGCTTGATCGTCGGCTTTTGAGGCTTGGCCAGCAAACCGTTACGCTGCGCCTCGCTAGCCTTTTGGGCAAGATTAATTGACTGCTGTTGGCTGCGTATAGCTGCCTCCAGTTTCTGGCACAGATCCGGCTTTTGACACATCAACGCCTTAAATTCTTGAGGATATTTAGGACCAATCTTGAGCAGCCAGTTCAGTGCCTGTTCGTGTAGCTGACGCTGATATTTGGGCAACATGCGCAACTTGCTTGGCTCCGCCAGGTAGGCAATGAGTACCGGCACCAAAAGTGTTAGCATTTGTATATCTGTGAAAAGCGCAAAGAAATCATTATAGTAAAATCGCCATAAATGTATAAGTTTACGAAATAAACGGCGTGCATTTTAACGTTGTGATGTGTACCGATAACTTCAATCGATAATTTGCATGCAGTGTGTAACGACATGGAAAGCCAACATTTATAATTTGTAGCTACAACTATAACTACAAACACACACACACAAATTAATCATAGATGCGTACAAACGGTTTATGTGCTATCATATTGCAAGTGCAAATACATTGTTTTAAGGTTATTGCAGCTATTTACCTTGTAGCAAGTTTCCTATCGATTTATTATAGTATTTAATGTACGTGTGTGAATATTAGATGAGTAAAAGCAATTTAAAGAGAAGAGACAAAGAGAAAACGAAAGCAGAATATCAGAAAAAAACGGTACTATTTGTTTTGGGTCAAGGTTGGCAGCGCTAAACACTATTTCAAAACGGTCAGTGTGTAAATGGGGTTAAAAATAAAACAAGGAACGCACTAGTTTCGCATTTTAATAGGTCTGTTCCGAATCTTGTTTTATAAAGTTATAGTTTTGGTAATCCAAAATTTCGAATTTACTAACAAGTTTTTATATAAAGCATCTAAAAAATGTATGAAGTTAAAGTTTATAAACATCGGACTAGTCCTAGATCTTTTTTTTTTATAGCAACTCAAGTGTTAATACTACCTAGCGAACGTTTAGAAAAGAAAACTTAGTTAGTTCTAGTTAGTTTCTAAAAATGTTTACGCAAAATTCGGAACAGACCTGAGCCCTGAGATCTGTTTTAGCTTTATAGCTGCTACTTACGATGCTGCGGCTCGGCAAGCTCAATGAGCTGCTCCACGGTCACAATGCCTTCAAGTGTCACCTGCAGTTCCAGTTCACTAGCTGGAGTCTTACTTGACTCTGCGTACAAGGATTCAATGATGCGGGGGGCCAATGCATGAATGTAGGGCGTAGCCGTCTTAAGATCCGCCTTTGTAAAAATGGAACGTGCCGTCTCGATGCACTTTATTTTCACCAACAAATGCTCCGATTGCAGGCACTGACGGAAATGATTTATGCACGGATATTGTAGCGAGGGTGTAGCCACCACAGAGGAGGGCGTGTTGAGTATAAATACGGCAATAGCCAGTAGCATGGTGACCTCATCGACTTTACGCTCTTCGTTTTCACCAGCTGTTTTGGTCATATCGATAATGGTGGCCAGTGCACTCTGGAGCAGCTGTTGCCAATCCTCTACGGTGTTTGGCTGTTGTGCCCAGCGATGCACGCAGACCGAGCGCAGACAGTGAAGGGCTGCTTGGACGGCACAGGTATTGGCCAGAATGCTGCTATCGATAGCCGACTTGTTGGCTATCTCACGTATTATGCTTGTCGTCATGTAGAGTATGGTGGGTAGAATGGTTAAGGCGCCGCTCGGTGTACATAGCTCCAGCAACTGTTCAACGCACTGCAGTCCAATGGCTACCAAGCGACCATTTTCATCACCCAACACCGAAAAGAACGAAGCATTACGAGAATAAGCATAGTCCATCTGTAGATTGCACTGTTTGCTGGGATTCAGGCTGGGTATTTGGCGAACAAAGAGACACAGACAGACCTCCAGGACAGCATAAACATGTGAGCTGCCTGGTTGCATGACACTGCCCTCACCCAGTTCCACATTCTCAGCATGCTCATTACGATTCTCATTCTCAGTGGCATTGTCAGTGGTCTCGCTGCGTTTTCTTTCCAAATCTTCGCGTGCCGCCTGAATTGTCTGCTTGAGTATCTCGACGCACAGCAGCTGAACGAGCAGTTCATCCCGTGTGAGTATCTGGCGATGGAGCACATGGCACAGCTCAATTGTAAGCGCACGATCCTTGATCAACTGCCGTCTCGCCCAATCCGAGTCAAAAATGCTGTGCAGCGCACGCAGGCAGCTTATAATATTTCGAGGCTTTTCCGAACTGCGCATGCTGCACAGCGCCTCCATGCAAATGCCAAAGATCATATGAAATCGATCGGCCGATAGTGAACCATGCGTTATATGATTATTATTCGCCTCTAATTCGGATGTGCTGCTGTTGCTAGCTTCGACTTGTGTTTGAGTGTTCTGATGCCGTGCAAATCCCTCATCGCGTAGCCAGAGTGCTGCAGCATAGAGTATTGGTGGCCAGCTGGTCATGTAGTGCGGCTTGGAGGAGTTTATGGTGTCCGTTGTGTAGAAGGAGCCACCATCTCGCGGCAATTGAGACTGGAACTCAATCGGAAGCAGCAACAAAGCATGATCTTTCATGGCGGCAAGCCAATGATTGGACAGATTATGCAATTCTGGTTGAACTAGTCCAAGCAAACTCTCGCCACGACTATCGGAGTCCAGTTCCAAGCCACTAACAAGTTCTGTGCCTGTTGCAGTTGGCGTCATAGTTAGCAGCGAGGCGGGCGCCTTGCCATTGCCCAACATGGCCACAATATACACTTCCGCCCAGGCCTTGAGTATGCTAAGCTTCTCCAGCGTTGCCATCGATTCGTTGTACAATTGTGTTGTGTTGGTCTGCGTATAGAGCTTGTTCAGCGAGCTGACCAGCAGTTGATGCACACGCCGCAAATCGCTTATATCACGCGCCACTCCAGAACCAATCCAGGCAGAGCACACTTCACAGGCGGCAGCTGTCACATGGGAGGGTGTATCGGGCGCAAAGGCCGGACGCAGTGCAGCGCCCACCTGAGCCTGGTATTGCTCCAGCAGCAGATGACCAGGGAACTCTGGCTCAGGCACATTAGCAAAACGATCAATGATCTCCTGCAGCGTGCGCAAACCCTCCAGCCTCAACTGATCCGAATCCGAGGTGGCGGCCATAAAGGACATGCGTATTAGTTCGGCTAGATGCAAGATGAGATAATCGCCGCTGCGGGCTTTGATTAACTGCTGCTCCTTGGCCTGCAGCAGATCAAAATGAAGTGCATTGGCCGCCTCACAGCTGGCAATGATGCGTCGGACGCATTGAGCGGCAAAGACGCGTGTCGGCCAACGCGGCTGCACAGCGGGATGTGTAGAAGTGTTCTCCTCCGCACGATATTCGGTCACATCGTCGGCATATTCCTCTTCTTCTTCATCATCATCGTCGGATTGTTGTTGATCGCCTGCCGCCGATTTGCTGGCAGCATCACTTGCTGCAGCTAGATTCGCTTGCTCCTCGCTTGAATTGCCGCTCTCGACAGCCACAGTGAGCACCTTCTTGCAGAGACTAAGCCAATTGCTTAGATTATCGGCAGCCAGCATTTGCAGCATAGATGTCAGCGTGTCGTGTATATTCTTAAGCATCTCCGCATCCGTTTCCGTATCGAGCATAGAGAAGAGCAAACCAGGCAGCCCATACTCCGTAATAACCAGATCCGGACATTGCTCCGGCGTAATGCTAAGCGCCAGTTCACACACCTCACGTGCCTCTCGATGTGCCAATTGCCTCAAACAGGCAACGGCTGCTTTGCGTAATATAAAATAATTGCTGGACAGCATCTTCACCAGCGTCGGCACGAGCGTGTCCAACTGCAAGGATTTGCAGGCAAACAGATGCAATTGCTGCAGGCAACCAATTGCCTCCGCCTGCACCAAAGGATCCGCGTGTGCTTGCAACAGCGCTGCAGCACACAGGAAGGAGCTGCGCATTGCACTCACTGATGTATTGTTGCCTTGGAGCTCGGGTCCTACGGTTGTGATCAAAGCATTGACTACACGACCCACGCACTGATGCACATCCACATGAGCATGTGGCACACTGAGCAAAAGTTTCAGAGATAGCGTCAACGTTGCCTCCACATAGCCACGGAACATGGGACCTCCAGAGTCAGCAATTTGCGCCAATGCATAGAGCGACCAGACTTGCACCACAGGCGAAGCGCTATCCTGACCCAATGCCAGCAATATGGATACACTTGTGTTCAAATGCTGTGAGCTGCCCATGCCACCCACATAGCGATGCAGACAGCCAAGAGCATGGGAGTGTCCAGTGCGCGTGACCACATCCCGTGCTGATTTTAACTTATCGAAGCTGTTCTGAGCCAATTCCGCAGTGAAGTGGGAATCGGCAACGACTTGAGCTAATCTGCCCAGAGCTTCGCCAGCGGCACAGCGTATGGTTGAATTGGCGCTAGTCAACGAGGCGACTATCAAACTCGTTGCACTCTTCTTTACGTCTTCCTGTCCCAGACTTGTCTTGCTGTCCGTCAGCTGCTTGAGTGCGTAAAGCAGCGCTGTGAATATATTCATTTGTACAGCCTCCTGGCGATTGCTCTTCGCCTGCTTGATGCACTCGGCGAAATGATCCAGCATCTGCAAACGATGTTTGTTGGCCACCTTGGGGAATATGGTGCCATACAGCGAGACGGCCATATCGATAACAGCCACTCCCAATGGCAATGGTCCTGGGCATTGTTGTGCCTTATTAATGAGCTGTATGTTGTTGTTGCTGTTGCACGTATTGCTTGTATTGTTGCTGTTGTAGTGTGCCGACCAATTGGGGCGATACAGGCAGCAGGGATCATGCTCCAGGGCGCCAGAGCCAGCAGCGCTATTTGGCTGTAGCTGTACATAGAATGGAGATTCAGTTACTTAAAAGTCAAGGTTCAAAATATTAAATAAAACTAAAAAAAAAAACCATAAGCAAGAACATTTTGAATTCTTGGCTATCGCATAAGTTAAGAAGCGAATAGTAAAAACTAAAATAAGTACAGAAAATAGAAAGAAAAGCCGCAGCTATAAATATGAGCGAGGGCGTAAATTAGAGTAACGAGTGATAAAACTATAACTTTAACGAGGGTAGAAATTTAACTCAATTGATTAAAATCGAAAATTTAATATTCAAATACATATGTAAAACAATAAAAACCTCGCAATATTTTGCAAAAAAAAAAGTAAGCAATGTTAAAATGTTTGTTTTTAGAAATTTAACAATAATTTGGAAAATGACTATTAATATGACGCAATGTAGCGCATTGAACTAAAAATATTTTTATATGTTAGGAATTGATATGATAAATAAACAAAAATTTATATTTAATTATCCTATACAAAATAATTCAATTTAATTCGGTCATTTAAAAACCAACTCGTAACGAGTGAGTTGTGCATGCAAACAGTAATTGTCAACGAAAATATATATCCTTTATAGTGGACACGTTGGGACAACACTTACATGCTCGCCATCGACTTTGCGATTGGGCTCCATCTGGTTAAAAATGTGTGTAAAGTTTTGGGGACATAATTTAAGAGGTATAAGATAGTATTGGTTACAGTCGTAACAGTTTGTACGATAAAAGAGCTTTAAGACAGCCAACGAGAGATAAATCTTTTAGATTGATTAACACACCTGATCCTCAATGGTACGGTGATTGGTTTCCTGTAGCCAAGTGCCCAAAATGATGGAATCATCGCCATGGCAAAGAGTGCGCAATAACGAATTGGTTGTGTTAGCTGCATTATCCGATAACGTAAACTCCGAGACGAGCATGCGTAAGAGATGCGTGTAGGATGCCTCCAGAGCAGTAGGCGGCAGCAGAGTCAACGTCTCAAATAGACGCAAACGAACCATGGCTGCAGGTGCCTTCAACTGGGTGCCATAGCTCTTCAACACAGTGGCCAAACTGTCAGCAAGAAAATCATATTTAATTCAAGCACAATTTTAGTTGAAAAAAAAAGTGAACTCACTTGACCAGCATGGCTAGGGCGCTCTCAATGGGTGTGAGCAGGCGTCGTGTAATATCCTCATTCATCAGATCCGGGCAATTGAGCAGAAAACTATGCATGACAGATAAAGCCCCCGCGCGTCCTTCCAGTGTTACCTGCCAGGTAAAAGCATCGCCGCGTGCCTTCTCCGATTCGAGCTCCTTGTTTGAGCGCGGAAAGGAGTTACGCCAGAGCAGTAGCATGCGCGGCAACAGACCTTTTACCACCGGAGAACCAAGCGTCATAATGGCACCAATTAGTAGCCAGCCCGCTTGGGTGCGATGCAGCGACATGCGGCTATTCTGGGAAGCGGATCGTAGTAGCTCCTCGGCACAGTTGAACACCACTTTGCCCTTGGTGTGCGGTATGCCCAAGGGTGAATGCCGTGCGCTACCCAAAATGGCCGCCAAGGCGCAGCTATAGCCCGCAATGGCTTCAGGTGAGGAGCGCATCTGTTCCAGTGCCTCAATAAATCGATCGATAAGTGGCGTTATCTGGCTAGGCACTGCAATGCAGCAGCTACGCAGGCACCATGCAGCAGCCAGGCGTGCCGCGGCACATGGATGCACCAGCACGGCGCAGGTGGCATCAACGGCATTTAAAGATGGATCGGTGAGCAATTGCTGTGCCGTTGTGCCCAGGCCAATGAAAAGGGAGCTGAGCTCCTGCAGGGCACACACCAGCAAATGCTGACTGAAGAGGGTCTCCTGATTCGAATCCTTGGCATTCTCCGGATTGAAATCAATAGAGTTCATTTGCTTGGCCACCAGATGGATGAGTTCCTTACAGGCGGCGCTTTGCGCCTTCTCGCCCAGCATTTTGCCAATGGTGGAACGCAGTATAAAGTTAATGCACTTGCGCGAGTAGACGGCATCCACGTGGGAGCAGGCTGCCTTGGGATTTGCCACTAGATCCAGGACATGGGCCAAAAATGTGCTTAGCTGACGTTCCAGCCAAACGCTGCCCATGAATTGCACAAATACTACATAAGCATGAGTCACTCCGACGCGCACCTCTCGATTAACGCCAGAGCTGCCCTTTATGATCTCGCCAGTGCCCTTGAGAAAGGAGGCCCCGCCACGCAAAAAGCCCGACATCAGTATGCCCAACGCCTCGTCGAGTGAGACCAACCGCAAGGTGCCGCCTTTGGCTGCCTGGAGTGCAGCGGCTGCCGGCGCTTGGTTGGCTTTTTTATTGTTCGCCGCTTCGGTTAGCTGTTGGGTGTATGCGAGCAACGTGCCAAGTAGCTGGGCAACGGCGCACCGCACCTCATAATTGCTGCCATCGAAGGCACGGAAGCACAACGTGCCCAGATTCTCCAATTCTGTTTGGTATAAAAATGGTGCGCTGTATATCATCTTGAGGATGCAGCGGGCGGCGGCAACACGCACTGCCATCACACGATCCAATAGACAATGCTTGGCAGCCTTGTAGATATCTTTATGGACATTGGCAATGGCTGTGCCCATGCCAGCGCTCACTTTTTCCAGCGTATGCATTATCTCAATACGCGCCTGCGATTCGGCATTCCTCAGCGTACGTATTAAAATTTGCACAGTATCCTCGTAGGTGCGTCCCATCATGCGACCCAGTTTCTCGTACATGGAGCCCAGCACGCAAATAGCAGCGCTGCAAAAAGAAAAAGGAAATTAGATTATCACGTAAGCTCTATATTCTAATTACTTACAGCTTGGTGGGCAAATAGCTGGGTGAGTCATCCTTGTTCTTTAAGATATCGTTGCAAGCATTGACCGTATCGAAGAGCATAAAGGTATCGCCCACTGAAAACAGTGTCGCCAATGCGCTGGCAATGAGTTTCCGCATGGGCGGACCCGGTGCACCTTGTATTCGCTCCGAGAGCTGCTGCACAAGTTTCTTCTGTCCGTTCTTGATCTCATGCTTGGGCATGTGCGGCAATGATTTCTCTAAATAACGCAACCATTCCAGCTCGAATACAGCACGTTTGTGCTCCGGCAGCTGTTTTAGGGCCTCCTCATTGAGTGTCAAACTGTGGGCAAGCTCCATTTCGTCGCGTGCCGCAGCTGTGGTTGAGTCTGCTGTTGCCGCTTTGGCGGCTGCGGTGTCGTCACTATGTATAAATGATCTGCAATGCGAATGGAATGTTTTTTATTAATTAAAATACATGTGGTGTGGAAATGATTATAAACAGCCGTCTCATCTCACTCATTCTCTCCACCCACACTCATAATGCTTTAACACATCTGTGAGATCAATTTGCATACGGTATTTATCGATATCTTTTAGTTTCTGCAATTGCCATTGACCTTGGGCCTACCAAACGGCATGACATAATAGTAAAACACAAAAATTAGAAGGTCACACCGGCCGAACTAGTATTTCAATTGAAAAAATCACAAACACGATGACTCTTAGTAAATATAGTACAACCTCGCTCAACGCAACCCAGGGATAAATTTCTGTTCGCCACGAGACCTTTTTCCAATAAGAGATGCTTTTGCTAACCATTCAAATTAATGTCAATCGAATAAATCTGTGTTCAAAGCTATAATTTCATTACATTTAAAAGAGTAGTAAAAACGAACTAAAGTTGCGTTAACAGCCAACAAAGTCCAGGATTCGGGTGTAGCAAGTACCGAAGAGTTGCGTGTAACGAGGGTTGCGTTGAGTGAGTTCGTACTGTATTAAATTGCTCAAACTTAACGGGAAGCTGCAGTCCATAAGAAGAGCGAGACAAAGAGAGAAAGAGCCGCATATTTAATGATAAGTGCGCGCTGTCGCCTTGGCACGATAAAAAGCAAGCAGTTGACATACATACATTGCATATGTATGTATATCCTCCACACAAAAGTCAAGAGGAGCCACGTTGTGAGATGATGTCGCCTCAAAACAAAGAAATGAAACGGGGCAAACCTCTTTGTGTTGTGTGAAGTATAAAATTATGTGCACGCCGGTTGTGGGGCAATTGTTATGACTATGCAACAACAACATAATGGGCTAGCGGTCGAAAGGATTGTTCGAGTCTTTTGTTCGCGTTCGAGGCTTGCTTGAGTGGCAGCAAGTGTGTTGCATGTACACAGCAAAATGAAGGCAAAAAAAAAAAAAAAAAAATCAAATCCATGCGAAACAATTGACGTCGGCAAGGCTCAAGTTACATAAGACGCCTTGCAACTGTAAGAAGTCCCCCTGCCCCAGGCAACTGCCACTCTCTATTCTTGTGGCTTTTGGAGTCAGTTGGGCGTAAAAGGAAACAAGTAAAACCTGTAAGGTGCAGCAGGCAGCATTAGCAATAACAACCACTAAAAAAAAACCCACATAGAACTGCAGCACAGCAGACAAAGACATTCGAGACATTCAAATCTGCAAATAGACAACAACACCCCAAAATGTTATCCCGTTCTTTTGTACCATCCTGTACAGTCTGACGCCCATTGTTATTATTATTACTATTGTTTTGGTGGTGGTTGTTGCTATTTGTTGCAGCCAGATTTATTTACCTGCGCGCCTCGTTGATGACTTTGCGCAGAAATTGCGGTGTGCGTGCAAAGTTTAAGTTTTCCATTGTACTAGTACTTTTGATGTGAAGTAAAAGTTTCTTCTGTTTTTTTATGCCCAACTATTGTGGGCAGCGCCGCTTGCAACTTTCACAACAAATCGATAATGTTTTTCATGCAGCATTCATGCGAACATTTTAAATGTTATTAAACACAAATCTTTTGAACACATTTATTTTGCACAATTCATTTCTTAATTCTTTTTGCATCAATTCGAATGTCTTTTGCAGAGCGTAATTGCAAAAAAAAAAAAAACAATTTTATTGTGTATATGTGATGAACATTAATTGGGGGCAACAACGCGAAACGGCACTTGCTACGCGCACCAAATACAAACGTCAACTGGAAGCAAGCATCAGCAGCAGAGAGCGGCAAAGTCAACGTTAACCGCCGCAACGGCACAGGCGTCATCATGGCTCACAGAGACTTGAAAAATGTTGCGCGATATATTAAGCGAACAAGTGTGTGACGTCACACATTTTACAAGTACCTAAGCTATCTTTGTTCACTCTTAAAATGAGACTTCGATGGTGTATTTATATCAAGGTTATAAAGATTTTTGTTTTTAAATAAAAAATGTATAAATAAATTTATATTTAACAATTTTTATTATTTTCACTTTGTTGTTCAGTCTGACTTAGCAATTTTTTTAATTAACGCAATTGTGACATCTCTGTTCTAATATTAACGCGTAATCTTTTAATTACTTAAACTTGTGGCACACAGTTCTCTCGCACTTTGCTGTCAAAATTTAAACAACAAAGAGAGAAGTCAAAGAGCGCACGTCTCTCTCTTAAGCTTGTCACATGCACGTATGTGTGTTAGTGTTGTAATGATGACGTCGGCACAGCTGTTGGCAGCCGCCTGCAATAACAACAAAATTGGCAAGTCGTTATCGATAACTTACACACACGCACACACAAAACGCTCCGGCATATCGAAGTTTTGTTGTCTGCCTGCACAAACTGTGTCAATGTGTCAAATGTTTAAGAATTAGAATTTATTATGTGCTCTGAATTTGTGGACAAAATGTGTGGACTTAAGAACTAGGGTAAGAACTGCATGCTGGGTATGTGAAGCAGCGCCTTGGACGTCGCACTGTTCGGATTGCCCAAATCCTTAATAATGCCCTGGACACGGGCAACAACGTCGCTGCGTTGAATATCGCCACGGTCTAACATGCGCTGGAAGAGCGAGTGCAATTGACGCGATGACGAGGCAGTCGATAGCTCGAAGAGCTGCTGCAGCAACTCATCCGAGTAGCCCTCGTATTTACTCAAATTGGCAGCTTTTGCGTCGCGTTTAAGTAGATCATAAACGAGCAGAAAGTCCACATAAGGTTTGGTGGGCGGCACACGCTTTTTGCCCGCTGTCGATGTGCTGCTCCAACGATCCATGGCCGATTCAAAATCAAATGCAGCACGACCATAGTTATCATCGTAGAGCCGCAAAAAGTTATCCAACGATTCCACATCGTTGGTGAAGTCGTCGTGCAGCGCCTCCGTTTGAATATCCCTTATCAACGACAGAGGCAGCTTATCAAAGTCTGAACCATCTTTTATCTCACTGAAAAGTGCTTGTCCTTCCAAAGGAGGCACCTCAGCCTGCCTGGTTGCAGCATCGGGCGCATAGAGGGCGGGACTATGCGGTGGTGTTGGCTTCGCTGTTGGCTTGGCGGTGGTTGTAGTGCGCTGTGGCGTCTCCCACCAACTGGGCGGTTGCCACCAGCCCGTTGTGCTGGCCGTTGGTCGTTTCGTTGTACTGCTGCTGGGTCGATAAGTTGGCTTCGTGCTGGTGGTGAATGGTGGAGCACGAGTTGGTGGCAACGGTGTGGTGCTCGCATCCGGCTGTCCATCAGCACTAAATGGTGGCTCTACAGTGGTGCTGGACAACGGCTCATATTGCAGCAGATCGATGTAGTAGGCAAGCGCCTGCATGGAGACGGGCAGATAACTGTTTAGCAAATTTGCCGAGTGACCAGGCGAAAGCAGCTCGAGCAGCAGTACCAGCTCCAGTACCACAAATTTCCATTGAAACCAACTGCGCATTTCACCAGAAGATTTTATTATATTTTTTTGTATTTAGTCGGTGGTTTTTTGTTGAAGCGATTTGCGCGGCAGAGAGACAGTTTGGTAACTGAAAGTTAGCAGACGACAGCAAAGAATCTTTAGAGACTAAAGCTGGTTTTTCGAATTGGATGCTCAGCTTAAGTCTTTTCTTTACCTAATACCCTGTATGTAAGAGCTTCTTAAAAAGGGTAGAACTAACCTAATGTGCCGAATTATGTTTTAGAGCTAACTAATGTTTTTTTTTTTTTTCTTTTATAATAGGGTAAAATTCGTAGAATGTATTTTTTGTAAAACCAAATTTTAGGATTCTCACAATGAATTTTAGATATGTAGAAAAAACCTTGAAGCGGAAGTTTCTTATATGAAAGTTCGACTGCATAATATTTTTATTTTGCAAATCATTGCAATAGTTTTTGCTAAATAAAATACATATTAAAATATAAGTATTTTTAAAACAATTGTTTAATAATTGGTTTTTTATCATTATATTATCGATTATTTTGGCACACAATAAATGTACAGGGTATCTCTAAGTCGTCCACAACCTTATTTTATTGGTAAGCTTTTGTTTTTTGTTGTTTTTAAGTGGCAAACTTGTTAAACAGAGGCCAGCGACCGCATTTGTGTTGCGTCAAAAATTTTGTTTTTTGTTTTTTGGTAATCACCGTTGTCCTCAAGCGTTGTTCTTGGAAAGAGTGAAAGATTTTTGAGTGTGTGCCATAAACCAGTTTGGGCATGGGCGAGCGAAGCTGTTAAATATTCATTAGCCGCAAACATATAAACCTGAATTTTTGGCAGTACATTACAAACACAAAAATAAACAAAAAACACATTACGTCAAAGTGCAGTTTGAGGTGAACTGCATGGTTTGCGAGCAACTGATGAATGCATTCTTTTGCGTTATCGATCAATGTAATCGGGCGCAGCAGCTGTTGCTGTTGACAATAAGGAAAAAAGATAAATAAAAGGAGCGAGACAAATAAAAACCTGTTGTACCCAGTGGCGGCAGACAATGTTGTTGATATTCTTGTTTTTGGCTAGGCTGTGTTTTCGCTTTCTCAAGCACGCAACAACTACACAAAATAGCACAAGGTAAACAGGCCATTATTAAGTCAATAAACCGGCAGAATATAACGGTAAGGCGACATGACACAAAAGTTATATGATTATGGAGAGAACTTTACGCCAACTTTTAACCCATCATGTACATATGTATATTTACCACCGGTTTCTCAATTTTAACACTCGTGGAAGCACAACAAATAATAATTATTGATGTCGTGTTGTCGCAGTCTCAAATGACAACGGAGCTCCACACCCACAATCACTCACACACACACATTCTTTGCGTGCACTCACAAATGTTTGCATTGCATTTAATTATTTCGTTTATTAAATGCCAAACTCACCCCTTTACAGTATGCGTAATCACTTCTGCACTAAGGAAATCACTATCACATGTTTTATTGTGTTTATTGAAACCAATAATTACAATTTTCTCTAAATGTTAAGCAGGTTCCACTACGCGTTGATATGTGTTTGTGTATGCGTCAAATCGATAACTGGTCCCATAAACGTTGCTAAGCGACACGATAGTGCTCACGCTATATCGCAGCGAACAGCTGTTCTACGCCATAAACATCGATAACATCATACTGCACGTGCTGTAATGTTTTGATTTGGTTGCTAGTTTTATGCTCAATTTAAAAAGCGATTTAGTTAGATTAAAAACAAAAAAATGGCTAAAAGACCAGAGCATTCGGCACCGCCAGAAATCGTAAGTAAACTATAAGCCAAATATTTAGGGTTTTTTCTATATTAAATTTGTTTTGCAGTTTTACAACGATGATGAAGCCAAGAAGTACTCAACAAAGTAAGTGGTTGGCTCTTTTGTTTATGTTTGTGCGTTTTGTTGATTAGATTTGTTTTAGTACGCGCATAATTGAAATCCAAGTGGAAATGGCAGAGCGTGCTTTGGAGCTGCTAGCGCTGCCCGACGATGATGAATCACGCTTAATTTTAGATATTGGCTGTGGCTCTGGTCTATCTGGGAGCGTGCTTGAGGACAGCGAGCACATGTGGATTGGCATTGATATATCCAAGTCTATGTTGGACATAGCGGTGGAGCGGGAAGTGGCTGGTGATGTTATACTAGGTGACATGGGTGAGGGAATGCCCTTCAAGCCGGGCACTTTCGATGGAGCCATCTCTATATCAGCTCTACAATGGCTCTGCAATGCTGACAAATCCTATCACAATCCACACAAGCGCCTGTTGAAGTTCTTTAGCACTTTGTTCTCCTGCTTGACACGCACTGCACGCGCGGTCTTTCAGTTTTATCCGGAGAATTCGGATCAAATTGAAATGGTTACAGCGCAGGCCATGAAAGCGGGTTTCTATGGCGGCCTAGTTGTTGACTATCCCAATTCGGCTAAGGCAAAGAAATACTACTTGGTGCTAATGACTGGTGGAGCTGCTGAGCTGCCACAAGGTTTGGGTAAGTTCAACTAAAATAAAAACATATAGGGTAACCCAAAGTCTGACATGTTTTCATTTTTGATAAAGGTTCGGCGGAGGAAGAGCGTCGCATCAACTATATAAAGAAACGTGATGCTTGCCGGGATGCGCGTGGCAAAGCGCCGAAAAAATCTCGTGACTGGATTCTGGCTAAAAAAGAGCGTCGCCGTCGCCAAGGCTTAGAGACACGTCCGGACACAAAGTACACTGCACGCAAACGTAGCGGACGCTTCTGATAATCTGCAAATTAAAGGCATTAACTTACAATTTGCGTATTTATTTGGAACAGTTAAGCTTAGACCTATGTTTAATGTGAACTAGACTCTCTTTGATTTACGAGGTTTTGTCCGCTGTTGTTGACGTAGTTGTGATTGCTACCTCATCCTGATCACTTTTGTAACGACCCTCCGCCCGGCGCTGTGGTGTGTCGTATGAGCTCTCGGCACGAAACGTTAGGTACACAGCAAGGCCAGCAAAAATGATTGAAAACATTACCAAATCGTTTTGGCCCGATACTCTACTTTGCTCCTTTTGCACCCGTAATCGTTCTTTCTTTGCCTGGGCAGCCTGACTCCTATCGAAATTCTTGCCATAATGCGCCCGACTCCATTCATCGAAATCATAGATGGGCGTGCGCCCTTCGGCATCGGCAACTTGAGATTTTTTGAAGCGTGACTTGTAGAACTTTGTCTCGGCATCGTCTTCCTCCACTTTTATGTCCACATCTTGTATATCCTGAGCATACTGAGCTCCTGCCGTGTGGACAATTCCTTTATCGTAGAGGCGGCGCAGGCGATAGTTGCCAAGAATCTCATACGCCTGACTTATCTCACGAAATTTTTTGGCAGCACTATCGCTGCCCTTGTTTTTATCCGGATGGTAAATCATGGAGAGCTTGTAATAAGCAGCCTTTATCTCGTTCTGTGTGGATCGTTTTGCAATGCCAAGTGCTTCGTAATGGTTAGGCTGCCATTGAGCAAGTGTAGTGTGCAGGCAGCGAGCAAGCTGGCGGAACAGCTTTTGACCAGGATGTTGCATTGCTTGGTATTATTGCTTGCTTTTACAGATGAAGCTTGTTTTCATTGTTATATCACATTCTAATATGAGCAAAACAAATTACAGCTGTTCGCACTTGAACTTGAAAGCACAATCGTCTATCGCCTAAGCCTATCGGTTATTGATCGATCAGCTGTTGCGGTCGCCAACAGGTGAATGGCAATTTGAAAACTGTTGCTGCCTTAAGTTGATTTTTTTTCGGTTTTTCGTATTTAGATGTTATTTATATATAGAACGCCGTAGCGATTGCTAGAAATTTTCATCACAGCGTGCTTGTTTTTCACAACTGCGACAGTGTGTGTGTATATCTGTGTAATATCGAGAAGATTCTGCAGCTATAGAATATAGGCCAAACGGTATAAAAGAAGCGCACATAAAGCTAAAATAGTGAGTCATATATAATTTACCAAAAACATCTGTACTCTTAAAAGCTAAAATAATAGTTTTTTTATTTAGAAAATTGTATAATCATGACAACCGACGACACCGCCGCCACTGATGCTGCCGCCATCAATCACAAAGACAAAGGTAATGAGGCTTTTAAAGCTTCTAAATGGACGGATGCAGTGCAGGAATATAGTGCAGCCATTAAACTAGGTGCCAAACACAAGGAACTACCTGTGTTTTATAAGAATCGCGCTGCGGCCTATCTGAAATTGGAGAAGTACACAGAAGCTGTCGATGATTGTACAGAGTCGTTGCGTCTAGCACCCAATGATCCAAAGGCTTTGTTCCGTCGCGCTCAGGCGTACGAGTTACTTGCAAAGCCCGAAGAGGCGTACAAGGATGCCACTGCGCTGTTCAAGGCTGATCCTGGCAATAAAACCGTGCAGCCCATGCTACAGCGCCTGCATCTTATTGTGCAAGAAAATGCGGCCCGCAATGCCAAGACATCGACAAAAGTGAAGCAAATGATGGACCTAACATTTGACATTACCGCGCCCATCGAAAAGAGACGCTCTGGTGCTAATAATCTTGTGGTGCTCGCCAAAGAGCCAACTGGTGCTGAGTTGCTTTTCAAAGAACAGTGTGTGCCGAAAATTGCAACGCTAGCAAAAGTTGAAAAGGATCACGATATCTATTTGAATATGGTGCGTGTGGTGGCTTCAATGTGCGAGAATAGCGTGGAACGCACCAAGGGCGTACTCACCGAACTGGGTATACCCTGGTTCATGCGCGTGCTGGACCAGAAGCACGAGGATTGTGTCTCAACTGCCCAATTCTGTCTGCAGACGATAATAAATGCCCTGTCTGGGTTAAAGAACAAAGCAGATGCCAAGCCGGACAAGGAGTTGTGCCAGCGCAATAACCGTGAGATTGATACTCTGCTCACATGTTTGGTGTACAGCATTACGGATCGCACGATTTCCGGCAAGGCTCGTGATGCAGTGATTGAGTTGATCACACGCAATGTACACTATACGGCTCTCTCATGGGCCGAGCGTCTAGTTGAGATACGTGGCCTGTGCCGCCTGCTTGAGGTGTGCTCTGAGCTGCAGGACTACAAGTACGAGAGTGCCATGAACATCACCAGCTCTTCGAGCACCATTGCCTCAGTGTGCCTGGCCCGCATCTATGAGAACATGTACTACGACGAGGCCAAGCAGCGTTTCACCGACCAAATAGATGAGTTTATCAAGGATAAGCTACTGTCGCCTGACATGGAGTCCAAGGTGCGCGTCACAGTGGCAATTACATCGCTACTCAGTGGACCACTCGAGGTGGGCAATCAAATTGTGGCCAGAGAGGGTGAGTTTTTACTTCTATTAACATGTATGTACAAATGTTAATAAATTCTTTTTAGGCATACTGCAAATGATATTGGCTATGGCCACAACGGATGATCTTTTGCAGCAGCGCGTCGCCTGCGAGTGTCTCATAGCGGCTTCCTCCAAAAAAGACAAGGCTAAGGCGCTTTGCGAGCAGGGCGTGAATATTCTAAAGGGTCTCTATCACTCTAAAGATGATGGCATACGCGTGCGTGCCTTGGTTGGGTTGTGTAAACTGGGCAGCTATGGTGGCCAGGATGCGGCTATAAGGCCATTCGGTGATGGCGCTGCTCTCAAGCTGGCCGAAGCCTGTCGTCGTTTCCTCATCAAGCCGGGCAAGGATAGGGACATCCGTCGCTGGGCTGCCGATGGCTTGGCCTATCTGACACTGGATGCAGAATGCAAGGAGAAGTTGATTGAGGATAAGGCATCCATACATGCACTTATGGATTTAGCACGTGCCGGCGATCAGTCGTGTTTGTATGGTGTCGTCACCACATTTGTGAATCTGTGCAATGCGTATGAGAAGCAGGAGCTGGTGCCCGAAATGGTTGAATTGGCCAAATTTGCCAAGCATCACATACCCGAGGAGCACGAACTGGATGATGTGGATTTTGTGAACAAACGCATTACAATCTTGGCCAACGAGGGTATTACGACAGCACTTTGTGCGTTGGCCAAAACTGAGAGCCACAACTCCCAGGAGCTGATTGCACGTGTCCTGAACTCGGTTTGTGGGCTGCAGGAGCTGCGCGGCAAGGTGGTGCAGGATGGCGGTGTTAAGGCATTGCTTCGTATGGCACTGGAAGGCACTGAGAAGGGCAAACGGCATGCCAGCCAAGCACTAGCTCGCATCGGCATCACCATTAATCCCGAGGTGGCGTTTAGTGGTCAACGTTCGTTGGATGTCATCCGTCCGCTCTTGAGTTTACTGTTGCAGGATTGCACAGCACTGGAGAACTTTGAAGCGCTCATGGCGCTTACCAATTTAGCGAGCATGAATGAGAGTGTGCGTCAGCGCATTATTAAGGAACAGGGCGTTTCGAAAATTGAGTTTTACCTCATGGAGGATCATTTGTATTTAACACGTGCTGCAGCGCAATGTCTGTGCAATCTGGTCTTGTCCGACGATGTGGTCAAGATGTTTGAGGGCGAGAACGATCGTGTCAAGTTTTTGGCTCTACTTTGCGAGGATGAAGACGAAGAAACGGCTATGGCTTGCGCCGGTGCTCTAGCCATGCTCACATCCGTATCCACGAAGTGCTGTGCCAAGGTTCTGAACATTGAAAGCTGGCTTAATATATTGCACACACTTATCGCCAATCCCAGCCCGTCGGTGCAACATCGCGGCGTTGTTATTATACTCAATATGATCAATGCGGGCACAGAGATTGCAACGAAACTCTTCCAAACGGATATCATGGAGCTGCTTAGTGGCCTCAGTCAGCTGGCTGATGATACGCGTGCCAAGGCCCGAGAAGTGGCCATACAATGTTTGGCAGCTGCGGAAAGGAATCGCATCATTGAGCGATCCGACGATGCCGAAATACCCGATGTCTTTGCCGAACATGCCAAAATCACTGAAATTATCGACGACTGAGTTTTGCCTTTAGAGAATTTAGAGAGTTCTTTGTTCTATTCTATATATTCTTGCATCTTATACTTCATTCGGAAGTTTCTTCATTGTGTCACTTATTTAATTTATTGTTAAACATCAAATGTTTTTATCAAATCATGTACGAATTTATAATAAATTCATCAAAATGTTTGGATTTAAAAGTTATTTTTTTTAATGTCTTACCAAAAAGACTTCATTACAACAGGCACAAAAATGTTTTGGCCAAGACACTTAATAAATTCGACTTGCTTAGGTTTTTTGGCTTTCAGTTTAGGCTTCATTCGGCAAGAGCAGCTGCGTGGGCTGCCATTTTTGGGATCATGTTGTTTTAAATTGATTTAATTTTGCAAAATGCGATCTCCAGCTCCCCCTTCTGCACCACCTGTTAAATGCAGTTAAGGACTTGGTGTGTATTTCATGCATTGTTAATGTTTGTCAGTCTTATGTGAGTTTTAGCTTGGCTAAGGTATTTTTCCCACATTGAAACTGGCTGACTGACTAACCGACTAACTTGGCTGGCTGGCAATGCTGAGAGTGTATTCATTCCAACACTTAAACTGACATTAGCCAAGCAACTCGGAAGAAGTTCTAATGCAGAAATAATTGCAGTAGCTGCCAGTAGCAGTAGCTGTGGCATCCTCTCAGACAAGCTAGTATGTGCATGGTGCACACTCAGTTGTTGGCTTATAGTTCTTTTCAAATTGCTCAATTTCAATGAAATATTATTAAATAAATTAATGTAGCGTTAATTCATTTTGCTTTTCTAAAGAAAATAGCTGTAGAATCTTTGTTGCCTGCTGTGCTGGCAGCTGCAACACAGCTCATCCCCAATCTTAAAGCCACATAGCCAAACCCAAACCTCAATCCCCAATCTGGGCATTAAGTTGTTAACTCAACTTGGGGCTTAACGGCACTTAGACATTGTATACTAAAGGCACAAATGACTTGGCACTTGGCCACACAGTGCATGTCAATGGGATGAGCCAAGTGTAAAGACGGGAAGAGAAAGAGAGTTAAGATTGGCAGACAGGTGGCGCATCAACCCAATTGGGTCTTTGTTCGGCTCATGTGACAATTGATGGACTTGATATGCTCCTATAAGCAAGACTGCAAACAATGCAAATGAAAGTTCACCTGCCAACCACAAACTAGGTTTTTCTTTTAAATTAAATAACTAAGCGTACGTACTTTGGAAAATGTATTTGCTATTTATTTAGCCGCACTTGGAGAGCAGAAAAACTTAATTTTTATTCAAATATTTGCACGAAAACCAAAAAAACTATCAAAACATCATTTTAATGTGTATTCCTTGCCCTTCTTTGCGGTTTTTTTATTGCAACTATTGTTTAATTTTTGATAAAAAAGGCCGTTAAATAAGTTGAGGAATTATTTTGGTGAATTAATTTTTTCAATTGTACTCGACGACCAGTTGATCGAAGCAAACGCTTCAATCTTATGCTATAGGTATTATTATTAATATTATTCGCTGCTCAGTGGTAATATCTATTCACAGCTTGTGTTTCATCTATTCTTTGTTGTTTACTCTATCTTTATCGGCTCTGCTGCCCTCATTCAATGTCAGTGCACCCATTTCAAGTGCCATTCTTAGCGACAGGGTGTCAACCATCCGGCTGCATTCCATGATAATCAGCATGTGTCAGCGTCAGTTAAAAAGTGAAACCAAGTGCACAATTTATATTTTTGCTGCAAAGTGCTGGCTGGTAATATCAGAGACTCTGCGCCCAGTTCCATAACGATCTTACATCAATCGAGCGATCCGATCGGCGATCGATTGCCAGACAGACCACTTGCACTTTCAAGCCATGGCCATGGAAATGCATTCTACTCGATCAACTTTCATCTTGGTGGGCAAAAAATTAAAAAAAAAAAAATAAAACACTTTCAGCCAATCGGTCAGCCCGGGGCTAGCGTAGACTTGAGACAGAGATGAAGATGAAGAGACGTTTGTTTGTCGCTTTGTAATTTGCATATTTTCCGCATCGCGCAGACGCATCAGCTCTGTGTGTGTATGTTTGTGTGTGTGGCAGTTTATTAAACAAAATATTGACATGAAAATCGGCTTTCGATTTTTCATGCGAGCGTGCGACAAATTGTGCGTTGCAGTCAACATTGTTGCTGCTGCGGCTGCTGCAGTTGCTCCACAAACGAGATTAAATGGAAAGTGAAGTTGTGCGTTGCGTCGCCAATCGCCAATCAAGCGCAGCATCATGTTTCCAACTCCTCATTCATTCAGCCTCTCTTTCTTAGTCTTGGTTCAATCTCGGTTTGTCTGTGTATTTAGGACAAAATGTCTAATGTTGATCAGGCCAAAAAGCAAATACTTGTCCAGCGTCTGGTTTCGTTTTTTATTTGGCTAACGCACTTAATGATCATTAACAGCTAAATGCAACAAGCTTATGATATTTGTAGTTAGTATTGCTAGACTTAAGCCGCCGATCCATTCGGTCAGTTTGCGGGGCACGCAACTTTTACTCAGGTGGAAAGTTCTTCTGTCAACGCTTTGATTTGATTAGCGGCAGATGCGCAAGCAATGCATATGGCAAATGAAATACACGACGAAATGGTGGAAAGGGGAGTGTTGGTTTTTTTTTTTTGGTCTGGTCTAGTGCAGTATTCAATCAGCTTTTGGGAAAGTCGCGACTCGGCGCGACACTTGCCTGAAACTGAAAGTTGCTGCAACTTATGCGGCTTATGAGCCAAAGTCAATTAAACATTTGTCAATTTAAGCTAAACAAATTTAAGTGAAAAATGGGAAATGAAAACTTGTCTTAAATGCGTTGTTAGAAATCAATAAAGTGATGGTTTGATAAATTTGTTAGATTATAATCTATGGGCTGAAAGTCAGCTTTGATGTATTGCGGGCTGGGTGCTGATATTGAGTTAACTAAGCTTTTTACTTTTTTATCAAGCAATTAAAGTGGAGTTCTTTGAACAAGTTTGAACAAGTAGCTCACAGCTTCAAGGGTTGGTCACATCCCCGACTAATTGTGATAAGCGCAGTGTTGTTGTGTTCTGGTCTTCAGGACCACACCTGCAGTAAAAACAGGCTTCGAGCTTCGAGTCTTAAACACACAATGAAAATATGAAAACGCAATTTATACATGCTAAAACATACTGATAAACGTCAAATGCATTCTTGAATGATTTGTTCGCTTTACGCCAATACAACCAAACGATGGTTTAAACAATGATAATACATAAACAGCAAATATAACGTTGCAAATATTTGCAATAGGATATACAATTTGCGCTCAGTCAACAGTTTGGTCTAACAACATCTTTGTGACATGTGAAAGCCAAAAGCTATAAATCCATAACATTAAGCAATTGAAAAAAGGGATTTCATGCTCATCGCAGCTCTCGATGTTTAATAATTAGAAAACAATTTCTTAATACTTTCAACACATTTTTCACAGTGAAAATGCACAAATAGAAAGTTTCGCAAGCTTTGGCGAATAGAAACAATTAAGGCAACAAAAAAATAAAATTATCAGAAAAACTGCAAGCTAAGCCTAAGCTGGCGCAATGAAAGCTACAAATGTGTTGCAAATATTCAGCCTTAGCCTTAATGAGAGATGAGTCTATAGTTTTACAGTTTGAGAGCAACTGGATGGGAAAAAGTTGATGTGCCTGCTGTGTGGTCAACGGCCTGTGCACCTTAAATCGCTTGACAAATGCCCAGCAATTGGCATAAACTTCGACAGCCTTTGAGTGCTGCTGCTCCTAATTATGGTCAGCGATTTCAATCGCGCCTGCTTCCTCTTCTTCGGCTGCGACGCTCCATTTTGGAGCGATTCAAATGGCTGGCAATCTTTTCAATTATTGCTTATCATTGCAAATGTGGCATGTCCAATGGCCGATGGGCCAGACAAATGTCATTAGTCGAGGGCTTCAATGTGCAACAATGTTGCCAGCTAATGGCTGCATTGCCACATGTGGCACACACCACACTTCTGCATCTACATATGTATGTGTTGTGTCTATGCTCAACTAGTTTCCTTTGGCTATCTTAACAGCTTCGCGACCAATTGATGATATAAATTCCAAATTTTGTACCTATCTGTGTGGACTGCTACAATTTTCAGCGATGCATATTTATTGTGGCTTTGACTTTGATGCTGTTGCTGTTGGCACTTTGATGACGCCGCCGTTATTGCAAACGCGTTGCATGCAACATGCGGCTAATGCCAAACATTGCCAATTTTCGGCTTTCGATGGCTTTTTCCTTAGCTACTTGCCAGTTGTTTGATTAATTGCCCTGCCAGCGTCAACGGAAAATGCTCTACAAGTTGTCTCATGAGAAGGAGAAGGAGGAGGAGGGGGGGGGATATAAAAGTGGTAGCAATCGAGGAAGTTTCGTTTCCAGTTCCGGTGCAAACTTGTTGACAAATGTTTCCAAATAAATTAATGAAATTTTTGTTTTTTCACATCGAACTTAAACTTGTTTTTGTTAACTAAATTAAGTCGTATTCATTAAAAAAAATACTACTTATACTTTTTTCCAAAATATATTTTCTTACATATTTTACAACAAAAGCTTTATGCTTAGCTTTAAATATTTTATTTAATTCCCTTTAATGTTTTGCTATTTTTATGCTTTGTTTAATGGCTTTCAAATAGCTATTTAATTATTTAACAGATTCTTTTACCTTGTTAGCATTAAGTTTTGGCCTCACGTTTAATATTTAGTTTAATAAAGACACAATTTTATAATTATCACATTGCCAATGCACAGCATGTGCTAAGAGGATAAAATAAAATTAACTGGTTGCTTGGTTTTCGCTTTAATTATGCAGTTTGAAAGATCTCATTTTTTTTTTTTTTTAGTGGATGTGCAAACTTTGGCGCATTTTATGGATCGCTCATTAGATGCGGCTGGCAGATTGTGATAGGGAGTTTGCGTTGGGCCGCTCCTTTATAACTTGGAATAATATCAACAGACGTTAACAACGCGCACGGCTCATTATAATGGGCGGCACTTTATTTAAATGCGCGCACGGCACATCATTAACAAGGCAAACGGCCCAAGTTGCTGCAAGTGGTCAAATGGCCAATGAGTGACCACAGGAAGGACGGAGGATGCGTCTCTATTAGCGGACGACCGCACGCACCGACTTGCGCGACCAAAAACCATTTCATAATATCTCAATTGAGGCTTGCATCGGCAAATGCGGCACTAGCATCATTGGCCATCGCCCATCAAAACATTGCCAACTGAACAGTGGTTTGAAAGTATGCGTAAATGTCTTAAAAAATATTTTATTTGGTTTTGGATCTTGGCTATTGTTTTTATTGCTGATTTGTGCCTAAAGCTTATCCTCAACGACAAAGAGGAGCCACATTTTGTACTTTGCTTGCTTTGGTGACGAAACTTTAAAGAAATAATTTAGGAAACGGTCTGTTGTTGGATTCAATAAGATTTTTCAGTGTTTTCAGTGTTTTACTACTGAAATTATATAATAAACATAAAGTTAAGTTTTTAATTGCGAATAACAAACACATGCAAAGCTGAGCATTTTCTTCTTGTGTTATCATCTTTATAATGCATATGTTAATGATAATAATAATAAATAAATGCTGCAATAATATTGCTCATTAGTACACAAATATTTTTAATCTTTTGTAAATTTAAAAGAATCGGTTTTTTTTTATAGTTTGTGCGTTTTTTACAGTCAGCATTTTTAAACAGTGTGCAGCAGCGCTGTTTCTAAGAACTGGTAGCTCGCTCACCCTTTTCCTTTGGTCTTTGGCAACGTTCTGGTTGTGGACTCTAGCTCTGGTTCTTGACGGTCGTTTCTACGAGTTGTTCTATGTGCGTTTGCCTATTAAGACTTGAGTCGGCTCTCTCTGCTTCTGCTAGTACTTTGCCGTTGCGCCCGCTAATTAAGGTCGTCAGCGGCCTGCGCTTTTGTGCGTTTGCAAATTACCTCGCAATTGGCTAAAGGCAGCCAGTCAGTCAGTTAGCTAGCCACCAAGTGGCGGCATTTTGCTGCGGGGGGTAATGTTTGGCTCACTTGGTAATTGCGTGCAATGCCTGCTGGGCATGCCAGTGACTGCTAAACTGTAATGCGAATGGAATCAACCGGCTTTAGCAGTGAATGTCGCTTTTGTTGAGATTTCGTTTTCATTTTCGATAGATAGATAGTAACAAAAACTCCTTAAATAAAACTAACTTACAAAAAAGAATAAAAAAATACCTGAACAATTTTTTAATTTTTACCAAATAGAAAACTGAACTGAATTTATTCAAGTTATAAATATTGCATCTAAGTTTCAGGCCATAAGGAATTGTGCTTAAGACTTTAGGAATTAATTTCAAAGGGAATTTCCTTTTCAAGCATAATGTGTATTAATGTTTTCAATCATTTTAATAACTCAATCAACAGATTTGATATTAAGAAAGATGTTTATTTTATTATTTTTTGCAATTAAACGCCCATTAAGACATCGTTGGATTCATCAATCAATTAATTAACAACATGCATCAACGAAAAGTTTGCTTTACTACTGAATCGATATTGTTTTTGGCAGCATTTCCGCTCATCCTTGACACAAATATAAGAAAAAATACATATTTTTATGCGTAATTATCGTACATGGACAGCAAAGTTGAAAGTCAAAATAAATACGCGTTTAACATTAAAGACAATGGCTAGTCATCAAAAAAAAAAAAAGAAGATGAAATAAATCTGAAGTTCACAGTTAATTGTTTATTGTTACAAATTATTGCGATTATTTGCTGCTTGTTGTTTCTATTGTTTAACGTCTGTTTTTCATGTCTTCGGCTTGAGGTGATTTATCTTTCGGTATTCGCCCACAAGAGCAACAGCAATATATCGCATGCATCTATGTGTCTGTTAAAGTAGTTAATTACACGCGTGTATCTGTCAGATACATGCACCAATCTTGTCCAAACGCTAGCGGCCATAATGCCAGCTAATCAACTGCCTGGCAAATAGTTGGCCCAACTTTTGTGGCACTCAGACAGAGCCCAACCAAAATGATATCGCAAAGAGGAAAAAACACGAAAAACCCAAAAAAAAAAGAACAAGAGCAACAACCACCAATAAAAAGAGCGAATATTAAATGCAAATGGTTTAAAGCACAACCTAAAATTGACTTTACTCGTGCAGCTAGGTGCTGCCTCGTCGCCAGACCAGCTCCCTCTAGGTTTATTAATAGGCCCCATAGCCATAATGTTACGCCGAAATTATTAGCACTTTGTTATTTTTGGCAGCCACGCCTCTTTCTTGTACGCATTAGCACTAAATTCCAAAACAGACACACACACACACACACACATGGAAGTTTAATTTGTTTGCCATCACGCGAGCTTGGGCATGTTTCCAGTTACACATGTTATGATAAACATTTAATTTGTATGTGCCTTGATAATGGTTAATTGCTTATCCATCATTCATGGTCACTTAACTATTAAACCTGGAGCTCATTAAATTACTTAAAATTTATTTATAACAAGGCGTAGAAGGTGCGCTAAAAAACACAAAATCGTTTTTCTTTTATCTAAATACTTATTAATTATTGCAAAAGAAATATAATAATAAATATGAATTGAATTTTTATATCTTGATATTCACTTAAGCTACTGCAAATGCTTTGCTATGCATTATCCTCCTTTAAGAGGAGTTATATAGATAATACAACCTGTTAACATTTTTCCAGTCGTTCGGCTCATCACATAAACATAAAACGCAAACGAGGAAGTTTAGTTTGTTTTTTTGTGGACAGCATCAACGCATCAAAACCTTGCGCAATTTGTTGGCGTATTTCCAGGTGTCTCTCACCCTCCTCTATCTATCTCTTTCTATCGTTTGGTCTTGACGTTTTCTCACATTGTTGACCATAAAATGTATGCGCGACTGACAATTGCTGACCGCTGTGAACTCTGAACTCTAAACCACGAGGCTGAAGGCCTGCTCCAAAGGCTAGGTGGGCTGGCATCTTCACCTTTACTTTGTTGCTGCTGTTGCTGTTGCTGTCGACTTTCCACGCTTCGCTTTTCACTTTTCTTTGCACGACGAAAACTTTTGCCACATGACAGGCGAATTTTCGTGGCTAAATAAAATAAAAAAAAACAAAACGAAGAAAATGGATATAGGAAAACTTCAGAAATAAATGCAAATTGCCAGCGTGTGTCGCGACTTCCTTGCAGCATCACGTAATTAACATTAAAGTTGTCTTTTGTTGCTAGTGCTGTGGCTTCTACCACCACTGCTGGTGAAATTGTGCGCGCGTTGCTTTCGTAATGAGGAAATAAAAGTGGCCAAATGCGTTGGCGTCGTTGTCAGTGTCGGCTGCAACTGTCTCTGTCTATCTGTCCGTTTGTCTGTTTGTCTCTCGGCTGATAAGCCGCAAGAGTGAAGACGCCGCCACGCAGTTGCGAGGGGAATGTCAATGCACTCACTTGCCACAGTTGGCGGTTTCTCACATGCGACCGACTTATCGCTCTTGTATCAGCATCAGCTGATAAATTGTGATGGCAAGTTCGTGTCTTGAGTCTTTTGTTTCAGCAACTATGTGAATTGCGTTAAATATCACTTGTGCACTTTTTTAGTATATACTAAACTATAAACGTAAGCATATATAGACTGCTAACTATCTCTACAGTCCATTGACACACAGATATGATGTTATATAAGCTTAGAACACACACACACACATATATTCTATTACTCCACGCCCAATCATCAAATGTCAATTGCAGCGGCTCATTCGGCTAAATGGATGCTACGTGTTGCAATTTTCAATGCTCGAGATGCCGCAAATAAAAGTCAAGGCTTGCTTGGCATACCGCTTAAATGATTTGGTTCCCATGTCAGCTGTTTGTTTTTGTTGTTGTTGTTGTTTAAGAAAAGTTTTTCCCATTGCATTAGGCAGATGTAGATTAAAATAATTCAAACGCAGCATAATTATGAAATATGAATCCAACGATTTCAATCTGCCAAGGTTTACTTTTAACAAAGTTAAAACAAAGTTTGTTGTCAATTTTTGATTTTATGTACAAAAACCTATTAAAACGAAAGCAGAGAGTTGATTTCAATATTAATAATACTATAATGATTGGTAATTTTACTCGATTCCGAAGGTAAAGAGTATATTGGTTTTGTGCAATGTCCTTCTTGGTGTCTGTCCGTCCGTCTGTATGAGCTAGAGCCACCAAATGTGATGCCAAGTTAGGTGGTGACGTCCCCCAAAAATCTGCATCAAAACTTTGGCTGCCACGCCCACCTATAGCCGCCTCGTTGAAAACGGAAATGCGTGTATCTTTTCATTTTTTAAGCTAGTGTCATTAAATTTGTTAGATATATAGCTAATGGCATCTCCAAAAGACCTTAAGCAGTCAATCTTTGAACACATTGATTGCTTAATTATATTTTTGTATTAGGGTAATATTAGTTATTCAATTTTAAGACTAAGCAAGCATAAACTTATTTGAATGCACAGATTTCGATGTAATGTTTTGTATTTAGTAGCTGTAAACATTTTTAAGTAAATACGATCTATTCGTAATGCGCTAACATGATTTTACTCAAGCAGGAAGTATCAGAAACAAAGGAAAATGCAGCAAAAACAAAAAATATAAAACCCCATAATACTCCCATGTGCATGTGGCTGGAGCTGCTTGCCACTGCTGTTGAAGCTTAAGTTCGAGTCTGTTGGCTAATTTGTTGGTTTCTTGGAAGCGCTAATCAAAAGTTTAATGCCCAGCAAAGGAACCTAAAGCGAAGTGGCTGCCACAGGGCCAAGCAATGCGCACAGTGCAAGTGGCATGCAAAAGTAAAGCAAAAGCGCAGCAATGTAAACAAATATCGACAGCAGACACAAAAGTGCGCAGCAACTAAGCAAAATAAAAGCAAAAACATAAACAGAAACAGAGAAAAAAGAATAACAAAGAAATGCAATGCAACGCCAGGGAGCCGAGTCGTCTCAACAATTATGCAGCAAAATCCACTTGAGGCGTTGCCCGAACCGACGCTGCCAAGTGATTCTAATGATGCTTCTAATGATATAGTCAAAAGCGAAGCGCGCGCGCTGCGGGCGCAGCATTCAGTGAAGTCGCGAATGCGACGGTAGCAATTGCAACTGCAAGACCAACAACGAGAGGGGAGCGCTAACTCAAACCCATTGCGCCAGGCCATCTAGCTAAACTTGCATGTTCTTAAAATTGGCCCTAGAATGGGCACCATTGCATAAAAGTTATCTGTTGAGAATGAAAAGTCGGATTTTTATTGGCACATTTAAGATGCAAAGCTTATAATCAATATTTATTGAATTTGAATAAAACAAATTTGAATGGTTCGCAAGCCCAAGTTTAATACTCTTTGTCACACATAAGGGTTAACTAAATGTTCTATTTGGACGTCTTTTACAATGCAGTGCCACAGACACTCTACTGCTGCCGCTGCCGCTGTCTCTGCCTCACTGCCACTGCAACTGACTCTGCCTCTGCCTCTGCTGCCACATGGCTGGCAACGTCAGTTTTTCCGCTTTGATTTTGCGTTAATCTTGGCTTGCACCTGTTGGTGGCTCTGATGGTGGTGGTGGTGCCCCGTTTGGTGGTAGTAACTGACGCTGTTGCAGTTGCAGTGTTTCCTTCTTCTGGTTCCCTGTCGATGCCGTTGTTCAATTTTGCGTGCCGTTGCCGCCTCTGTTATTTTAACAATCTGCCATTTAAGCGTAAAAAATGTTGCCTCGTTTCGTGCCGCAGCGTTTTGGGCTATTTGATTTGGCAATCATGGCCAGTGATGGCGCTTTGCCCACTTGGCGGATACTGCGCTCTCCGCAAACTGCGTTCTGCTTTGCTTTGGATTGCTTTGCTTTAGTTTGGATTGCTTTGGTTTGGGGGCAAGTTAAGTTTGCCTAGTCTGCCTGGGCGGTGGCTGTGGCAACATTGGCGGCATTGCGTTTGTTTCTTTTGGGCCGCCTTTTTGGGCAAATATTTGGGCCTTTTTTTTAACTAATGGTGGTGGTAGTGTGTTTGGCACTACGGCGCTAAACCAAAAATAGTAACAAACTATGTGGATTAGCCAAGAGTTTGTAATAGTGCGTGACTTAAGTGAAGTTTTTTTCTTTCAGAAATTAGATCTTCAAAGATTTAGGTATTTAATATTGTACTTAAAATGGTAAGCCTTGTATACTATATACATATATATATATAGTCTAAGTTCAATAAACAAAAACTATATCAGTAAAAATCATATAAAATAGCTTGAACGCACGCTTTTACATTATTAAGAAGGTTTTTTAGGCAAGCAACAACATGCAGATATCTTATAGCTGGTCAAATAGGCGTTATTGGCCATTACTCAAGCCATTACTCTTAATGCCAATGTGTGTGACTAATGTCCCTGGCCAGCGGCAAGGTTGTTGCACACAAAAAATAAAAACGGCCCACAGTGATCATCAGATCATATGACGAGTATCATCTCATTGATCATTCGCCGCCACTTCATACCCCCTTTCCTATATGCGCCATTCGCATTCGCGGCTTTGCAGTCAATTTGATAACTGCCTTGGAACTCTTTTGGTTTTTATTGTGCGATCGTTAGTCAATATAAATGTTTAAACGGCTGCAAGGAAAGCAGCTTAAAAGTTGCAGCCAGCTAGAACAAAAACACAAATAACAACAACAGCAACAACTGCGGCAATTGCGTAAATGATGTTCTAATACAACATCAATTACAATGGCAAGCGGCCCATAGCCGAACCGTAATGATGTTACAGCATCCAAGATACATATTCACAGTGGTTATAACTATACATAAAGTGTATAAATATACATGTTGAAATTAATAAAAAAAGGTTATAAAAAATAATAAAAGAAAGATTCTTTGATTTTGACGTATATAAACTTAAGTTCAAACAACAATATTTATTTATTCTTTATTTATTAGCACATAAACTTTAAAAGTATTTGTAAGTATATTTTGTGTTTTGATATAATTACACAGATCTCATTTTTAAAATGCCACCAGGCAGCCTCAAATGTTAATATAATCACGACGCAGCGATTAAAAATTGTAGTTTTCTCGAGTAAAACGCACCTAATAATTGACTTGTGATCCTTGGCCACATTACGCAATCAACCTTTAGGGCAATTGAAAGGTGTTGCAGACCATTTATCCTTGCTGTTGGCAATAACACTTTTCCTTTTCATCAATGTTTCGAAGCACTGTGCTAGTGCGAGTGCGTGCGTGTGGCTGTGTGTGTTTTGGACTGTTACTACTGTCGTTTGGGTTACTGTGAGTGGGGCTTACGGCATTCACGCCTTGTTGCTGGTTGCAAGTCGTGTAGCTGTTATCGTTGTCGCTGCTGCTGCTGCTACTTGCAGCCTGCAACTTTGTGAGTCGGCAACTGGCAGAACATGTCCACGGCTCTCTGAATCTTTCGTCGCGCGTTTCTTGTCTCTGCGCCAACTAAACAATTTCATGCATGTTGCTGCCGTTGCAACAACAGCAAATGCAACTACAACAGCAGCAACAACCGTTTTACGCATGCGTGTGCCACAGACTTTGTCTGCTTCGGGCTTAGCCTGTTGCACCTGTTGCCACACCAGTGTGTGCCGCCTCTCTTTTTGCCCCTCCCCTTACGGCCACCCCTCAGCAATTCTCAGTGCCCCTGCATTGCTTTAGTTTATGCTTTGATTGTGGAAATTATGTGACATTTGTTGTTGTTGTTGTTGTTGTTGCCAACGTCTGTCATAACTAGTAAAGTTGTAATTAAACTGGTGCTGCCACTACCTCTCCATCCCCCTCCCCAACCATTCCCTCCGATCCTTGGTGCTTTGGTGTCGTTGTTGTTGCCGCCCATGTCGTCAAAAGCCGGTGGAGACAGTTTTGTGGGTTTTACTTGGCCTGTAAACATTTTACGGTTGTTTATTGCCAGCAATTGATGCATGGGTGCTGTGCATGATGAATAACAAGAGTGGCAGGCAAACACACACACACACAAACACACATACGAAACAGAAGATATATTGCAAACTGAAAAGCAAACAAATCAGCAGATAATAAAAACTTTAACAAGACTTGCGATTTAATTTAATTTCTTTCGTCAGCTGTGTGACAGAGGGAAATATATTGTTGTGAACTATTATACCCTTTAAGTACATATTAAAAGTAGGTGAAAATGTTGAATAGAAAGTTGTGCAAAAATAACTAATCGAAAGAAGAAGGTTTTAAGTTAAAGATATTTTTTCATCCTTTACTTTATCTTTGCCCTTCAACCCAATGTAAACAGCATTTTATTCTATTTATTTTATTTATGGCATCATTTTTACTTTACTTTTCTTGCCACAATAAACGATTTCCTTTGAGGCACAAACCTTAAAGCTGTTACATTAATTTAATTACTTTTATGTGTTGCTATATTAAATCTAAGTGCGAGGAGCATCAAGAGTGAAGAACACAGCTTTTGAGATTGCACCGAAAACGAAAAAAACGCCTAACTGCACTTTGATTGATTTATTACTGTTGTTGCTGACTGCTCATTAACAGACATGTAGTATTTTGTGGCTGCGCTTGTGTCTTGAACCCCGTTGAACTTGGGCCGCCAACCGCAAACGAAACAAACAGCAAACCAACAACAATAAAACACCCACCAGCCATCATAAAGCACTGTACGACCATCTGTCTCTCTCTCTCTCTTACATTCATTCTCTCATTCTCTTTTTCGTTGTAATGTAATCTTGCGCTCTCTTATGGAGTGTTGAGTGCATTATGCGTGAGTTGAACTTTATGGGGTGTTTGTAATTGGAATTGTTGAGTAACTTTAACGGTAAACAAGTCCGCAGCTAGTTACCGATCCAATTCCTCAACCCAAGTGAAGTGCAGGTCATCGCATTTAGTGGGGCCTATCATTAAAATCAAAATGCCGGCACGTAATCCTATAACAAGCAACAGCCCCAAAACATAATTAAGATCTACTACATTTTTATGGTGTTCAAAGTATAAAATTTATATTATTATATTGCTGTTAGACATAACAGCAATAACAACAACAAAAACCGACACTGTTGCTTTGCATTAATTTACTGTGTCAAAAAAAAAAAAAACTAAACTAAAAATGAACAAAGTAAACAAACGAAAAAAAAATACGGTTGCTCTATTATAATTTACGAAAACATAAATTAGCGCATGATAGAAAAGCGAAAATCAATGCAGCAACAACAACGGCGCAGCAAAAGTTATGATTATCGTTATCGGAAACCAGTGTGCAAAAAAATATATATGTATATAGACACGATCAAAAAAAAAAAAAAAAGGGGAATGAAATGCATCACAGACACTTCGAATATTTTTACACTACGTATTTAAACAATGTTAGTGTTAAATGATCTCAAAATCAGTAACATTTTATTTTTTTTTTTTTAACAATCTTTATTCAGGATCTGTCATGTTTTGACAACGGCTAAATCAGTAAACATTGAAACTATTTTAGCTTAAAGACTGGATTTATTTTGAATTTTAAATAATCCTGTTCCTTGTCTTACCAAAGGCATTCATATAATCATGATACCCCTCAAAAAAGAACAACAATCTAAGCTGCTGTTATTGCCAATTGCAATTTCTCCATTGTCTCGGTCACTTTTCTTTTTCGCTGGCGAAAAATGAAACCACTGCCGCTACCGCTGCTGTCGTCGTCGACGTCGTAGTCGTCAACGTTAAAGTCAACGTCAACGTCGCAGCACCCGGAAATCAATCAAAGTAAGGGCATTCCACTTCAACATCGATTGCCTGCTGGCATTAAATTGCAATGGTCGACTCATGGTATTGTTGTGATTGTTGCTGCTGCTATAGGCCGCAGGCGCAGCGGTTACAAAAACACAACACCAGCAACAGCAACAGCAACAACAACAGCGAAACGAAAGATGAAATGGCAGCGGCAATAACAACAACAACAACTTCAATAAACTCAAGCGGCAGACCCCAAATTTCACCGCTCTCTTGCACTCTCAATTGTTGCTCTCAGACTTGCTCGCAATTCAATGCTATGCAGCAGGTGCCAAAAGCTTTGCGAAGCTGTTGCTTGAGCTTTCAGCTGTTTGTTTGTTTTTGGCGTGCTTGCGGTTTTTTGTGCCGGTCGTTGTTGCTGTACCGTCTGTTTTCATTGATGAAAATTTTATGGCGCGCAAGAGCACGGTTGAGAGAGAGATATTGTGTTAGCGAGAGCAAGAGCGAATGGATATTTTTTTTTATTGAAGCGTGGCTTAAGCTGCTCAATACACTAGTGGCAAGAAAAGTTGACTTGCTGTTGAGGGTAAGAGAAGTACTTGGAAACTTTTGTGAAATGCTATTGTATTAATAATAAAGGTTATCCAATTAATTGTGTACGGTTAATTACATTTACTGAAACTTTGTGCACATTGATATTTAATAACAATTTTAATAACGCTTAGACATAACATTTCCTTACATGTCTAATTAAAAATACTATTAACAGCAATGTGAAGGATTGTTAAATGTCAACAGATCGGCTTTTACTTGAAAGTCAAGGTTCAACCACTTCACTGTCTTCACCCTGTTAACCGTTCCCACTCCCAATCCCGTTGCATGCCTTCAAAGCCTTCCGCTCACCGATTAGAAATTTCGCGAATACCGTAGCACAAACAAAAACATTCAACACCCAACAGCTGTTTATTAGCGCGTGCTCTCACTCATCGCACACACACACACACACTCTCTCTCTCTCTTCCTCTCTCTTGGTTTTTACTAATCTTGCGCTCACCCGCTACGAACGAGCGTAGCAGGTGCAGCAACAATAACAACGACTCGTAACAAGTGCCGAGTGAAGCTTTCGTTTGACTTGAGCCAGTCGACGACACTTTGCTCCATCGTCGATGAACAGTTTGTGAACGACTTTCGTGCGAGTCAGACGTGAAGAAGCAAGTAGATCTTCAAGCTGGTTAGAAACAAAATATTTCGAACTTTAACTTAGGCGCGACGCTCGAGAAAATCGAAAAATCAAAAACATACTATATAATCATAAAGTGCATGGCAAATTAAAAGAAAAAGTGGCGTGTGAATCAACTGCTGACGGCAAACTGTGCAACTGTGCAACAAAGTGCTTTTATTTTTTCTATAGAACGACTCGATAGATAGCTTGGCAAGTGGACAATGTCTGCGTCAACTAAACTGGAGCAGCACTCAAAGCCCATACTGAGTCCAACACGATCCCTTGACGAAGGTTTCGAAAGTGATCCGGATCGGGTTTCAACCGATTCAGAGCATCAAACAAGTGCAACAGCCAACAACAGCAGCAATAATAATAACAATGCCAGCAAGTTGGCGCAGCTTAGTTCAGCGGCAACGGGTGGTGCCAGCAGCAGCAGCAGCACCACCACCACCACCAGCAACAACAATAATACAAACAATAGCAACAACAACAATAATAATTTGACAGAGAAGACAACAACACGCGGTGCACTTAGTCTGGCGGCGCCACAGTTGCAACGTCGCGAATATTACAAGGATCAACATCAGCAGCAACAGCAGCAACAGCAGCAACACCAACAACAACAGCGCCTGCAATATCAAAAGCATCGTCAACCAATGGTGGCCAGTGCCGCCTCCAGCATTCACAATCATCGCCTGACCAGCGGCGTCAGCGTTGGCGCCGGCGCGGCTGCTGCCGCGGCAGCGGGCTATAGACGCGGACGTCGCTTGCATGTAACGCCACCGGCGAGAAGTGCTTTGAGATCACATTCCGTGGACGCCATTGGCAGCAGGCAGCGACATGGCTATGATCCGAGTAGCCTGATCTTAAAGCACGATGGCAATGGCAATGTAAGCAGCAGTGGCAGCATCAACAGCAGCAACAGTGCTGCCAATAGTCGTATGCTTAACTACAAGAGCAATGCAGCAGGTGCCACACATGTTGCTGGCGCAGGAGCAGCAGCAGCTGCGGCTGCTGGACAAGCAGCATTGTTGGTGCAACCAATATCGAGTGCAACACTATCACCATTAGTGGGTGTTGGGGTTGATGGCGTTGGTGTTGGTGTCGATGGCGGTGGCTCATCGCCAGTGATTGCCTCGGCCACGCACAGTCTGTATACCTTTTATCCAGCCGAGGGTAATCTGCAGGTGTGGCAAACAGAGTGCGGCGATCTAACATACAAATCATCGAGGAATATGCATCAGCTGCACAAGGCGCCAGTGTGCTGGACACAGTCCATACCCAGACAGGCAAGACGGTAAGTTCCCAAAATTTGTTTTGATAATTTCAAATCATCAAAATTCTTAATTGTTATTATTGTAAATTGTAAATTTCGAGTTTTTTCTTTTCTTATAAGAAAGAATTTCGTATCATAATTGTTTTTTTGTGTGTTTGTAGTGAAATTATTTTCCTAGTTTCTTTAATTTTAACTACGTTTTTAAGTTCTTACTAAGTTTAAGCAATATTTTTGAAAACATTTCATTAGTTCTTCACGTAAGCACTAAGATCAATGAATTTCATGAAAAACTCCGCAAATTGTTCTCTGGTTTGTTTTGTGTTTTTCTGTTCAAAGCTATTTCATAGTGTACGCTAATGGGTTAATTGGTTCGCTTTTATTTTTTTTTTGGCTAAAAAGAGTCAATAGCCATTTTATCTCTTTGCGGCAAAGTGAAAGTCTTCACCATCAGCAGCAGCAACTACAACAAACACAAAGTGGCCCGGCCAAGTTAAGCGCTGGTTTTGTTGGCCAAGCTCATGTGTCATTTAACTTTGCCGCGGGGGCTGCAATTAAAATGCCTTCAAAACTGTAACAGCATACAAACTTTGCGAAAACCAATAACAGTAATTGCTTAACAGCGACCATGGTTGTCCTTTAACAGCGCCTGTGCTTCCACTGATAACATGCGGCTGTTAAGTGTGCGACCCAAAATTAAACGCAATATTGCAATTTTTACGCTGAGCCAAATTTCAGGCACATATAATTTGGCAATTTTTGCGCACTTTTATTACCTGTTCGGACTGCTTTTTGGCTTAAATTTAGGTTGTTTGGTTTTGATTTATTTTTTGGTATTTGCTTGTTAGCCGAGCGGCGGAAATGTGTTTGAAATTTGAAATTAACTTCGCAATTTTGCGAACTTTTTTTTTGTTTTTTGGCTCAGCGCATTTTATGTGCAACATTATGTGATGCAAAGCACCGCGGGGTGTGGTCAAAGGCTCAAGGGCGTCCTCACAATCAATTTGTAAGATTGAAGAAAAAACCTAGGTTTGCTAAAGTTTATTGTTAAGTTTATATGCATAGTAAAGTAAATAATTTAAATTTCATAGATATAAATCTTCAAAAAAATGTTGTATGGTAAAATATTAAAACTTTTTTCCGTTATCTAATCTGTTGAAATTAAAATTTTGCTCCATTGCATTTGCATTTTAAGCTATTTAAATTCCCAGCACTTGTGCAATAAAAATGCAAATAAAAACTAAAAAATAACTTTCAATTATGTCGGCTCTTTGAGCTCTTTTTACCACTTAAAATAAGTAGGCGGCGTGATTTGAGCCATTGCAAAACACGCTAAAATAGTCTTATGTTATTTAAAAGCCTTTTACTTTGTTATACATACAAACCACCCACAAGCATAAATGCTATAGCAAAAAGTGCTGTTAAATGCATTTTGATGCGCTGCAGAGCAGAAATCAATCAAATGACTTAAGCAACAAACTCGATTAGTTAAACACGCTGTTCATTCACTCTTTCAGCTTCAATTGTTGTTGTTGTTGTTACTGTTTGGTTTGATTGATGCTGAATATATTGAAACGCACTTAAAATAAAAAGAAAAAAATATTAAATGTTACGACTTTTGCTTGCAAATCAAATTGCATGATGCGCAAAAATATTTTTAGTGCTTGAAAAGTAAAAGTTTTTATACACACTCAAACTACAACGTGGTATATCTTTGTTTGCAAATTTATTTACACTGAATGAATGATGGTTTTTTCCGATTCATTATTTTTCTTTATCATCTTCTCTCTCTCTACGCGCTTATGTGTCACATTTGTATACACTTTTGCTTTTCATAAGTTGGTTTTTGCGCCTGACACTAATTTGTTTACATACCTATTCGGCTATGCCACAGGCTGCGTAGGTGTACGCGTTGCTTGTCTGTTAGTGTCGAGGCGCCTCAAAAAAAAAAATATAACTTGAAAGTGTTTTCTTAGTTTCTTTGTATGAGATGCGACTGCACATGGATCGTGCGAAAGTTTAATGATTTTTGCAAATTATACACTTTGGGTTTTTATTTTATTTTTGGGCTATGATTTTTTTGTAGCGATTGTTGCCGCGTTTCTGTTTGATGAATGACTCGACCAGGGGGCGTGGGGCTAAGTGCGTATTCGTAACGGATATTTAAATATGCAATTAAATAGATTTTGTAAATATTTGTTAAGTTTCGAACGTAGCGAATGATTGATTTTGATGGCAGGTGAAATTACTTATAATAAAATTATGTAAGATTCAAATATGATTATATTGTTATATAAAGTGCTTGCAATGTGTAATTGTTACTGTCACAACTGTATTCTTTTGTTTGAACAACCTTTCCTTGCAAAGCATAAAATTCCTTAATTTTCGAGTTTAACTAAAACATGATTCTTTTTTGTTCACATTCCCATACGCAAAGTTATTTACTGAGTCACCCCAAAAACTGTAACCCTCTAAAAAGCAACTTCCCCCACAACAAAATTTGCATGACACACACACATACATATGCAAAAATATAGATACTCAAACCTTAACTGAAAAATTTACTATAACATGCAGACTTACAAAAGCCGCAGACATAAAACAAAAACTTCATTACATTTAGCTGGCCTTTTTGACTTATGAGTTGAGTGCGGAAGGGCAACTAGTACTTACACCTTTGTTTCACCCTCCGCTTCACATATGAGTTCACATTTTTGGCCCGTGACCCAAGCGGGTTGCACAGGTGTCGACATCCGAGCTCTGGCCACAACTGACGCTGAGTCAGAGGCCCTCTTACACATCGTGTTTGTTTTCATTTTCGCATAATTATTCAAGCAAAAATTAAAACCAACACTCGAAAAATGTAACAAAAGTTTTGTGACAGACCGTCGCATGGGGGATGGAATTGAGTGTGTAACTGTGAGGGTTTTTGTTTTTAGGTCTTGTTGTTGTGTTGCATTTCCGGCTGGTTCTTTGTTTTCAGCTGGAATGCGAATCCGTATCACACTTTCGGCCTCTGATGTCATTCATTGACAACTCAATTATGGTGCGACAGGCCCCCCGCCGCCCCGTCTAATCGTCCACTTCACCTGCCAACAGCTTAGAATGAGTGCCACAAAATGTTGTGTTGTTTAGTACATATAACAAGCATAATTCTTTTGTTTCGTGACTTGCCGAATTAGGTGTTAAGGCAGACGTCGCACGAAAAAATCGAAACAATCGAATCGAAATGAGAATCAAAGCTTGGAATGAGACCATAAAAAATGTATATGAACGAAAAGTGAATGCTCTTAGTATAGAGTAGTTGAAGATGTCAGAAAGATGCCAGTCAAAAGAAGAATAAACCAAAGAAGGGGTGCAAAATTCTAAGTTCCCTGATAAACGAGTTGTTTTCTAGGTTTATTTTTTAAAGTTCTTTGTTTCACACAATGCAAATGATAAAGAAATAGACAGTAAAAGTATTATTGCATTCATATTATATTTTATATTTCTTACGTAATCTATATTTAACAAATTGCTTTATGTTAGCTATGTGCCATGGTAAACATATGCAAAGAAATTAAACTAAGCCAAATTGTGTTTTAAGTCTTTAAACAGAAACACAAATGTTGCTCCTAAATGTTGTAGAACTGGAAACAAAAAAACAAAAGCAAAGCTTTTAAATAAATCACATAACTAAGTTGTTGTTTTTTTTTTATTTTTTTAACAAAGTAATTACAACTTTGACATTGAAATTTCTATTGTCAAAAGTTACATATATGAAACTGTCTATATGTGTACTATGCACAAACAAATGATTCATTTCTACTTTGCTGTTATTTGCATTTACAAAAAAAAAAAAACAGCCCCAAAAATAAATGTCGCAAGTTTGTTTCTTATGTCATTTGTTTGCGCGTGTGACAATAACAACAAAACGAGCAAAAGTAACAACAATCACAACAACTGTAATGTCAACAGATTATTAAGCCGACGTAATTTTACACTCGATTGTTAGTTATGTAAAAGAAGTTTGTTGCCTCAGTCATTTGTTAAGTGCGTCAACTTCCACTATCCTATCAACAGCTCGAGTTCACATTTGACTTACGTTACTGACCAAATATTGATACGAAAAATTGCTCATACGTCAGCCATAATGGACTTGTATTTTTCTTATTTTGGTCTAAGGCAAAAATAAAAACAAATTAACAATAAATGAAAAGAGAAGATTTTTAAACTTAAAAGCAAATGCGGAAGATTAAACTTGTTTGATTCTTATGCTTGCTTTGGGCTTAGATGTTGTTGTGGTTATTTTTCGGTGCAAATAAGGAGCCCAAATAAAAAAGATATGAAGACAAAAGAATAACAAAAACCAAAGATTTTATTTTTAATTTTTCGGTTGATGAGCAATCAGAGCTCTAAAAGTTTGAAACATGTTCATCAATTCTTTTAGCTTGGCATTTTCATCGAAATTGCTTTAATTGATTGGCAAATATTCGCAGCAATCAGAAATCTTAAGTCGCAACTAGCATTTATGTTGTTTTTGTTTGGAAACAAATTTTCTTGGCTTTTTGGGTGCTCATAAATAGTCAACAATTATGGCCATAAGCTGAGAAAGATGCTGACAGCTGTTGGTGGGGTAGGAAGGGTTTAAGCAATTAGCGGCTTTGTTTACAAACTTAAGTGACAAATTTATGGAGATTCTTAATGGTAATCGTTTTGCTGTGCCAGCTGGCAGTCAGCCTTGGGACCAATTTCAAAAGACTATATAAATTGTTTTTCTATTTTAAAGCTTTAACGATATTTGAATATTCAATTATTAAATATATGATGAATGAGTTGAGTTTGTTATGTTAAAAGATTCTTAAAAGTGTGAAACGATATTATAAATAATTTTAAGCTCTTCTCACAGATCTTTGCCTAAGTACTCAAATTAATGTCAAGCAAATCTTATTTGTTGCTCTATCATTCTGGTTTGATTAATTTTTTGTTATTTTGATTTTTCTACTTCTCCTCGCTCTCGAAACAAAAATCATTCATCAATTAATGCATTATAAACACTTTCGAGCTGTGCGTTGACCCCAAATGACGCGCTAATTAACCCATGACCAAATCGCGTAGATATTCTAATTTAAGTTCATAAAACGCTTTTACTTTTGTTGCTTACATTTATAAAGTCGCCAAGATTGTCTCTAAGCTGACCAATTTCCCTTTTGGACTTTAAACCATAGATTTTCGTGTGTGTCTCGCTAATTAACATATTTTGTTTTTTTGTATTCTGTGTTTCACGTTTCTGTAATTAAAAAGAGCGAGCAAAACTTTTGCATTTTGGCCAAGAATTTAGAGTCGTATATCATCTGGCAACAGAAATGAAAGTTGAAGTCTTCTAAAACTTAATAACATATATGTATTTTATAAAATTATTTTCAAATGGAGAATTTACAGCGTAGTTTTTCAGACTCTTGTATCGGGCGCTTGGAAACCAGACTTTGGCTATGCCTAATCAAATGTTTATGAGGCAATTGAACGTGGTTCGCGCGTACATCTTTTATTTCCAGTTGCATAAGTTTATTCATTGATTTTTATTGCGCTTTTCGTTTTTATTGTATTGTGATTCGGTTTTATTGAAAGCGAAATGTGTGTGAGAAATATTCCTGTTTACAAATTTCTATATATAGAAACGCGAATTTTGTCACGTAAATTATGAAATTTCGAATGCAAATCTCTTGATTATTTAAATTCTAGCACGAAAATACAAAAACCAGAATGCTGTTAGAGGCAGATCTTAACGCAACGTGTTCTGAAGAGGTTCAGAGCAACCAAATTTGTAAACACGCTTGAAACTTTTTGGTTTTGTTGCTATGTAGCTTAGTTTAGTTGGCGCTTTCGTCGCCTTATTTTTGCCAATTACTGAGCAAACAAAAATTTTCTCTAATTCGCTGACACGGACACGTTAGCCGCTGTGCACAGTTTCGCAGCTAGAAGTGCCTTGCATGTCATGGCCATGGTTCTGATCAAAAACTAACCAGCTACAGCTTGGGACCACAACTGCATCTCTCCAAAGTAAGTGCTGGACGTGGTCCATTGATGCACTTTCAGCGATAAACGTCAGGCGATGTTTGGCTTTGTTTTTCTTTTATATTTTTTGGGCGCACAACAAATATTTTTCCTAATTAATAATAATAACAATTGAAGCGCAGTTGCAGTCGGAGTCTCGCATCAGCTAACGGCACTTCAATACCAACCAAACGGTATGTGGAGCAAAAGGTGTTAAAAAAAATGCATCTCTCACTCTATTTTTGTCTTCAGCTGGTTGTTTGTGGTTTTTGTTTTTTGGTTTGTTGCTCTTTGCTGTCTTCAGTGCCAAATCAAACCGGTTCATCAAAATTGCTCACAAGCTTGGCTAAATTGCATTTGTTTTAATTAAAAATGCGGCTTGCGGCATTCGGCGAGTTTTTGCCCGTCAGCAGCAGAATTAATGGAGTTTTTTTTTTTAAATTAAAAATTAATTTGCCAAAGGTCTAAGCACATTAGGGGTTTTTACATTTGTTTTTTTTTTTCTTTATTTTTATTTTAATATATATAATTTTGATATTTTTTTTAGCTTTAGCTTAGCTTAGCTTTAAGGCTATTAACTCCTATAAAAGATTCTCAGATAGCATTCTTCAATGTTAAATAACATTCCATTACGCATTTTAGTAACACTTAAATTCAAATATAATGAAGTTCCATTAACTTAGCAGACAATTAGTGACGTCCACATAAAAAGTAATAAAGTGTTGTTTCGACCCTTATCGATTCTAGCTCCTGAGGCAGTTTCAAAGCGATTGAAAATTAAGGCAGCAACAGAAACGAAACGATGCAATTAGAGAATAAGAAATATGAGAAGAACGCAACGCAAATTAAATAAATTGCTACACAAATTTATTTTATTGACTTGCGTGCGTGCTAACAACAAGCTGAAACAACAAAACAAATGATGATCGTAAAGTTTAAACACATCAACCGCAACAACAACAACAATAACACCAATAAATTAGCTCTTTGAAGTCGAAAAAAGCAGAGCCAAGTGAATGTTAAAATCAAAAATAATCAAGATCGAGCATCCAGCATCAAAAGACGATGACATTAATAGCAAGAGATTACGCAATGCTTGAGGGAAAGGGTCCGAACGGAAATGGCATAAGAACAATGCCCAAAAATCTTAAAATGCCCAAAAACACAAATTTTTAACTCACTCTTAATTTGAAAGTAACTTAAAGTTCTTTGACTTCGTATGCCCCACGGGAACCATCCAGACTAGTCAAAAGATACTTATGCCCCATTCTTTTCGCTTAATTGTTTACTCACATACATATAATATATAACCCATGAAATTAGTTTTTCACACGCTTCCAACAAATACATAACTTTTTGGTTTTGCCCACGCTACTAACTCCTATCTGAACATATTCGAAATCTTATAATCTACATTTTGATATAAAGCTGATTGTTTGTCTTTTGCTTGCTGATAAATTTTCATGTTTTGTTTACTCGCCTGCCAGACTGCTAGTTGATGGATACATTTTGTCTTTTGCCCTGACAATAAGTAGCAATTTAACACACACGCACACATTTTGTTTTGTTGCCGATTTCTTCTCTCTCTCTCTTTGTAACCCCTTCTTCTATTGGACTCCATGCAAATGAGACGCTGAGCGATAAAGTGATAGTCAAATCCACCAGCAAATTGCGTGGGTGTGAAATATTTTGAGTGCTGCTCAGCCAACCAGATATTTTTACGTTTTGTATACATTGTTTTGTGTTGACAACTGTGTGAGAACATCATTTTACAGCGCTTTACTTTAATATTAGTTCGATTAATGGGAGATCCTTAAAGTATTTTTTATTTAAAGCCAACTTTTGAAATATATTTTTTAAATAATACTAACAAGCATGTAATACATGTAATTTAAGCAAATTTATTTTATAAGTTTTCCTTAAGATATATCTAAGTAAGATCTACAGTGGCTGCTAACACAAAATGACCTCACCTCCCTTTGCCGCAATAGCCGACTAACCCAAAAGCCTCATTTAATGTAGCAGTTGCAGTTGCTGCTGTTGCTGCTGATGATGCACTTTGGTGCTGTCGCTGGTGCTGCTGCTGCTGCTGTTAAGAAGACAGACACCCTAACAAATTTTTGCTGACGGCGGCATATTTTCAACACCTGCCTCGCTGTCGCCATAGCTGGCAGGCAGTCAGGCAGTCGGCAGGCAGGCAGGCAACCTTTGTGCCACTTTGCCAGTTCCCAAAACTCACTTTTGTGTCATTTTCAGAAACGAAAGAGCGAAAGAGAGAGACTAACAACTAGAGGACAAAGAGTGAGAGATAAGGCAACAAATTGTTGTCGCTGCAGCTGCCGCAGACAATGTGGCTGTTGCATGCATTAGAGCAAGTTCGAGGCAGGCAGCAAATTAACTTGCCCGAGACTTGGCAGAGGCAGCAGCAGACGCAGACGCATCATGGCCTTTGCTGTGTGCTGCGAACTGCGCATCTTATTAAGAAAGAAAGTACTTTCAGTCAGGCAGCTGCTGTTGGCGCTGTTGGCGCTGCATTTCTTTAGCTATTTTTCCACACACATACAATATGTTATTTATTTTTATTTATTTTTTCTTCTTCGTGTGTGTGCTTTTCTCCTTCTTTATTTATTTATTTTTATTTTTTTGCATTTTGCAAGTGCCGTGCGAACTTCAACTTGAGTTGTTTTAAAACCAAGCCACACAAGATGACTCCACTTCAAGTCTGCAGCTTCAGCTACAGCTGGATAAGCTCACAAACAAATACACACATACACATGCAGATAATCACACACATATGCAATCGCAACTGGTTCCACTAGTTTTAGCATTTTGAATTTGGTTTTTATACAGTTTTTCTAATAATTTCAAATGCGTTTCAATTGCAAAGAAAAAAACATTTTGCGACACTTTCGTGCCTGGTCAAGTTGCTTGGCCAAGTTTTTTTTGAGTGTCTTGCCTTGCCTTTTTTAATTGCTGTTCATAATGCAATTAAACACAAATATTTTCAGCTTGTATTTATTTTGTGTGCAAATATTTGCTAGTTTGTTGCCAGAGTCGTTTGTGTTTTTGGACATTGGACAAATGTAATTACAAATAATTGTTCAACTATTGCAAAAATGTAAATGCAATTAGGGAAAATAAATATACTATATGAAGTTAAACAAAAATTAATTATAATAATTGAAACAAAGTTTAAGGGAATTTTCTAAATGTTAAACTATTTTTGTTAAACTTTTTGAAAGCTTAAGTTGTTATGACAATTAATTTTCGGAATTTTTTCAAATTTTTAAAAAGGCTTTTAGCTTAATTTCTGTTTTAAGATTATTTCAGTAATATCGGCTATGCGCCTCAGTGAACTAGAATCGCTTCACATCGTAAATAGTTAAGACTTCCCTCTTAGCATTTCCGCATATCTTCTTTGAGTTTTTGTTTTCGATAGCTAATTAAGTTATATAAGAAGAGCTGAGGAATCATAAAGGCAGCCAGCCAGCACAAATTCAGGCACTCACTCACTTACTCACTGGCCCAACGGGCGTGTCAACGTCTTCAACGCATTCACACTGACGCAAAAAACATCTTCACTTATTGCTACATACAACCATTTCGCAGTTTCAGCAGCGGCATGCACGGGTAGGCAGAAGAGAGAGAGAGAGAGAGAGAGATGTTGATCTTATGACAGCGCCACTTTCCTATGATGTAATATCGTTTTTAATTAAGTCACGCAAAATTTTGCGCTAATTTACACAGATTCTATTTTCTATTTCTGCTTCTAATTGGCGTAACCAAAGAGAGCTGAGAGTGTTGACTGAGAGGCCATTACTCCAAAGGGCCATATAATTATGTAAACAAGGAAGCGAACAGCTCGAACTCGAGTTGTTTTATGTTTGAGGTGCGTAATTGGTTAAGAGATCCCCATTGCGGCTACTTTTACTTCTTGGGCCGTTTCCTACGGAAATTGCCAGCCCCAAACCCACGGAAAAAAGCAAGAGTGGCCCGAGGGGGCTGAGTGTCTGTGGGGGGCATTCAAAACAGGCAACTGACCGACGCGTCTTGATTATTTTCATTTGCATTTCCACAAAGTTTGTTGCCTTGGTCTTTTGTTTCCTTTACTTTTTTGTCACTTGTCGCGTTGTTGTGTTAATTGAAAATGAAAGTGCAAACACCCCGAGTTGGAAAAGTGCGGCTGCCATGAAAATGTTTGGATTGCCAACAATCGCTAATCAAATGACAAAATGCCCCCTTTTTGAACAACTTTCTTTGCTCTCTTTTGCATTGTTTTCCTTCTTTAATGGTTGGCTTTTTGCATGCTACACTTTTGATTTCCGCATCGTCGCATTGCTTGTGCATTGATGCGATTGAAGGTCTGGTCCATTTCGTGCTGGCCACATTCAATTAACATGGAAAGTGTCTGCAAACAAAATTGAAAACAGAAGTAAAATAATAAGAAAACCAGAGACTGTAGATGGATTAATGATCGGTTGGTTTATTGAGTACTTGTTAGTCGGTTTTTGATAGGAGAAAAGATTTTATTGATGATCCAAAGAATTATCTGTATCTATACAAAGTCAATTATGTTTTTGGAGATAAAAGTGATTTGTAAACAAAACAATATTAATGACATTAAGTTCAATAAGATAATGTTTTCTTAAAAAGATTTTTGAACTTTTGCCACTCATTATTCAGCAATCAATTGCTTTTAAATCGTGATCAATTGTGTTATTGTAATGTAATGTAATGTCGAACGAGGGTGGGCTTGCGCCCTTCGGCACTGCGACCCACAAGGATCTATTGTGCCCCCTTACCACTAGTTCATTTTTAATGTTCTCAGGAACTGAGTCAGACCAGTCTGTGGGATATGCATCAGGTCTTCCTCTCTGAGAGTGTAGTTGCCTAACAGCTTTGCTCTATTACGTGCCAGGGCGGGGCAGTTTGTGATTAGGTGTTCCATTGATTCAACATCCTCTTCGCAGAATCTACAAGTTCTGTTTCTAGCAAGGCCCATCTTATGTAGATGGTCGTTGCAGGGAAAGTGGCCTGTTAACGCCCCACAAAGTGACCTAAGTTGTGATCTGTTTAAGGATAGAGCTACCTTTGCTCTTGCTGCATCAGGGCAAACATATCTTTTTGAGTGCCTAAGACCCTCTAGATTGTTCCAGTGCATTATTTTCTTTTTTTCTAACCAATTGTGTATGTCAGATTTGAGTTTGTTGTTTGAATAACCAAACATTGGACTTGGGCCTATAAACGGGGCTTCCGCTCCTAATTTAGCCCTTACATCCGCGGCCTCATTACCTGAGTGACCTTCATGTCCTGGGACCCAAACCAGAGAAACTCTATTATTGGTTGCCAGTGCATTTAGCTCACGGTGACATTCATGTATGAAGTTTGAGCTATAGCTATAGCTGTTTAGTGCTTTAAGAGCTGCTTGACTATCGGAGAGTATACGAATGTTAACTCCTACCAATCGTCTGCTATTCAGTCTATATACCGCCTGTAAAATAGCGAAGAGCTCCGCCTGGAAAACGGTGCATTCGGCCTCAAGTGAGAGAGAGATGTGTGTGCGAGGACCCACTATGCCTGCTCCTACCCCTGATGCTGTCTTGGATCCATCTGTGAACCAATTTTGTGCATCGTCATTTAGCCAAGATGGATTTGAAGTCCATTGCTCTCTTGTTGGAAAAATGACCTTGTAATTTTTCGTGAAACTATGGATGGTTTGTATTTGGTCTAGGGTTTTGTTTTATCAAGGATGTCCTCTACCCTATTCAATATACCTAGGTGTCCTCTAAGGTTGCCCTTCTGGTATTTGTTACCTACATAGAGCCCCAGAGCCTGCTTTACAGCCTCTTCCTCTATAGCTAGGTGTAAGGGAGTTAGGTTTAGAATTGCTTCCAGACCTGCTGTCGGGGTCGTTCTCAGTGCCCCTGTGATACTTAGGCAAGCTAGCCTTTGTACCTTGTTGAGTTTATTGATAGCGGTGCTTTGTGTGGCTTTTTCCCACCATACTGCCGCCCCGTACAGAATCATTGGTCTTACCATTTGGGTGTACGCCCAGTGGGCCATTCGTGGAGAAAGCCCCCATGATTTGCCAAGCATCTGCTTGACAGCCCAGAGAGATCGAGTTGACTTTGTGGTTACTGCTCTCAGGTGTGCGTTCCAAGTGAGTTTGCTATCCAGAGTTACCCCTAGATATTTTACCTCTGTACTCAGAGTCACAACTGTGCCACTAACCTTTATGTCTGGGAATTTTAGAATCCTTTTATTGGTGAACGGGATTATGATGGTCTTACTAGGGTTGATAGAGAGCCCTTCTGAGGTGCACCATGTTACCGTTTGATCGAGAGCACGTTGCATGAGGTCTGCTAGGATCCTTTCATCTTTGCCCCTGATGATTACGGATATGTCATCTGCATATCCTATCGTTTTGCATCCGTTTGCATTGAGAGACAGAACTAAGTTGTCTACTAGGAGTGACCACAGTAAAGGAGATAGAACACCACCCTGTGGGCAGCCTTTTGAGGCATGTATGCTAGCCGAGGCAAGTCCAAGATCGGCCTTTATCAGTCTGCGGCATAGCATTGCCTTCACCCAGGCTACTACCTTAGGGTTTACCCCCCTGTTTGTCAGAGCCCGGCTCATTGAGTCAAAGTTTGCATTATCGAAGGCACCCTCTATGTCCATGAAGGCGCATAGGGCGACCCCTTTGCGTCAATTGCTTTTTCTATGTCAGTTGTCAAATGATGCAGTGCCGTCACCGTGGATTTACCCTTCTGGTAGGCGAATTGCAGTTTGTGAAGCGGGTTGGCTTCTAAAATGTCAGTTCTGACGTAGCAGTCTATCAGTTTCTCCATGGTCTTTAGCATGAAAGAGGAGAGACTGATTGGTCTGTATGATTTGGGAGAGCATGGTGGCTTGTCCCCGCCCTTAGGAATGAATATTACCTTTACTGCTCTCCAGGTCTTTGGAATATATCCCAGCAAAAGGCTGGCTCGATATATAGGAATCATTTTCCTAATGATGATCCCTTTGCCCTTTGATAACATGGCTGGAAATATGCCATCTGGACCAGGGGATTTGTAGGATTTGAAGGAGTTAATTGCCCATTCTACCCTTTCGTAGCTAACTATGTTTTTTATTATTGGGTCTATGATTCTTGTGTGCCTCAGTTCTTCTGTGTCAGGGTCTCCCTCTGTGCTACAGAATGAACAGTCAGGAAAGTGAGATTTTAGAAGAACCTCTAAAGTTTCCTGTGAGTCACTGGTGTATACACCGTTCGGGCCCATCAGTGTCCCAATCGGTCCTCCACTGGCTTTTGATAGGGCTCTATGGACCCTTGCAGTTGAGGGTATGTCCCTAAGATCTTCACAGAAATTCCTCCATGAGGATCTCTTGGATTTCCTTAACTCCCTATTGTAATTAGTTAAGGATGTCCTGTAGAGATCCCAATTGTTGGACCTTTTGGCCCTGTTGAACTCTGTCCTAGCTTCTCTTCGTAATTCTTCAAGTCGTGAATTCCACCAGGGGACCCTCTTGCTAGAGGTCTTAGCCCTTTGTGGGCAGCAGTCATTGAAGGTTGAGACTAGATCGTGCGTCAGGGTATTAACTGCCCTTTCTAGCTCCTCAGTATTCGTTATTTGTGGTCTATTACCCGATAATTTTCCTGTAAGGATTTCGGAGTATTTCGTCCAGTTAGTGGTTTTTGGGCTGCGGTAGAGCACCACGCTCCTCACCGGTCCTTCAAGGTCAAAGAGAATGTGTCTATGATCAGACATTGAGGCCTCCTCGGACACTCTCCATTCTTTCACCAAGTCTATGGCCCTGTCAGAAACCAGTGTTAGATCTAAAACCTCCTTCCTTATAGAATTAACAAAAGTTGGTTCATTCCCCCTATTTGCTACTGATAAGTTAGTTGATATAAGATAGTTTAAGAGAGACTCACCTCTGTTGTTCGTGTCTGTGCTTCCCCATGCTAGGTGGTGAGCATTTGCATCGCATCCAACTATCAGGTCTTTCCGGTGTGTTCTGCAGTACTCCACTAAAGATCTGATAGTATCCGTTGGAACAGCTTCGGAGTCACCAGGGAAGTAAGCCGAGGCCAGAACAGCCTCTTTCTTACCCCCTTCGATTTCCAGTTCCAGTAGTATGGCCACTGTGTCGGTGTCTATGAATTCTGTGAGAGGCAGAAATCTTATGTCAGTGTTAATGATAATTGCTGCCCTAGGTTTGGCCGCTTTCCTATCATATATTACCTGTGTGTTTTGGTATTTAGGCCTCTAATGCGACCTTTGAAGAACCAGGGCTCCTGTAGAAGCCCGATGTCCTTGGTGTTGCTAGCAAACCTACTGCTGATTTCAGCCGTCGCCGCCTTAGCGTGGTGAAGGTTTGCCTGCAAACATCTTATTTTGGCGGCGGATCAGCACCGGAGACATTTGGAGAGCTTAAACTACTCTCTTCAATCTCCATAACGCTGACTTGTTTGATGAGCTCATCCTCTGTAGTATCATCACTTTTTATTCTGAGAGTAACTTGGCCAAGGCGGAAGTTCATCCTTCCCTTCGTTACCTCAATTGTGGCTGCCGACTTTTGGTCAACGGCTAGCACAAGCATGGCGTTTGAGCCCTTTTCCACTCTCTTTAGGGCCCTCCAGGCCGAGGTGTTTAGGCCTTTGTTTTGTGCCTGTAAAAAGTTGAGGACCTTGCCTGTCTCCATGGCTGCAGACTTGGGGAAGTAGCCGACCACAATTCTGGGGTGAGGAATCTTTGATTCCTTTGTCGACCAGAGTGTGGCGCCGTCCCACGGCGTCATTTTGACCACCGTCGCCTTCACCCACTCCGCTGTAACGCAGTCCTTGCAGTGAAGTGCTAGATACCCAGCTTTGTAGGTAGAGCCAAGGAAGGCCGGTTGTATCTGCCCATCCATCAGCTCCAGCACTTTGTCTTCAATAGCGGCTGATATGGAGTCCATTTGCGCGGTCGTTAGGGCCGTTGTTGGGTAGTCCCTTGCTAATACCGCCAACTTCACTCCTATACCAGCCTCATTTATTTTAGCATTTTGCTGTTTCTTGTCGGCCTGGGTACCTGTTGTCCCCCTAACCGGAATAGAGCCACGCTCCTTATGCACCTGTGCCTTGGCTGGGTGATGTGAGGCAGAGGGCTGCCTTTCATTACCCTTGCCTGCAGCCTTAGAGGTGGAGGGCATGTCATCCCTCATCTTCTTAGTGGCGACTACCTCTGAGCTGTGGTTTGTGGACCGCTGGCGTTTTGGGCATGCTGTTTCCCCTTTCTTCTCCATTGGGGTCCTAGCTCTGGAGTAAGCCTCTTCTTTGCTAAGCCCCTGCCGCAGAAAGAAAGCCAGTCGCTTCTTGCCAGCGCCGCTCAGTTTAGGCAGTGTAGGGCCTACAACACTGTCGGTGGTTGGTGTGCTTGTGCCTTGTGGTGTCAGGTCCACCACTGAGGCACTACCGCGTTGGTGTTGCTCGTTTTGAGGTGTTGCCACCTCTGTTTTGTGTCCCTGGGGGCCACTCTCCTCTTCAACATCGGTTTTTTTGTTTTGTAAATCGTTCATTTTGATCCCACGAGTAAGATGGCAACCGGTAAACACTACGCCGTGCCGTACCGTAGTGTGGCAGATTAAAATGAGGCCGCGCCACCATACCCCAAGTCCGCATACTAGCAACTAGGCACCCCCTAGCCACGCATCTCCTGGCATATGCTGTTCCACCATTAGATTGGGGATTTTATTAAAAAGAGTTTACTCTCTTTCGCCCAACTTAATTTAGCCAGGTATCCTGCCAGAGACATGACCTACACAGGACCCTGTTACCAGCAGCCACCACGAGGAGGTATAAGTTGCACTACCGGCAGTCTGGCAGTTACGGAGTAGAAGCGGGGCACCACACTCCGCGATCGACTGGTCGATCACGGAGCATGGTTCACCACCCCTACTTAGTCCCCCTACACAGACTGTCGGCCGACTGCCAATTGTGTTATTACTTTAAGTTCTCTTCAAATTGGAGTAGAGTTTATTCATGTTAGCAATCTCACTCGCTTTTTAAGCATATTATATCAGATCTTTCAGCTTATACAATGCATAATTTAGCTTCTCTTTAACTTATCAATTCACTTTCAAAACTCATAATACAACGTGCAAGTCTCGAGTCTCGCTATCTCTCTTGCGCTAGAGCGCTTGCTCTGTGGCAAATGTAAATGTGCGGCAACTTGTGTGTTGTTGCTGTCAGTTGTTGTTTGCAACGATGTTTGCAACGATTTCTGTCGCTTGTTCGCCAATCGGGCAATCGCCCAATCGCCTTGGCAATAACAATAATTTCCTGCTGTAGAAAAATTGCAAGTTGGCTAATTTGAGGCAAATAAACGACGCGCAAATAATATACAATTAATTGCTAGACGCAGTTGGAGTCGTCGTCGTCGCCGTCGCCGTTGTTGCAATGTTGCACTCAAAAGTCGTTTGGCGGTCAAATGCATTTGGCCAGCATTTAATGCAACATTGCACACACTATACATACACACACATACAAGCCAAAAAAACTCTCCGTTTCGGTGTGTTCATATCTTGTGCATCTTGCATCTTCAGCTCTTCGGCCAACTGGACATCTAGGCATGTAGGCAACTGGGCGCTGGGCAACGCCCACACGCAGATTTTTGCTTTAGCTGCTGTTGTGGCTGCTGTTGCTGCTGCTGTAGGGCAAATTGCAATTTGGCGCTGTGATCGGCAAATTATGAAGTGCCAGGAAAGCCATTTAAACGATTTAATGGCACGCTGCAAAATCCCAAGCTCGTAAATAAACAGAGCACAATACTCATACCAACACACACTGTAACAATTTCAAAAGAAAACGTTCCTTGGTGGTCTTAAAAAACTTGTAAGAAAATAAGATAAATATGTCTACACTGGTTGCAAAACACATACGTATCTTATAAAATTAGAAAAACCTTATATATAAGTCTTAATAAAGAATACTCAATGAACAATATAAGTCAAACTATTTACTTGTATTATTTCAATCTGTAGAATTTAATGCTTAAGTTTTTGTGTCGCATCAGCCATTATACCAATGTGCAATACAACAAAACATAACAAAATTGCTGCTCTTACGATTGGATATCAGATTTGCAACAATGTTGTTGCCTGCTGCTTGTTGTATGTATTTTGTTATTTTGTGTTTTGTTTTTTTTTTTTTCTGTAGCGGAAGTTGTTGTCGGTGTGTTGTATTGTTGCTACTTCTGCTGCTGCTGTTTGCCAGCTGCGCCTGAGCTGCGAGATGAACTTGAAGATCAGCTGAGAGCTGTGCTGGCTCGTCATCAAACCAAAGACAACGTCGTCGCCATCGTCGTCTTCGTCATCATTTGATTAATTTGTTGTGTTGGAAAGTTTTGTTGCAAAGTGAAATCAGTTGGGTTTGTTTTTTACCGACTGTGCTTGTTGTTGTTTGCGCCTTGTCTTGCTCTTGTCTTGGCCCAGGCAATTCCAATTTCAATTCCATTTTCCACATCGCGTTCGCATTCTATTATTAACTGTTCCCTCTGTCTCTCTGTGCGGGCATTGTGTAGTGTAGAGTAGCTAACGCAAAAGGTTTTATTTATTTATTTCTATTTTTTTTTGGCGCCCCGGCAGCATGCCAAATCAATTGTCTCTGTGGTCTCAGTGCGCTTGTCGCTTGATGATAATAACAATATTTCTGTAAGTTTTTTTTTTGTGTACATTTTCTGTATTTCGCTCTCTTACTTTTACTGTGTTTCTTTCGTTTTCTATGATGTCTCTTCGAATGTTTGTCAAGTGTTTCGAATGGCATCACGTATGAAAGCATTTCGTCTGCTTTCTTTTCAAAACTTCAGTTTTCAGCTATAGCAACAGCTTCAATTTTGAACATCAGCCTCAACTCCTCGTCTGCCCGCACCTTTTGCTACTTCTATGTGTGGTCCACGGGCGCTAATTACGCAAGCACATACGTTTGTGTATATGTATTTGAATTGTTGGGAAAAGTACTTGAAACGAAAGCCTACATCAGAAGTTAGCTCAAGCCAAATAAACTAAGTTTTGAATATAGCTTGATGCTTTTCGTTTAGCGCTCCATATTGTTTTCATATGCAAATTAGTTAATAGCTGTGTCATAATTGAATTATCACGTTTTTTTCTATCTCTCGCTCACTCACTTGTGATTGGATTTCGTGGCACGGACCTGTGACGCTCGCATGTCAAATAAGTGCAAAATGCTAATAATAACAAATTAAATAAATCAAAAATAAAGCTTGTAACTTGAGTTTAACGCTGCATGGTACGAAATTTTGTATCTAAGTAATAAAATCTTAAAAAATGTATAGATTGCAGATGTGGCCAAAAGATTCAAAGTTCAATACTTAATTCTGTTAGTTGATAGTCAGATACTAAAAACAAAATCTGTTAAGATATTTGCCAATTCAGATGTAAACTTAAATATTCACGTTAGTATTTATCTCAAATTTCAAATGAGGTACGATGAATACCAGCTTATATTGACTTAGTTTTTCCCTAAACTTCATCGAATTTTATTTCAATGCACATATGCTCTAAAATCCTTTATAACTTTTACTTTTACTATATTTATAATCCATTACGAATCGCGCACCCCAATCCTAGTTGGATTTGCTTCGCTCAATTGCATTATTGAGCCATCCGAGTTGAGCGCATGAATAATATTGCAATAAATTCCATAAGAAACCAAAATATATATGTACTTGCCCCACACGTATGTGACTCTTTACACACAGACTGCTCCACTTGAGGCGCCACGCACAGACAAACAAACGTAAGCATTAGACTTGAGGCAAGCTGATTACTCATACGCCACGTTGTTGCATGACAGCACCAAATAACAACAACAACAACGAAAACGCTGCATTTCAATTACAGTTTCAATTTTGTTGCTCATTAAACCGCCTGCGCTGCCACAAATGTTGATAAACATTTCTGTTACAGCTGAAGCTCTTGTTGCAATTGTTGCTGTTAGTGTGCATTATGTAAGCGGCACGCGCTCAAGTCCGAAAAGCGTTCGTTAAGTTTTGGTTTAGTCATTAGGTTTCAAATACTTTACGTTTTCTAGCATTGTTTTATGCGCTTTGCATTTCCTCATGTTATGCACACGAAATACAAGTAATACATTTTGAAGCAGACACCTTTTACTCGTATTGTATATATTTTTTTTATGATAGTACGATGAGCAGTTGTTGCCCTTTGCTGCTGTTGTTGTATAATAGTGGAGTAAAAGTTAAAAGTTACCCACGCGGCTCTTCCGTTTGTGTTTTTTGGTGCCCAACAACATCCTCCAGTTGTTGTTTCTCACGCACTTTAACACCATTTAGTTGATAACAATCGCCAATGGTTTTTTACTTTGTTGGGCTTTGTTGCATTGTTTTGGGGTCCGAATCGTGCAATGCCACTTGCCACACAGAGCCAGCCGTAAAGCAAGTTGGTGTAGTTGAAGATGCAGTTGACGCGACGCAGCCACTGCCGCTTTCCCAATACATACTTATAAAGATAAGCAAAGTCCAAAAGCGAGCGGTGAAGGTGGCTCTGGTCTCTGGCGCTGGTCTCTGGCGCTGGACCTGCACCCAACCAGTTGCCGACTTGTAATAAAAATGCAGGAAAAAGTACACATTGAAGGAGAAAGTAAACGTTAACGTTAACGTTTCGGCTTTTGCTGCAATGTCGAAATGTTGTTGCAAAGAAAGCAGCGAGCCGGCAAAAGGCAAAAAAAAGGCAATACAAATCAACAACAAAAACACCAAGATAAACGAAGGGGAGAGTATAGTGAGGGGGATGCAGCATTGGCGGCAGGTAGGTGTAACTGAGGTTATGGGTCCACCAGCAGTTTGGCAAGTGAATGCGTCTGGCCATTTAATACATACTTATATGTAATAACACGTATAACAACCCCCCGAGAGAACTGGTAATTCACATATGTATCTGAAATGAGGTTTAATCATATGCGATTTCATGGTAGATATAAATGCATTTGTATGTACATATACATATAGAGTTTATTTTCAGAATTTAACGGAATGTATATGAGATTAAAGTTTAGTAATAAAGAATGATATTTGGAAAGCTGTTTAAAATGTGTATTTTGTTGGTTTGTTTTCTTAAGCTTTAAATATTGTTAACATTTAGTATTTGAGCTAGCAATTAAGATTAGCTTTTAAGCATGTGCTAAACTACAAACATTTTTATAACAAAGACAAAAAAACTAAACTTTTACTTAAACTTTATCAAGCGCAAAAATGTTAGTTCAAATTTGTTGACTGCTTTATTTCTTGAGCTTGTGTGCTTTTGGGGTTTATTGAACTTGCTGCATGCCACAAATTTGTATTTGCCGCAATACTTTTAGTGTGTTCGCTTTGCAAATTACCAGCACAAACACATCGATAAACACTTACACACGCACACACACACACAACCAATCGACAAGGCAAATGTGGTATGAAATCAATAAAGCATTGAAATGCATTTGCAGCAATGCAGCAATGTAGGCACAGCAGCTGCTTTTTCTTCTTGCAACATTGGAGCTCGCATCTGCATGCACTTCGGCACTTTGGCTGCCACTTGTTGCACCTTTCTCCAGGCTGTTGCCGCAATACGATCCACACACAAACACACACATGGCGACGAGTACACTTGCTAGCAGTTGATAAATTTCTGCAGCCATAACGGCCACATATGCCGTTGCAACAAAAATACCCACACATAAACACATAAACACACACTCTTATATACAACACACTACACGTCTCCACCCATCTCTCTCTCTCTCTCTCTCTCTGTTAAAAACTTATGCGCATAATTTTGCCTTGATTTCATTTTTCTCGCATGCGATTTGTTGGCTGCGCGCACATTTTTCAATTTCAAATTGCAGCCAGCAGAAGTGGCAGCAGCAGCCGCAGCAGCAGCAGAAGAAGAAAAGATTGCATATGAAGAAACATACAACGATCGATGGTCAGGCGGCCAGCTGGCTATTTATTACCTCATCGCGAATGCAAATTTTCGTTTCGTTTAAGATTTAGATTTAGCTGTTTGTGTTTGCTTTGCATGATTATGCAGCTTCTATCCAGCCAATTGAAAGTATTTTGTTTTGTTTTCTACTCGCCGGAAAAGTCCATGTGACATAAAGTTCAATGCACTCGAAAGAAAAAAATAAACCGTTAGATAAGATAAAAAGCGCGCGTGCCGTACATAAAAAAAGATATTATAATAACCAGTTAACAACATAATTATTAATTTTTTTTTGTTGCTACTTTGGCTATCCATGGACAAGGTCACTTCCGTCACATGGCCCGTTGTGGGTGTTATTCACCTTAGATATGTTGTTGTTGCGTTGAGCTCAAGTTGTTAGTTAATTGTTTGTCAAGGCGGCCTAGCCTGTCACAATTTGAGCAAAAAAACATAAAATTTCCAGAGCACAGTGCCACATAACTGGGTCAACTTGTTCTCCAAGCCTAATAGGCTGCCACTTCACTCTGACCCAAACTGTGTGAGACGTTGGCGGTGACGTTTCAAGTTTGGCCAAATCGGCTGCTGCTGCTGCTGCAAATTTGCATTTGCCATTATTGCCTTGGGCCATTTAACCAGCAATTGAGTCAGCGGAGCCTTGAGTTGAAACTCGGCTTTGAGATGGTGACGTTGGCAGAAGATGACACTGGCAATGAAATTGGAGTCACTTAGGATCTTTGGTGACATGTTATACACACATTTTTGTTGTTTGCGTTCCATTTTAATGAGCCATGCTATCAAGTCGCCGCCACATATAGTATTGACACCGAACTAACTGTAACTCAGGCGGATGTCTGTGTAAATATATGTTAATGTTAAGAGTGTTTTACGAGCGTTAGCATGACAATTTGGCCACAGAATGAATATTGAATGAAATTTATAAGAATCTCAAAATGGATGTTAAAGTTCATAGATAAACTAATCTGGATGAATATCTAAGATATCGACAACATTACAATTTACTTGAAGATTTTTCTATTTGTTTTATATTTGGAAGGTAAAAAACAAACAAAATAAGACTTGTTATAAGTATTTCAAAGAGTAGTTCTTATTATGGATGTTTCTCAGTCATCAAAAATATTTTTTATTAGAATAATTAATTTTGATTTTACTTACTTGCAAGCACAAACAAATTAACTAACCTCTAAATAATTATTCTCTTTTACTTTTAGGTATGTACAAAAACAAAAGCTGACATTACAAACAAGCAAAAATTGGCTATTTTACTTGTAATTAGTTTTGAGTAAGTCCACGGGCTATAAAAGTTTCACTTTGAGTACTCGACTGACTCACAACACTGCTAATCATTAAGCTTAAGATAGATAAATGTATGTATAAACAATATAAGATAGGATCAAGCTTTTGTTGTTGCTGTCAGCACTCTCTCTCACTGTTCTAATGATTCGCTTTGGTTTATCAGGTAGACGGCATCGGTAATCAACAAGAAAGAGAACTCCGCTCCGCGACAAAGGGCAGTTTAATTATGTGCAATTAGTGGGCAGTCGCAACAAGCAACAAGCAAAAAGCAAAATATCCATAGAAAGAAAAGAAAAGATATAATTTTATCTTTTAGTTGCGGTCTGGCCGAGTTTATGCCTTCATTTGTAAACGAAAGCGAAAACACTCAACAAAAAAAGTAGCATTTACATTCGGTTTTTCTATTACCTTCACTTTTGTTTTTTGTATAAATTTTTTTGGCGTGCGAAATATTTTTACTTTTACTTGTTGATTCTACGTTCAACCAAAAAGCATAATCAAAGAGTTGTAAATGCAAGCAAACTTAAAAAAAATCTTTTTGTCAGATTTTAATTAAAATTGGCAAGTTGCACTTTTTAAATGTGGTTGAAGATGTATAAATTGTTTTTATTGTCTCTTTTTTGATAAATTTGAAGCATTTTATCAATTACAAAACAATCCCAAACAAAAACTTTCTCAACTGTTTGGCACTTGATCAATTGAAACGATTAAACAAAAGATACGCTGAAATTATTACAAAAAACCGGAATATATATACATAATATATACCCTTACATATACATAAGTATAACCAACAATTATTGTCAAGTAATTTGAATTTTTGGAAAGTAAGAGTCGGATGTGTGTGTTTGTGTGTGTGTAAGATGTACTTGATGTGTAACGTGTGTGTCACACTCTTGCCAACTGTTGGACCAAACTCTTCCCAGTTGACTTTCGGTCCACACATATACTAATTAAGTTTTTGTCGAAACTTGTTTGTCATGTAATCAAAATTACTCGCATGCATCAATTGTTCAATTAGTCGGTTCAATCATCCCATCAAGTGAGACCGACGCATGCGACTGACCACACAGCAGCTATCTGAAATGGAAAGCAAATATGCCTTATGGCATTTTCATATAATCCATTTACCTGTTTAATAGCAGTCTCTGCGTCGTTCTTGTAGTGTTAAGAAATCCATTTATAAGTTTAAAATGAAATTGCAAAATAATTCATTTATAGTCAAAGCTCATTGGCTTTCATCATTTATAGTAATTATGTTTGATTAGAGGCAAACTGAAAAGATTATTCAAATTGCAAATTTATTTTTGACCGCGTGCAGATTCATGAATTAATGAGTAGGATCTTACCATTGAGCTGACATTCAAAATTGTCTTTCATTTAAGCATAAAAAATCATTTTTGTCAATATAAATTTATGAATATGCTGTCATATCATAAGCTTAAAAACCTTTCCTAAAACGAGCAAAAAAATCAAGTATTTTAGGTATAGGTCTGAACTTGTTTGGTGGGAAATAACGTTTGCTGCACATAAAAAATGAGCTAAAATGAAAATAGAGAGAGAATTTTATTTATGAAAATGAGTTGCTTTTGTTTGGATAAGCTAAGTTGCTAATAAGTTTGGATATCCTTTGTTTAGACGACAAAATGTTTAATTTTTATTGCTTATCTACAAACCAACCAATTTACAATCACAGACCTTTTTTCCAAACATTTCAATCTACACAAATTGGAAAATAATGGGCTCTAGCTGGAAATTTGTTGCAAGCAAGATTGCATAAATCCCAACATATAGTTGTGGTTTGTATATATGTTTATGTTTTCCAATTAAACCTAACTCTCTTGGTAAATCGCCGCCCCAATCAACCCAACTCAACTCAACTCATCTCATCCTATCCCATCTAATCTCCACTCAATTCATCTGTATTTCCATGTCGAATTTAAGCTGGTAACATTTCCTGACGGTTTGCCGCTCATTAAAGGCCTCTGGCTGCACCCGCACCCGCACCCGCACCAAGCATACATAATAGAAAATCAAAGAAAATGTTCATTGGCTGGTAAAATATGCAACGAGTTTTTGGCAATTCAGGAACGAGCAGCAGCAGCCATGACAAGAGTATGCCATAATTTCTGTTGAGGCACTGGCTAAAATACTTGCCAGAGTATTTTGTATTTTTATGAAAGTGAAATTTCACGTTGTTGCCTATGGCCGTGGGGCCAAAGCTTCAGTTAACCGACCCAACAACAACAAGCTAGTCAGTGCGGCAGCCAGTCAGCCAGGCAGTCAAGCATCCGAGTATTCAGCTAGTCAACTGGATGCTGTGCTTGACGCTGATGATGACGTTGATGAATAAACAAACAAAGCAAGCAACATGTGAGTCTCCCAACACCACCTTAACCTCCCCCACCTCCTCCTCAGCATGCTCTTGTCTGTTGGCCACTTGACGACGATGTCTGTCAACGGGCAAATGAAAGTGTTGGCTGTATATTTTTTTGGTTTTTTTTTTTGTTTGGGCGCGATGAAAAGGGGCAAGATTGTGGTGCGCGGTGATTGCGGGTGCCACTCATAAGTTTTATTGCCACACACACACACACAAACACACACACTCATATACACAAAAGCTCATGATATTTTATATATCTTTGAAAAGAAGAAAGTACACGGAGCTCGAGACGGACTTGGCTCTGGAACTGTCTTCTCGAGTGACTTTCGATGATGTCTGGCGCTCGAATCCCACGCTCCACGATATGAACTGGTCGGCAAATTAATTGCCAATTTAACAGCTTGATAATCACATTCGATATGCCTTTTGCCAAAAAAATAATAAAAGATAATAACATGCTAAAGATACCAATCAAAAATGTAAATGTGTATCAACAAGCAAAGTAAAAAGAGACGAAAATGCCAAGCATAAATAAATAAATAAAATAAAGTTACAAAATATTAATTCTATTTAACCAGATAAATTAAATGTTTAATAACTAGCTCAGTTAAAGTTTAATTAGTACTTACTAACAAAGACTTTGACTTGAGTGATTTAATAAATCGGTATAAACATTTATTTTATATAATTAAAAGTCAGTATTAAGTCTGGAGGATGCATTTAAACATTATTATATTGTTTGTCTATTTACCTTACACCCCCACAAAACTCACATCAGCAGCTGTCAATCCTCAAGCAATGAGCATATGCTTCCACTTTCCTTCAACACTCGTTTAACAATTTCACAACTTTTGCTTTTGAGACCCTTTCGGTGTACTTAAAATAATGAAATACAAAAAACTGGTGCAAAAAAAAACTGTATCCAATCCGCATGAATGACAGCGAAAGACAATACAAGACTCGACTCTACGGTGGTATGGAGGACGCCGAACGAAATTACATATTTGCAGTCATTCAGCGATACTGCTCTAGTATTTAAGTGAAACAAATAGAACAAAACTTTTGCTTTCACCTTTTGCAGCAGTGTTCAAGGCGGCCTCCCCCGCCACTTGCCACGTAAAGGGGCAACTGTTAGGCAGATGCCAAGAGCCACTCAACGACAGTTCCGGGCAAACGTTTTGCATGCTTTGTGTTTTTATTTTTTGTATGCCAAAAAGGCAGCACAGTTGCGGGAGAGTTGGGGAAGGGGGTTAACCTACCGCAACAATAGATGAAGCACCAGTTTTCCGGGCAGAATGTTGTAGTTGTTGTTGTTGTTGCGTTGGCGTCTGGTGCTCAATTTGCATGCCAAAAGCAGCAACAGCAGCAGCGAAGCGAGGTGAACGGTTGTCGTTGTTGCTGTTGTGTGTTATTGTTGTTGGCCTAGGCAATTTGTTATTTGCCTTTTGAGGCGCACGCGCTGCCTTTTCAATTTGCGGTCGGGCCTGCCTGCCCTACACAAATTGCACTTAACAGCGAGATAGTTGCCTAGAACTGTAAATACTGTGCGCCTTTGCAGTCTGGCCCAGTGACCAAATGAACCACATTTACTTGCCACACACACACACACACACATTTTGGGCCAAAGAGTAGAGATGTTGCTATTTAGATATTCTAAGCATGAGGTGCAGACGCAAATTTTGCGCATCCATAAGATTAAAATAACCAAAAAGAAACACAAAATGCTCAACGCATGCAAATGTGCTCGACAAAATAAAAGAGTTTTTTTCTGTCAACTTTCTTTGTCTAGGTTAGAAAATGTTTTCTGGCCGCATTTACGAGTGCTAACGCGCATTCATGACAGCTTGTTGGAAAGTTTGGTAGAGTAAACCCTATCTGCGGAATCTTAACACTTGCCAAAAAGCAAATCAATGTCATTTCGAAAACAAAAGACAAGTTGGTCAAGAAAAAAAAAAATAACAAACTGCACTTTCTGCAATTCCTTTCGTGCAGCATTTTTAATTACTTTGTCATACTGTGTCAAGGCTTTGTCAACATTTAAATTAAGATGATTTCAATAGATTAGCCCAGTTAGCTCAAAAAAAAAAAACCTTACCCACAAGACATGCGTGCAGCTTATGCTCATATATGCAACATGTTTTATTATATCCTCATCAAACACACAATTTGGAGCCTCATTCATGACAACAATCGCTCAGTGCAAATGTGAAGGTTAAGCCTGGCCGTTCGCCTGCCATTTTAAGCAAATTTTTAATTTACGTATTTATATCAAAACTTGAAATTTACATCGGTTTGTTTCAATCTTTTTTTTTTTTTTTGATGGAGCTTTGCGTACTATAAAATTATTATTATTATACTTATTATTTTTCTTGCATATTTTTCGCTTGATGCAAACACGTTTTAAGTTTTCAACGTATCGAAACTAGTTTTGTGAATGATCTGTACGCATTTTTGTTGCTTTCTGCTGCTCCCCTGGGCAATTTACAGCCCGATATGTTTTAGCCGGTTTTTTTTTTTTTTGGTTTTTGGTTTTTGGCCATTTCTGATAGCGACCAGACGCATAGACTGCACGAAACGATGATTTATAAATATTTATGAAACTATTTTATGACTGTGGTGTTTTTTTTTTTAGTTTTTAAATAAATGTTTTAGACATTTATGTGCTAATCAAAAGATTTGTGCATAGATAAAATTAAGTTTGGGCATTTTATTGGATTTATTTTCAAACTTGTATTGAGCTGCAGGTTTTTATTAACGCTCCAAGTGCGGGAAGTGAAATAAATCATTCAAAAATGTTCAAAACAAAAGATTTATGAGTAAGAGTATAAATTCTGTGCGAAAGTTAAGTTGAGCAATAAGTTCATCAACTATTTCTCACAGCAATGTACTTAACTGAATCACTTAAGCTTAGTTAACTGCTGCCGCCTTTTGCTTTAGTGCGTTTGATGAGCTGTCACAATTTGCAATTAGAGTTATATAATTACGGGCATCATCGAGCATGCCTTCAGTCTTTACTCGCAAGTCATAAATTTGCTGCTCATTACATTTTGTTAATGTTATTCAGCACGCCGCGTGTCACGTAATCGTAAATGGTGCCCCAAAACCCCCAGCCGCAGGCTGTCAAGTTGTGGAAGCTGAGCTAATGACAAATACTACTCAAACGTTTGCAGTTGTTACAGCTAGTGGACAACAATAATGATAAAGACTTGAGCGTTAATATATAATTTATAGTCATTGGGAAGCGTTACGAATTGTGTTAAAGTTGAAGTAAAAGTTTTGTGCAACCAACAGAGCGAGACTCTTTATTTTAATGAGCTCAACACTCTCATTTTTTCTTCTTCATTTTTTGTGCTCTGTAGACATTGTAATTAAGAATTACACATGTCTATATGTTAGTTTTTAAAGTCGAGCAGCTGATTACTTAATTAATTTGTAGCTCATCCAGGTGACTTAAAATAATAATTATTGATGCGCTGTGTTAACTTTTCTTTTAACCCAAAAACATTGCAAAAGAAAATTATACATTTAATTAAAGTGTACGCCTCGGTGCAGCATACATTTTCGGACATTGCACACCCACATTTCACTAACTAAACCAATTGGTCAGGCTTCGGTTTCTTCGTTTTTGTTTTTGTTTTTTGGGTTGGTCCCTGACCGCAAACGAGAACGCCTCACAGCTATAATAATTTTGAGCATACGCCACCTACAACGTCAGCAAGCCCTGGGCACCGGCCAGGCCAGGCCAGCAACTCCTCTTTGCTGTCCCAAAAACAACAACGGCCACAACAACAAGAAATAAAAATAATAACAATATTTTTCAAACAACAAAAGAAATCAACTAGAAGCGCCCTGAGCCTAACTGAACGAAGAAACCAAACCCATTTTAACCGTTAAGCACATTTGACTAAATCTGCTACACATGGCAGCCCATAGGCGCAGGTTGAGGTGAATGGAATTGCAGCACAGCTTACCTAGGCCAGCAACAAAAAGGGGTGAGTGGTAAGGGGTACAGTTGCAGCGTGCAGGTTGCATTTGCTGCAGGAAATGCGCAGAACATGCGCGAGCTTCAACTGGAATGGTCCAAAACTTTTTTGTTTTATTCTTAAAAGCTAGATACCAGATCGCTATACTAACAACAATAGATAACAAGAATTAGTGAGGATGGCTGCATTAAGACCGAATGTGAAAATGCACTTAAATACACTTGCTGAATTGCTTATATTAAGACAATTGCATGCTTTGGGTTTATTTAAATAACAATAAGCTATGAATGTTTATTATATACAACCAAGTCACATATAATACAGGTTAAACTTATTATAAACTATCATGTCAAGTAAAATTAATTCATTAGTTTCTTGAAATAATATATGAATTTTTTCCTTAAGCTAATGTAGTATTTGGAAATTGCATGCGTTATTGGCGACCTTTCAACTAGTATATGTAGGATGTGTTTGATAGCTCGAAATTAAAATACAATTTCTACCTCTTGAAGTCGAGCTAACAAACACGCAAGAGAAGTCCAGAAAAGTGATAAAAACTTTGGTTTTTCTTATTCTTTTCTTGTTGTTTAAGCAATCTAAGTTCCTAACTCGGTCTGAAAAAAACATAAATTACATTAAATTTTGATACTTAAGCTCTTCACACTCTCTGCAACTTTGTATAGCTAACACACCCAAAATGGGTGTTGTATTTAAAAGGTAGCACGAACGCAGGTCACTTGTTGCTGCAGTTAGCAGCTGACAAGAGGAAGAGTAACTGAAAATAGCCCACATGCTGCACACACACACACACACACACACACATGAGGCGAGTGAAAACAGTTAAGACAGCAACAATAATAGCAACAACTGCCAACTGGCAACAGGAAGACCTTAAACTTGGCCTCAACGGCAGCAGCAGAAGCAGCGACGACGACGACGACTACGACGGCAGCAACATCGTGAACAGCAACAACGAAAGCAACAAATGCTGCACAGTCAAACACACAATTCAATTTTATTTCATTTACGTTGTTGCTGCGTTGCCATTCGCTTGGCTCGTTTGGCTGCTGCCTGGCCTGGCAGCTTGTGTGTGGGCCGCTGCCTGGCTGCCTCTGACCGCCTGCTCCTCTCCTCATTTCTATCGGTTCGTTTGAACCGTTTGGATTGCAGCTCCTCGAGCGCCAGCCTCATGAATGGAAGCCGCAGATTGCCGCTGCTTCTAACTCATTTCTACACTGTTGCTGATGTTGTTTTTGGTTTAAAGCTTTTTTGTGAATTGGCGTAAAAATTTTGTGAGAACAAATGGCTGTTAACTTTTGCACATTTTTTCGTTTCGCTCGCAACTTATTTGTGTGTGTGTTTTGTTTTTAGTTTTTTTTTTTTGCTGCTTCTCTTCTCTATTTCATTTTATATTAGTTTTTGTGTTGATTTGTCTTTGCAGCAGATGTTGTTGTTGTTTGTGGCGTTAGATTGCGTTTAACTGTTAAACGAACAAGCCAAAGCAGAAGTTCGTTGCCTAAGTCTTTCGTTTCTTATTTTTTGGTTTTGTTTGGTTTGTTGTTGTTTTAGTTTTGAGCGTGATTTTATTGCCTATGCTGAAGTTAGTTGTTGTTGTTGTTGCTGTTGTAATAACAACAATAATAATAATCATGTTTTACCTGTGCAACGCAGTCCAGTGATTGAATTGGCTGCTGCGCCTGTGCCGTAAGGGTTACCTAATTTCTTATGATTCGAATTTTGTTTTGTTGGTGGACTTTTGTATAGTATTGTATTTGGGTAGGGCGCCGAATGAGGCGAAGGAGATAATGGTTTAGTGGGACAAACAGGTGGGCATATCTCATAAATTGAAATCCTAAATTGTGGGCGTGCACTTAGTTAGCAGTGACAGGCTTGAAATGGGCGTGGCTTTTGCAAGGATGAAGAGATGGATTGCAGCGGCAGTTATTCAGCCGTGAGGTAGTTCAAGGCAATCAAAATTGAGTATTTAGCATAAGTCAATTTTGTTCTTGAAATGCAATCGAATAAATTGTTAAAAGGGTCATTAGTCATACAATTATATTTAAATATTTGAAATTGTTCTTTTCAACGGAACCAATTAAATTGTGTTAAATTTATTAATAGTTTCCCCATTTCAAGCAATTTGTTCTTACATTAAGCGGCTGCTTAATCAATTAAAGTATTTAAATCAAAATACAATCGCCTGCGGACCGACAACCTTGAAAACTCAACACCATATTTATCATAGATAGGAGGCCAGTTAGTTAAACAACATACACCCTTTAGACAGTAAACAAAACAGAATGATTGTAGAATATTTAAGAGTTCCATAAAACATCGCACTGTCAGCAAACAGCAGACAAGCAAGAGCTACAGAAAATTTAACAAAAAGTTTCGTTTCATATGCAAAATTAAGAAGAGCACTAAAAAATATTAAAAATTCATTAAGTCTTTTTGATGGCTGTGTGACAAAAACTAAAAAAAAAGTCGCGCAACAACTTTAGCTATTTGATGATTGTTGTTGTTGTTGTTTTCTGTCTTAACCAGATTTCTGAAGGTCAGCACGTTTAGCACCTCTGCCTTAAAAGAGGGGGATTTGTTTTGAGCCAACTATGTTTGTTTCCTATGATGAGGCATCTCTCTTTCTCTACAAGCCAGCTGCAGCTTGAACGTCAACTTTTAATTGCGTGTCAAGTGCTCATTTGGCCAATAAATCAGGCGGGTAGCTTTGAATGCAAAATAACTCTGTTGGCTCTAGAGTTTTGGGTCTGGGCAATTAGCGCAGCTCATGAGCAGCGCTGCATTTTCTAATATTAGAGATACGCTTTACAGTTATGCCAACTGATTTGTGACTGTCGCTGCCTTTCCTTTCTTACAGCATTTAGTCAAAGTCACACAATAACCAAACCTCACAGCCTCTGTCTCAATTTAAGTCCCAGCCTCTGTCTCAGTCTCAGTCTCAGCCTCAGCCTCAGTCTCATCGTCATCGTCATCATTCTCATCACGTGGTGTTGCGGAGTAGGTTAATAGTGCCAAAACGTTGCGACGAGTCATTGCAGCAGCAACATCTACTGCAGCAGCAACACTTAGGCAACAAAAACAGCAACATTTATAGCAATGACTCCTAAGAACAAACGTTGCGCCATTTCTTTTTGTGGTACACGGCTGTTGCACCCTTTCATTCGTTAAGACACTTTTCCCAACGTATTCCCAAAACCTCTCCCTTCTCCTGTCCTGTTGGCCAAATATCATTATTATGCGGCTAAGCTTGAGCCTCAGAACGCAAATCGAAGCATTTGCCAAACGCGAGTGCAGCATATTTATGCAGCATTATTATTTATTTTATTGACAGCTTTTCTCTTTTTGATTTTGTTTTGCTAGCATACTCTAACAGCTGATGGAGAGTCCTTTAACTTGTGTGAGTGTCAGCCAACTCAAGCATTTGATAAATAGGGCTAAAACTTTGCAGACAATAACCTCTCAAATGAAATGGCTTTCAATTTATGCATTTTTCAAGTTCAAGTTGAATACCTAAAACAAACATTTAATGAAACTTAAAACTTCATGGCAAAAACAAGAATTTGAATACAATTTTGTATTTAAAATATTAACAAAGAGCGTTTGAAGAACATTGGAGCCAACTTTCTTCCTTATTGATCCCATGCCCTGTTGTCTTACTTAATGCCGTGTGATCGACACAAGCTCAAACTGAATGCCCCAATCGACGGTGTAAACATAAAGTTGCAGTTGCAGCAGTCAGTCCAAATCTGCGGCTGCTGCAAGTCCAAGTCCAAGTGCCAATAAATTCCAGCTGTCCAGAACGAACCTTTTACTTTGCGCTAATAAATTGCCACTAAACGACTTCGACGGGGTCTTCAGGATTTTCAAACTGCGACTTCACCAAAACCAAACTTTAACTGCGAAACTCTTTTCCTTTATGCTATTTTTTTTTTTTTTTGCTTTGCGGCATGCGCTACAATTGTTGCGCCATAATTTCCCATCAAATTTTTCACACTCGCTGCTGCGGCTGCTTGCGATAATCAAATATTTGACCTCTGCTGCAAATAAATTTCAATGCAATCGCACCACCAACAACAACAAAAACAACAACAACGACAACCAACAAAAATAAAATGCCCGGCAAACGTGAAAGCGCATTGCTTGCGCCGACGTCGCGGTCGCCGTCACCGTCGCTGTCGACGTTGCGTGTTAAACACAATTCAAAGTCTATAATTATTGTAGAATTGCCAGCAGAACCAACACGGGACACACCGAGCGGCAAGCAGCAAGCAGCGCGCATCGGGCACGTTTCCAGAATCCCAAGCCTGAGAGGCTGGCAGCTGCTTGCCGCTTGCAGCATCGCGACTGCACATGGAACATGAAAATTGTAGCGTGTAGCTGCTGTAGCACACTATGCACACACACACACACAAACACACACGAAAAAAAAATGAATTCCAAACACACATTCTAATTCCACATTCGCCTCGACTTGACACACTGCTGGCAGGGAGCTGCAAAACTGAAGCTGTAACGGTACACTGATAAAAACCAAATGTAGCATGTTTCAAATTATCAACTTTGAAAGAAGGATGGCAAGTTAAAATACTGTTCAATACTGCTTAAATCAATTTAAGCAAGTCGACTGACTGTAGGTTTCTGCTTAAAAATAAATATAGAAACCGAATTTTTTCTTTCCACTTCTTATATTGCGCTCTTAGTACCAGAGGATTATTATTAAAACAAGATACATACTATTATTTTCAAGCCTTTCATTCAGTTCTTTCAGTGCATCTCTTGCTGTGTATCGCTATCTCTTCAGCTGGTTGTGATTCAGTTGGGGCGCCTGTGAGAATCGCTTGCTTAACTGTTCACAGATCTACTACGAGCTGCTGTGTCTCTTTCGTACTCTATGTGATAGTGTGTGTTTATGTGTGTGTGTGTGTGCAATTAATGCCCAGAAGTGCTGCAAGTTAGCATTTGTGTGTTGCCTTTTTCGGGGAAGCGGAAGCATTGCACACGCCCACTTGTCGCTCGCTAACTGGCATTGCAGTTGGCACACCGTTTGATGTTTGCTATCGCAATGTCTTTGGCCATGGGACGTGCCATACCCCAAGTTGAAACGCGTCGGCCGTCTGCAGTTGCATCAGGAACGGGGACCACATCTGTTTCTTGGCACGCCCACACACCATTTGAGCTTTTGCCGCTCAGTTGAAAGTTCTTCTGCCGACCAAACTAATTGTAAACTGTTGTTCGCAGTTGCTTAACTGCTTGGCTTGTTAGCTGCTTGTTTATTAACAATTTAACGCTCCACACAAGATTCGTACGTAGCAAACGCTTGTTGCTCTCTCTCTTAACTCAACTCTCTCTAAACTTATTGCTATGTGCTTGGCTGGCAAGTTTTGTGGCGGGGTGCAGTGGGGCTCCGGTATAGGGAGGCTGGGGCGTTACTTATCTACTGGCTAGTCCAGTAACAAATTTATGCATTGTAAACTGTTTTGGCAGCTCATAAACTGTGCCGTTTTATGCGCTGACCATTTGACCTTTTGCATGTGTTAAGTTCTTCACGCTTATTGTTGTTATTATATTCTTGTTGCTGTTATTGTGTCATGTGTGTGTGTGTGTGTGTGTGTGTGTTCATAACTGTCACAGGACAAGCAAATGGGGCGTGCTGGGTGGCTAGCGATCTGGTGGGCGTCTTAAGCGTTCACAGTAAATGCTTCAAGGCATTTTTTGTTATTTTTGGCGTGCTATATCAAAAGACTTAGACAAAAAACTTGATTTCGGGCGGGAATAATATGTTAAAGATCTCTTGATAAATATTTATGAGATTTAAATAAAAAATGTTCCCAACAAATCGAAAATACAGCCTATAAAACTAACTGTAAAGTTCAAATAATATCACAATTATAGCTTTTTCTAAGATAACTCGAAGCATCTCGAAATGAATTTATTTTAGGATTTGTTTGTGTATTTTATTTGTGTATTTTATTTGACTTAAACAAAAATAAATATCACCTTGATTAGAAAGTATTTTATTTATTATATGTACAGGCCTGAAGCTTTATTTTATGCCGTTGTCATAGCCCTAAAACTAACAATTGTTATTTATTTTTCATTGTACTTACAGGTAAGTTGTTCACATTCAAACAATCGGAATACGATCTCGAGCTGTTTATAGCACAACACGCTGGAGTTATGTAAGTGGACAAAACAGCCAACTAATGCAAATAATTGGCCAGTTAGTTGAATGGATCTGGGACCAACGCCCAGCGTAGAAGTAAATAGCGAAATTGTAACAAAGCCCAAAACCAATTTTAATTTCAAATGTTAACGATTTTCCTGTAAACAAAATGTGTGTGTTGTTGGTCGTTGTTGTTGTGCGGCTTGCATAAGTTGCAATTTGAGCTAAATAGAAGCCAGAGTCAGAGCGAAATAATAACGGGCTAACCAAAGCTAATGATGCGACATGTAAGCCACACATTTTGGTGAAGAGCAGCGGGAGTAGTCGAAGGAGGGCGGTAACTGATTTGAAAATACACATACGTAAAAGAAAAATGCGTCACGCTTACCGTTAGAGGCACGCACACAGCATGCAAGCACTCGCCCCATGGGAGAGTGTATGTCGCCGCATCCAAAAAGTTCACCAAACCAAATGCGATATCAACATTGCTCTGGCTACCGTGTCTGTTGCCCCTTCTTCGCGCAGCGTTCTGTGTTTGCTGCCACTGCCCAGCATGTGGCGCGCTCCCTTTTTGGCAAATTTGGTGCAGCATCGCAGCGCCTTTCACAAAAAACTAAGAAATCTAATCAGCAAACGGGGCGGCTAGAGTTGGGGGCCATTCCGATTTGGATTCGGATTGGATCGCAGCAATTTACTCAAGCGCAAAATTAGCAACTAACTCTCGGCGCACAGTTTGATGCTGAGGCGCTTGAGAGATGGGCAGCTGGGGTGGGGAAACTTATCTCAAATAGCTAACTTTTACCCGGCGTACATACGATACGTGCAAATCTGCAACATGGAATTCTTGTTAGACTTTGCCGACAGCTCGGCATCCTGTGGGGCGCTCTAATTGAAATTCCGGGCGATGTTGCTGCGGCCATGGTGACGTGCCAGGCGTTGTCTGCTGTCAGGTAATTCAGTCCGGGTGCTACTCGCATGCGCTGGCAATGATGCAAATTTGATGCCATCTGTACACAATTAGCTGTCAATATTGCGCATACGACATGTATGCAAAAAAAAAACAAGAGAAGAAGAGAGAAACGCAACGGCAAACAAACAAATGTCAAACAAAACGTACAAGAGCTAAGCAAACCACAACAGCAACAAAACTCAATGACTGACTCATTTGCCAACGTTTTTGCAACATGCAACCATAATCAACGCACGCAAACTGACCGCGTGCACAGTGGGGTCAGTCGGCGAATGCTTGAAAGCTGTTAAAAATGGTTTGAAAATAGTAAAAAATAAATTTTGTATGTGAAAGAAACCGTTTTAGAACTTATAAATATTGGAAATTATGTTTCGTTTTCTGATTTGTAGCGTGTCTCACTGTGCAGGCAACAAGTGGCGTCCAGTTGCATCAGTTTAACTGGCAACGACACCTAAGCCGCTTGTTACCATACCATGCTATTTATGCCTATGGACGCACAGAGCCCATCAAGAGCACCAAGCATTTGCATAAAGACGCCAAACCCACTAAAATCGACTTAAAAATATAAAAATAAGCCAAAACACCCAGTTTTTTTTTAGGCGCAGTCACTATGAATGTTTATCGTGCCGAGGCTTGCTCTCAATTTGGTGCGTTGGGCAACAGCTTTTAAGAGTCGTCGATAAAGGCCCCAAGATGCAAAGTCCGTTGCAATTTCTATTTGTGTGTATGGGACACATATTCAAATTTATATATAAATTTCGTGTGCGAAAACGGTGAACAGGTGAAACATGGCCCAAAGGCGTAACGCGTTAGTGAGTCAGACTCTAAACTATGAATCGTACTATGGACACCGTATGTGTGTAGAGATGGTGTGTGTGTGTGTGTGTGTAGAGCAGTACATTCTGAATGTTTATGTTTAGTTTATGCCATGGCACGTTTTGGGGCCAGTCTCGATTTGTAAATGCAGCCCAAGGAGCAAAGAACTTGCGGCCAATATAAAGTGTGTCAGCCATAAGGCTTTCAAGACTTTAACTACACCCTGCTTGGGTCACATATTAATATGGCCAGAGACTAACTACACTCTGATGGGCTTGCCCTGGAGTCAAGCAACAGCAAGTAGAATGCATGGGCAAGCAATTAGTGAATAACTGTTAAAGACATCTTAACGATCTTATTAGAATCTCGTAGAATTAAGCTAAAACGGAGTTTAAAGTCAACGACAGAGAAAATGAAATATTGTCTTCATGAAAAATTCACTAGCATATTGCTTGAATATTATTATATAGGATCCACTTATTTTGTGCAATATATCATGATTATTTGGTCAAATTTAACTCACAACTTCTCAAAACATTAAAGATTCTTTTAATATTAAAAATATTTTAGCGGCAACATCACATCCGATGCTGTAATAGCTATCTATAAATCACACTAGAAGTCATTTTTATATTTGATTTTTGTTTAAAATTCCTCGGCAGCTTTACAGTTAAATAGCTTAAGAACTTACCGTGGGTGGTCTTTAAGTATTAAGTAACCGCAGCACAATGCAACACACAACTTCTCAAAAGCGATCATAGCTCAATATCTTAGGCTCATTAGCAGCACACGCAGCCCAAAAATTACCGCAGCCATTAGGGCATAGAAGAAGAGAGAATGTTGTGGGGGTATATGGGGGGTGCTGCAAGTCTGCGTACTCCAGCTTAAGTGGCAACCTTAACCGGCAACCATGCCGCAAAACATTGTGTGTATGCTACAGTAGCGTCAATTTGTAAGAGTTTTGTTCCAGGCAAGTAACAAGAAGCATTCTTACTTATAGCCAAAGAGTGGGCGAAAGAGAAAGAGAGACAGGCATATTGCCATACAAAGTAGAACTCAATTTCCCAGCTGCCCACGAAAAAGTCGTCAACTCCATCGCCGCCGTCATCGTCATCATAGTTTGGAGTCAGCTTCATCGTCGCCGCTGGTCACGTCAAGCCGTGCGCGTAATGAGCGTTAAATTTGTGGCCCGCTTTTGTAAGGTTGTTGTTTTTTCTTGTTTATGGTTTTTGGGCAAGTTCTAATCACTGGAGAACACGCTGTGTTATTAGTTAAATTAGTCACAAAACGGTTCTCGAAAAAGAAACACATTTTGCTGCTCAGCCAACTTTAATTATTGCAAATTTTTCAGTTGCCTTTTTTTTTTTTTTGCTTTTACTATAGTTTTGTTTTTGCTACCTCTAATGAAAACTCATTAAACGATTTGCCAGCATCAACAACAGCCAAAAACAATACAGCTGCTTGGTTTATAGTCTTTTATAGTTGTTGTGCTTTGATGGTCTGATCGGCGAATGTGGGTCAGCATAAATTATGAAAGATACAAATTATGTTTTAAAGCTATTTATACACAAGTACCAACAAAAGCTACAAAAACAAAAAGTACTCAACGAAGCATTCAGTTCTCAGCACTCAGAGCTTTTCGTTTTGTCAGTCTCTTGCTGCCTTTCACTGCTATCAATAAATATTTTCGTTTAGTTCATTGCGATGTGCCTGCGATAAAGACAAACTGCCTGCCAATATGAATTAGCTAAGCGAATTGGCCATTTGGCCAACTTGGTAAACAACTCCAATAGCAACAGCAACAACAACCTTCTTGTTGCCTGTATTCTGTGTAGTTGGCAACGTGCTGGCAACGTGCTACTCCAATATCATCATTATCATTAGCACAGGTTTGCGCCCAAGAAAGCCAGCCAACAAAACTGTAGCAGTTGATAAATGTTAATGTTGATAGCCAGCGAAAAACATAAAAAACAACATCTAAAACACAAGCTTTTGCTAAAATGAAAACATTTTTTAATTGAAGCTTAGATGCCCTTCTAAAGTTTTGTAGACTTGAGTTTATCAAAAAATACTTTGAAAGACTCTGGAAAAAGTCAAGCTTCTTAAGCATTATACATTTACTTAGGTTGTTTAATACATTATTGTTAAAACTATTTTTCAAGTTTTTGCCAATAGTTTGAAGCTTTCAAGCAAAAATGTGATACTTTTTCCTATAAGTATTTCAATCGGTTAAACAACAAAAAATGTTCTTAATTCTTTCCAAAAGTAACTGGCATTCGTATGAAAAAATTTGATATCTTCTAGAAAGCTGTTGAGACTGTTAAAGTTTAAGACCAGTTACTGCCCGAAAAATTACATAAAATTGTAAAACCAGTTTATTTGCAAAAAAAAAGTGTCATATAACACTTTTAGTGAGGTGTATTATACTTTCAACAACTAGATACAAATGAATATATACATATATGTACATATATAATGTTTCCTTTAAGATGCCGGTTGTTGCCACTGGTGTTATGGCCTAATGCATTTGTCAAATGTCGAAATACCCTTTGGGGTAAGTGTATAAAATGTACATTAGCTTCCTGCTAGCCCAAGGTTAACAAAGTTCAGCCACAAATTCCATTCATTCGGTGCTGCATCTGGAGCTGCTGCTGTTGCTGCTGCTGCTGCTGCTGCACTCATTGACGATGTTGTCGCCGTTGTTGTTCTTGTTGCTGTGGCTTTCAACACGCTCTGCCAATAAATTTGCAGCACTTGTTACTCTTTTAACGGTCTCGTGGCCGCTCACCAGCTCACCAAACATTCCTTGGCATTGGCATTACAGCCAAAGATCTATTTTTGCCTAACAACAACAAATATTTTCTTCTACATTTTACTTGCTGTTGTCGGTTTTTTTTTTTTTTTTTTGTTACTTGGCCATGCAGGAAACTAAAATTGCGCTCCATTAAATGGTGGGCAGCCGAAATAAAAAAAAAACTTGTTGAAATTTTGCAGCAGCAACTTTGCGATGCGGCTCATTCGATAAGAGCTGATTTAGCCAAAAGGTTAAGCAGCCGCCCAAAAGTTTTTCCATAGAATTTCCGTTCGTGATGTTTTTCCGCTTTGATTTTTTTCTACTGATCTTTCGTTCATTGTTGAAACGTTTATTTGATTGCATCGCTTTGTCATGGCTTCATATACATGGGCTACTGTGGCTGAAATTGTGTTTTATTTTAGTTTTATTGCAGATATTTTATTTAATATGTCAAATCACCATCGGGTCTTCAAAGTGCGTTTGAGTTTGAGCCAATAGCCAATGATTTGCATAAATAGTATGGATAGTTCTCTTAGCCCACAGGCAATGTGTGCTATTAGCCTAGAAAGCACACAGACGACCCAGGCGCTATTACTATCCGTTCTTTAAAGACTATACTATAAGCGCCATTGCTTGATAATAATGATAATAAAATGGATGTTAATTATGTTAATCTTTTTGGCAGCTTTTTGTTTGTATAATTGCCCAGGTTGAGATTCCACTCTGTCTTCTGTTCAGTGCTAATCACTTTAACATTTTGCAGCCGCATTTTGACCCGCTTTTTTCATTCAAAATTGTTTCTGTTGCTGAAAGCATTTACAGTTTGAGAGGCGTTGCGTGTCTCTAATGATGTCTGATATTCAATATGCGAATGCAAGAAGATGTCTTCTTCGATTGGGCAACAGTCACGTCACGCATAGATCATGCAAATGTTGAAATCTTTATGACTAGAATGATAGATTGCTATTATTATTTGTAGTATTTGGCACAGTGCTGGTCAAAAAGTTGAATTCAAGCAGAGTTTGGGAATGGCTTAGAGGCTAGATGTAATTTTTTTTTAATCTCAACAGAAAATCACATTTAATGTGTTTATATCATAGATGATAAACTAATAGAAATTAATTTTAAATTTTTCTCAGTATTTAGGAGATATATTTAGTATTTATATTTTTAGTTACATATATAGTTAGTATAGTTACATATATAAAATCTATTCTAAGTTCAAAATTTTGTGAATTTCTCAAATAAAAAAACTATTTTTCCATTTGATCGTTAAGCTTTTACATTATTTTGTCGACGGCTTTTGCATTTATTTTTATTTTGACTGGTTTATCTAATTTACTAGCTCATAATTTGTACATATATTTGTACAACTTTTCCGCCTTTATTTATAGTCGCGCATTATTGCAGCCGAGCACGCCTGTTGTGCAAAGAGAGGGTTGGAGTGTGGCAAACATTTGGTTCGGCGAGATCACGACACTATCAATTAGAGGTGGCCAAACGAGACAATTGTTTAGGACTCTCAAGCCCCTCTATCTGTACGACTCGTTAGCGGGGCGTGTCAGCCGTTTATCATTTGAGCCAAAAGTTTCGTAATGGAAAAAAAAAACTCAAACCAAACAATATAAAAACATTTCGTGAGGGTATTATATTACAACAATTGCGCTGAATTTGTTTTGGGAACTTTCGGAACGTTAATTATGCAAGTGGCCAACCCTCATAGAAACACAACAAAATTTATTTAAGTAATTTAATTAGTTAATTATATTAAGGTTGGCAGCTTAAAATGCAGTTTACATACAATAAGAAATATACCAGTGGCATCCAAACCTCGAAGGTTACTCTTTATTACCCAGATTATATTTAAATTTTGAAACTGCATATTAACGTCTTTGTTTTTTGTGTTTTTTGTGCCAGTTAAAGTCAAAGTCCACAAGAAATAAAACGACCCTTCTGACGCGTTCCTTTAATGAATGAATACCAAAGCTTTGCTTTTATAGGTGTATATCTTTTTTTTATAGGGTTTCAGTTTCGCCAGCGCCGCTTGAAGGCCCTTAAAAGGAAATGTTGTTTGTCACACTGACTTATTTTTCCACTTGCCACTTGACCAACTGAAACGACGACGACAACGACAACGACGTCTTGTGGTCAGCACTCGTTCCAGTCAGCGTTGTCATCTTCTGCTTCTTTCAGAGGCTGCCCTCAAAACGGGCCTGATGAGATTGCTGAGTGTGCGGTTAAGTTAGCTGGTTGTTTGCTTGCTAACTTAGTCAAAAGCATCAGTATCTCCGTTTTCCTCTCGACTGTGCTTGTGTGTGTCTAGCTTATAGATTAAACTGTTTGTAGGTGCAACCAAGTAGACAGAAAGACTGAGGGACAGATAGACGACACTTGACGGTGAGCTCGTCGTCGTCGTCGTTTGCTTGGCTTCCTGCTCAGAAAGTCTAAACATGTCGCTGATTCTGCCTTTCAGCCTTTCCCTAAAGAGTTTGCGGTTTCTGTTTTTGCAAAAAGACGGAAAGTGTTTTTTTATTTGCATTTATTTTGATTGCAGCAGCAGTTGGCCATAAATTAAATGGGTGATTTTTGCTCGAAGCATCTCAATTTGAGATCAGAGACAATTTAATTTGGAATAAATAAAATTCATGAACTTAAAAGATATATAAAAAATTCAAACTTTAATATTTAATTACTCTTTACGTTTTGGTTACTTAGATTTTTAGCATTATTTAACGAAAAATATTTTGAAACAATCTGTTTTAGTCAGGTTATACTTTAGTTTGGCAATAGTTTGTTAATTTAAAGTTGCTGCTATTCCTTTTGGCATGCTGCACCAGCCAAAACTACAACAACAGCATCGAATGCATCGAAACATGTCAGAGCGACACTTTGACCATGTTTGCAACTGCCACTTGGCTACGACAGCAAATGGCACAAAAAGTACAAAAAACAATATCAACAACTTTGAACTGCAACAACAACTCAATGTCAAAAGTGCATTGAAGACTAAAGCCAGGGTTAACAGGTAGGCAGCTTTGGCCAGGAGGCAGACAGCCTAAAAACAAGACAGACAGACACACAGCCAGCCAGACACACAGGCAGAAAAGTCAGTAAGTCAGGAAGTTTGCACAGTTTTTTACAGCTGCCTGTTTGTTGTTGTAGATGTTGTTGATGTTGCTGTTGTTTCTGTTTGTGTTTGCTGTGATATTGTGGGCAAAAGTTCAAGTTGGCTGGCTTAAAGCAGACAACAAACAAAAGTGGGCGTGCGCTAAAGCAGCAGCAGCAGCTGAGTCAATACATTGTTGAATTTTAACGGATTTTTTTCTACCATGCTGCTGAACTTGGCCTGCAATGGTTATAACATGAAAATGCAATTAATGCACTAAGCTTCAAAATGTTACAGTAAATTCTTTGATTATTAAATGTATTCATAAACGAAGTTAACGGATTTGAGATGAGCGAATGAAAATTAGTAAGATTTCATTATTTTATAACCTCATAGATGGGAGTTTAAGGTTTTCTTTATTATATATATTATAATTAAATAGAATAAAATAAAAGTCGTTTTCAAGATATTCTTTGAGAGATATTCAACTATACAACTATTCTTTTCATTTACTTTTATAAAATTTAAATATTTGCCCATTTGTCTTAAGTCTAATATGACATCAACTAAAAGTCAACTCTCTGAGTCACTTGTATAAAAATTTTGTGCTTCAAGATTGTCTCATCAGTTTATAGTATAAAAGTTATGCTTAAATCGATTTCTACCGATCAAATGCTGAGATCATTCTTGAGTTTTACAGAATATTAAATATTAAATGCGCATCAATTTTAAGTGATTTTATAAAAACACGTTTTTACAATATCGTTAAGAGTCTTTCTATGTTCTTGTTGCAACAGGCAGGATTCCTGTTTTAGCACAAGGTCCTTAGTTTGTGTATACAATTGCCTGTACAGAAACTATAAAATCAATTGTAAATGTGGTTGTTAAGTATATAAAAATCTCTTTGTAGACACTTGCATACAAAAATACATTTATCTTATTTCCTTATCTGATGCACCTTCATTAAGCGAATATCCAGTGAACAAGTTTGAGAGAAACTGAAAATGAAAACGAAAAGAAGACAAGTTTCTGCTAAATTATAAGGCTTTTAAGATGTCATATTTATATGCCATTTGCAATGACAGAGTTGAAGCCGAGTCGAGTCAACTCTCGAGCTGTACTCCCCTCCCCCACTTGTAATAAACTATGGAAATTGTTGTTGTTGCGCATAAATGATAATTGTGCTTTATGGTCTTTTGATAATTTAATCAGCACTTTTTTACAAGCGCATTATGCATTTTCATTAGATAGCCAAATGGAAAATGTTGAAGCGTTATAAATATACAGAAACCGTTTCCTTATGCCACATTGGTGCGGACTTCCGCTCGACCATAAAACTCTAATTGCTATCAAATCTGCTTTGACCGTCCCTGTCTAAACTATTGATTCGTTTTGACTTTCAATTTCACTGCACACACAAATACAGACAGACGCACACACTGCAATTGTCAGCACTGATTTTGTATTTATAATAATGGAAAATGTTCAACGACTTTTACTTCTTCCGCTTGTCAACGCCTCTGTCAGCCTTACACACAAATAAACAATGTTCAGAATAAACAGTCAACAGCTCTGCAGGTTGTTGTAAGTTTGAAAGTGCTTAACGTTGTCTGTTGTAGCATCACAGCACGCGACAACTGCGGAAGTTGTTTGGGATTTGGTCAACCTGATAGCAGAACAGAAAATATACAAAGCAAAGTGTCGGAAATGTTCAGAATGACCAACGATTTAGACTGGCGGACAGACAATATTGTATGGCACTATTAAGATCAAATTGGTTCTCAATTTCATCACCCTTTTAGTTAGCTTTAATGACAGAAATTTTCTTTAAATAACTAAAAATATTATAACAATGTAAAGTAGTTTCGTTGAGGGAACTAATATTCTACTGAGCTACAGATAGGATACATCCTTTAATATTAAAGCTTTATAAAACTTTTAATAAGCTGACTGTGCGTAGAAATAGATAAGTATTAACCAATTCTATTTTAATTTTTCTATTGTTTTTATCACACAATTACTAAAGTAAACTCAGCTCTTAATATAATAAACTTTCTGACAAAAATAAAATATACCAATATTTGCAAGCTTACATTGGAATAAGTAGTGCAAGGTAAATTTGTTAAGTTACATATAATTGCATAAGTAAACTTCAGCTCTATAAATAGCCAAAAAAAAAAACAGTTTGAAGGAAAATTAAAATAATGACATTATTTGTATATTTTCATAAGAAAACTTTTAGAAATTATATCTATATTGTAAGCTTTTTATTTTCACATCTTACATCAGCTTAGATCAATTTTAGTGGCAGGCATTTAAAATGAGACATGTTGCCACGTTTATGAGGTGCACTGCCAAGGGGCTGATGATCATACGGTGGCTTCTTATCTATGCATCTTTTGGCACGGTAGCTACAAATGCAGTCAAATTGCCGTCTTTTAACGGCAACTGGCAGAACAGTTGAGAGTATCTCAACGCTTTGGGTCAGTAATTAATTCACATCATGGGCGTGCATGACTGCCAAACTAAAAACATTACTGCTTTAGGGGGCTATCTGGCACTTTTGGCTTTTGTCCAGACAATTGGCCAATTCATGCGCTTTAATTACTTCATAAAAGTCAAGTTAGGCCATGGCCCTTAGCAGCAACAACAACGAACTGCCTGGCCTAACTGTTCTCTATCTTTCTATGATTTTTGCGCGATTTTTTCTTCTGCTGTTTTGTTTTTTATGTGAGCTTATTGCGCTTTGATCAGCATTGTTACAGCCTTTGTGGTTATTTAATGATAGACCTTAAAGTTGTTGTTTTTTCTTCTTTTATAATTGTTATTGTTGTACATATAACTATTTTTTAAAGCTAAAACACAACTCGCTTTTTGCTTCATCTCTTAACTTATTCTTTTTCTTATGGTCATCAATTGCTTGAACATTTTCAAGGTTCGATCAACTTTCAGCACCTCAGCTCTAAAGATGCTGCTTATGGACTTTCATTGATGGTAACTAGAGTGTAAAGCTAATACTTTATACATGTATATGTATATGTTTGCGTTTGTGTGAATGGCACGCTTCAATGGCTTTTTTCGGCAGCCATTTAGCACCATCAAACGCCTGCATCTATTTAAGCCACTTGTGCAGTGGCTCATTAGCGGGGTGTGTTAATCACTTGCTTATCAAGACACCGCCCCATTAAAAAGCTTCAACTCAAGCTGAGCTTTCTCTGCTTGTTGGAATGCTTTTGTTTGTTACTACGCATTCTTTTTTGTTTAGTTTTCTTTATGATTTAATGAAGTTGTCGCACAGCTTGTGAACCACTGAAAACAAAAGACTTAGGCAACGAACTAAGCAATGTTTGAGAGTGATTAAAGCTTGACAATCATTGTACAGCTGTTAAGTTGTACTTAAAGCATAAGAACTTGCCATTTATTGTACAGACATAGCTACGTGAGAGTCACTAAATAGCTAAAAAGCAATAAATTTCCCACAGTTTTACTGTAATTGGAGCTAGTAGTATCAAAAGTCCCGACCATATGAAAAGTAAAAATCGTAGCAACGGCAAAACAAAGCAAGAGATAGTAAAAACCAAATAGAGCTCCAAAGAAATTGCGCAGAAAGCTGCCACATAAAACGCTGACTGTCTAGAAAAAAAAAAAAAACAATTTGTAAATTGCTTCCGACAGCAAATTCAACAATAATAATAATAACAACAGCAACAGCAGCCGCCACAGCAACAACAAGAGTCAGCAATTAATAGTTACTTTCAATCATTCATCATCGATTTCAATAAATAATTTCAATGGCTAGCTCTGGTCGGACAGACAGTGTAGTTATAAAAGGCAGACGACGCACAATGCTCCGGCACTTGCTACACGTTTTGAGTGAATGTGGCAGCACTCCGGTCCTCTCCCTCTCTCTTTCTTACTCGTTATTGTTAGACATGAACGTGTGAAAGATTTGTTTTTCATTTGCCAAGTTGTTTTTTGTTTTCTTTGTGGTATTTGTTGCGTGTGTGTGGGGCAGTTGAACTTTCGGTAAATCTGTGCATGACTAGAGACAGCCATGCAGGTTGTTATTTGGCTTTAGGCTGAATTTGTAAATATAATTATGAATTCAGTGGTTCTAGTTATTAGGCTCTTCGCCAGAGCCTTGACATTTTATTGGTTGTAAGAATTGTGCTGTGTCGAACGCCCATGCAAAATAACACAAAGTATTGTGATATCAATATTGTTAAAACGCAAACCCGTTTAGCAAACAGCGCGTCGCATTAATTTGTTTTTTATTGCCTTTCATCTTTGGCGTAGTTTAAAGCCAGGCAAAATGTCAAGAGAACAGCGTGCCTAATGATAATAAGTATATACCTTATACGGCTTTAATAAGGCGGCAACAACAATAAGCACTTTGAAAACTGAAAACGAGACACAAACAGAACAAGTTTCCTGTGCAGAGATGACAACAAACTTTATTTGGCAACAACATTTCAACTCGATTATCGTTTAGTCAACGTCAAGCCTGTTCAAAACTTTATAAACATTAAATATCTTTATTAGAAAACAAAAGTTCTAAGCTGTTTGTCAAACCTGCAATGGTTACAAAGTGTATACAAATAATGTATTAATTATATTAGATGAATTCTTTTTGCTATAATTTTCCGACTGATTTACCAAATAGATATGCTCAATGTATGCATGTATAAGAATAAGCTTATTTATATTTTCCTTACGTCGTTTTATCGTTTACTTGAGAAAGAAATGGATAACACAAAAACCAATTCAATTGTTATTGCCTTTTGGTTGATGTGCGTTCTTAGCTGTCAGTTTGCTTAACGCCCATTGAGAAAAGCAAAGTGTGTAACCAACCACCACTTTACACAGCCGATAATCTTTTGTACAGTTTAGTTAACCACCACTTTAACGGAACATTGTGAAAACTAGCGATAAACCAATACTTTAGCACAGTGCTTGCCAAACTGCAACAGCAGCAGGCTGAGCAGCACTGTTATTAAGGAATTTCAGGAGCACCTGTTTGACCGGCGCAATCTTTGACACTTGCTGCCAACATTTTTGTCATATGCAAAACGAAAGACTCAAGCAACGAACTTGCCTGTTGCATGGCAAACAGAATGCTCCACAAAAAAAGGCAGCCTAGCACAGACACACACACACACACTCACACACATAATTGCTGCATCAAAATTGCTTTTCATTTGCTCCAAAATGAAGCAATTGTTGGCCAGCAGCATGTGGCATGCAGCATGCGGCATACACTATGCAGTCAACAGTCAGCGATGCGGATGTGAAACTGCGCATGTGCGGCGCTTCTTTTGTTTTGCCTTTTTGCCACTTTGTGGGCTCATGCCCAGTCCACAGTCGACAGCTTCGCAGTCACAGCTGCTTAACATGCCACACAAAGCTAGAGCAGACTGCGACTGCGACTGCGAGATCTGCAAACTGCATGTTAGCAAAATATGTAATTATGTTAGAAGCAAGTGCAACTATTGGCTGGCAGCTCTGTGGCAGATTTCTGCCTGGGCCAGACATGTTCGCTTCCCATTGTGCCTTCTTGTTGACTTCTTGCTACCTCACACTTAAAAAAAATAGTTACGCAATGGTATTTAGAAAAGTTGCTTAACATTTTATTATAATAATAGTTAATTACTTATTTAAATATACTAAATAGAATACTTAGCGTGTCATAAAAAAATAAATAAATTATAATAAAACTCTAAACTCTAGACTTAATGCTGGGTGGACATCCTATTTATTTGTAAAGGTATCAAAGCTTTTATTGCATTTTTTATAAGTGAATTGAAATAATGTCGACGTAATACAGTTTAAAATTATAGCTTGATAACCAGATACATTCTTGGAATATTAAACGTAATGCAAGAATTTTTAATTATAAGAAACATAATTTTGTAAACTTGGAAAGTAATCTTCTTCTTTATTTAGAGAATTTTTACATTTTAGCTATATTTTCTTTCTTTCTATTTTTTTTTAGTGCAGCCACTTGATTTTTGTGCAACTGCTTTGCGTTTTATTCGAACTTATTATGCAAGTCTTTAGCCCCAGCTAAAACTCGGCTCGTCTATTGATATTTGTCGCTAGTTGGTTGCATTGCGACGGATTTATGTCAGTTGGGTATTGACAAATTGCGATGCGCGCCTGTCATTTGCTTACGGTCTGTGCTCTTTAGCATCTGCATTTGCCAATCGACAAATAGACAAACAAAAGACTTAAGCAACAGACGTGCCAGCCAACATGGCACTTGCAAAGCAATTTGTCAGTTTTTTTTTTAAATATATTTGACGACTAAATTAGCCAAACAAAAAACATTCGTGACCAAATAAATATACATACACATATACAAATATATTGGCATATCAACAAAATTTGTTTCAACACATTCAAAGTTAACTTATATATCAGAAAACATAATTATTGCTAATGAATTTATTGAATAAACTGTCATTTAATAAGCGGATTAAATTATACAAAAAAAAAACTTGCCTTATCGGCTTAAAATTTAGTAAATTTAAATATATGAACTTGAAAATTAACATATGCAACAAAAAAGCAAAACGCATACAAAAGACTTAGGAAACGAACGCGACTATGATTTATAACCGATGCGACAAAGACTTAAAAGAAAAGACAGACAGACGTTAAGGGCAAAGACAGCCAATGAGAATTGGGTCAATATTATTGTGCTTTAATTTAAAATGCTTTGCAAAAGTTTATAAATTAACACATAAGCTGATAAATAACAAAGAAAAATTATTAAAAATAAAAATAGTATAAAAACTTTCCAGCCGCACTTCATAACTAGCTAAAAAAATGTATGTTTGAACATTTGTATAATATTTTCACACATTTTAAAAGCCATAAATTTCATTTAACTTTAGACAACACTTTCGCTGACATTGCTGCAGTCGGAATGATCTGTACATCAAAAGTTATGCGTAAATTGTGTGAAAAAATGGATCAATTGAGTTTCTCCAACACACATGCCTGGCTCCAAACAATATGAAGATGTTTATAATAATATTTTAATTAATTACGATTTCTTGAACACTTTCAAAGACTTCAAAGCTCAAAGTCAAAGCAAAGTTCAATGCCAAAACAAACAAACAATCAAACACAAAACCTAAAAGCATTTGTTTTGCATGCAACTCAGAGTTATGCTCCCATCTTCCAACTATTTTCCATTCGCTGTTGATAATGCTTAATTATATATACATATACATAAGCCTCAACATAACAATGCAACAATGTACCAACAACAACAATCAAGCGTACAAATCTAACTGCCTGATAATGAAAAAACGAACTCACACGGCATGGCATTCAAATGAAACAACAACAACAAAAACCCAACTTTAAATTAAAACGAGCATTGAAGGTACATAGTACCTTAAGACAGAAAAAAACCCCACAGACTACATTACGATTAAATGGCCTGGGCACAATTCCAATTAATTGAAGTAAATGTTTTGCTTGATGCGCCATCTGCTTTGTTTTTTTTTTGAGAGTGTTGGGAAGGGGGGGGGGGGGGGGGCTGGCTATAATGATGACCTACAAAGCCAATAAGCTGATCAAAATCTTACATCAATTAATGCCCCTTCTCTTTATCCTACCCCTTCAATAAAGTGTGCTATTAACTAAATCAAAAGCTCAACATCAAGTGCCAAGTTTTGAAGTTCAGCAACAATTCCGAAATCGCACACTTAACAATTATAAGTATACATTTAACATGGTTTATTTAGCATTTATTTATGCATTAAACGCCTGTCGCTCAACTTCGCAAAATACGCTCGGTGAATGCCAATTGACTGGACACAGCAACAACATTAACAACATTAAAGCGATCTAAATGAATTGACGTTCAAAATGTTGACATCATGAGGAAGTAAAGCAAGAGCCAGCTTATGCTAATTATTATGTTTTTTGAGACAAGGCCGCCAAAAAAAATATGTTACACTGCAATTGCAACGCGCATTACAAAACTCACCCTCAAAACGAATTTATGCGGAAATGACATAAGCATTGAGCATTGGGAAACTATTGATAACTAATAATAATAATTAATTAAAATTTACAAACAGCAGGCTATAATAGGATTAATATTTCTTGAAAAGTCAATAGTTTTTGCTTATAGATTTGTAACAAATAAAGCCAAAACTATAGTTTATATTTATATCGATTAAAAAAATATAGCTTAACTAGCTTTAATTTTTCAACAAACATTTTAAGTTTGCCAATCAACAATCAATATGATATTGCATTTTACGTTGCTCAGCGTCTCAACTTGAACTCATTTGAATATTTCATTGCTGTACTGCATAAGTTTATGCATAAGATAAAATAAAATTATATGCCAATATTGCAAAATATACAAACAAACCTTAAAGATGAAAAGTAGCGCAGCAGTAGCAGCAGTTCGAAGATCGATTGACTTGAGCGCATAAATCGCATAAACAAATTAATTAGCATCCATGAGGTCGACACAACATTGAAAATTGCAGCCGAGCACAAAAGCAAACAGACTGTTGTATAAATATGTTGAAATATTTAAATTAAATATGTTGGACATTCAATAACAAGACAGCTTAGACGCTGATCTAAGTGCAAGATCTTAAGTTCAGTGGTTAAGTGGTTGGTGTGGAATCCAACCCACTTAATGAGGTGTTGCCACATGCCAAGTTGGGCCCAGTTCACAGTTGTTTGCGACTCATCTCTCAGTTGTCGATATTATCGCAATGTGATTATTTGTAAACGCTATTCACACCCCGAAGTTTTTGGGCAAATAAAAAATAAATCAATTAGCGAATGAATGATCCACTGACTAATCTCATTTCGCATTGTCTCTTGTTTGCAGCTATATCACGCCAGCGGCAGCAGCCACAACAACAACAACATCATCAACAAATGGCACTTCCACGGGCGGAACTAGTCTAGCAGTATATCCCACGGCAACGGCACAAGTCTATCGCTCCAACAATGGCATCGATGTACTCGACTGCGCTGGCCTAGAGCATCATAATGCAGCCACAACAACAACAACGACAACTGGCAGCAATTCCAGCGGCAGTGGTTTTTCCCAGCGGTTACGCGAACTAGCCGCATCTGCCGGGCTCCTGTCACTAAAGCCACGCCAGCCTCTTAAGCCAGTGATCAAGACACGCGGCTCACCGGGTCCAGAGTTTCCCAAGAAAGTCACATTCAGCGCTTTTGCCACGGTGCAGGTGGTGTGATCGTCCAAAAAAAAGGGCGTGCTAGCTGTATGTGGAAGCAAGCACCACGACTAGGTAATAACTTGATTGAATATTAAACATATTGTACTACTTTAGTCCAGATTCGCTGTGCTTTTGTGACATTTTCCTTTGCATTCTTCTGTTGCTATACTAAGATATTTGTAGTACTAATCATAATTTATGTTTTTCTTATCGTTGCAGTTTCGTTTGTGCCTTGCATTGTTAACCGTTATTGTTGTTTTGTTGCTGTTGTTAAATGTTTAGCATTACTATGGATCGGCATCTGGCAGACTTGGAAACATATCCTTAAGTTACATTTAAATTTGTGCCATGTCTTTGGCTTGAATCTGTTATGAAAAATGTACCAATATGTATGCTCCATAGCTGAAATACCTCAAAGACCCTACACACTACTGAAGCATAAATCTGCAACACTATCCTTTACTATTTTCATCAGTTTTACACTTTCCTTACCATCTTCATGCTATTCCTGGAAGACTGACATTTTCGTTCCCACAGTTCCTTTCCCCTATGCAATGACTATTCAAAACTCTTTGTTTAACTATATCCCAATCAGTATTTTTCTCATCTATATATATCACCTTCTTTTATTTTAAATACAATCACAAACTAAAGACTACAGACAAAAATTCTAATATTTTCTATCAAATTGTAAATATGTATGAATTTTTGCATAGTCATAAATATGTATATATCTGGCGCATATATGCGTAATAAGTAAGTTTGCTTGAGTGTTTCTATACATACGAAAACTAAACATACTTACTTGCATATGTTATGTATTGTAAAATTACGATATAAGAGTAAATGAATGATATGCATACACCTATATACCTAAATAAATGTATGTAACTGCCTTCTATAAACTCGAAATGTAAACGCAATTGCTGTATATTGTATTTTAAATATATTTTTAAAGATATTAATTTAAGTCTAATATTATGCATGATCAAATAAAATATATAAATACAAGAAAACAACAATGAAAATGTGTTTTTCTCAGTTGGTTGAAATGTGAGAAAAGTCAATATGTTGTTAGTGTATTAGCAGTTTAGAAAGCTTTCTATGTTACGAATGGGACCAAAATAGATTAGAAAGATGTAAGAAATTGCTAACTAAAAGTTTTCATTACTAACTTTACAGCAGTTTTATAAACAAGTAAGAAACTCTTTCCAAGAAAATTCGACTAGTAGATGCCCCAAACTAAACTTCAATCTAAAATATCTCCGGTGTTTCTAAAACGATTTCGATAAACAAATCACAGGTTTATCTTTACCTTATAAAACAATTTTTAAATTCAAGATTTTATTGTTATCGATCTCATGTGTGTATCGGGAATTAGAAGAGTTATCTACAAAAAATAAGAAACAGTCTTGTACCGCACTTGGTATACACGAACTTATATACCAAATCTGAGATCTCTGATGATGATCAAGAGTATACATATATACCTTTTGTGCTCGGAGACACTTCATTCTGTCTGTTATGTAAATTTGCACAAACAAGTGTATCTCTTTTACTTAAACCTATTTAATTGGTTCAGGGTAAGTTTAAATGCCTTTAAATAAGCAATTCAAACTGTATTAAAGATGTAGTGATGTAAAAATGTGGTTAAAAAAAAATGTGTAAGTTTTTTCTACTCACAAACAATTATCAGCTGAAAAATAGGAATAAGTTGGCAGCGCTTCAAACTGGCACTAAATTAAATTAAAATTTATTATCTTTCGATGTGGCAGCGCCGAGAGTTAATAATTTTTGAAGAGTAGTGGGATGTGCAGACACTGTGACTTTGGCGCCAACTTAAAAAGTTCTACGCCCAAAGCGCAAATCTATTATACACTCGTTGTAATAAAACAAGTTGTATACAATATAACAAACTAACACCAAAATAAACGTATCTTGTATTTATGTACTTAGGGGAATTAGGATGAACCGATTTCTAATTCGACTGGTTGGTTGGTTGTATCCGCTTCACGGTTGCGACTTTGTTTATAGCGAGTTAACATGAACAATTTTTAAATTCCATCTTTCTGTTAGATGATTTTTGTGAGGAGTGATATGTTAACTGTGGAGTAGTTTTTTTTCCTAAAATAGCAATGGGGCAACGCCAGAAACCGATTGTTTTTGCTACCAGCTTTAGTGTGTACACACTGACTGATTCCCGCCATTTCTAAAAGATCTTTCGTGTGTGTTAATTTACTAAATAGAATTGATTTGCGGCGTTTCAAATGGCAGATTCACCTTGTAAGTAGTATAGTTATTGTCTCCAACATGCTTGAAATAAAAATTCTTATTCAGCTGGCCCGCGTGTCAAACGACAGCGCATTGACAAAACAGGTCGATTTGCCGCGCTGGAGCGCCTGAGAGGTCTCAAAGGAACCAAAAACAAATGCGAGGTAGAAGATAAAGTCGACGATGTTTACGAAGTTGTCGACGAGCGGGAATATGCCAAGCGTGCAAACGAGAAATACGGTGGGGATTGGATTGAAGATGGTAAATCAAAGTTAAACTAATTCATAAACTAGGTAATAAGTCAATCAACAATATTAAATCCATAAACAGATGGCACTGGTTACGCTGAAGATGGACGCGACTTCTTTGAGGATGAGGACGAGTACTCAGATAGCGGAGATGATAAGAGCAATGGCAAGAAAAAGATAGCGAACAATGTCAAAAAACGGCCACGTGATAGCGAAAAACCTGCCAAAGGTAAATCATCAATACGCAATCTCTTCAGCAACGCAGTGCCCAAAAAGGTAGACATCAAGACAAGCGTTAAGGATGACGACATTCTAGCCGATTTGCTTGGCGAAATAAAACAGGAACCAGCGGGTGAGACATCTACGTCACAACAGCATAAGGTCATTGCGCCGGCAAAAATTGTGGCTGCCACCAAAAAATCTGAAGCAGTCGCCGCCAAGGAATACATGAACAGTTTTCTGTGCAACATTAAAATGCAGGAACAGCAGCGCAAAAAGACAGACGCAGCCAGCAATGATGAAATGCTGGAACGCATACTGCAGCCAAAAGCAGCAATGCCCAACAAAAAGGTTGAGCCTGCAGCTGCACCCAAAATGAAGCAGGAACGAGTTGAGAAAACGGTTGAAAAGCAGTCCAAAAATCAGACAACTGAAGCTGAAACAGAAAAGTGCGACAATGACTTGGACTTCAGCTGCCTGGATGACGATGAGAATCAGTTTGAGCAAGCGGCTACAAAGTCCAAGCTAGAACCTCCAGTGATCGCAATAGCATCAAAGCCCGATACTGAAGATATGAGTAAGCTGCTTAGTAACTGGGAGTCCATATGTCAAATGGACGATGAGTTCGAGAAATCAGTATTGGCCAGCGAGTTAGAGACGTCCACTGTTAACGATCCAGTTGATGTTGAGCAGTTGCGCTTCTGGTATTGGGAGGCCTGGGAAGATCCACTTAAGCTGCCAGGCAATGTGTTTCTCTTTGGGCGCACAACCGATGGCAAGTCCATATGTGTGCGTGTGCAAAATATCAATAGGATATTGTATTTGCTGCCCAGACAATATGTAAGTTGAAAAAAGTTATTTTACAAGTTCAGAACAGAAATTTAATTAAATACAATTATAGCTCCTCGATCCCATTACTAAGGAGCCAACAAAGAACAAGGTAACCGCTGCAGATATGTACAAAGAGTTTGATACGCACATTGCCACCGAACTAAAACTGGATACGTTCCGATCGCGCAAGGTGAGCAAGAGCTTTGCCAATCACGCCATTGGCATCGATGTTCCACAGACCTGCGATTACCTGGAGGTGCACTACGATGGCCAAAAACCGGCCCCGAATATGCTCAACAAGAAATATGATTCCATCGCGCACATCTTTGGAGCTAGCACCAATGCATTGGAGCGTTTCTTGCTAGAGCGCAAGATAAAGGGTCCTTGCTGGCTACAAATAAGCGGATTTAATGTGAACCCAGCTCCCATAAGCTGGTGCAAAATGGATTTGACGATCAAGGAGCCCAAAAATGTGGAACTCGTGCTGGAACAGGGCAAGCCAACGCCACCACCTGCTATAACACTGCTGACTTTGAACGTGCGCACTTCAATGAATCCAAAGACGCTGAAAAATGAGATTTGTATGATCTCAATGTTGACACACAATCGCTTTCACATTGACAAGCCGGCACCGCAGCCTGCCTTCAATAGTCACATGTGTGCTCTGACACGACCGGCTGTCTCCAGCTGGCCTTTTGATCTGAATCTGCAGCTGGCCAAATACAAGTCCACAAAAATATACAAGCATGATTCCGAACGTGCGCTGTTGAGCTGGTTTCTGGCGCAGTATCAACAAATCGATGCGGATCTCATTGTCACCTTTGATGCAATGGATTGTCAGCTGAATGTGATCACGGATCAGATAGTCGCCTTGAAAATACCTCAGTGGTCACGCATGGGTCGATTGCGGTTCACGCAAACATTTGGCAAGCGTCTGCTAGATCATTTTGTGGGTCGCATGGTTTGCGATGTCAAACGCTCGGCGGAGGAGTGCATACGTGCCAGATCCTTTGATCTGCAGACGCTTTGTCAGCAGGTCCTTAAGTTGCAGGAGTCGGAACGTATGGATGTTAATGCCGATGATCTTCTCGAAATGTATGAGAAGGGTAAGTGGTTGAAATAGTTTGACTCATTGCTCATAAACATCCGTTCGTTTACAGGCGAAAATATTACGAAACTCATCTCTCTAACCATGCAGGATGCCTCCTACATGCTGCGGCTTATGTGCGAGCTTAACATAATGCCACTGGCACTACAGATTACCAACATTTGTGGCAACACAATGACGCGCACCCTGCAAGGCGGTCGCTCCGAACGTAATGAGTTCCTGTTGCTGCACGCTTTCCACGAAAAGAACTATATTGTGCCCGATAAGTTACCGAATCGACGTTTTGGTGCCGTTGCAGCTGCAGCTGCAGCTGATCCCGATGCTACTGGTACTGATACAACGTTGGCAACAACAGGAGCAGCACGTAAAAAGGCTGCCTATGCTGGTGGCTTGGTGCTGGAGCCCATGCGCGGTCTATACGAGAAATATGTGCTGCTAATGGATTTCAATTCACTTTATCCAAGCATCATTCAGGAGTACAATATATGCTTTACAACAGTGCAACAGCCACATGATGCCGAACAGCTGCCCGTGCTGCCAGATTCTAGTGTAGAGCCAGGCATACTGCCAATGCAATTGCGTCGTTTGGTGGAGTCGCGTCGTGAGGTGAAAAAGCTAATGGCTGTGCCAGATTTATCGCCCGAACTGTACATGCAGTATCACATACGACAGATGGCCCTCAAGTTGACTGCAAATTCCATGTACGGCTGTCTAGGATTTGCGCATTCGCGTTTCTTTGCTCAGCATTTGGCGGCGCTGGTAACGCACAAGGGTCGCGAGATTCTGGTCAATACGCAGCAATTGGTACAGAAGCTCAACTATGATGTGGTTTATGGTGACACGGATTCACTCATGATCAATACGAATATAATGGACTACGATCAGGTCTACAAAATTGGCTACACCATTAAGCAGAGCGTCAACAAATTGTACAAACAACTCGAGCTGGACATCGATGGCGTCTTTGCGTGTTTGCTGCTCCTCAAGAAGAAGAAATATGCTGCCGTCAAGCTGAGCAAGAATTCAAAAGGTGTACTGCAACGAGAGCAAGAGTACAAAGGTCTGGACATTGTGCGTCGCGATTGGTCACAGCTCGCTGTCATGGTGGGCAAAGCGGTGCTTGAGGAAGTGCTCGCCGATAAGCCGCTTGAGGATAAACTGGATGCAGTGCACGCACAACTGGGACGCATTAAGGATCAAATTGCACAATCGGCTGTACCGCTTCCTCTTTTTGTTATTACCAAGCAACTGACACGTGCACCGCAGGAATATGCAAACAGTTTATCACTGCCCCATGTCCAAGTGGCGTTGCGCATGAATCGCGAACGCAATCGACGTTATAAAAAGGGTGATATGGTTGACTATGTTATCTGTTTGGATGGCAGCACAAATGCGGCCATGCAGCGAGCCTATCACATGGACGAGCTAAAAAGCAGTGAAACTCTCAAGCTAGACACCAACTACTATCTGAGCAATCAGATTCATCCTGTTGTCACGCGCATGGTCGAAGTGCTTGAGGGCACCGATGCCAGTCGCATAGCGGAATGCCTCGGCATGGATGCCAGCAAATTTAGGCAAAATGCACAACGGTGAGTATTTAAAGAAAAATCTATTTAGGAACTACTATTCAATTCGAACTGTCCACAGCACTGAACGGGAGCGCAATGAAGAAGCCGAGGGTGAATCGCTACAAAAGACCACCTTGCAGCTATATCGCCTGTGTGAGCCTTTTCGTTTCAAGTGTGTGGACTGCAAGACGGAGCAGCTTATGGCTAGCGCCTATCGACCAGGTCCCAATAGCAGTCATGTGCCTGTGCTGCAGCAGTGCGTCAACACAGAGTGCCAGACATCGCCATTGCAGTATCTGGTTAGCATACGCAATCAACTGCAGTTGTGCATACGTGGTTATGTGCAGCGCTTTTACCGGAACTGGTTGGTGTGCGATCATCCCGATTGCAACTACAATACAAGAAGTTATACAATAAGGCTTGAGCTGCGTCGTCCTTTGTGCCTCAAGTGCAGCAGTGGCGCCATGCTGCGTCAGTACTCGGAGCGTGATCTCTACAACCAGCTGTGCTATCTGCGCTTCATGTTTGACCTCAACAAACAGCAGCTGACTCAGAAACGTATGTTATTGTATTTCTCATAGTATTTCTTAGACCAACTAATGTGTTTTTCCTAAATCTTTTATGTATAGCTACTCTAACTCCCGCACTGGAGCAGGCTTATCAGCTGCTGTTTGACACTGTGGAACAGCAATTCCAAAACTCTGGCTATGTTGTCATATCGCTGGGCAACATTTTCGCACGTAGCCTGGCGCTTTCGTCGCTGCAGCCCCCGAGGAAAGCACAGCGAGATGATGAAGTAGCCTGCAGTCTAGCGGATCTTTAACATTTTTACACAATCTGCTCCACGCACTTTTATTTTTACAAAACTATACCTTAACACGCACAGAATTACATATGGTTACAAACATATACATTACACTATGAACTCTTTGATCAAACTAGCTGAGAAACTTTTCGAGCGGAAAGTAGCGAAACGATTCATTGAAAATATCTGTAAACGCCGTGCTCACCAGCTCATTGATCATTGGCCGCACAAATGGCAAACCCAGCTGCCACATGCTGTTGATAACACCGTCAGCAAGTTGATTCAGGGACTGGCCCTTCAAGAGATTGCCAGCATGCAACTCCATGCCACCTATATGATCCACCTCTATATGCACTTTAAGCAGCGAACCAGGATCGCCCACACGACGCACGCTTGTCGTTTGACTGTGCGATTGAGTGAAAAGAATTCGAAATGACTATATAATATGTATTTATCAGCATAAAACAGCTTTACCTGTAATCGTGGAGCGTCAGATTCCAGTGTCCCTGACGTTTTATCTCTTTGCCCAGCACGTGGGCTACAAATTCGTATTCGCCCTCTAAACTCTTTTCGGGAAAGTATTGCACATAGACAATACGTTGATCTTCGGGATCACTGTGAAATTTGGTTACCTCGGATTGTGACCAGCCATATTCCGAGACATTGCGCAAAATGAGTTTAAGGCTGCCCGGGCCATGTGGATCACCGCGACGAAGTTCGATGTAAGATGCGTGATGTGGGTCAAAGGGCTGAATGCGGTAAGAGGGCACACCTGAAAAGTTCGCTGTAAGTAAACAATTTTAACTTTGAACCCGAGACTTACTTACCTGTTGTGTAGTAAGCGCGCAAATCGTTAAACACCTGTTTCATACATTCGTTGTAATTATCCGGATTCGCTGGATTTCTATGACAAAGACCAATTAAGTGTTTCAAATCCTGATCAACATCTATTTGGCTAGAGGCGGTCGTCAGTCCAAAAATGCTTGCAACAACTACATATGTAGCAACTAAACAAAAGCTGTTACAGTTGAAGAGCAACTGTTGCGACATTTTGTAGTCGAACGCCGGCGTCAAAAGCAACTGTTAAGTTTAAAAACAAATTTGTATTGTTAATGCTTTATGTGATTTGCTTTAAGGTGGGTGTGAAGAGCAAAGACAATTGACATTTAGAATACTGGCATTGAAATATTTGAATGTTATACTTAAGTTCATTAACAGTTTGAATGGACTTGCAACTACTTAAACTATTTGTCATTCTGACTAAACTATTTGTGCTGAATGATAGTGAGAGTAGCTTTCAAATTTTCTAACTACAAATAAGGCGCTTTTTATGGGCAACACCATTAACACCATTCTTTAATAACTTTCAGCGACTTATTCGTTTTTGAATGTCTTCACAGTTTGAAAAGATGGCAAACAAATGCAACTGCTTAACAGTTTGAGTTGCACACAGAACTCGTTTTACAGTTTAGGTACCACAGTTGGTTTTGTTATCTTTTAAGCTGTCAATGATGGACAAACTTATCACAGATTTCAGGGTCACTCTCAAGTACACAAACTCTTTGCCTTTTTTAGTGAACAGTTTTTCAGAAGCCCATCAGTCTTTTGTAATCTGTGTTGCACTTGACCCCTTTTTTATTTGTACTTAAGTAGTTTTGGTGTCTTTATTGTTGCTTTTAGTTTGCTTTAGTATTTTGGCTAGTCATTACCGAAAAGCGTCATTAACGTGCGCTCGAGCGGACAGAAGTATTCAATGTAAACAAAAGACTTGTACAAGACAAAAACTTGCGGGTGCGCAACATTGTTTCTGTTTTATATTTTTACCTACTTATGTTTTATATGCAACTATTGCTTTTAGACCCGACCACTTGTCTGACATGCAACAGACACAACAACAACAATTGTGAATTGTGCAGTTTAACACAAAAATGACCAAAGCAACAGCAACTACTTGAAGTTAGTTAGTTGTTTCAGCTGTTGCTACTTGCAAATTGTGTAATTTCTTTTTCGGTTTGTAAAAGCGCAATTGACGCTTAAAAGTGCGCATGTGTAATTGTGTTTTTTTGTTTTGTTGGTGATTATGGCAAGCAATAGTTTGACAATCACTTCACCCGCCTTGCACTAATATTTACTTGAGATATTTTGTTTGTTTTTATTCGAGGTGACCAAATATTGCTTCCTGATATGTGGGTTGGCACCACAAAATAAACTCGAAAAACTCCTGCGCTTCGGTTGCAGCACGAACTCTTAGGTTAACAGTTGACTGTGCCGAATATATTTTTACACTGCGTGTGAATCATGCGAGCGGCAACGGGCAACTGGCATCAGATTTCAGACTGGCCAAATAAGTGAGTGGAAGTGGAAGCCGCAGTCCAACCAGCCGACTGTTGCCCCGACCGACTGGGAGAGCACCGACTCAAAGACTGCATATTTAATTCTCTTTTGTAATAGTCGTCTAATTTCCTTATTACCAAGACCACAAAATAAGACTTAAATCATAATGGACTAACTCACTTGTCTCCAAGAGGCCATTTGTCAAATGAGCTTTATTTAATTCCGGCAATAATCGTGCGTTTTGAAGATAGTCAATTTCATGGCATGAAATATCTTAAAGTGCTTGCCCCCCATTCTGATCACCAACATTAAAAACAACAACAAACAATAATTGATATCGAGTAAGCCATCTCAGCAAGTTGATCAAGTTCTGAGCGAAGGCTGTTGGAAACATCAATAAATTACCATGCACGTGAAATTAAGCAAGGTTAATTGCATTTCAAATTCGAGACTTAGTTGCGCGCGCAGCAGGCTAGCGCCATCTGTTGCATGGTTGCGATACTTTCAGTTTAAATACACAAACCATTCGTTGAATCAGCAATCGTTAGGTTCAATCAGATACATAAACCTTTCGTTAAGCTGGTAGTCGTCAAGTAATTTCAACGGTTGCGTTAAAAATATATTTCTAACAACTGTTCGTACTAACAAGAATAAGATAAAATTGCAAAATTTGTGTTGAATTTCCACAATACTTAATTAATGAATAGTTTTTCGCAACGCTTGGGAGTATAATGACGATTGTTTTATATTCAATAAAAATAAAAACACTAAAAATTTAACTGCACGTACTTTTCTTTTATTTCCATTGTTTTGTTTTTTATTACTTGTGATATGTTATGAATTTTATATATTATGAATTATTTTAAATATGAATAGCCAAGGACAGACAAAAAAATGTGGAACGCTTCACGATTTTGCGTGTCATCCTTGCGCAGGGGCCATGCTAATCTTCTCTGTATCGTTCCAATTTTAGTATATGTTCTGCCGAAGCAAGAACAAATGTTCAACGGCACACTAGCTATTTATTCTACGTCACCGGCGAATAGTCACTTGGGAATTATAAGGCAGTGAGTGCATGCATATTTGAGGGATGCTTTTAGTCGGGTTTTCAACCTTCAAAGACAGTTGATACACATTTTTGGTTTAAAACAAAACATTTGAGCTTTTATGCATTTGAAAATTGTTATATATTTAATAAAATATTTACAAACTGACTTCGATTAGGCATTTAGCCTGGAAAGTCGCGAGGTGCGATTTTTTAATGCGCCAGCCTTGGTTTTCGTTTAAATAAATAAAATCTTGAACAGCTGTGGCGTGCCTCAAAATTTGAATATCTCTGTTCTTCATTTTAAAATATCTAAAATATATGTTTAAAAAAGTAACTATACACAATTAATAGTACTCCAGTTATATTACCTGACTGGCATTTGAAGTTCAAAAGCCATACGCTTCACATTCTTGCCCAGAAATGGACAAATTGCATATTCTGCAAAGTCGAACTTGGAGTAAAAATCGAAAAACTGATTTAACATCTTTATGGTTGCTCTCTTATTAGCAACAATTGTGTGCATATAGAATGTTTTCAGTTTATTAAACTTGGTAACGAATGCTGCAACAATCAATATGTTACCCATTTAAAAACCATTACCAAAAATTTCATACATACGGCCAACCGAGGGGAGTAGATGTTCCTGCAGTTTATCGATTCTAGGTAACAAGTTTTTAAGTTGCAAAAAGAAGATGACCATCAAGATGAGAATATGGCTACGAAACTGATTTTGCAAGTTTATGTTTTTAATCCAACCCCGCAAATAGATCACCATATAACGGGCAATGGGTTGTAGATCAAAAAGATACTTGACCAATTGATTCTGGTTGTAGGCCATGCTGTGCGAGAAACTTATATCGCAATGCAAATTGGTTGGATTGTGTAGCACCTGCACAATCGGACATCTGCCACTAGAACTTGACAAATGCTTCCAATCCGAATGTGAGGTAAAAGCATTTGCAATCATTTCCTGTCGTCGCAAGTCTTTAAACGTTGTTGACTCGCTGTAATCATTAAAATTATTATCTGTGGCAAAACAATTAGAACATGTTATTTGCGAAAACAAGTAGTAGCAGCAGTAATATCGGAACTTACCAATTTCGATGTAAAAGTCCCAGTCTGAGAAATTGTCAGCAACACCTATAGTTCGCGAACCAAAAGGATAAATTCGCAATTTGTTTTTTGGAAATGTAATATTTAATAGTTTGATTAACTCATTTTTAATATTGTTATCGCTTTTTTGCAGGTAGTCGGCAATGCGAACTTTATTCCTAAGGTCCGACCAAAATGTAGGAGCATCTGAGAATATTAATGTATAAAATCAAACAAAATTTGAGCAGTACACTTTATGCTTACACAGAAACATATTTCTGCTTAGGATGCAAAATATTTTAATCTTATTTCCGAATGCACAGACAAGACTACAACAACTTTTTAACAGATTGCTGAGTATATGTTTTTTTTTCATGGTTTTCAAGACTGCTAAGTTTTGTAATTGGGTTTGTACTGTATTTTAATGTTTCATTATTTTCTTTGTTATTCTTTTACTAAGTAGAGTGACCATAGTTGCTCCTTCAATTATCGCGTCACTTTTAACTTATCGATAGCCATCGTCACAATCATCGGCAGTGTTTGTACAACTACACCTATCCCCTCATTTACACGATGCTCGTTTTACACGATTTGGCTTTTACACGGTTCATAAATTAATGAAATGCGGAAAATTTCTACAACATTTTTTTTGGTTACATAATCATATCCACAATAAATATGCTGAAATTATTATTGAGTTTCTTTCACATTTGTCAACACTGATTGCAATAACGAAGGATTCCCCTTTCTGTGAAATATGTGTGTTTAAAAACGAACGCAGTGTAGTTCGGAGAGCTGCAACGAGTGTGTTCGGGTTTGTTCGTTTCTATTATTGTTTTCATTTTTATAATAAGTCCACTACCACATCACGTAATTTTTTGGGATTTGTTTGAAACCCATCTTCAGTGTAATTAGGGGGATAGGTGTGTTGGTGAAGTACAGTACCAGTCAGAGCTTATATGAACAAAAACTCGGTAGAAAGTTTTTATTGTTTATTATAAATTTGAAGAATGTAGATATCGTAATTACACTCTGCCTCATCTCAGCTCCCCTTAGGAGCTTAGCTTGCGCTACAATCTATAAAATGGTTCTGAAGCCGATCTGGACACATGGTAGGCAGCCAGGCCACTTAAGCCAGTGATACATTAAGATAATTTTAATGACACTATTGAATAAAAGCAGTCAGTGCCGATCTCAATTGAGCTGCCCTTCCGGTTCGAGTGAAAGTTCTACCCAGACAATCGGCAGAGGTTTATCTGGACTGAAATTTCATTAAAATTTTGTATTTGTCTATACTAACAGATTCCAAAAAGTTTAAATGGTATAAATTACTTGACAGTTTTTTGCAAGAGAAATATTAATTTTTTATTTTTTATAATTCCTAAGGCTACAAGTATTGAAACTTATAAATTAATACACTAGTCATTACAACATTGGAATAACAGTCGGCAGGAATAAAAGCCCCCTTAAAAATTATTTACAAAGGACTTTAAAAGTGTTATTACACCTTCCATATACTTTAAAAGTTCAAATATGTCTGGATATTGCGTAAAAATTTAATAGTACCCCCTCCTGCAGCTATCGTATAATAATAGAAGAATCCATAAATGGCATCAGAATCATTTCATGGTTTGTGTTTTTGTGAGTGCTACGTGCTGGCAGCACCAAGTGCGTGTATATTCAGTTTTCACACTTCTAAGCCGCCTAAAAGTAGGTTTCTAACCCATACTCATTCCTATAACTTTCTCTACGAGGCTGAGCAACAAGTGTTCCGAACAGCGGTCACAGCATCCTTCCGTTTCTGCATCTCTTTTTTCACTGGTGGATAATAATGTTGCGTATTATCCGGCTTTTACGATTGGTTCAGCTTGGTCAAATGCCACGCCTACTTTCATTGCGCAGGCTTCGTAACGGATTGGGCGCCTCAACGAATGTTTTTCTATAAATTATTCTTGTGTAATATGTTAGAGTAGTTCTTATTTCTTACATCTGTTAGTGCTAACTGTCTGCTAGGCTGATTGTTAATCAAAGCTCAGCCCAAAGTAGAAAGCTGAGCAACTAAGAATCCCTATACTTAACTCAATTCTTTCTATCTGCTTGGCCATACGCTAATTTAGTCAGAAACTTTAAAAGAAAAGGATTTATTGTTCAGCTCTTGCAATGGAAAATTATGCCGTCCATTTAAGAATTTTATTCTAGAACTATCCAGATTCATACTCAAAATATTTAGGATTTAACTTAAGAAGTCGTATAATACTAAGTCTAATACGTACTCGATTATATACATGAATACATAAGAATGAAAACTTTGATCCAATACTTGAATTAAGTTAACAAATGATTAAAGAAATCTCATTGCAAGTCTTCAACTTGAATATTTCTCCTGTTATTTAAGTACAAATTCTTGACCCAATCTTAAGTAGTCTTTTAATAATACTAAAACGAACTTGTCAATTTAATTAGTAGAGAAAGTTCTTACTATAAGACTAAAAGCTAGATTATTCTTTATAAGTCTTATTACATATTTAAAAAGAAAAAAGTTCAAGTTTTTTGACTCAGTTTTAACGAAAGTGGGCTTTTATTAAGTAAAATAAGATTAAAATACTTAAAACCAGTCTTAGTACGAAACAGAAGAAACATGAATCAAGTATAGCTCGAGAGTTACTGAAATCGAGTACGAAAACAAAAAGCGGCTTTTTATAAATTTTTTATTTTTATTTTTGGTCTGTTAAAACTGTTTTTATGTGAAAAGCTTCTTTATTTTTTTTGTAAAAAACATTAATTAGCACAAAAATTCGATACATGCTATGCAAAATCAGGTTCGTGTTACATAAACATTTACAGCCGCAATAACAAGAAATCTAAGGTTCAAATTGCGTCAAGGTCAAGGTTAATGGTTTTTCTAATATGTTACATTTCAAGCTGAAGCATGAAGCATTAGCAGGTTTTAAAGAAGCTTTGTATCTATCTTAGGGTTTTTGAGAATTACAAAATCAAGCATTGTCATACTTGAAATCAAGTATACAAGTTTTCGATTTAAGCTAAACCCGACCTAACTTAAAACATACTCAAGCTGAAAAACGTAACGGTAAGTAAAAAAGTTAAAGGAATTGATATATTCTTCTCATTTCAAGAAAAAAAGATCTCAAACCCTAAGATGTTTCATACTTAATTCAAGAATTAATAATCTCAAAACAAGTACATTTAATGCTCAAAAGGTTCAATAATTAAAATGAGGAATCCGAAAAGACAAGAAGTTTTTATTTGAGTCATTTTAGACATACTTGTCTATTCATATTCATATTTCATAAGCTCATAACTCTTATGAACGAAAACATAACCCAATGTGCTTAACAGAACGTGACAAATAAAGTCAATGTGCCACCACAAGCATATTTCAATTTTGTGGTAGATAGAGATATTTAAAAAAATGCGAGCAATGTCTGGAATTTCTTAATTAAATTGGTCGTCCCCATTCAGAATTTTATTTGCTGCTCAGCCTAAGACAAATGGTAGAGTAAAAGTGATGGAGAATGAACTTAGCTTGGCATTGTATTCGATGCTGCAAATCGGCACGTGTTGATATTTCAATTGAATGGCACAAAATATGCGACACAGACACCACCGCCAACGCGCTGGTCTTAAGAGGAAAATGCGAAACAGCCTCGAACTGAATGGAAAATATTTTTTTCCATAACATACGCACAGGCGCACTATTTGACATTTAAACTTCTGGCTCGGGCTGGCTTTGTACTAAACCAAAAATGCTGATGACAGTTGAAGTTTGTGCACTTTATGTTCTGATGACTGTGCTGAGGGCGGTCTTCGGATTTGCTGTAAGTTGCATTCGGCCCGTTGTTAAATGACAGGAAATTAAACATTTTCGCTCGAGAGGGTTTTTGTTTTCAAATCGCCTTGTTAAAAGATAAGTCCTCTGCACAAAGTGGTTATCGTATGTAAAGGACCCGCATATATGGTGTTCAAATTGTTAACAAATTTAAGCTGTATTTATTTTAAAATAGACTGAAATATGTCAAGTTCAAAGACTTTTTCTCTGTTCACTTCAGCTCCAAATATTATGGCTACCAACAATTTGAGTAAAAAACACACTTTGAGTCCACTCAAGTCCTGTAGTCTTCTATTGTCCTGTTGTCAGTTAAAAGCCCAGTTCTATATTCTTTCTACATACTGTATTATTTAATGTCATCAGTCATGGCAAATTTCTAGTCCATTAACTTTCAAGTTATTTGACGACGCTTCTTTAATGGCCCGAAACAAACGGATGCTTAGAATCATATGTGTGAGTGTGCCACAAGATTTGGTATATTTTTTTGCTGCGTCAAATAGCATGAGCTTACAAGTGGTTGCACTATGTGTATGGAAAAGAGCTAATCAACACCGACACAAATGCTGCGAAGCAGTTCAACGCCATTTGACCTTTTCATATTCTTATTTTAAAATGGAGGATGAAATTGTGTAAAAGTATTTTATATCACAGAATATAAAACGCGGGAACCTTAGTTTCACACATATTCTTAGAAGCTTCCTTGACTTAAACTTAAATTCATTTTATCTGTGACTGATTTTCAGTGTATTTGTCATCGTTAATCTGTTTATATTTATAGCAGTGTCATAAATCTTAAAGAGCTATGATGTTTAAATTATTCTGAACACTATAAATATAATAATAAAATACTCAGCAATTTCATTCAAATGCATAAAAAGTTAACAAAATCGGGTGTAAGAAAAGTTTTAATTTCGTTTTTTTATAATCTAAAAAATTATGAAGTGCTTACGAATGAGTTGTTTGTTTTTACAATCAACGCAATTGTAATTTACATTGTATCATTCAATTAAGACAAGTCACATATTCTATAAATATTTATGTATATGCCGCGGCTTTTCGCAAATCCAAATCATCAACGTCACTTGTGACAGTTTCCTCTCCAGCTAATTGCATAAGCTTGCCGCATGACAGTCGATAAATTATACTCAATTACAAAGTAAGTAGTGAAGATTAGTATTTGGTAAGCTGACCTACTTAAGACCTTTAAGAGCTCTTGAGTGTATTTTGATAATCCAGCAGGTGTTACTTCGTTTTTTGCTTTCCTTAACTTTACAAGAATGAATACCTGGCAACAATTGGCACAATCAGAGCACCGGCACGTCTGTTCCAATGCTCTCATCCTTAGCGTATGCAAGACACCTGTTAAACTTTGCGCCCAAAATGAAATGTGTAAATAAGTATGACGTTGACAAGAATTTTCGGCTAAAGTGTACCCTGTACTAGCCAGCAACTAAGACAAAATTCTATAAGTTGACTTTCCGTATTTTAATAAGCTCAACCGGCTGTTTAGATCTAAACTGTGACGTAAAGATTGGATGCAAACAAGTTCGATAAGCAGATATAAAGAGATTATTTTTTATTTCAATATCAAGATAGCTCGTGCACTTTGCTGGCGGCAGCAACTTTTAATACAAAGGCAATGTTCTTAGCTGATATCTTCATAAAAAAAATTTATTTCTTTATTTTATCATAGATTGGTCTTAGTAAAAGCTAAATTGAAATAAAGGTAAAAAGCCTTCTCCCATTTAATGCTTACAGCAGAAACAATTATTTACAATAAATGGGGTTCCCTTATTGTCCTGCTGCTACCAAATACATTTATACATACATTAATGCATACTTATGGGAAATGACAGTGAAAATAAAGCCAAAAAAAAGGCAGACCTCCATACACACGCAATAACACGCACTAACACAGATAATGCTGCATCTCAGACACACTCACACACATACAGAAATGCTCCCACAATGAAGGCAATTGAGCAGAATCATTGCCGCTGGCAGTTTTCTATATACTATATTGATTTAAAAGGAAGGCGGGCACTCAACAGGCGAAAGCAACACAACCATAAGCGACGTCGACGTCGCTGTTGCTGTCGGCGCACACAACAAGTGGCAGCGAATGCGACGCAGGCGACGACACCCAGCTTCAGTTTATGCTGCCCTTTCACATCGCATTCCACATCCTGACGCAGTCAAGTCAAAGGCGCTCTGAGCGGCGCCTCGTGCGCCGTTCGCAGCTGTGTGTTTTTTAGTGCGAGATGAATTCTCGTGGCTGATGGACGTGTGTTCGTTTCCACGTTTCCAGTGCAGCATCAGCACCAGCAGCAACTGTCAGACACTTGTGGCACTTTAGTATTGATAACACAGTGCTCAGAAACGCGACGCAAACATTTTCTTTTTCTTTTCACATAGAAAATGTAGCTTTAAATCTTTTTTAAAAACAAATCAAATTTACAACATTAGTTTTAAATGCATGCCAAAACTCGTGCTTAATATAAACATAAACCGAATTCAAAACTAACAACCAAAAACAACAAAATCGCAAAATATGCGAGAAACGGGCGTAAGTCATAAGTAAATTAATTTAAAGATATGTTGAATACATAAAAAGTAAATTACAAAAACTCTCATCAGGTTTTATAGAAGTTTGAGTATTGCCCTAGGCAGTTTCAATATGAATAATCTTTGTGAATTTAAAAAAAGAGTGAATCAATATAAAAACAAATAATACTAATACATAAACACATCTAATAACAATGCCTATATCTATGAACAAGCAATTTTTTTCAGCACAACCAGTTTCTGAGTCCACATAATTGTAGTTTGAGTTGCTTCTACATCGTTCTCTGTTTGCAAAGCGTTGTCTGCGCAGTTATATAAGCCAATTTGTGTAAGGTCTTTAGGGCTTTGCTTTCAAACAACATTACTATTTTATTTGCATAAAAGAGTCAAATAGCAAACTGCCAACAAAAAGCCCAAAAGCAACACTAGATTTACAGATCAATATATTTGTTTTTTATTGATATTCTTTTCAAATAGAGCCTTTTAAGCTCCTGTTTAAAAAGAAAGATACAAAGGACTATCATAAAACTAAACATAAACCTTTCCTTAATGTCAATTTTCGCGTTATATCTAATTGATTATTGTACAATATATTTGCAGGAATTATCCAACGCGAAACTACACCCCTGAAGCAGCTAGCAATAACCCAGCAATCGATATACTACTATCAACAGTAGACATTTGCGTCTAATTATAACTGTACACACCGGAGGCGCAACAAACAGCATAATAGATCGTTCAAAAGGTAATTATATTTGTCTCTCTTGTTTTTATCCATCGAGCTAAAACTATCCAACAAATGCAAGAAACAATAGCTTACATAAAATTGTAAGCCATTAATGCCTTAAGAAAAATGCGTTTAAGTTTAAGATTCTATGTTGGATGAGCCTTAAATATGTAAAATTGGAAGTATTTTTGGTACTTAATTGCTTAGATAGTTGCCAACAAATAATTTATGTTAGAAAATAAGTATAGAGTAGCAGAAAATATCTATAGTTTTCAGTTTGCGCATTCAATTTATGTGATTTAATTTCGTACACAAGATTAAACGCATTTAGATACACGTTTCAATGCTATGTACAAGATAAGACTAAGCTTTAATTAAAGTTTTGTTCATAAATCAGCATTTTTTTTACAATTAAATAAACTTGCGTGCTAAATGTTATACAATTAACACAAACCAGAAGCTACAGAAAAAAAAAAAAACGCAAGCATAACAAACTGAGATCATATTTAAATAGAAAATTTGTTTTAAATTCCAGATGAATTCTAATAAAAAAAATATTTATGATAAGTAAATCTTATTAAGAATATTCTATCAAGACAAAATGTTTACAGAACAAAAGCTTCGGACGTTTTTCGGTGAAAAGTAGAGCATACAATATTCGATTGAGAACAGTCTTAGCGTCTGTGCTTGTTTTATTATGAATATCTGAGTTTTGAGCAGAGCGTACACGCGACGAATGCGCATTGTGGACATCGCATAAATTAAATGTTTACAATTGATGATTCACTAAATATCACTGTTTCCTTCTGGAAATAGGTCTTGAAACTAGAATAATTTTGCATATTTATTTATTGCCCCGCAAATATTAATTTTTTATCTCACGCTCATCGCATGCACATTGCTAATAAATATTTAGTTAAAGTTTACATTATACATTTTTAAAACCCTTCATTTGAAATTTGAGCACATTTAAGACGCGGGATATCAACGACTCGAGCACGTGCGAATTATGAAAACAAGATGAAAAACTTAATATCAGCAACAAGTTGTTGTGTCGATTTTTGAATAAAAAAAATAAAAAAAAACTGAAAACAGAAAATCATTAAAAAACGCAAAGCGAGACGCTAATAATTTTAGTATGAGCTTAGAGCGCCAAGTAGGCGGAAGAATCTGTAGCGATCAAATCGCAATTTCGACAAAGCGAGAAGTACACCGGAACAATTCTAAACTTTGTTAATTAGCCATGTCAGTGAATATAATAAGCATGCCCGAATGCCATGCTAACAAAAACTTAAAATATACGTATATTTTTTATAGGAGAAAGTAAATTGTGCTCCGATTCGAAGAAAAATTCGTTAGACTTGCAAAAAATACAATTCTTTTTGTTTAAAAGTATAAATAGATTTATGCAGCGTGAATAATAAACTCTCAAGGAAATTATTTGTAAGTTTTAAGCCGCAAACATTTGATTGATTTTAAAACGTGCATTTTAGTAGCTTTTTGACACTTTATATATTATATATTAATATCCCAACAGAAAAGTATGAAACAAAGACTCACAGCATCAAATAAATTGTGTTTTACGTTTTTAGCTCAGCGTCTGAGCTAATTGCAGTTATAAGTGAACCATTTTAATTGCCCATTTGTTGGCGTTTGTACACTGATAAAACAAAATAGGCTAGCACGTACATTTTTAAATAGTATTTATAAACGAAACGTTTTAAATTTGATCACTAATGTGAAAGCCAAGTGAAAAGATTAGCAGGTTTACAAAATTATGTACCCAAACATTTTTATCACTTTTACAATTGAGAGCAGTGTAAAAATGCTAATGCAGATTCACAGACTGATTTTAAAACGTTTTTTTTTTTAACGATCTATATATAATTGCACGTTTTACATATTTTATGTGCCAATTAATACTATTAAAACTTGATTATTAAAACAACAAGTTAGAGAGGACTTATTAACACGTTATTAAACTGTTCTTACGCCCAATCAACAAGTGTTTGTACGAAGAACATTAAATGACATGATTGCTCTATTTTAGGCTATTCAATCAAAGCAATCAAGCATAAACTCATCTTCCATCTTTCTCTTAATTAACACAGCGTTTTGATTCAATTGAGTGCAAGCTAATTCAATTTTTGGGAAAGTCGCACCCAGCACTTAACACTGGAAAGTTGAATATGTATTGCCAAAAAGACTTTTGTCAAGAAAACTCCTCTCGTTATTGACAAAGTCTTTTAACTAAAGAGTGTGCGTGTGTGTGTGCGTCTGGGCGTGGCATTTGACACTGTGTGATGTCTTCTAAACGAATTAGATGCAAAATTCAATTTCAATTTGTGTTCCGCGCACGCTCCTCGCATTACAAATTTAGTAAATTTGTAAGACCAAATTGTGCGAGAAAGGCAAACCAATTAAATAAATATTTATATGTAGTCCTCATTGCCTACTAAGTACATACCCATTATTAAAAAGTTGAGTTATTGTGTGAAAAGTGGCTGGCATTGTGCAAATCATTTTTTAATTTGCACCAACCAAATGCTGTGTAAACAAATTGAATTAAATTTGAATTAGAAAAAACGGAGACATATATAATTTAATTTTAATTAGTGAAAATCATTGAGGCGTGACGTTTGTACAGATGCCAGGGAATCTGATACTCGCCCGCAAGCGGCTTACACATTGATTGCATTTTAAAGACAATCCGCTTAGCAAAAAATCTTATTAAATGTAACAATTCTACAGCGTAACTATAGCAACAGGCGGCTAGCGACGGACGCAATGCAATCATCGACCGATGCGGGCAATGATGGCACACGTAAATACACAGGACAACAACAGCAAAATTCTCAAGCAGCAGCAACAGGGACAGCTAATCAGACCACATCCTTCACTGTAAACGGCAATAATCAGCAACAGACGAGCACTATACCCGCCGACACTCCCAGCAAAAATCCCTTCAAGCAACAGCTTGATAGCTATCATAGTCAGCAGAATGGCGCCATGGAGACAGACCGCGGCATTTTGGGTGCAGGCGCTCCAGTCGGCAAGACTAGCCCAGAAGATTTACCCTATGTACCGCGAAAAATTACAACTGGTGGACAGGCGCCGCCACCGCCACCGCCGGATCAATATCGTCAGGAGGATCCGAGCGCTGCCGGCACTTGGTCAGCTGCCAAATCATGGATGGTCAGCTGGCGTGGCTCCAATCGCTTAGTGCTGGTCATTGTTGCCATAGCTCTGCTCCTGGACAACATGCTTCTAACAACAGTCGGTAAGTTAAGAAAAGTCTTGTAAACTTGCCACTGCTAAAATACAGTCGAACTTCCATAAAACGAATCTCAATGGGACAAGAAAAAAACATCGTTATAGAGGAAATTCGTGATAAAGAACTGCAGATTTCTGGGAATGAATTCGTAATAAAAAAAAATTTCTTGTACAAAAGTTTGTTATTTAAAAATTCGGTTGAACTACTAGTATACAACTATTATATAAATACCTGGGCTACAAACCTCTGGAATAATTGGTTGAATGTACAAAAACAGGTTAATTTACATAAAATCAAAAGTTTTGAATTAAGTAACCTGTTTATATACTAAAACTATAAAAAACTTTAATGTGTCCGAAATGAAAAGTCAAAGATAGAAAAGAATACAAATATTAACCGGACCAACTGTTTTCGCTTTGGAGCCAGTTTGTAGAGCTACTACTTACTATTTCTACTACTATTGTAATAGTACTTCTCCGGCACAAAAGATCTAACATCTGGTCGCAGTGCAACAAGGCCCTAGTAATAATAATAGTACTTCTCCTGCTATTATTACTATTTCCGTTTCAAATATTTCTTTTACTTCAGCTGGCACTTTCCTATCCTAAGCACATATCTTAAATTGTATTAATCGCATATATTATCTGCCCATTAGCATTTCATGGCCATGTATCATCATGGCAAGCAGCCACTTGACAATGAAATCCTATGCAATAACCTGGAAATTATTCGTTTCAATTTCTGCGATAGGATTTTAGCACCTTTTTCCACTGCCATAAAGTAACCACAAAGCGCCACTTTAGTTAATGAATGTTTTCTGCTTAGTGTTGTCTATTTTTCGAGACTTGCTTTCTTTTTCCGTTCATCAATTTAACTGTCAGTGAATAGAGTTTCTTGAGTGGTGCCAAGGGACTCTGATTAGCTATGGGAATTGTTGTTATATACCTTGCTTATTAGAATAAGTATATGTTTTTTAATTACTTATGTTCTTATTTAGAAATGAATGAATGAATAACCGGTAAATATCGATAGAGACATTCTTCTACAACGCCCTTCTTGAGACAAATTCCACACGAACCAACCCCAAAACGAATGTTCTGTAAAGCCCACAACAGTCACAACAACAACTAATCAATTTTGGAGTACTATTGTACGTTAGCAATGTGCGTTGCCGTCATTATTAAAAGCCGACATAGACAGACTGAGAAAGAGAGGCAGAGAGATTGGGACTGAGATTGGAAAGGGAGTCCACTCAAAGTGCGGACAGTCAATTAAATAGACACGCGACTGTGTGTGACACTAAATCTATGAAAGAGCAGAAGGGAATTGTGGTGGAAAAGCCAAGTGCTTATGTCAAGTGTCTGGACAAACACGTGGACATCAAGTGGACAATGGCCAATGGCCGATAGCTGGACCACACAGCTCTTGGCCAATGTTTGACTGCGGCTGACAACACAGCAGCAGAAAACGATTGAAGTTCCTCTTCATTTTTCTTTGTGTTAAACGTTCATGAATTTATATCAACAAGTTGAGAGGTAGGCAGAGGCGAGTCAAAGAAGACAAATAGCTCTGCGAATGCGGGCACTTGAGAGCAACTTGTTGATAAATGCGGAAGTAAAAGCCAAAGCAGAAATGTATAAAATATTTTTTTTTTACAAAAGTAAAAGTAAAAAGGAACAGGAAATCAACCACACAAAATCGCAGCAAAGTTACAGATTCAGCCCCCGTTTCAAGATGCTTTTTCTAGTTTTCTTCCGTCTGCCTGTCGCCAATGCTAGAGAAAATCAAAGTTAGCTGTAAGTGCGTGTGTGTGTGTGTGATGGTAGTGGGAGGAGGGATTAAAGAGGGGGAAACGGTTACGGCAAATATGCTTTTAGCGTTTGACTTGAGGCATTTCCACTTAAGTGCTTTCACACTCTCCACCGTTAAAGGTGCCAAAATGAGAAACACATACATGCGTACATACTTATTGCATTTGATCTTCGGCAATGAGCATAAATTGCTCATAAATTTGATTAAGCTGCGTAACAAGAAGGGGATCCCCAAAAATGGCTGCTTACAGATGTTAGTTTCTTGATTTATGTGGGTCATAGCATTATCTGTAAGAGCCCCTGCTGCATAAATAAACAATAAACTAAAAATCCACTAAACAACAAGTGACGAACGTTTTCGCAAATGTTTGCTTGACTATGAGATATACTTTCTTGAGCACCAAAACAAGTAAATAAATGACATTCAGTTTATTAGTAGGTTAAATTTAAAGATGAAATATTATGATTATTTTATTAGGTAAGTTTTCATAGCAATTTAAGAAAATGCGCATTACATTAGCTTAAGGTTAATTATGAACCTTCATTTGTTTAGCAGCTAAGCTGTTATCGATTTAATATACATATTAACTTATTGAGGTGTCTGCTTGATTGGTTTTTCGTGCTTTTTGGCCACATCTAAGGCACCGCTTGTACCACAGAACTGTTTAGTTGGTGTCGTCGCCAATGAACGTGTCTTCACAGTTACTCCACTACTTCCCTGCGTTGGCTTGAGCAGCTGACGAAATCCATTGGCACCGTCCTTGTTAAGTGAAGCACTGCGCGCAAAAGGAAAGTACGCATTAAGCTGTCTCTCCATTGCATCCTTATTAATGGTCGTCTCCCAGATTTGTTTCTGAATAATGCTGCTGTAACGCGCCTCAAAGCTGCGCTGTTGACTCAACAGCTTCGAAGCATTATTGCGTCCGCCGGGGTTTACTTCAAGTTCCCGATCCGGTTTCGCCATGGGCGTAGTCGGGTTTAGGGAACTGCCCTCAGAGTCCTCATCGGTTGACATTTGCTGTTGGTACTCCACTAATTACAGGAAAATTAACCACACACAAGAACTATGCTTGTTAGCCCGGAACAGAAACAGATACAGAAACAGAAACAAAATCACAACTTGGTTTATTTTGTCGAACCTGCCGCGTGCGCGTCAGAAACGCGAATAAGTCACGGCAGGCATTTTGTTGTCTAGTTAAGCTTCTTTTATTTTTCTCTAGTACAATAATTCTATTGTTGCGCATTTTCTTTTTGCAAGCCAAACTGTGGCAACAACTCAAATGTCAGGCGAAAAAGTTTTATTTCAGTAGCGTTGTAATTGCGAGCGTGCCTTTTGTCTTTTAGAGTTTCACCTTTGGCAAAAAGTTTTTTCCCGTGGCCTTTGGCGTTCCCACAATATGACGTTATAAGCGTTCCTTCACTCTAGCTCTTGCTCTCGCTCTCTTTTTCCCTGTCCATATAGAACTCTGAAAGGTCACTGAGTTTTGTATTTCTTTTTTTTTAACGAAGTTGCAACCCCAATTCTCTTAAATGTCAATATCCTTAAAAATTTACTCTGTCTTCAAGTTTTACGCAGTCCAACAATATTTTAGGTATTTACTTTTGACAACCCATAAAAACCACAATAGTTAAATCAGTAATGAATTACAAACGGCCGACCAGTAAAAAGAATCAAAACAAGGCATTGGTTCGCCGAAGCGTAGACTTGTCGGCAATATCTAAAAATAAATTTGTGAAAACAGAAAAATTTCAACGACAGCACACAGTGAGTAAATCAATAAAAACCTGTCAAACAATGTCAAAACTTCCATCAAGAATATTCCATTTCTTAAATAAGGACAGATGTCTGCGAAGAGTATAGGTTTTTACGAATTAAGGAAGGTCATCAATAATCACCATGGAAGCAATGAATAAAGTTTTGTGATTAACGTTCATGTTAAGAGTCTCTTTTTTTAAATACATAAAAACAATATGCTAGTTTTTAAGTTCCGTCAATTGTCTATCAAAAGGTTCTTAATCGCACTAGCATGTATTTCCATTTAAAAACGATGTTATATACCCCAAATTAGTCTTATAAATAATGCCATGTAGACTTGCTAGCCTTTACCAAATATCAACTAATGACACATTTTTAATATCTTCAGGATGGGTTGAAAATTTTAGTATTGAAAAAGTTTTGAAGAGGTAATCGAACACTTTGATTAAAAGTGCAGATACAATTTGCATCTTCATCTATTCAGTTTTAGTGCTTAGCAATACAAATCACTAAAACTAGCGCTAAGCGCATCCTCGCTGCTTGTCGCCGCCGCCAGGAGCAAACTCTTCTTTGGTAAACTTGGCATGAAGATGTGCAACTGCTTGCGGGATTGATCCTGCTGCTGCTGCTGCTGTTGTTGTTGCTTTGCGGTCAATCCACGACTGCTTTGTGGCGGAGTGCGTGCTTGCTCCAAAGTGTGTGATGCAGTAGCAGCCGTTCCATTGTACAACCTAGCCGATGCCAATTGTCCGGCTAGGCGTCGTGTTGTGCTGGCGCTGGTGCTCAACGCACAAAGATCAATATTACGGGCTGGACGGTTGAGGCGCACGGGTACGCCCTCCTTGTTAAAGATGATGGTTATAGGCTTGGCATTAGATTGAGGATTGGAGCAGTAATTAACAAACGGTTGCTTTGTCGCAGTTTTACGCGGAGTTTCGCGATGTGAAACGTTGCTTGTGGCACAGCGTTTCAAGCTCATACCGCGTTGGCCATGTCGACTCCCACGGTGACTTCCTGGCAGCACGGCACTGCTGCTAGTCACGGGTGTCGCTGATGTTGCACCCTTCACAATATCCGCTCGGCCTGCCAGGTCTAGCCAGTTTATTACACGCTCCGCTAGACGCTCCTCTGGATTTGCTGTGTTGTGAGTTGCGTTTGGGGACTGTCCATCCTGCAGTGAGCTTCGACGGGAATGCAAATGCGTTTGTGAATCTGTTAGATGATGCTCTAGTTGATAGCTCTTTCCGCTACTCAGTAGCCAGGCACGTCGTTTTGCATGTCGTCTGCTGTGAAGCGTACTAAAAGCTGCCTGAACTTTGTTGGCCATTGCTGCTTGTGCCTGGTTAACTTGCTGTTGGCGCTGCAGCGTTAATTTCGTTGCGTCTAATAGCAGATACTCATCGAGGGTGTAATCAACATTATCCTCAATTGCCATAGATTTTATTGCCAACTGCTGGCTGGATTCACTCTGATAGCTCGAGCCTGGATTTAAATTAAATCATTTTACTTTTATCAATAAAGGGTTTCTTTTACTAACCGCCGCGCTTGGCGCTTTGACGTTGACAGTGAATCCAACGCTGACGCTCTCGCGGCTCATAATCGAGTATAAAGTGGCGTCGATGACTGCGACCCGTCTCTCCAATCCTCTCCAGCCAAACGGAGCGCACGAACAACGGTCGACTGGCTGACTCCCAAATGGATCGCGCTGGCTGTCGCATTGGCCCCTCCAGTTTTTGTCTCGCATTAATTATTGCACGGGCTACCCCGCAACATAAAAATACCCATTAACCAAACAAACAAAATCCAAGGAAACTTCGTTTGTCATGGGGTCAACGTTGTCCTCATCGTCGCAGTCTTCGATGTCGTGTGCTTTCTCACTGCCGGTTGCTGTCTCACTGTTTTGCCTGACGACGACGACGACGATGACAACAATGCCACCGCAAAAATATGTTCTTTGTCACTAGGGATGGCCAACAGTCACGCAATAACAATCACTTTTTGCCAAGCAGTGATTTATTTTTTGAAAAATATCGGACAAATCTTACCTGTCTTTTAAGGAAACTACATTTATGTTAAGGCTTTTTATATTTTTCTTTTCCAAAAATCGTTTTAAATCGCCTAACAAAGGTAACAGTGGCAAAATGGAGTCTCAGATATTTTTGTTCAAATAATCTTATAGATTTTCACAATAAATCTTATAGATTTTCTATAAAACATTATTTAGCTTCAGATGTAACATGTTCAACCATTTCGATTAGTCCCTGGTTCTTTTGTTGTTTGTTTGTCTGTCTGGTCGTCGTCAGTATACATCACTAGATTTTATTTTGATTTTTTTTCTATACCTTGCCTTGTGGTTTAAGTGTCTTCGACACGCGAAATGGAACCCAAACAAATGAGGAACACAAAACCAATACCGCCCTACACATTCAGCTCCATTAACCGTTTGTCGGTTGCACGTGATTTTCGATTCTTTTTTTTATGTCAAATTCTGGGGGACAGTTTAATGAGTTACACGGTAAACTGTTGATAGAGGTAGTGCAATGAAACTTATGCGAATAAAATTACCTGGTTAATCGTTTGCCTTTGAATTTAAAGTGGTTACCCCATTACAAGAACTTATTTCGAATACATTACCGCCGTAACTTCTTTTTGTTTTTTGAGCAGAGCATGATTTTAATAATATTTGTTTGTTACGGCTATAAATGGCATGTCAAGTAACATATTTGACATTGTATTGTGTTTGTTTTGACTTAAAATCACAATAAGAAATGGCATTCGTGGGTGAGAATTTCACATGCGCCGGTTTATCTAGCTCAAATGGCTTTTGGCACGTGCTGGCACAATTTACATAATAAATGCCACATTAGTTATGCTAATGATGCAACTCACATGTTATGCCGTATTAATAAACACCACTCATTAATAAGAAAGCATACCCTATGTCAATATTCGAACATAACATGAAAGGCCGCAGACTACATGTCTTTCAAGTTTAGGGTCAACATGATTAAGACAATAAATATAAAAATGAAGTTTTTAACAAATAAAAGCATTTTGTTTTTGAATCGCTTTTACCCATGGTAAAGTTTTTTGTGTTATTAATTTGTTTGTTCAAATAGCCAACCTTTCCACAAGCTAACCACAACGCTGTCTAGTTGCTATCCACACATTATGACAACAACACTTCAAACTGTAGCAGCAACAACAACAAGCATCAGCTAACGCGCCACTCGTCAAGTTGTAAATCCAATTGAAACATGCCCTCCACAAAACTGAATTCATAAGGTGGCAAGCAACGGCTGGCCTCGCATATTATGCTATAAAATGCAATTACAGCAACCAAACGAGCATTGGACTAAGTGCAGCTTGTGGAAATGGTTGGGGTAGGCCTGGGGCTGGGTCTGGGCTTCGATGTGACGAGTGCTCGTTGCTGGTGTTGATAATAAATATAAACAGAGTCGAAACATGCAATAAACAAATTGAATTTTTTTTTTTTTGTATTTTTTAAAGGCAAGGGCAGGAGAGGTGTTCACCTGAGGGCACCAGCGCTCTTGAGCGGAACGGGTGAAGAAATGCAGAGGGCAATTATAAAGAAGAACTTTGCTTATGCGAACTCAACTTAACTGTGCAGTGCTGCAGCGAGAAATGTGACGTATGCGCAATTTTGTGCAGCCTTTTGTTGTTGTTGCCAGAGCTAAAGTCAACTCAATTAAAGCAAGCAATCTGCTTCTTGCAAATAATGCCTAAAAGCCATTAAAAACTTTTAGCTAGGAACAACAGTTTTGTGCGGGTGCGGGTCTCTAATGCAATTAAAGAGCGGCTACAGCAAAATTGCTTTCGCAGCGTCAACTAACTAACGGCTTGCCCGTTAGGGCTAATTGTACACAAATTCTTTGTTGCAACTCAATTACAAAAACCATTACACAACTGACTCTCCCTCCTCTCTCTGTTCTACTTTCATAAATAGTGCCCATCATACCTGAGTTCCTGTACGACATACGACATCCGGACGCACCACTTGACAGTTTTCCGCGCGCCCCTGTTGCCACCCCGACACCATCATCGTCATGTCCCTGCAAAGATGGTGTGCCGATCGAGGTGTTCCCACCGACGGCAGAAGGTAAGCTACATTTGGTCACATTATGCAAGTAAAAGCAGCAGCAATCTTCGCTAGAAAATGAGACATATTATCGTGAGCTGGAGGAACGACACAATGAATTGGTTGGCGAAACGGTTGAGGTCGGGCTACTCTTTGCCTCAAAGGCTATTGTACAATTGCTGGTTAACCCGATTGTGGGACCGCTTACGCATCGGTAAGTGGTTGGTCTTAAATGTTTTCTTTTATCAAAAGTTATTAGCTCTTAATTTTTTCAGAATTGGATACAGCATACCTATGTTTGCCGGCTTTGTTATAATGTTTTTGTCAACGCTGAGTAAGTTTAAATTAAAGTGTTTGCTTTCGCTTACGATTTTGGAAAACTAAAGCTGTTAAATCTACTTTTCGCAGACTTTCTCATGCATTTTAATAACTATTTTCCATTAGTTCAAGGTTAAAAAAAATTATGCATTTAAAAAAAAATGTTCTCATTAAAAGTTGCTCTGACAATGTTCCAATGCAAATTTTCGTTACCAAAAAAAATAGGGAATATTCAAATTTAAAAAAAAAAAATTTCTAAGACTATATACTGATTTTATTTTTTTGCTTATTATTTTTCTGTGGCTTCTTTCTACCTGGCTTAAATCACGTTCAGATAGCAGATTACCTACGAAACCAAAAAAATATTTGCTATTTAGCTTAAAATTTGTTGTGTGCAATTTGTGTGTAAAATATTCAATTTAAAGTTTATCTTCTATATAGTTTTCGCGTTTGGACGCTCTTATTTGGTACTCTTTGTCGCTCGAGCTCTGCAGGGCATAGGCTCATCGTGTTCGTCCGTCTCTGGCATGGGAATGTTGGCAGATCGTTTCACTGACGACAAGGAACGTGGCAATGCGATGGGCATAGCGCTTGGTGGGCTTGCTCTTGGTGTACTTATCGGGCCACCATTCGGTGGCGTTATGTATGAGTTTGTTGGCAAATCAGCGCCATTTCTGATACTCGCAGCATTGGCGCTCGGCGATGGCTTGTTGCAGCTGTTCATGCTGCAGCCATCCATACAGAAGGCGGAAACAGAAGAGCCACCATCGTTGAAAACTCTGATTAGTGATCCCTATATTTTGATTGCGGCTGGTGCCATTACCTTTGCAAATATGGGCATTGCAATGCTGGAACCATCTTTGCCCTTGTGGATGGTAGATAACATGGGCGCAACACGTTGGGAGCAAGGTGTTGCTTTTTTGCCTGCATCCATTAGCTATTTGATAGGCACTAATCTATTTGGACCACTGGGACACAAAATTGGAAGATGGTTTGCTGCCTGCCTGGGACTGGTTATAATTGGCGCTTGTTTGATTTTTGTAAGTGCTATTTTAAAGTTGTACACCATTTATTTATTAGTGTTTCTTTATCATCTGTAGATACCTATGGCCACATCAATCACACATCTGATTATTCCCAATGCTGGTCTGGGCTTTGCCATTGGCATGGTTGACTCTTCAATGATGCCGGAATTGGGTTATCTGGTCGATATACGGCACTCGGCTGTCTATGGCAGTGTTTACGCTTTGGGCGACGTGGCTTTCTGTGTGGGCTTCGCTGTCGGACCAGCGTTATCGGGTTCACTTGTAAAGAGTATTGGATTCAAGTGGATGTTGTTTGGCATCGCCATTCTCTGTTTCTTATATGCACCACTGCTAATCTTCTTAAAGAATCCACCGTCTAGTGATGAGAAAAAGGTTCGTATGGCCAGAGAAGCTGCAGCTGCGGAAGCTGCTATAGTTGCCAACTCGATCGCTCAGATCACGGCAACGTGTCCAGCTATATTGCACGATACTCAAACGAATGCATGCAAAGCAAACGAGGCATTCGAATGTGAAAGATTATGATTTATTTGTATTGTTTTAATGTTTGTATAGTTATTGCCGTTTTTGGGACATATCATTTCAATAAATGTTATACCATTTTTTTCTTTATAAAAAGTTACACATTTTTCTTAATTTTAATTTGTTATTTATAATTTGTACATTTTGTAAATACTACAGACTGTATTTGAAATTTAAAAAAATTATATTAAATTATGCAATAATTTTTGTGTTTTATTATACTTTATCTTTATTTAGTATCTCAAAGTAATATACATTTTTGTAAGTATTAATTTATTTTTGTCATCTTCAATTATTAAGTGTAAGTTTAATTAGGCATTCTGATTTTTGGTTGAAACTAGACGCTTTGTTTCATAAAAACAAATTTAAATTCATAAGACTTTTTGTTGATTTCATAAAATTGAAAACCAACTAACTAAACATACAAACCTCTTTAACTTTTGCAGTCACTGATTCATGGACGCGACCGAGCGCAGGTACGTTATGTAACTTATCAAAACTACGATGACGACGAATAAATGTTATAAATAAAAAAAATTCATGGCAATGTCGAAATAAATGACCAAAAATCACAAAAAAAAGAAAGCAAGCAAAATGCAAGTAAAAGCAAAAAAAAACCAAAAAAAAAAAAAATGAAACGAACATACAACCAAAAATATCACTAATATCATATGAACTCAAGAAAATTGTTAAAATTGTTGAAAGTTGATGGTCAAATTTAAGGCTAATATCCCACGCTATACTTACTAACAAGAATGTATATCAATGAGTAACATCTTAAATGAATTAAATAATTTTCAAATGTTGATCTTCAGTTGAACCAAAATTGGGTCAGACTCCAAACTTTTTTTGTAAAAATGCAAATTCCATTATGTAAAATGTAAACTTATTTTTTTTAATGCAATTTATAAATTAAAATTGTAGTTAGAATCACAGATGATTGATTTAAAATTTTAAAGTGTGAAAAACTATCGTTTTGGAAGTAATTTATAATATAAAAACAAGCTATTAAATTAGAGTTATAAAAATTGCTCGAAATTTGTGACTTTAAAAACATAAGTGTAAAGCACATAAAAAATCGAGATCCTTATTAAACGATCTGAGCGAAATATTTAACTAAACATAGACAAAGGTGACTTTTGACATCGCATATTTGATCTTTAAAACTCTTGAAAAAAATCCTTAAATATGAACATTTTACTCCCAGAATGGAAGGTATTTGCATGCACAATGAAATGTTGTTTACGTCTGCAACTGAATTGATTTAATGTGAATTCCAAAAACTAAAAACCAACTAGGTACAGAATCTACAAGGAAATTTTATTAGATTCAAAAACGAAATACTTAGCACAACAAACCAAAAATTGCGCACTTACTATTTAATTTAATAAATATCTTTTTGGGCTGATACAAGGACACTATAACCGATAAATGAACTTTCTTAAAGCATTATTTGCCAGTTATGCTGCCAGTATATTAGCCCAACATATTCATTTGATTAGTTACAAACGCATCGAGCGTAGATTATCTGCATAGACATTGATGTTGACATTGTAGGGTCCGTTATTTCGCAATCGGAAGGGGCTAAATCTGGTCTCTTGTCCGGGCGGTCGCACCGCCTGCGAGGATGTTATTCGTATGGGTAAATTATTGATACGCGTATGGATTGGTTGATTGTAAGAAACAGGCACACTGTTCCCATACAGGTTAAGCAACTTCCGTTCGCTGGGACGCGGATTGGACAAATAATGTAGACTGGCATTACTTGCGCACCCACAAACACTAGCATTGGTACTTGAACTGTGAGAACTACGGCGTTCTAGTGCTCTAGCTGGCGGTGCTGATTGTGGTGTAATCGGTATTTGATCCTCCTGGCGTGGAGGTCTTATTGGCTCTGAGCCAGCTGGGATCTGTTGAATATTAAAGGGTGCCATGCTTGGCAGTCGATCCTTAGAGATTCGTCTGCCTAAATGCAATGTTGAAACGGGTGCCGGTGTTGCAGTTGAAGTTAGCAAACGTTGCTGTGTCTCTGCCTCCAGCTTTAATCTTTTCCTCAATGTTTCACGCTCTACCTCACGCAGTCTTTGTACTTCCAGCAAATGTTCACGTTCACGTTCACGCATTTGTATTTTGTGCTGTTCAATCTGTTGCTTCAGCTGATGTAACTGATCTTGCTCCGAAAGCACCTGCTGCTGTTTACTTCCACAATTTGTACTCGGGGCTGGAGGAACATTAAACTTTGACAGCCTTTTGTCAATGACAAAAGTATTTGAGCTGGAAGAATGAACCGGGTTAGAGTTTGTCTGCACTTCAAAGTTATTCGTATTGTTGTCCGTTTCAATTTGAACACTCAAACGTTTACTCAGTTCTGTTTTAGAACCACAAGCACTCATATTAAGGTTGATTGGACAACCGCTGGCAATGCGCTTGAATGTGGATGTGGTGAAATTTCTAGCAGGCTGATTTAAAAAGCTTCCACCAACAGGACTAGTTTTTGAGCTGCTGCTGGGACTTTGTCCGAGAGTGCTGACACTATGATCTCGTCTTATCGTCTGATATTTCTCACTATTGCAGCAAATGCGCAGTAGTGTATTATTTGATATTGGAGTGGATTGACGATAACGCTGTGGTGCAGTAGCTGTTGGAATGGCCTGGTATGGCATTGGGGTAGAAAAGCAATTGAAATCCTGCAGAAACTGACGACGTCTGTGCTCCGCGAAGGCATTCGATGATGCAGTTGCCGATGTCGCGTTTGTACTCTTGCTCGCTATAAATTTGGGATTACGATAGTAGGTCTCAAAGTTAGGTGGCTTTGGTTGTTGCACTGGCGACGGCTGTGGTGGCCGCTGATAATGTTGCATTGGGTAAGCGGGTCGGTCCGCATAGCGAAAGTTGTATGATTGAATTTTGAATGGATCGTTGAAAAACACATCCTTCTGCGCCTGACGACGTGTATAAAGACTCGTAAGACCAACTGTCAGAAGAAAAATTACGAAATGGAAATCGGTACAATAAGAACATTCAGACTGTCGTACTGTAGTACTTACACAGACCGAAACTCATTTTGTGCAATAAAATTTAGTACTTATCAAGGATTTTGACCAAAGTTGTGCAAATTATAACGCTATCAAACATATAGATGATTTTTAAAAACATTAAACTAGTCCAAAAAATGAAAATTTTATCAAGGTACACTTTGTTCCAACGTAGAGTTTTGAGAGAGATTTGGTTAAATGTCTGTTTATGGAATGCACATTAAATTTCTATCAGCAAAAGGACGAAGCATTTGTGCTGCAATAGGGTTTATTGATAACCAGCCTTCTTTAAGCAAATCAATTTAAAAAAGATGGTAATATTAAATTTGTTAAAAATAAATAATTGTTTATCAAAATAGCTAAGACATATATCAAATATATTCTTCTTATGCACACACATATACCAAATAAATAAACGTATAAATACAACACAAAAAGATATCTGACGCAATAAGGGAACTACAACTGTATTAAGTAAACTTTATATAATATTAAATATGCGCGTACAAATGTTTCAATTATTTAACAATAAATAAATGAAGATCAATTCGGATCATTTGGATGCTAACGCGAGGTACTTGAATGGCTGCAAGTATCTCCAAGCGTTGTAAGCCATAATAAAGGCTACGTAAAATCCATATTTTATTTTATTCTAAAACAAGGGCCATCGATTGGGCAATATACAAATATTTTTATGCGCATTAAAAAATACAAATTTGATTAATATCAAAATGTACATAAATCAAAAAGTTCAAAAGCAAATACCATATTAGTTGATCGCAGGTATACAATGAGGTTATAAATATCTAATAATTGTACATACATAATGCTGAAATACTTGCTGATTATTCACTGTTGTTTAATTGTTGTTAATAAAACTTATTTAGACACATATATGTGTGAATCGCTTATAACATGTATAACTGTAACTCGCCACGCTTTTGAAGAATTGCAAAAAGCAATCATGCACCATACATAAATATTTATTAAACTATTCCCAATATATTAAACAAATTATGTAGTACAAAAGCATTGTGCAGGGTATAGACAAACAATTGTTCTATAACAAATATCAAAACTTCAAGCAAAGCAACAAAAAATATGTTATTATGCAAACGATTTAATTTGTTAGTTTTCAGAAGTTGTTGTGCGTGTTAAGGACAGCTTATTAACGTGTTAACGTGCTCTAGCAATAAACATATACTTGTGAAATAGACAATATAGCCGATTTACTACTATATGAACATATGCGCAAAAAAATATATATAACATAAAAATACACATATATTCGTATAATATACTCAATGAATACAATATTAAATGTCGTTAAATGTTAAATGTTACGAACACACAAAAAAGCTGGTATGGGGTCAAACAAACTATAAAACAAGTAACATATTTATTTATATATCTATGTATAACTACGATAACAATATAATACGTTTTGTGCACAGTATTACATACTCACATACTCTCTCTCAAGTATTGGAATACCGCTAGAATTATTATCATATTAAAATTGTATAGCTTAGCGCGAGCATATTAGACAAAAACTAGTCGTTCATATATATACAACTCATATACATTTAATACCAATGAATTAAATAATTGTCACATTTTGAGAAACACTTCCTAACATACATATGTATAACTAACACTTGCACTAACACTAACCTATGGTAAGCTGCACTGCTAATTGTAGGATCGTAATATAAGTATTATCATAAGCAAATGCTTACATCCTCACATATTCAAATAGAAGATAGACAGATGCTACAATTCTGCGGAACATGCACCAACATGGCCTATCGAAAACTATTGGATCGGTTCAAATACCTGTCGTATGTGAAGGTACCACCATCGAGCATTGGGAGGGACACAGTAATGCCGTCCCAATGACATCCCTCGCGCATCTTCGATATCGTCAGGCGATCCTAATCGCCACGATGCACGACGCAAAGTATTAGATGGAAGTCTACTACCGGAAATCTCTAAGCGAAGTGACCAATTGGATTGGAGAGATGTGAAGGTGCTTGTTGGGCCTGTCAGTGCAGCTGGGCTATATTGTTTATATAAATTATTATAATTAAATATAATAATTGAATAATAAATTAATGTGGTTAGTAATTGTTCGCGTTTTATTTGAAAAACTTTATTTTAAGGGAGGGCAAAATGGCTGCAAAAATAATAGCTTTAGATTGGCTTTACTTAAATGGTAATAAAATTTAAAAGTTTTTAAAAATATCTTTTGGGTGAGTCTTCAATTATTGCAATTGGGAAAATCTTCCGACTGCTCAGTTTTTCAGCACTGGCATGTTTAAATAAACTTTCCTAACGTAGCCGTTTCTTATTCACATTCTTGTTATTATTTCCATAGACGAATAATGTAGGAGAACCGACTTTATACACGTTACAACTGGTAACTTACTAGTGTCCGTTTCGAACTTGCAGAAAAGTCCAAAGCATGTTAACATCAACAATTCTGTAAACTTGTCTCTGTTAAATGGTCGTTGATTATTTCGTCTACGAAACACAGCTAGGTTAGAGTCTTTGCTTTTATAAAAAAAAACTGCTTGAAAAGTGTTCACTGCTTGGTCATACACAGAAATTCATAGATTAATAAACCTAACATAGATTGGAAATTGCTGAATTCAGTTTACAGCCCTGTTAAGTTATACGCATGAAAACCCATAGATTAATAAACCTAACATAGATTGGAAATAAGAGCCGGTAACTTTAACAGAAAAAGTTATACGCATGAAACGAGCGCGCTTGAGGGAAAACAGCACTTAACGAAAGACCTGCTTGCTTATCTACTCTGGCAGTTTGTTTACCATCAGCTGCTAGATAGAGAAGTAGCAGTAAAACTAAAGCGGCCATTATTGTTTTTGTAGGCATATAATACAAATAAATAAATAAACTTGCCCATTTCTAAAGAAATTGCAAAAAAGTACAGACCTCAATTTCTCAATGTTTGAAAAAAAAAGTTAAAAACAATAGGAAATTCTTGCTTTAAAAACAGTCGTACTCGATTTAATTTAATTTTAAGGTAAGCGAAGGCATATTTTTTTTTAAAAAAGGTCTCGTGGCCACCAGAAAATTTCATCTCAGTTTTCGCAACTGGCCAAATTTTAATGGGTTGCGTTAACCGAGGTCGTACTGTATTATTATTAAGAATGATAAGCCGCCACCAGACGCAAATTATCGCAAAATCAAAACAAACGCTGTGTGCTCAAATGCATACATACACACATACTATGAGAAGTGTTTCTATGTATGCATGTCACCGCTCTAGCACTTTAAAGCAAAATTCACAAACAGATATCAATAGTCAAAACAAAGCAATGGTAAAAACAAATCAGAAATGGCGGGACGTAGCATAGCAGCCAAAATCAAAACAAACGCAGCTGATAATCGTTAAGCGGTAAAGCAGTTTTTCGTTAAGTCAGACGAGCTGGTTTTCATGCGTATGCGTCTATGTGCTGAACCGCTCAAGACTGTATGAAACTTTAAATATCTATGCCGGACTTGAGAAGAGGAAGCATTTTAATAATTTGTATCGATAAAAACAACCAATACATTCTAGTTGGTTATAAACTACCTCAAATCGGGTTTTATTATATCGTAAAATGTGATAGTTTGGGTTCAGATGAATAATGCAAGTTTTATTTGCTGTCCGTCAATTAGTCGTTACAATATAGGTTGATAACCATTTTTCAATTTCTTTTTTTTGTTAATTTTTTGTGGTTTGCTTCTAATTCTAAATGCTTAAATATGTGTTTATAAAATATGCATTTAATATTTATGCAAGTATGTAGTATGTGTTCCAGTACAAGTCGATCTATGTTTAAGTTGTGAATTAATTATCATAATTGGGTTCTACGAATTTGTGGGGCAAGTTTTGCATTCTTCCGCGATAAATCCAAGGCAGCCAGCGGTTTGGCAAACGCCTCTTAGAAACATAAAGATTATAGCTTGGACAAAGCTCCACATGACACTTGTCACCGATGCAATTCATGCACTTGTTGCAGCTACAAGCTTGACCCGGAGCACATTTAGTTGTGTCATCGTCCGGATAGCAGATATCACCCAACAAGCGATAGCAGAAATATTTAGGGCAGTCACGAATCATGACGCTGTAGAAACCGCCGCTACAGTTGTGCGGTGGTGTTGCAGCATCTTGGCTGCATGATTCGATGGAATCATCATTGCTATAACACAAAATTGAACGTTGATTATTAAGTCTTATAATATATACTTCTTGACGTATGATCATACTCACATGGCGCAACATTGATGAAAAATTCCAAGGAGTATAATTAAACGGAGAAGTAGCCGGAGACTGGCGAAGCCATTATAAATTCGTTGTTCGTTACGCATTTTCAGTGCGTTGTCTGCGCCAGGATAACTGCTTCTGCTTGCCATAACAATATTGGGATGCTTTTATACTTGGGGCACTTAATTAGATTTAATCTTATGTAAATATTTCATTGATTAATTATTAGAAATGGAAAATTTACTGCTTATTGAATTGACAATTAATAACTGTCGCCCCCACGAATGTGCAGTGAAGCAAGACATTTAAATGCGTTTGGCTTAAGGATGCTTTTTCCAGTCCAATGCCAATGCCACGAGGCAAAGATTTGAAATATTCATAGACTTTTTGAGTGGCACTACCAATAATTGTCGCACATCAAACAGGGTCAAGCGCGAACACGTTTATGAATATTAACACTCGGCCACCTAAAATACCCTGCAAGAATTTTTAAAATAAATTTTTAAAACCGTGTTTATTAATAGTTGATTAGTTGAACACATCGGTAATGTACGTCAATACTGTTTTAATACATTAGATTGCAATTTAATGCACTAAATTGACGATTTGCATTTATTTTGAAATAGTGTAGCATGTGATGTTTTTATAAGCCAGCCCTTGTTGTAGTTAAGATGTATGAAATCTTGAATAGCAGTATCAAAAAATCTGAAACTTGAGTCGGAACAGCATATTGTATAAAACCTAAATGAAAAACAAAAATGTTGAGAAAAATATTTAACAAAAATGCATTAGATTGTTAAGATATTACCTATGAGGCATTTGTCTTGAAAATTGAAAACGCGGTAAGCTCTTTCCCAGAAGTGGACAAATTACGTATTGGGAAAAGTTGAAAGTGGCGTAGAATTCGAAAAAGCGCGAAAGCATTTTTCGAGTTTCTTCCTCTGTAACAGGAATTTTCTGCATTTGGAAGTGTGATAAATATAATTTGTTAAATGTAGTAACATAACCTGTAAATATACAATTCGTTTAGTAATATTCATTTACACAATTGTCATACATACTTCCAATCGAGGGTGATAAGTTTAACTGAAGCTTTTCAATTGCAGGTAGAAAGTTTGAGCTTTGCAATTGAAAGATGACCATCAGAATGAGCACGTGGCTACGAAACTCTTCCTGCAGCCCAATATCTTTTATCCAGCCTCGCAAAAAGATCACCATGTAACGAGCTATAATGAACAAATTACAAATGGCATAACGCAATACTTGCGTTTATCACACTAACTTACCGATAGGTTGCATCTCAAATATATGATTGACCAACTTATTTTGAGAGACTGTTAAGCCACTTGAAAAACTTATGTCGCATTCTAAATTTAATGGTTTGTAAAGGACTTTAACAATGGGACATTTGCCTCCATGGTTCACAATATGGTTCCAATTCGGTTGCGATGCGAATGCATTTTTAATTAGTATCTGCCGTTCTTGGATCTTATAAGTTATTGATGTGACATATTCATTTAAACTGCCATCTATGTAGTTGAAAATACGTATGTATGTACATACATGCGTCTATAAATGTTGTACCTTATTTCGCTGCCACTTACCAATATCAACGAAAATGTCCAGGTCAGAGTTTTTATTAGCAACTCCCATAATGCGCGACCCAAATAAATGAATGCCAATATTACGGCCTGGGAGTTTGCTACACAATAATTTCTGCAAGTCACGCTCAACGACATCATTATTGTTTCGAACAGCATCGGCAATGCGAACTTTTTCGAGAAGGTCCGACCAGAATGTGCGAGAATCTATGTATTTTGTACGAACAAATAAGCCTCAATAATATGATTTCTCATATGCCGACTTTCAACTTACACAGCGACATTATTTTCTTCAAATCTAATTCAAGTTGTGCTACAGCTGCTAATTTCAGGGAATGTACAATAATTTAAATGTCTGTCTACAAGTAAGACCAGATTACACTGAAGTGATTTACTCAAAGCTGTAGGCACACACAATAGAGATGGGCTAATATGTAATATTTTTGACAAGTCCAAGCACGAGCACGAAACAGTGCCTTGTAACACACACGAGCACGATCAAAATTTTTTGTAGCACGGAAAAAAAACCGCCCAACACGAAAATTATTTTGCTTTATAGTTAGACTGCGGGTTGGAAAATACAGTGCGGGTGTGAGTATTGCAATGTATCAAATCTATAATAAGGCGTGTCTGTTTATTAGTTTAATTGGGGCTTATGAATTTCCGAGAGTATAGTTTTAGACAATAAATTGAATCTCAATATATATATATGAATTCAGTTTATATATATTTTTTATTTTAACTATAGAACTTTACATGATTTTTAAAGGCATAAAGTCTTATATAAATGAACACTTAACAACCTAGCGCACTTTCTGCAAAACATTCCGTAACAGTTTTAGGCCAGTAGCATTTTATCAATATATTTCATGGCACGTCATGTGATGCCAATCGGTAAAGGGTTGATGTCGATAAATAGAAAATGAAATGGAAATAAGTATTTGATTATTTAGGGTAATAATAAACGTGCTAAAATAATTAAGCATTACGAATTAATTAGATTCAACTGCAAAAGGTATTCTAATAATATTGGATACGCAAAGAATCCGTGCTTTCACGAATTTATTCGCACAAAATATCCAAAGCAAGTTTAAAGAAATGGAATAAATAACAACTACGTGCTATCGATTGTTTGCTTGTGTGATCGTTGTTTTTATAGTAAAATTTGACGGCCACACTGACTGTTTGTTTACATGCAGCAACCGATTCAATACTTACACAAATTGGTGTAAGTTTTCTGAATATTATCTTCCAACAAATAAATAAGTACTTATTTATGTAATTTAAACTTTTGCGTTTGTTACTGAAACAGCTTAAGGAAATCAACAGTAAAAGGAATTAAGTTAATAACACAATTTAGTAAAAATTAATTAAATGTGTGTTGATTAAAATTATACAAGTAGAACAACTAATAAAGCACTTTCTACATTGTATTTACCTAAATCTTTATCAATTGTGAGTATAACAAAGAGACATATACTAATCTGTTATAGTAGTTAGCTAACAAGTACATTTATCACCCAAGCAGCGTCGAAGTGCGCCTGTTATCAAGCTTTGCCTATACATTTATATTGTACGTAAGCATGTCGAGCATGCAAGGTGTGAGACAAAGGAACCGTGAGAGGTTTGCTGATAGGAAAATACCCAATGTGAGGAACAATCAGCTTAGCTCTTAGTATTCCAATTGCCAGCGGCTGTTGAGCATCACAAAGAAGCAGCAGAATAGAAACACGTTCAAATGCCAGCCGACAAAGTTATTCTGGCCTACTCTGGTGGCCTAGATACGAGCTGCATACTCAAGTGGTTGCTGGATCAGCACTACGATGTCATCTGTGTGCTGGCCGATGTGGGCCAGCAGGAGAACTTTGAGGCAGCGCGTCAAAAGGCTCTCAAGATTGGCGCCAAAGAGGTAAAAATGTGTGCAATGTTCAAATTGCTTTAATCCAATTTTTGACAATATTCCAGGTGGTTGTGGCTGATGTCAAGCAAGACTTTGCGGAACATTACATTTGGCCAGCCATCCAAATGGGCCTTATCTACGAGGAACGCTATCTGCTAGGCACCTCACTGGCGCGACCTTGTATAAGTGTTGCTCTAATTAAGGTGGCTAAGCGGCATGGTGCCAAGTACTTGGCGCACGGTGCCACCGGAAAGGGCAACGATCAGGTGCGCTTCGAATTATGCGCCTATGCACTGCAGCCAGAGCTGAAGGTAAGATTTGATATTGAAAATGGTGAAGACTTGTATGATAATAGTTTGCATTGCATATAGATAATTGCCCCGTGGCGAGATGTGGAGTTTTGTCGTCGTTTTCAGGGTCGCCAAGATCTTATTGCCTATGCACAAGAGCATGGCATTGAAGTGACTGCGAAACCAGCAACGCCATGGAGTACGGATGCCAATATGTTGCACATTAGCTACGAGTCTGGTGTTTTAGAGGATCCTAATGCGGTGGCGCCCAGCAATCTCTACGAACTAACGCTGGATCCACTCACGCAGGCACCGAAAACAGCAAGGCGTGTTTGCATTCACTTTGAGCATGGCCTGCCGACGGCAGTTGAAGATTTGGCCAACAGTCGCGTCTATAGCACGGCATTGGAAATGCTCAAGTTTCTCAATGAACTGGGCGGCTCATATGGCATCGGACGCATTGACATTGTCGAGAATCGTTATGTGGGACTGAAGTCTCGCGGTGTCTATGAGACACCTGGTGGCACCATACTCTACACAGCTCATCAGGATCTGGAAGTGTTTGCATTGGATCGTGAGGTGCTGCGCACCAAGCAGCTGTTGCGTGATCGCATGTCCGACTATGTGTATAATGGCTTCTGGTTCAGTCCCGAGGCGCTCTATGTGCGACGCTGTATTGAGCTAACCCAGCAGCACGTTACGGGTCAGGTTACCGTGGAGGTTGCGCCCGGCTATTGTAGGCCCATTGCCCGAAGGGCTAACGAGAATGCAGCTGGTGTGCTGTACAACCAGCAGCTAGTCTCAATGGACGAGCATGGTGGATATGTGCCCCAGGATGCCGGTGGATTTATAGCAGTCAATGCTGTACGCATTCGTGAATATGTACGCGCTTTTGGTCCCTACAAAACAGAACAATAGACACACAAATCAACACAACACTTACCGAGCTTTCTGTCGATTCCGTATTCGGGTTGACAAATAAGGCTTTTAATCATAATGTTATAATATTTAAATTAATTTTAAATTTAAAAATAACCAATTTGTGACCGTTTCAATGTCGTGCACATTGTAAACTAAATAAAACCTTATCGCGTATTGAACCAAGAAAATTCATAGTAAATGTTTTAATAATTGCAAGCACTATGTTTATATTAGTTGTACTCAAAGCTTAACGAAAAAACGATTTGCTTTTATCAGCAGAGAGCTACAGAAGCGAAAGCTCACACTCGATTTTTCACTCGCACTCGTTCTTGTTCTATTTCATTAATTTCACTCTTAATAATATTACGATGTGTTGTCAACAGTAATTTACAAGAAAGTAAGAATTAAGGCTACTTACTATACCTTTTCTTTTAAGACATTAATACAAAGGGATAGCTTATTGAAAATATGAATATTAAATGTGGTTTTGGGGAGAAATTTAAAGAGACAATGTATACCGCGAAAAATTTAATTACAACTATAAAAAGGCAATTTCGAGAGTTGAGTTTTTTGAGATAGTCGCGATGATCTGTTAGCTACACTTTGCTAGTGTTTGAGAGCGCACGCTCATACAGAAAATGTCGCATCTATAAACATATATTATTGATTGGCAGCAACATAAGTCTGTCTGCCTCTTGCGCACAAGCGCAAATCTTTATTGTAATTTCAAACCACCTTTGACCTGTCGAAAACTAATATTAATTTCGATTGGAGCTTGTTATTGCTCTTGATAACCCAATAACTGCTCTCATTTTTTTTTTGTTGATTTAATATATTTTCGGTTCCAATGAAAAGCTCCAATCTAATAAAAATATATTAACATACACAAATAACTTGCGTGCATGTTTGCATATCTTGAACAAAGTAGAAGCAATCGTCAATATCCAATGTTTGATTTCCCCATTGCATTAATCTTGTTTCCGTTGCTGCCAAACGGACAATCTCCACAGGATGATAGTGCCCGGGTCAGCCAGGCACGCAGACTATGTTCATTGCATAAAGAAAACAAAGATTTTTGTTTCTGTGGGCTGTGTGACATTTGAGGAGGGGAATTATGTGACTCTTATTTGCACCAGCAAATAAATACAAAACTAATATTATTACAACAAATAAAACCGTATGAAACTCAAGAGTCACAAGCAGCTGTGCAAATTGTTGTATTATACATATGTATATACACGTGTGTGTTTTACTCAACAGCAATTGCCGTTCAGACAGATTGTGAGACATAAGCCTTATAGTAAACAAAATGTTCTTAGCATGAGTTTTAGTTCAGGCCCTGAGAGAATATTTTGTGTTTGATTTTGGATAATTCTGGCTTAATGTAATTTATTTATTAAACTACAATGATCAATAATTTTATTATTTAATCAGTTATTCGGGAAAGTAGTGTGCTAAAAAGTTGGCTGGTGTGCCAGCTGCTTAGGAAAACGATGACAGCACCAATTGTCTGAAGCAACCACTTAATAATGTTTTGGGAGCGTGGATTTTTTGGTGGTCCAATGCGATAGCAAACGAGAAACGAAACCAATCCAGTAATTGCCAAATACCAAAGCACACAATCGCGATAGGTGATTAGGATAAGCTGCATATTGTTCATCAGCTTCTTCATAATGTACAGTCCAATTGTCCCTCCTCCGATCAGTACGCCGTACATTATGCGACGCCTTGGAAAGAACTTGGATGTGATCGCAACAAGTACCAGCAATGAGGCACAAATGCCCACAACAATGCCAGTCAAATAGTAGAACACACTGTTTTTGGCCAAGTAACCGGAGCTCAAAATTATAATTAGTCCGATAATCATCTGTACCAGACGCAACCAATCCCATTGGGTATGAACTAGTCTTACATTGTACGGCTGCCTGGCAGCAATGCCAATGCATTGTTGCGTCAACGGCGATAGCTGAATGCTTTGGCGCTTATCCGGGAAGAGCGTGAAGCTGAAAAGTGAACGCTTTTCACCGTAGTGCTGAATAACCTCTTCGGGAGTGCGTCCCTTATAAGACGAATAGTCTTTATTAGCAATTGAGAGAGTTAGCTCCACCGTCTCAAACAGGCTGTATAGTGAACGAAACTTTGCCGGGTAGCAGAATATACGCAGCACATTACTTCCATATGCATTGGCTGTGATGTCGGTCGATGTGCCTTCCGGCAGGTATACGGTTTCAGTCAAAAGTCGAGTGCCGAATGTCAGCGACACAGATTGTAAAACTACAAATAGTAGTATTAGGCGTATCAAAGGCATTGCTCTTTTTCTAGCGTACTTTTTTCTCGTTTTAATCTCTTTTTTTTTGATTATTTATAAATCACGTTTCGCACGACTCGAATGAAATTAAAGATTTATTGACAGATTTTTATAAGCAAGCTGTGTCAAATGCGACAGGCAATTCAAGACTACTAGAATATAAAAATGTTATGCAGCTTCAACAGTATTATTTTATTGCAGCGGCTTTAATTTTATACTATATTTAGTAAAACATTTTGTTTACTAATTTTGGGTGCTGATTTAGATAACTTTGACTTGTTTGTGTTGAAAATGTTGAGCGACATTTGTGTGCTTGTGTAAATTTTCAGTTTTTGTATCAGTTTTAGTCAAAAGCCCCAACCTCAGTGACCATCTCAGTTCCAAAACAAACTGTTTGCACACTCTACCAGACATCCAACTAACTATCCATCCATTCATCCATCCATCCAAGCATCTATCTATCCATCACTTTGATGACAGCACCTACTAGTTCTTGTTGTTGTTTATTTTGGTGTTTGTTGGTTTTGGGTGGCACACGATCAGACATCGTTGACATTTTAACTTTGTGTTAAATGGCAAAAACATTTCAAGCAAAAAAAAAAAACATTGCTTTTTGATACAAAAAAATGGAAAGAGAGGGTGAAGGAATGGGTTGCCCGATTAGATTAGTGCTATGCCCTACATAAAAGTTAAGCACTCGGTTTTGCGGGATTATTGGCAAGCTTCAAAGGATGTCGCCAGCCGCGAGAGTGAAACTTTTGCAGCTCATCCTCTCAGTTTCTCGGTTTCTTGTTTTCTTGTATTTTTTAAACCTTTTATGTGCGCTTAACTTTTGTTGAATTTGATAAATTGAATCACAGGCTAACCCCATCAAAGTCAAGTATAATCCCATAACTTTATTAAAATTAAAATAAGTGACTTCTGTGAGTGAAAAGTAAAAATTAGGTTGTTGTGGTGGTAGAGCACTTTATACTTATTCTAAACATGAAGGTAACTTTTCAGATGATTTAAGTAACGACATTTAGGAATTTAGTCATGGTCAATTGTTATGTTTTCGAAATAAATGAAGCAACCTAATACTTTAGGAAAAATAAAATAATTTATGAGTATGTGACGTGGCAAATTTCAGCAAAGCAACGCTCAACATTTTGAGTCTAGTTGGAGCTTAAGCAGCAGCTGCAAGCCCCTCACAGTTGTTGGTCGCCATGTCGTACGTCTAACAGCTACTTCCGCCACGCTTACAAATTGTTTGATAGCAAATTTTAATTATTCTTCATTGTTTTGATAGCGACGCATTCCTCGCTCTGACTCTCTTTCTCTCTGTCCCTCCTGTGTGGTGGCTGGTCTGACTTTGCTCGGCAAGTGCCTGTAGCAATGAAAGCAACAACATCGACCCCACTGCAACCCCAGCGCCCGCCCGTTCATATTGGATTTTGCTTGTTTTCTACAACCTCCTACTTTATGGTATTTTTCGTTTTCTTTAAAGCTCGCATTGCTTGTCTCTTTCTGTGTGCGCCGACAACTGGCTCAGCGGTGGCAGCAAATTGGCGTGGGTGCCATTGCTGACCTAGTCGCAGGAACAATTATTCTTTTGTGCTACTCCAAACGCATTCCAGCTGAGGTTGCTCCTTTATTGTTCCAGTCAGCAGCAACTAAGTACAATTGTTGTTTTCTTTTTTTGTGGCACCTTGAGATTAAAGTTTAGGCACATGCAAGGACAGTTTAACAAATTGATTTAGTTTATGGTATGAAAGGTTTTTTAATTTTATATACTGTGATACGTGTCATGGTGTCTGTCCGCCTGGATGAGATACCAAATTTGGTGAGCAGATAGCAGCTGCTGGTGCCAACCGCCAAAAAACTGCATTAAAAATTTCGGAGCCACACCCATCCATTCTGCCTCCAGCACCTAGACACTTTTTCCTTTTTTGACAGTTTCAAAGGAAGCGTAAATAAATTTGGTAGGAATATAGCTGTTGAGAAAGATCTGTGTCCGAAATCGTCATATCTTCCACAGATTGTGAGCTAGAGTGGTGGCAAGTTGGCTGGCGATGTCCCCCAAAACTTTCGTTTACAACTCACCCCTACCACCTCCGTACTCTGTTTATGCAAGCAGACATCTTACAACTCGCTTTTATACTGGTATCAGGGTACACCACAGTCGGTTGCGTTTTACTGCAAAAGTGAAATAGACAAAGCACTTGAGCAGTTTCTGTTTTTGCACACTGGGTCGCTTTTGTGTGCAATTTGTTGCAAGCATTCGTAATTATATATAGAAGAGAAGAAGGCGCAACTACATCTGCGAGCCCTCCTCGCTGTGCTAAAAATATTTTCGTTGACATTTTGCGCTGAGTATTATTTTCTTCTTTCTTGGCGTCAAAAGGGCCCCTTCAAATTGGGCTGTTAAGTTGAGAGCGTGGCGAATGCGAGGGTGGAGGGTGAGTTTTATTATTGAAATTTGTTTGCGTTGACTTTGTTGTTGGTGCTGTTTTTGGCAGCGCATCCCTTTTTGTAATTAAATGCAGATGAAACTCAAAATCAGGTCACTCATACGCCCCCCCGACTGCCCGCCGGTCTGCATCTTGTTGCAAACTTAACTTTCAAATTAATTTTTATAAATAGCTTTCGAAATTATTACACTTGCTGCCTTCTGATGCTGCAGCAGCTAACATTTTTGGCTTGGTCGCAGCTGTAACTAACGTTAGTTGCCAAGTGTGCCATTTCGTGGCAGTGATTGGTCCTTTTGGCCTGGCGATTTTAATTAATTTGTCAACTCTTTCGCTCTCTCTCTCTCTGTTCAAAAAAATTACTGCAGGTAAGCAGTTGGGTAGTTCTTGCCTTTCTCTTCAAATTGCAGCCAAAGTGCTCTGCACATTGTCCGAGAGCTATTCAACTTTAGCCAAAATTGCTACTGCTGTAATCCTTTAAAAATGCAAATATCTGGAAAAACTTTCGCAAACAGTTTAGGGCCAAAGTTTTGTTTTAAATTCGTTGAAAAGTATTCAAAAGTTGCAAGTCTTGGCAGCAACTTACAGCTTGGACAACTATGACTGTATGATGTGCAGTTTAGCATAGATACTACTAATAGGATACCACACCTGAATGCATACAAAAATATGAATGAATAATGTTCAAAGTTGTCACAATTTGCGAAATGCGATCTGTTTGTTTTTTTTTTTAACTTAATTTATAAAAGCGAAGATCTTGTTTCTCTTTATTTTATTGTCTCTTATTTATTTTTAACTCAACGTCATACACTTAACAATTTTATTTATTGTATAACTAAAAGTGCTAATTGACCACAATTCTTTACTTAAATCCAATATAGTTCAATTTCTTGATTGCAATAAGCAGTTGTGAAAAACTTTTTCTTTTGAACGAAAAGTTTGTGAATTTTATATATCCATGCAAATTTTCGAACAAACACGACACAAACTTTCTACCTGCCGCTAAAGCAACTGGTAGTTAGAAGCGGTACAAAATAATGAAATAAATGATAAAATAATAGCTAGCCATGCCATGCCATGCCATGCTGTGACCCGTTGCCCATGGTTGCTGTTGCTCTGTCTGCTTTGTTGCCACAGCAACTGTGGAACGTGGCAGATTATGCTGTATTATCACCTGTAATTCCTTATTGGCAATCAAAACTTTGCTGCATGCTGGACAGCGATTCTGGCATCGCGGCTGCCTTCACAATGTTATCGTATTTTCTAGTTTCAATAAAAAGCAAAATCTGCGCATGCAGCCCAACTTTTAATTTTATTGGTAAACTTGCTGAGTTTTTAACACGCGAATAGCCCAACAACCCACCACCACCCGTCCTCTTTCAACTTAGACTGGACATGGACTTCCGCCGACAGCTGGGAGCTTTCGGGCGTATCAATTGGCGTATCACACTAGTACATAGCGACTTTGTAAGAAATCGAAAAGTTTGAAGCTGTTTTGGGCGAGAGCAATTACAAGTTTAAGGCGGTAAATACTACACAAGGGATCTCGAAGGATCTCAGGAAATCAAACAGAATTAATTAGTTTTATTGTATTTTATGCAAAGTTAGAAATAAAAACGTTTTTCGGTTTACAACTACAAAAACTTATTTAATTAAAATTGAGCGCAGTTTAAATTGATTTTCTACTTTTCTATGTCCAAGCGTAAAATGTTACCTAACTAATTTAGGAAGTTTCACTTATCAACTATGCTTATGTTATGTTTTGTATTAACTTTTTTTCAAACTCGGTAGCTGTGCTTGAAAGGTACTGCTTTCCGTCAAATCTAATATCTTTGATTGCACTTTTCTAATGAACTCTCACGTAGCACATTCAATGCAGGCACTTACTATCAGGTCCCGTTATGATGCTGTACACTAATTAAGTATACAAAATGGAAAACAAATATTAAAAAGAAAAACTTGGTTCAAATGGCTCAACAATGCTGGGCCATTTATGATAGCCAAGCCCATTGCAAGCAGCTATGGTTCCTTATGCTATTGTTGTGCCTTTGTTTTGTGGAACTGGAATTAAAACTAAGCACTTCAGAGCACACAACGCGCATAAGGTGCAGGCGGAGCAAAACTGAAGAACTGAACAAAAGGGGGCAGAAGAAACACTGGAGTAGAGACGAGAGCCAGGACCTGCTGCCAGCAAATGTACTTCACAAATCGTAAAATTGATATTATAATTGCAACTGCAACTGATTCGAAATGCTCTTTGTTTTCAAGCATTGTTTTTGAGGAAGCGGGTTGTGGGTGGTCGGTTTATATAGATATATGAACATATACTTTATAGTAAGTGGCTGTTACTTTCATATTCGTCTGGCAAACGGCTGCAATCGACGCTCGATTTCTGCTGCTGCCACAGTTTTGTAGTTGTTATTGTCTGCTGCCAAAAGATGGTACTAATTACGGTCTTAGCTTTGCTGAATACTTAAAATGCTTTTCAAATAATAATTACTCGGAAAACGTTTGCCATTTAAGAAATGAAATACGAGCATGTCTTACAAATTTCTTAGTTTTTTGTTGTTGTTTTTGGTCTTCCTTTAATTGTTGCTGTCTCTGGTTTGGCCCAGTTAAAAGTGCAGCATTTGGTATTTGTACTATGTAGAATTTTTGGCCACTCAGTTCATGTTCCGATTAACAACCGTAGTGTACATGAACTGTGGCGCCACAACACAGTGGGCGCAGTTACGGTTACGCGCTTCTACGAAATGGTACGCTTGTGTGTCTGCGTAAGCCCGAATCCTTGCCAAGTGCATGTGGCATGCCGGATGTTGCGACATTTTAGAAAAGCGTACCAAAAATTTCGACATTTTATACAAAAAGCGACATCGGGAATGTACGCCGATAGCACTTTGTGTGCTCCACATTGCTTTTTCCTCTGCACTTCGGTCAGTGGCAGTATGTTTTATTTTGTTGATTTTATTCTAGCTAGCAGTGTGACATTTTTGCTAAATATTCAAAAAGTTTGCCAGTTCTTTTATGCCATTGAATTTGACATTCTCTATCCATCCGTTTGTCGTTGTTGCTGTGGCTCATAGGCTCAAGGGCCGAATCTGTGACGGCTTTGTGCTGCAATATATCAGATACATTTATGTACGCATGCCAGCTTTGAATCAAACTCTTTTTGGGATTTTTTTCTGTTGATATCCAATTGCCTGCAAATTAATCTACAATGCGAGTGGAATTTAACTTTTACTGAATGAAGTTGAAATTTAATTTGATGTTTAGCTTTCAGAAACTATAGTTTGTTTAAGTATTGAAATGTTTATAAAATTTAAAGTAGAAATACTTTATGTAATTGTTTTCTTGTATTGAATTTGAAGTTTTCCCTTAGTGTTGTTGGAATTGGTTTCACTCTATCTTATAGCCTGATTTGTTTCAAATCATCGATATCGGTGGCCAATATGTACAAAAAAATGTTTAAGCTTGATCCAAAAACTTTAGCCAAAGTGTATAGAATCTAGATATGGACATGCACGGCACACAAACAAACAATGAGTGTGAGGGGTTCAGGGTATCTCCTAGTCGAGCTTTCTCAACTTGAGCCTTGTTGCAATAATACGAGTGTTAACACAGCTTCATTTATCAGTCTGTGGCACTTTGTGCCCCTCTAGCTCTTCAGCTGTAATATGGAAGCTGCAAAATACTTGAATATGTGAAATTATTTTTAAGCACGAGGTGGCTGTAAATTGCACAAAAGCCAATTGCGAGGATTTGGAAATTGTTTTGTGTACGCAGCAGAAGCAACAACAATTACAACAACAGCAACTAGATTGTAGTATTGCAGAGCTCGTGCTTGGGGCAATCAGGATGAGCATAAAACAGGAGGATGTACTAGGAAGACAGTAAAATATACTTGGGTTGTTTGGTTGTTGGTTGCCTCATTGCACTAGCACAAGTCGCTGCTTATTGAAGCAGGAGTTGCAGCAGCAGAAGTTGCACAAGCAGCAGCAGCAGCAGAGGCGACATGACAACAGCAACCGATTTGGATTTGCCTGGAATGTGTGTGTTTGTGTGTCACACACACTCCCGGATCTGTGGTTAAGGGGCCGGCAACAGCAGCGGCAGCAGTAGTGTTTGTTTTATGCAACTGATTGCAAAGGATTTTATGGTTGCCATTGGTGCTGTTGTTGCTGCTGCTGACGATGGCGATGGCGACAATGCAAAAATACATAACATAAAGCCAGCAACAACAACAGAAACAACAACAAAAACCGACAACCGATCGCTGCAACAGCAGCAGACAAGAGGCAGCTGATGCAACGCTCTTAAGTGCAGTTGGTTGCTATGCAAGCTTACAGGGTCAGGAAGGGGTTTTGGGTGGGGTGTGGGGTGCTGTAAGGGGTATTGCTTGTTGCCACATAAGGTGTCGCTGCAGTGGCAAAACATGAGCCCATGACAGCAGCAGCAAACAACAACAGCAACAGCCGCAGAGGCAGCAGCAGCATTCGAAGTAGCCGTAAAATGCCAACATCAGCATTACATGCGGCAATCGCTGCTACGGATTTGCAGTTGAATGTCGATGCTATCGAACTGGAATCCGAGAAGCAAACGGAGACAGAGTTGGAGGTAAGAGAATGAGTACTCAAGATAGTTGTTTGTGTATGGTTGTTGTGGAGCTTTTGCAGCACGACTCTGTGCCACAGTCCTGATTAGCATGGGCGAATGTGCTACACACGCACACTCACATACACAAAGTGTTTGCAACTTGCCAATGATCCATTTATATTAAAGGTCAGTTATAGTTTCAAGTTTGGCCACACACATTATTTAAAGCGAACAGTTAAGTAATTTGTGTGAAGTTCATTTTATTGATTCAATTTAAATGCTTAAAAACGATTTGTGTTAAAATCAATGTGAAAAAACTTTGGCTACTCGAAAAGTTTTAAGGATGCTAATACATTCTATTTACTTAGTACTTACTTATCCCTGGTGTAAAATACTACTAATAATCACTGTTATTACAAATAAAATAAAACTATGATTTTTCAGCTGACTACACAAGTAATTGCTTCCTGCCATTTATAGTGCAGTTAGTCAACTTTTTTCCAGGATACAATGAAAAAAGTATCAAATACTTTAAAGGCTTTGGGTTCATTTTGACTCTCTCACACACACACACACGCGCTTTTGACTATTGTTGCAGATTTGACTATGCCTGCAGTAGCCTTCCCTTCGCTTCCGACAGTGTCGTTGTTGTAACTCTTATGTTGTTTCTTTTATCAACGCATTGATTTGATTTGAAAGCTTGCAAAGGCATTTACATTTGCTAGCACAGAGCGCTTCAGTTTTGTGTGTGCTCGTTAACAAAAGATACTTACATATGTACTACATACATGTACTGTGTATCTGACAGATACTCGCCGGCATTTGCCTTTGTGATTTTTTTTGGTGGATTGGGTTCAGAGCACGTTTCTTTTTTCGTTTTTGCTTGGTTAGATTTAAATGCCGAAATTTCAATGCGGCGCACACATCACATCACCAGCAGAAGCAGAGGCAGCTACAGCGGCAAGAGTCCTGCTCCCCAAGGACATATGCACCGTTTTGTGACCTCCTTCTTCTTCTTGCTGACAACAATAAGAGTGTATCTAACTCTATGTGCGGGTAGAAGGAACACACGTTGAAGTGTAATCACTTGTACTTAATATGCAGATGATGACAGTGTGACAATCAAAATGATTCCAGGTCGCTACCAGGCACCCACCACGTCTCTTTCTGTCTTTCTCTTTCACTCTCTCCCCCTCTCTTTTTGTGTGTATATTTGTATTGGATGACGTTATGACAATCAGATTATTATTATCTACGTTAGACGTAATGCCATTCACCACCCCTGGAAATCCGATTTACAAGGATTTCCCTGCACAGGTTTTTCAACAGGCATCAACATCAACGTATTATGCGGCCTTTTACATCTCTTCTCTTCAAAGCCCTTTGAATTCTAAAAAGGCAATTCGTTTTTATTTTGATTATGATATGAATTGTTTGCTTATGCATATTATCTGTGGGCAAGAATTACAAAGAATTCAAAACATATGAATTTATTATAAAGTTTTTTTTTTTTAAAATGAATTTAAACAAATTAAAAAGTTTAAATTTCTACATGTGGAAAAATTCTAGTGACGACAAGTGTAAAAGGCTAAAGGATATTAAATTTAATGTAAACTAAAGCTCATTTAAATGATATAGCTTGTAAGAATTACAGTTCACAACTTAATATCTTTAAATTAACTTCGAAACTTCATAAAACTTGGTTCTACAGCAAAAAAAAAAGGACGTCTTAAATGCAAAAACACCAAGAAACATGACTGATGTCGTTGTATGTGAGATGCTGTGTATGTGTGTGTTAAGAATACAAATGTGAGAAAAATTGCTCTTTTATAAAAACACGAACACACACACACACGCTGAGAAACGTCGAGCGCATAAGACCAAAAAAACTGTTGATAAAACTGCAGAAGCACGCGCAACTGAGTCGCAACCGCGACTTTTTCCACTAAAATGCAACAGGAGAAGGCGTGTTAATGCAGAACAAACAACCAACAGAAACAACAAAAAGAAAAACAACATTCGTTGGCAAGTGTCGAGCTCGTGATGAACTGAAAGTCGAGCAACCAACTGTGCTGGTCAGTGTTTGGTTCCCCGACCGAAGTGGTGGTGGGTTGGCATTCATCACGTCAAGGTTCTGCAGCAGACGTTTGCAACACGTCGCGGTTGCCGCTTGGCAGTTGGTGCAGCATTTCATGTTTTCCTTTGAGCCTTTTATGGCGAAAGAAACAAGGTTTATTCGCTGTTTTCTTTTTTTTTACGACCTAATGAGGCATGTCGATGACTGTGCCTTTTATGTTTGCCACTCAATGTGCATTTTCGCTGATTGTCGCCATTTTCAAAGTGTGTGGGAAATTGTGCGACATTTTAACGTTTAATGTGGTATGTTGCCCAAATGCAAACAGAAACAGAAAATATTGCAAAACAAACTATTATTTCAATGTTTACTTCATTAAGAATTTTATCAACAATAAGTTCGTTATTTAATTATGTAATCAGTAAGTTATTTAAAATAGCTGAAATATTTTGGCAATAATAGAACACATTTTATATTTTACCTAAAAATAGTTCACATTTTATCATAGCTCGCATTCATGTTTTCAGTTTCCCTTCCAGCGTTCTAACAAATTTAATTAAAAATTTGCGAGTTAGCTTGTGATTCGGTTGCATCAAGTTTGAAAATCAAAACATAATTGTGTTTCAACAGCGAGGCGTTCACATATGGGGCTGCCTTTTTATTGCTTTATAAAACCGCAAAACAAATGCTGCCTGCTCAAACAAACACATATAAATACATACGCCCATAGCGCCATTATGGTATTTAGAAAACTGTTTGAACATAAAGGCGGCCACAAGGATGTGCACAATACACAAACAATTACACGCAAACACCCACACACCCACACACATAGCATGATTTAAACAAAAACAAAGGAAGACAACAGCGTGAAAGGCAATTTTAACTTTTCCGTATACCTCATAGAAAAGTACTTTACATTGTGCGGCTGTTGTTGTTAAAGAAGAATCCAACGAGAAGCTCATTTAAAACACTTGTGTCCTTTTATGTAGTGGGTTCCAAATAGACTACAGCACATGTTGCCACCAATTTCGACTTCTGTTTCGCTTTTAAGGCACTCTTTTCTTAAGCCCTTAACAAGGGCAAGAACATTAAAATAGTTTACAATATTCTTGTTATCATTTTCTTTTTTAATGCTTACGTTTTTATTATATTTTGGGAAAAAAAACTCATTAGTAATTTATATATCATTTTTCAACTCAAATAACAAATCATTTTATAACCTATTGAATTTCGAGAATTCCAATAACTTTGCCAGATTTTTCAGAGCCCCGCCATAATCGTATTTATCTGTGAATTTCATTCTTAATACTGTATTTTGACCTCAAGACTAGAAAATCCATGCATTCAGCACATACAACTTGTTTATTGTTCCAGCAATATTTGATTCATTTAATATTGAACTTCTTGAACGTTAGTTTTCAACAGGAAACAATGTTGCTATATTTGTGCAATATGCAATGACCGTTATGTCAGAAACATCGGGAAATACCTGTCCCAGAAACTCCAAAAGTGCCGGCTGATGACTAACAATCTCGCGATATTCTTCATATGATATAACGCCATCCTTGTCAGTATCAAATTTTGAAAACAAATATTCATTCATATCCTGCAAAATCAAAATGCTTAAGTATGTAGATCTATCTGTAATATATGTATTTTACCGCTTGCAACTCTTTAACCTCATCATCATCTTCACCCACAAAGAAATTGCTAATGGCCATGCCAACAGTTTCGCGATTCAGTTGACCAGAAGCGGAAGCAGTTAAATAGACCTGTCAAACTCATAAATTATTTAACTATTATAGGACTTATATTTATTTTTGAAATAACCTTATAGACGAACTGCATGCGCTCCTCCAAGTTCTTGCTCAAGAATACCTGAAAGAGCTTCATCCAGGCCTCTGGGCCAATATAAACCACATCAGCTGTTATATTTAACAATATACGTTCTATAATACTCATATCGTAGATCCGAAATAGCACCATAAATAAATTGTGCATTTGCTTTTTTTTCATTTGCTTGGCCGTTGGTCCATTGATCCGTACAAATTTGTAGTAGATGATGAGTAGGCAGATAACTTCCGTGTTGGTGAACTCAGTTGTGGCGGTAAACTGTTTGATTAAACTGCTGTATAGTGTTAAGAATTTTGTGTTGGCCATGTCATCCATGGTAGTATCGATGCGATTCATCTTGTTGTTTTGTTTGTTATTTTACGGAATCTTTATTTATGTAATTTACAAAAATTGTAGATGTTTTTGTTTTCGACTGCAAAACACAATTATAATTTGAAATATTTCAACACAGGCCAACTAAGTTTAATATTCGAATACACTTTGATAGCTTTAAAAAGAGAAAAGTCTCAACTTTCCTTAATGCTTGCAGCCTTAAGTCAATTTGTCATGCTAAACAAATTGTGCTTCAAATCCTTTAAAATACCAAATGCAAAATGTATCAATCAAAACTGTATGCCAAGTACAATAAAAATCCTTTGGCCTTAGCATATCTGCCAGAATATGTGTGTGTGTGTGTGTGGATGGGTGGGTAGAAAGTGTGTGGTGTGTATTGTGGTGGTGTTGTAAATCCGCTAACACTCTGTGTTGTCAACTTGCTGACATTAAGGCGTTTGAATCTTTTTTTTATTGTTATGCTGCCGTGTTAAGCGGGGGGAATCGTACTAGAGGTGGGGTAGGCGGTTCGTTGTGTAGCGGCATGTATGACAGCATGTGTGGCATACAATTACAAGAGACGGGCCCCACATGTATAATGGCAACATTTGTTACCCAAAACAAAATGGCTGCACGACCATTTCCGCTGATTTCCAGTTAAAGTCCTTGCCGTTCTCTTTAGCCCTTCTGCCTTGGCGTCTGGCATGGATTATTATATTCGCATTTCTCATGCGCACAGCTTTAAAACATTTTTGCATTGAAATACTTATTTCACAAAACAAATATGGCAGCATCCCCACATACAGACACAAATGTATTTTTATATATATGTACATTTTTGTGTGTCGCAACGCATAAGGACTCTGATGTATTTTTTATGTCTTTTTTTCGTTTTTATTGCCTTTAAATTGCGCTCGTTACATTTTTGCTTTGTGTATTGTGGGGGGCGGACTGTGACAGCCACTCCCTTATATGCGTGGAAGCAGACAAAAGTCTAAAATAATGTGGATTATTTCACATCATTTATGGGATTGAGCATATGAAGCCACCAAATGCAAGTTAAATGTCTACGGTGTTAGCTCGCAAATCACTTCGTTTTTTTTTTGTGGCTGTTTTAAAATAATTCATCTTTAATTGTGATGAGTGTGCGTCAAGGAATGTATGGGTAGATTTTCCTGACTGTCCATAAATAAAAACAAGTGGAGACGTTGCAGTCGGACTCAACCGACTGCGGTATACTCGAAACCTGTTTTAAAAATGGCTTACATGGGGCCTGATTGCAAAGGGGTGATGCAGATCAGCTATAATATAGCGATCAATTCGGTGGCTATAGCTAAGAAACAGTGGAAAATATATACGTTTCAGATTGGAATGGCTGGGTGCGGCTCCAAAATGTTTGATATAGTTTATTGGGGTCGCTAGTAGCTTCTTCTTACCAAATTTGGTAGCTCTTACTATTACTAAGTTTATGCCTGCTGTTTCAACGTAGTATATAAGGGTGTGGGAATTATGGGGATTAATCGATTTTGAGTAATCGAATTTATCGATTTGCCAGACTCCAGTAGGCGTGGAACACCAATATTGACACTGTATCTGTCCCGGCCAAAGCTTGCATTCATCCATACGGACAGACACCATGATGAACATTGCATTTAGCTTCGGTATCGAATGTAAATACACAAATTTAATTCTGTTTAATATGCAACATTCATCTGTTGCAGTTGGTGGTCGCTGGCGTTGAAGTTCTACCTTTAATTATTCTGTTTGTGGTCTGCATATTGCACTCAACCTAATTATTCAAACAGCTAATACGAGTATGCCTGACTGTACATGCAACGTATACAATATATGCGAGCAGTTGAGTTGGTTCATTCATTAGTACATTAATATAAACTTGACTGCCGCTTGGCTTGTGGCAAAGCCGGTTAAGTAGCTCATTAGTTACGTTGTATTGAATACATTCAATCATTTGATTAAAACGCATTCAACAAAGCAATGTCGTATTCATACACACGTAACATGATAAACAATTGTATTGAAGTGAGTGCAATTATTCAATATGGAAGCTATAGCTCAAACTATTGGAAGGTTAGTTGAAGCTTTGCTTTCAAAACCCTTAAGCAATGATTTTTCATAGCTATACAAAATTTGCTTAATTTTAATACCGATTAGATTTAAATGCACTCAACACAATCTTACTCACACATGTATGTTTAGTTTACAGTTTTCATTGCTCATCACTATGGCAACCAAGGTTGCACACCTTAGACAATGTTGTATTGTTAGTACTTAGAGCACATGTAATGGTCGCGTCAATGCGTTTGGGCTTGGTGTGAAATCAAATTATTTATCGTTGATAATAATAATTCAGCAATTTGTATGTGCGGCAGCTGTGCATGGAATTGAGTTAACGTCCTTGTCAATGATCCTGGCAACAGAATGCAGCACACACATACGCAGACAATCCCTCTCGCTCGCTCTTTCTCTCACTGGACTCAGCTGTTGACTTTATTGTGGTATTTGCAGTGGCGGCATTTATGTGGCCTGCCTGCATCATTATGCTCATTATAAAGCGCATTAACGGAATTTTTATAGCCAGACGACCAAAGGCATCCCAGCTAACCAAGAACCAGCACCATTTTCACACACACACACACAATGGCCGTTTGATAAATTACATTAGTGCATGTAAGTAATTATAATCAATTAAGAAAACCATTTGACAGTATAAAGAACGATGTGTAGTCGGCTTTAAAAAAAAATACAGCAGTTTAACTAAAAGAAAAGCTATGGGATTTATATATAAGAAACTGAAGAAATTCGTTTATCAATTGCTTTTAGTTATCTCAAATCCATTTGGTCAAATCAAATGTGCTTCAAATTGTATATGTGTCTGCTTTACAGTTTCCTTCATTGTAGAACTGAACGTTTACAGCATTAGATGCACAATGTTTAATTAATCCTCTTAAGTGTATGACAAAAGCCCCTACTTATGGGTTCCGTCGTAAAGGAGACGACAATCAATAGTCCATTAAGTTTGTAAGGCAAACAAGCAATTTGGCTCAAGATACAATGCAAACTGTGCGGAAAAGTTAAAGCCAAACTCGAACTCAACTTTGGTTAGCTGCAATTTTCGATTAAAATTCCAGTGGGCGATTCAATTAAACACTAATTAAAAGACATTTTTCCGCAACTCGTTGCTGCGCAGCCCTTGGATACATACATATACACTTCCTCGCCATTGCTAGTCTTAGGTTTAGCTCTCAGTTTTCAATCAAAACGCTCTGTGGAAGCTAAAAGGGCTGCCAACAGGATAAGGCAAGTCGACAAATGCACGCTGTACAAGTGATAAATGTAGGCGTCTGCCGTGGGGTTGGGGCGTAATGCAATAAATGTCATAAAGGAAAGGAAAGGAAAAAAAAAACGTGAAAGAGAAACGAAATCAAAGGCAAATAACTTTGCCAGGCTTCGCTTTTCGTTTGTCCTCTTTTTTCGGACTTTTTTTTCTTTTTTTCTTTTTGATGCCTAAAGTCAATGCTCAGAGTGGGTTAATTTTTTGTTTTCGTCCTAGTCCTTTCTTTTGGCTTTGCCTTATCTACTTGCAGTTCAAAGTAAATGTTATGCCTTGCGTCGGGATCACTTTGTGGAAACCGCCAACGCTTAAATGGAAATCTAAACAAGAGCTGCAATGTGTGTGTAGGTTAGTCAATTAAAAGGAAATTTTTAGTTGAGTGGAGCATCAAAGTGGGAGAGTGTGTAAATGAGTGAATTATCTCTTTGATAAGTTTTATAAGACTTGAAATATACAATATAACAAGAAAATGATTGCAGAATATAATAATCTGATCTCGAGTTTCGCAAGTTTGTGCCAATCACTTTGTTCAGCGTTCGAAGCATGTCAAGAACATTGGCTAATTAGAAATATTTTATTAGTAAATCAACCAACCGCGTAATTTTATACAGTCTCCACGCCACCGATGGTGCTTGCAAGCTGCTCGAAAGTAAAAAGTAAAGGAGTCAGCACAAATTTCCGGCTGTTTGAGTGCATCAAAAGCAATGCCGTGACAGGGCCTGTCATGGCCAGTCGAGTACAAAATATCGAATGACACGCTGTCGGTAAACTACTTAATTGCATATCTATCTAATTAGGAAAGTTTTTCGCGGCTGCTGCTGTTTTTTGCGTTTTGCGGCTGCAACTTTGTCATGCTGCTTGGTGTTTGGCCACTAGCTGCCAGAGTTGCCATCAACTGCGTACTCCAATGCTTTGCATATCATTAGCAGCACATCGCTATGCCAACAATAAGTGAGAGTACGATTCACATTCATGATGGGGCATTAACAAATTATTTGCTGACCATCATGGAAATTAACAACGTTGTGGTCTTAGCCGGTTGGCGGTTTAAACTGGGCCAATGTGAACTCTGCAAAAGTTGTTGTTTCGGCTAATGCTGTAATCCGATTTACGATTGAAAATTCACTAATATTTATCAAAAAAAATTTTAATCATTAAAAAACTGATAAAGTGTAAGGCAAAGGCACAAATAATAATGGCCAAGAAGTGAACGTGATCGAAGCCAAAAAAAAAAATAAATAAATAAAAACGGAAGTGGGCCAATCTCCCCGAATCCGCATAAATTTCAACTAATTACGATTTCAGTGTCCGGTGCGGCACACACACACAATCAATGGTAAAACCATAACAATTACAAATACAAATAAAAGGAAAACTGAGAAAAAAAAAATAGGAGTGGTTAAGTTAAAAGTGCCCCACGGGGAGATACCCTGTTAACTTAATCCACTCACACAAAAATATAATGAAATAATAATTATAATCATTATTTTCAAAGTAAAACAGTTCGAATCAATGTTTGTCAAATATATGAAACAGGTCAATAGAATTGAGTTGCCATATACTACTTACTCGGTGGTTTGTAAATTGTTGAATCCAGGCTTTCGGAATATTCTAGCCTATAATTGAATAGCTAAAACGGGCTTAGACTTCAGACTTATCTTTGAATATGCCAGAATTTTGCTTTCATTCCGAAATCGTTGCCCTCAATGCTGTTTTTCTACTAATGAATAAGGCAAAATAAGTGGTTACAGAATGTTACTTTTAAGCTTGTCTGCCTGCCAGCTATACCCTTCCCCACACATTTTTATTAGTTACTGGGTATTAAAAACAGAAAGGAAAATCTAGGCACACAAAAACAAACACACAGAAAACAGATGACGGTTATGGCCAGTGCGCTTAATGGCTGGACGTGAGTCCAGCTAAGAGTGCGGGCATTGAACAACATGGCCAGAATGGCCATTTTGTGGTCATGACCGGGGCCAATAACAAGCGGCAAAGGGTGCATTGGTGTGTTATGGATCCCGCGTTTTTGGTATTTGTATTTTATTTGTGTTGTACTTTTGGCTTTGTGCTGTTAAAACCCCTGTTGGGCGGATCGCTGCTCGTTGCCGTTGCGCGACCGCAGTGAAAACTCATTAATTTATTCCTCTCTTCGTTTGTTGAACTTAAAATAACAGCGTTAATCCGCTTAGCGCCGTCATTGACTAAAACAACGGCAGCAACAACTCTCCTTCTATTTAGCTTGTCGTCAGGCTTCGCCCGTTGGCTGAAAACACTTAGCTTGAGCGATGATGGTGTGGGCTGTTGTAGAGGGGAGCGTAGGGATTGCTGCGGTTTTCACTACGCCATGATATCCAACTGAATCCGAATGCCGACAATGACTGTGACGACGCCCAGCAAACAAAATGAATTAAGGAAACCGCAATGACATAGTTACAGTGGAAACCACCAGACATACATACTATATTCATACATGCATACATACACAGCTACATATGTATGTATGTATGTATATGTATATGTAGGTTTATATCTCGTTGCCTGGTTGAACGACTTGCAGTTGGCCATAAAGTCATAGCACAAAAGGCAGACACACTTGAAATGACTTGGGTGTCTTTTGCCTAGATTGGAATTTTGGGTGGCGTAGCGCACACATAGTATATACCATGCATATGTATGTGTATGTGTTGATGGTACCATGCTTTAAGTGAAAAGTTTTGCAACTTGGCTTGAACTTGTGGCAAAGATAGGTCAAGATATGTGCCCATGAAGACAATTGCTGACCTTTGCTGACTAAACTATTTAAGAAAGTCAAAAGATTCTTTATGGCTATGCGTTCGAATTAATTAATAATCGTTCAGTAACGAACATCGTAAGCAAAAACATTAGGACTATCGATTTATCGATAGGCATTTAAAGCTACTCGCTTCGATACGCAAGTTAGCAGCCCTACTCGTGCGACCAAAAACAAAGTATTCCATTAAAACAGTGACTTGTATATGATTAAATTCATATTAGCAATAAATCAATAAGGACTGACCATTATGTCACGTAAGTTAAAGATATTTGTTGATTTTAATCGAATTCTAAATTTGCGCTCAAATTAATAATAGGAAAACGAAGTGCGACAGCTGCTGCATTAACAGCACCAACAAGCAAGACGGAATCTGCTGTTGCAATTGTTGAAGATAAAAAATGTTCAGTGTTTGAACAAATTTATGGAACATTGCGATTATGCTTGCGATACGGTCCTGATCACATCAATGTTTTTAAAAAGCTAATCGAACGCCTAGAAACAATGGACCTTCCATCAATTCTCAAAAGACTAAGCGCAGATGAGCTGCAAAGATTTATGCCAATGCTGGCAGGTCGCTTAAACCGCATACAATTGGACCTGGCTGACATAAAGCATATGCATAAGTTCTGTCTAGATGCTGGCATAAGTGAGCTGCCGCTGGTAAACCACTGCGTTGTCCACGGAAACTTGCAAATGCCGAAGGGCACTGAGGTCAATAAGGCTATGCATCAGGTGGGTGAACTACTGCCTGGTTTGCAAACTCTGCATGTAACCGCGACGCTTGTGGACTCATTTCCAAAAAACCTGAGCCAGCTGGCAACATTGGTGATCTACAAGAACATAACACAGCCGGTGCTAGATCAACTGTGCAAGAATTGCCCAAATCTGCAGCGTTTGCAAGTGCGAAACGATTCCACACCGGCTGTACCTATAGATTGTTTTCATCTACGAAAGTGTTGTGACATGCGGCAGCTGCAACTGCCGCTAATGTTGCGCTCCACGGCATTCTTGGGGCATCTGAAAAACCTGCAGTATTTGTCACTGCATCGTAGGCAGCCCTGGCCGGAAACGGAATGGCTGGCGATTGTCAAGAAGATCATCAAAGTCAAGAAATTCGAATTGCGCACTTTGCGCTTTGATGGCACCTGGTTAAGTTCGCCTTTTGATTTCTCCTTGCTGGATCTGCGCTTCTGTACGTGCCTCAAAGATCTGTTGCTGAGCAACAGTAAACTGACTGAGCGTACCAGGCAAGCAGTGCTGCCTCTCAGTTGTCAAAGTTTTCTTCTGCAAGGCTGCACAGTGGGCAATCTGTTTCGCTACCTAGAGGATGCCAAGCTGCTGAGCGTGCTCGAATTGATCGACTGCCCGCTGACTGTAAGTGGGGAAATGTTGCTGCAGTTGTTAAAGCAGCGCAAAAGTCAGGGATCACTTGAGCCACTAAATGTTAAATTCAGCCACATGCCTCCATTGAGCAGCGAGCTAAGTAGCTGGGGCCCAAATCGACGCAAGAGCTATGCCGAGTGGATGCAGGTGGAGGAGTCGTTTGAAAATGAGCCAAGCTGGCGAAACTCACCAGGCGCCGTTACCATGACATTTGGCACGCCAGTTAACTATGTACCACAAATATTCAGTTCGGAAGATCAATCAGATATAACGCCATCTGAATTGCTAAAGCAACTTGGCTGGACCTGAAAAGAATTACAATAAGCAAACAAATAACAATAGTAGAAAAAATCAAAAATTTTTTTTAACAATATAAGAATTTTTTTTTTTTTTTTTTTTTTTGTACTCAACCATGTATTTTATTGAAAATGTTGTATCTTTTTTTTACAAATTAAAAAAGTTCAAAGTTGTAGACAAATTTTATGCGATTATTAAAAATTTATATAATTCAACAAGCTCTAACAGCAAGAAAACATACATTTGAGAAGGATTTTCTCAAATTAAAACCGTATTTCTAAGACCGTCGATCTTCTTTTAAGAACGAAATGGTCTTCACGTTGTTCCTATTAGAATAACATTTCGATCTTAGCTTATAAACAATATTTGCTTGAATTTTTCCACTTGTTCTTGCTTGTGCACACAAAGAGTAAGGTTTTGCAATGTCCCTCATGGGACAACACTTTAGCTAGAAACTTGAAATAGCTGAAAATCAATAAGTCCACCGCTTTCCACATCCTTACTTTAACAGGTGGTACGAAGATAGCTACAGGTGTCCCCCACAAAAATGCATAAAAAGTTTTGGTGCAATGCCCACTCATTCTACCCGCAGCCCCTCGCGTTTTAAAAGCGGAAACGATTTTTATATCTTCCACAGTTTTTTAACAAGAGCAATTAAACTTGGTGCCAAGATAGATGATGACGTCCCCAAAAAACTGTTGAAATACATACCCAATTTACAAAAAATCCAATTGCCCTTAACATTAAATTCAACGAAAAGTTTTCATTATGATTTTGCATATTTCTTACCCTTTAAGGGACAATGTTTCGCACAATGTCTCTTTTTGTGGAATTTCGTTTGTTGTTTAGTGGCGTAAACGAACGCGTGAAATACCACACCCCTTCGGGCCAAATAAAAATAATATAAAAGAGACAATCGAAATTCGATAATATTTAAGAAAAAGGAGCGACAATCCCAGCCACAGGCAACGAACGTTTGGGTCAACAACGATGTCGGAAACCCGTCTAAATCAACTGCCCATGGACAGGCAGACAGACAAATAGACCGAGAGCTTTAGCTTTGAAATCCGATGACAGACTGGAAGGCAGCAAAAGCACAAAAAATATATATACATAGTATATACACATATCTGTATGTGTAACAAAATTGCGAAAAGCAAATAAAAAACAATGAAAATGCCCCGAATGCATGCTAAATAGAAGATTTAGGTAAATGGATTTCTAGGCATTTTCCGCATTTGCCATGGAAATTGAATATAAAGTGTTGGTGTCTGTGTGTTTCAGGGTCCTTTTTGTCTTTTGCGATGTATCTGTGTGTCTTTTCGTTTCCTCTTCTTTTTTTTTTTTGCATTGGCATTTCAATAGTATGTTCATATGTGAGTGTGAGTTAGTTTGGTAGCAGCGACCAACGTTAATAGCAAAAGTTTAGGCAAAGATTTGATTTTATTATGTGAAAATTTATGAAAGCCTTTGGGCCAGGACAAGAGGATTTTAATAGCATTTTGTATGTTTTTGCGTTTGCTGTTCACACAGCACTTATATACGCTATACGCCCATTGAATGCAAAGAAAAGCATTGTTGTTATCGTTGTTGCTATGCTGTCATCATATCCTGGCATTCGTGAGACCAGCAAATAGAATAATTGGATATTGTTGTTACTTGTTTGTGCTGCTGTTACAGCTTGTGTTCCTATTCCTTTGCTATTTGCTTAGTTCCTGGAAACTGTTCCAACAAGCTCTGGCTGTGAGTCCAGCTGCTGGTCCTGACGTTGATTTTGTCAGCTCTTCAAAATGCTTTAAATAAGTTTAATGGCTTCCTAAGCTGCTGCAAAGGTTGCCAAGAATACATTGAACCACTTCTCGCATTACTAAATACTAGCGAACTTTTTCTCAGCTGTGATTAACAAAAATGCAGAACTCAGTTTAAGCAAATTAATCATTGCAGTTTTCCCTTTACCTTTTTTTGAATTTATCCTGGTGTCAGAATAAATTATTTGATACTAAATTTTTTTCTAAAAATACTTTTCTTCTTATTGGTTTCTATGTTTCTTAGCATATTTATATTTATATTAATGCATATGTTTATTGACTTTTCATTCGCAGCACCTTAAGTATTTTATTCGAATTTGGCCCATTTCAATTATACAACCAGCCAATCTTCTAAGAAGTAAAGTTCCAATTGCAAGTAATCGGCAAAGCGGATTGTTGATTGTTGTGTTTATCTTCACATATCTCATCAATTCTTTACAGATTTCTGGCCAGTTTGCTCTGCTCTTCACAGAGTGAGGACAAGAATGAGCAAGAGCGTTAGTTGACACAGTTGGGGCATGATAAAAGCAACAGCTCGAAATGTTTTTGTCTATTTTGTTTTTTCAGATATTTTCCTTTCTACTCACTTTAGTTTGCTTCCTTGTTTAGCTGTTTTAACTTCCGTTTTTTTCTGCTGGCGTTTCCTAGTTCCAACTATTTCTCATGTCCCGGCTCTTTTTTTAACATGTACTTTTTTGCAGTTAACTCGCTGTTCCCACCCATTCAGCAACGCCCACCCGCTGTTGGTGCTGCTGCTGCTTCTGTCTGTTGGCTACTGCCCGAACATTGTTGGTGACAGTTACCATTGGGAATTAGCGCGGTCTGTAATAAGGATCGCCATCGCCCCCATAATCATTGGCCTGTGTAAACCTGCACTTAGCGTGGTCATTTTGCCTGCAGTCGCCCCTCAAGGGAGACTGAACGGAGACAGGACCGAGTGCCCGGAGAGAGTAAACGCCTGCATGTACGGCATGTCCTGCAGCCTGGCCCTGTTTGCTGCTGTTGGCTGTTGTTATCTCTCTCTCTCTCTCTCTCTTTTTCTCTGGCTCTGCGTTGGCCTGAGGGTCACACGTATTCGGCCACTAACTGGAATACTTGGGCGAAAATGGTGGCGCGCTTTGTGCGACTTCCGCCTCGTCAGCTTATACCCAAATGGATGTTTAGTGTAAGTCGGCCACTACACTCTCTTTTTCCTTCCCTTCCCTCTCTTTACCCACTCTTTTCTTCGTATTTTGTCATTCTCTCGCATCCTTTTTCCTTTAGCCGGCTTTTGTGGCTCCCGGATTCTGGGTACGGGTCTGCTTTAGGCAACGTAATTACGTCGCTTGTTATTGTTGACGAAGTTGAAGCTGTAGTCTCTGTGTTGGGATTGAAGTTGTTGCTCATTTTCAGTTGCCGCTTAAAACTTAATGACACTTTCACTTAATTATCGCGGTGGATTTGCAAAATTAAGCGATTTGGGTATAATTACTAGGGCTTATGTGGCTGCTTTTCTTTTCCCCCATTTATTCTGGTTTATTTGGGTATCTCGCTTTTATTTTTGGTTTAATTGACCTCAGCAACGATTGGCAGTTTTGTGGTTTACAAATCGGCTTTCAAAGAGTACTTAAGGCAGTAGTTAGTAGGGTTTTAAATGCTATTTCAAATGTTTGGTCACACTTTTTAAAGTACTTACTATTTAATGGCATTACTTAGTCCTTTTGGGTTGGCGTTCAAAAATGGGCTTAGGAATCTGATGTAATGGCTTACAGTTTGTTTTTAAGTTGCAAACAAGTTGCTGGGATGTGTTGGTTGTTTATTTATGAATATATTAATAAACAGTTTAAAATCATTTAATATTTGACCAAAATCTAAAATTTTGTACATTTTCAGTTTGAAACTCTTTAAAAATATTTTAATGCAACTAGGCTGAAGTTTTAACAAAGTTGTTGCTGCTCTGAACCTAATAATACGACCTAGCACATTAGCCTCAAATTAATTTGGAATATTTGTGTAAATTGCGAAAAGTAAGTTCTCATGTATTAATATTAATGCATAGCTGGTGCTCAGGTACCTTAAATATTTCACCTTTAGCAAACAGGCCACTGAGACTGAGACCTGGGAAACTGGCAAACTGAAACTGAGCAAATAATTTGTGCGTTGAGCTAAGCGCAAAACCCAAATGCAACCGCACAAAAACTTTTTAGACAACAGTTTTCAAAGTTTTACAAGTGGTGCAGAAAAACACAAAATGCAATAGGGCTGAGGGCTGAGGGGTATGGGTATGGGGTATGGGATAAAGGGGTCGACTAACGTCGATGTGTTAGAGATATGGCTGGCTGGCAGTAGAGCCAACTTGTATTTGCCCACTTAGACAAGGAACGAGTTAAAATTTATAGGTATTTCGGCTAAAATCTCGCAAAGTATAAACCACTTAGCAGTCAAGGCGGTGGCGGATGCAACGGCGGAGGCTGTGGCTAGAGATAGGGGCGTGGCACGCGGCAAACACTTTTGGTATTTTTGCCTTGAAGCCTGGCATCACATTTTTTTTATTTTTGTTCTTTGAATCCATGTTGTTGCTGCATTCTGAACGCATAAATCAGCCATGAGTAGCGCCAAATGCCAAAACTCCCCCATTCCCCTTCTTGCCTCATATTGCAACGTGTATGTATGTGTGCTTGTTTCGTTTTAAAAACAGCAGCAGGTAAAGCAACAACGACAACAACAACAGCAAAATGGGCCATATTACTTGCTGCAACATTGCAAGTGTTCTGAACCCAGAAATAACCATTCTCTTTTTGGCCTTATTCTGGGTTTTTCTTTTTGGCACCGTCGCTACCTGGTAAAGTTTTATGCTGCAGCAAAGTTTGTTTATATTTTATTATATTTTTCACACGGCATTGGCTTTTAAACGTTTTCGCATAGAGAAAGTAAGCTGACAACGTGTTCACGATACTCTTTAGACAGTTAAGTATGGGAATTGTGTATATAATTATTTATGTATAAATATTTCTTCATAGCGTTACTGGAATTTTGAAAAATAATAATAACTTATTTTAAATTCTTATATAAGATAAATTTGCTTATTTACTTTTATTTTAAACTTACTTTGATTTTTCAGACTTTTTCCAGTTTCGCCCTCAACCATAGGGTATTGAAAGGGGACACAAACACCTTAGGCAACTACATTGGCTTGAAAGCACTTCACGTTTCAGTTGGAAGAAAAAAAAAAGATTTCATTTAATTTCCGTGGTCATCCACGTGAAGTGCTCTGCCTCGCATTTCGAGCACACAAGAGGCGTAAAAAAACAAGAGATTGAAAAAATAATCTGAAAATGGACGTCCTGCATTGAAAGGGGCACGTAGTAAGTGGCAGCCTATTAGCGAGTGGCTTCAACAATGCTCGGAATTTGCATACAAAAAGATATTATTTGTTCTGTTGCTGTAAGTGGCTTTGAGCACACTTGAAAAACAGAAAACCAAAAAATAAAGCATTTCTATATGTGCCTCAAAACAATTTACAAAGTTTTACGATTGATAAGCAACTTTTTTAAGGTTTATTTATAACAAATATATTCATATAATAACTCCAACAGGCAACTTTAAATAAACAAATATTTTCAAACAAGTATTCTCTGAGTAGCTTAATTTTATTTTCCGGTCAGGTTTTTAGTTATTTACATAAATTAGCATTTTAATTAATTCGATTGCTTTCCATTAATCCCAATTGAGTTCGGCCACATCGTATTGCACGTTCTGCACGTGAGCAAACCGGAAATTTCGCTTGCTTCTGGGCTTGCAACTTTTTGGCTTTTAACATTTTTGTAGCTTAGTGTACTACATAGTCGTAGTTCATGCTGACCTGAACGAAATGCCGGCGACACATTCCTTTGAGCTTTCAGGCTTCTTTGCTCAATGTACATCCGGTGTTGTTTAATAATTTAATTTTTATCTCTCTCTCTCTCTCTCTCTCTCTCTCTCTCTCTCTCTCTCTCTGACTCCCTCTCTCTCTGCTCACTTTTCAGAGAGCTCAGTCTTATTTGGTGCTGTCATCTGTCTCAGCCTTAGCCAAGGTAGAAGGAGGAGCTGTTGGTCAAACGCAAGCGAATGGGGACAGTGCGTCGCCAGCGTCCTTTTTCATTTTTATTTCTTTCTGGTGGGGGTCGCTCTGGTGTCAGCATTGAACCAGAAACTTGGCATAGCAGCCGGAAATGTGGGTGACGTAGATGGGTGGCCCTTAAGCACAGGCTGTGTGCTAGAGCTCAGCCTTTGGCTCAGGCTCTTATAAGAGTCGTGTTCAAGTTTACTTTGGCGGAAATTGTCTGTTGTTGCGATATCCTGCTGCGTTTTATATTCGCGTTATGAACTCAGTCTTCCTATTTGTGTGTAAGTGTGCCTGATGCACCCTGTAGCGGATAGTGGACGCAGTTGGATTAATGACAGGAATTTATCCTGCACCCATACCACTGGCAACAGTCTAAATTCACCTTTGGCATTGCCTGTGTTTCCTGTTCCCTACTCATCAACATTTTTTTCTTTTTGTCTGTCGGTTCGTGTCTCTGTTCGTCTTTGCTTTGCGCTTTGGCAAAACTTTTAATTAATTTTTAATATTTTATGCAGCAATTCACCTGGTCTCTAGTAGCCGTTAACGTTCATAAAGCTCTTGAGGGCGCGACTGGTCTATTAACTTTCAATATTAAATAACTTTAACGTGATTTAAGAAAAATTAAACAATTGTTATATATTACGTTTGTACCTTTTTGAAAGAATGTTCATGACTTCTACGTTACTTTGAGCTAGTTGAGAGTTTTAAAAAAGGTCATCAAATGTCTAAATGTATCATAAGTTCACTTTTCTTCAAAAAACCTTCTGCACGTTGAACAAACTGCTAGCACTTGCAAGCCATCTTGTTCATAGAATTACAGCAAAGACATATGTATTTATGGTATGGTACTACAAAGAGATGCGCAGAGGAAATGCAACTGGTGCACTAATGAATATTTATAATGCAGTGCTTCGCTCTTGGCCAAAGAAACTCATTTTAATTTATTCGTTCGCACGACTTTCATTTGTTTCACTTTCCTCATGGAATTCCTAAGTATAAAAGGACTTTCTAAAACGCAGAGCCAGTTGAACAGAGACGCACCCTGCATTAAAAAACACACACATACACACACAAACTAACAGAATAGAGTGACATGGTGTTCTTTATAGGATACACACAAATATACAATGGCAAAATAATCAAGTGACGAGGAAACAGAGTGGAAAACAACACACAAATTTGCTACTGAAACAATTTGAAGAATGGAAATAGACAGACAGCGGAAATACTGCGAACGCTTGAGCTTAGTCAAGATTTTCCAAGAGTTTTCTTCACTTACATAGTATATGTATTAAATTTTTGCTTTATTTCTGTTTCGCATTTGCATTCCAAGTTCGACATGTGAAGAGCTTTTTCGCAGAGAGCGACTGGGACAACTGGGATTTGTTTTATTTTATTTGGTTGTTTTTTGTATTCGCTATTTTTATTTTTAGTTTTTGTCATAGGCAAGTGGTTGTGTGACGGTGTGTGTTTGTGTGTATGGTTCTGTGCATAATGCAATTGCAGCGAAAATAGCAGCAGTTGCAACAAATATGTTGAAGCACCTGTCGTTGTGCAACGAAATCACTTGAATTCAAATGGTTAAGGAAATCTATAAATATATATATTTACATTATTTTTTCATTGTTTTAAGCTCGCATATTTGTCGTTCTAGTTGAAGCAGTTGAAGCAGCTCAACTCATTTTTTAAACCAATTCATTGACAACAAATTGTAATTGAATTAAGGAAATTTAATTTTGACATGTGTGTTTACTTTACAAATAGTCAATATCAATTTTCGTGCGAATACGGAAATTTTCTATCAATTTTCATAAAATTCAATTATATTCAATTTACACCTTAAGTACATACATATAAACGTTCATACACACGAACGTATATATTCGCACTGTTGATATTTGTTATTTATTGTATTGACATTTGATTTTCTTTTCACGAACAATTCTCGTTTCAATTTGCTGCTTGCCAAATTAACAATTTACAATTTAATTGAAATTTAATCCACCACAAAAGAAACGAGCTCCAGATGCTCGTCTTTGACTCTTGTTATTTAATTGAATCATGATAATAATTGGCAATAAATAGACGACAATTTTCTCTTTGAATTTTCATCGGGGATATGTTTTCCAAAGCATTTAGTGCGCTTATTGCCTGAATTAAATTAAAATCTTCTTTTAAATTCTTACTGCTGCTGTCAATATATATAAATACTTTTGTTTGAATTTATCTTGTAGTTTGTATTAAGAGTATGACTCTTATTTGCTTAGCTCGTTAGCTTAAATATTTGATAGCCTATCAATTTTATATAGTAATTTAATTTAGTTAAACTTAAAGTATCTTAGTTTAATGCTTAAGCAACTGAAACTAAATTGTGCCTCCATTAAGAAAAACGTAAATGTTAGTTAACTTCTTCTACCAGACTTTATATTAATTTGTTAGTTTTATTTTTGGAATGTCAAAATAAGTTTTATTTGTATTTTTTTCTTAAGGTCTAAAAAAAAAATGAATAAATAACTTTATTATTATTATTATTATTATATTGCGACCAAATATATTTATTGTGCCCCCATCTGGGGCTATAGCCCTTCCATCAGGCCCAGGTGTTACATAAAAGCAAGTACCTTTGTTGGGTCGATGGTTTCTAAATCGCTAAGTTGCACAATATGTTTTCCTAGAAAACTACTTCTTTTCCTTAAATTACTTTACTGAACTACAAAATAAATCTATTTGCACGCAGCTGTTGTTGTTTATTAATATTAATATGCGCTGTCACTTTCAGCTAGGTTCATTACTATTTCCACATGACCTAGATAACTGTCACACCTAACCCTAAGACTAGCCGGGTTAACATTTATAATGATTGTCAGAGTGTAGTAGAATGCACTTGCTAGCTGCTTGTTTTTGGGTGGCACGGGCGGCAGCGTTGAGAATTGTTGTGATTTCTGGCGCGGTTATTGTTAAGTGCTGTATAAATAAATGTTAATTCTTCAAGATTATAAATCGTATGCAGTTGTAAACAGTACGCAAACAGGGACAGAGAATAGCAACAACAGCAGCAGCAGCTGGGAGTTCGAAGTCAAGAAGTTGAAGAAGATAGGAAGTGCCACAGTTGCATAAAATTGCATACGGAAAACAGCAGCACCACAATTTTAACTGTGGGCCACACAGCCAGGCAGCGAGGCAGGCAGCGAGGCAGGCAGCCAGGCAACATTGATGTCAATGGCGTTGCGAGCGGTTTGTGGTGCTTTGGCCGGGCATGGTATGCATGCATCCTTCGAGGACATTTCGGTTTCGAGGCACGTTTTAAAGGCTTGATTTATGCGCACTAACTTGGATTTTACAGCAAGCGAGCTCGGCGCGCTCGTTTCATCTGCCGGCTCCCCGCTGCCTGACCCCTGTCCCTTGTAGTCACTATTTGCTGTTACTTTTTGTCCTTTTTTTTTTAGGATTATTTAGAGTCAGCAGCGGCTTGCGAGCGTCTCAGCGATAAGAATGCAAGACTAACGACAATGGAGGCGAGATGCGTTGGAGGTTTCGCGACCGCTGATGACGACGACGACGACGAAAAGCGTTGCCGATCAACGACGCTTTGAGCTTGCAGCTGGCGAAAAACCAGGCAACAGGATAAGGGGAAGTGTGTTGTGAAGGGACCAACGGTTAGTTGGACAGAAAACCCAGGAAAAACAGAGCGGAAGCTGTGTGTTTCAGCTGTGCGCAGCTACCACCAAAATATCAGCCACTTTAGCCGCAGATAAAGCTGTCGTCCTTTGTTTTGTGTGTGCGTGTTTGGGCATGTGTGTGTATGTGTGTGTGGCTGTCACTATCATAAAGTGCGCCTCGGCGAACCCAAAATGCAGCGAGATTTGAGAGTGAGTGCATGGATTTTTTTTTATATATTATTTCTTAGTTTAATGTGCAGCTACATTTGTGGCCAATGAGCAGACGTTTTCGATTGTGCATGAAATGTGTATAAATTTATGTGAAAGGAAATACATTTAGAAGTAATATTAAATAATATAATATGTAGTAATGCTTGATTTGGGTGTGTGTGTGTTTGCTTTTTACTTACGCGTGGCATAAGAAAAATATGTATTATATCGAATTTTGAACTTTGTTTTTAAGGACAAAAACTATTAACATTCATACAGACCAAAAGTAAGAAGTTAAACTTTTATTTCTTAAGCAAAAATAACATTGCCCAAGGAAATTTTATAGTTAAAGTAAAAAATAAAAATAGATTTAGTAATTTAATTACCTACATGGAATAATATTCTACACACATTACTTATACCTTAACTGGACCAACTGTTTTTGCAATCTTCAACTGCTTGAAACAACTTTAAACTCGGTTTATTTAATCACAATAAGATACATCCAACTTAAAGAATTGCGCACAATATGTTGAACACATTATCGTATTAATTTAAATTTTATTTGTTAACAGGATAAACAGCCCTTAGCTTTGCAATTCATTAAAAGCTGACAGGATAAAACAAAAAAACTCGAATGCAGAACTTCAACTCGAGGAATTCAATTGCCCATGGAAAGCAGCACATTTGTATAAACGAAAATGCAACAACAATGCTTGACCTGCGATGAAAAGTTGAACCAAATATTTGCATCTGTCATTACAAGGACCAAGGTCTAAGGGTCAATAGTCGATGGTGAATGGTTGAGAGGTTGGCAGACTCGTTGGCAAGGCTCTCTCTATACATATATATTGTGTATGTATGGAATCATAAAAGTAATTAATTAATATGTGTGCGTGCACAACGTAATTGCCGACCCAGACAAATAATGCCCTGTAGAGATGCAGATACGTAGTTGTATTGCTGCAATTTTTCAGCTTTTGCTGTTGGCCATAATCTCCTCAACTCCACCTCTGCAGGTCGTACCATCAGTTCGCCGTTTCATAATGAAACTTAACAATTGCATGCTGCAAGGCTTGAATGAAATTTTGAGTTGCGGCTGCTTTTATTGCGAATGATAATTGCAATGTAATGACATTGCCCATATCCATTCTCCACGATTTCGGTTTTGGTTCACGTTGCCGTTCAAGTGAAGAGGTCTCCATATGTCAGAGACAGTCTACGCTTTCAGCATTCACGAAGCATTTTAATTATCCCATTGTGTGCACGTGAACGCCGAAACGAAAAACATATTGAATTGTATCGGTTGCGAAATCGATGCGAAATTGCAAACAAATCTCTGAATGATTAAAGAAACTGAAAATACGCAAGGCAAAAGAAATTATAAACTTATTCCCCGAATTTGTATGCAAATGATACAATTTAACTGAAAAGCATACGAAAGAGATTGGTTGGTTTTTTAAGTAAATAACTGGAAAATGCAATTGCTTAATATTATGGTTTTTAATAACGTTTTTGTTAACTATATATATTTTAAATGGTTTTGAGTGTTGAATAAATAATTATTGAAACTTTGCTATAAATAATAATATTTAATTTCGATTCGTTTCAGTGTAGTTTAAACATAAGTTCTTTTGTTTTTGTTAAACAATAACTTGTTATGTCAGAGTGCTGTAACAACACTTATCTCTAATAACTAGGAGAACCTTCAATTCAAAGTTATCTCCTCAACAAAAACAAGTGGTTAAAGCAAACAAAAACCAAAAAACCTCTTTTGTGGATTATTATTGTAAATGAACTCTCATGTATCTTATATTACGGCATTGTAGATAAACAATAATTACGCACATTTAAACACACGCAAATTAACTTCACTGCTGAAATTTGGTGCATATGTGTGTGTGTGTGTGTGTGGTCTGTTGGTGGCTTTGACAGCGTCAGCATCTGTATGAGTGTGCTTCATATCTGGCCAGTTGATGCTGTGAGCTGATGGTGGGTCATTACAGATTTATCGCAACGAAATGTAGGTGTGCACGATATATGAACAGTTTGCTGAGAGCGACAACAGTAACGATGCCAACAAATCACAGCACAAAACAACAACAACAAAAGCAACTACATTAAAGATTATATGGCAACGTTTAGCATCAAGAAGCGCAGCAGCATTACCAACAACAACAGAAAACAACAACAAACAGCTACTGATGGAAAATGCGAATGGCAACATTGCCCAACAGGGACTTAATGTGTGCATGTGTGTGTGAGTGTTTGTATGCACATGCTGATTGCCCAGCCATAATGTGTGGCTGGCCAAAAAGGCAGTCAGGCAAGCCTACGTCAGTAGTCCCTGTTGCATGAGTCCATGAATGTAGCGTATCACTTAATGTGTGGTCGGCTTGAAGCGGAAACGGAAACGCCCCACAAATCGTGGCCTAATGATCAGCTCTCATTTAATTAATTGTTGATAACAGTTTCATGCGGAAATACGTCACAGACTGCGTCACTGCTAATGCTGCTGCTGCTGCTGATGTGGCAACCGACTGGGCTACCAAATTCAATCTACATGTAAAGTGGTCGTGTTGGCTTTGTTTCTTATCATTTTGTCATTTCATATGCAGTATGTTATTGCCATATTTAGTTGGCAGAAAGTATTTTATTATCTGAACTGATTGGAAATAGATTGAATTTGAGTAATATTGCTTTGATTTTCGGTTTGTTTGTGGTCTTAAGGTTTCATTTTTTATGTCAACCAAAGCCTGTGTCATATTTAACAAATAATCTTTTTACTGTCAAACAAAATCATAAGATATATTTATTCTTGAATAAGAAAAGTAATAATAACTTCATTAACTTTAATAATTTATGCTATGAATTTTTGTTGCTAATATCAAACTAGCTAAATTAAATTAATAATAAGATAAATAAGCTATTAATTGTATTAAAGTTTGCAGCATTTTAAATATTTTTTTTGCATTGTTGATTATGTGCATGAGACACGAAGTGAACTTTTCAGTCGCATTTTGCAGCAATTAAATTAACGGCACTTCGCTTTTAACACAGAGAAGAGCAGCCAACGCACATACTCATTCTAACCAGACTCCTACATTTAGATGGTTTGCAATGTGTGAAAGTGTGGGAGAAGTGTGGGGATTGCATAAGTTAAAGCAGTTAGGAGTTCATTACAGCACAGCGAGAGTGCAAGAGTATAAGTGGGGTTGGAAGTGTATCTATACAAATTGCAACAATTTTAGAGCTGCATAACTCTTGTTCCCTCGCTCAAACCAACGTGCAACATCAATTGCAACTTTTACAAACTGTTTCAACTCGAATTATATTTACGAGATACCACAAAAATTGACATGAAAGTGGGAGGAATGAAGTGCCTGTCTGTGTTGCAACATTTATGGCACGAAGTCAAGGCGCGCATCAGAAGTAGCATATGAGTTGGGGCACAAGTGGCAGAGTCTGGAGTCGTGAGTTTTGAGTGTGCATGTATTGGTGCGATTGCATGCGGCATGCGGCATCATTAAGCGCATCATTTTTGATACTTAAAACTTTAGCAACTTTCGCTGTTGCCGCTGCCATTGCCTTTGCTGTTGCAAGCAGTAACATCAGCACATGCAACAGCAACAGCAACAGCAGCAGCATCAGCAACAACAACAAACAACAACATTTAAGCGACTCACATTGCGTTTTCCCACTGAAAAGAGACGTAATTTTTAATAGTTTCGCAATTAAATCGTAAAATTTAACAACTTTGCGCAGTTCTTAACGAAATTGCATTGGGCGCGAGTCGCGCAAAATCTGACACTGATGCATTTCCGGTTGGCTGTCGCCTAACTTTTGCAACACCAACTCCTCAACTACAACTGCTACAAACACCAATACCATCAGTGCTTGCATTTAACGGAAACCATCTCTCTCCGTCTCCGTCGCTGTCTCCGTTCTCGTTCAGCGTAATGAAAGCATTTCGTAGTTTGCCAATTTTCTGTCTTCTCTGAAGTCAATTTTATGTTTTGCTTCCATTCAGAACTTAAACTTAAACGTACTTATATAGGGATGATAGCTGAATAAAAAATATGGCTGTTATAACAATATTTCTTTTAAACGCCATTAAAATAAAAACAAATTGATCAGCTCATCATAATTAGAGCAGTTCATGTTTGGTCAATCAATGCGGTTTCATTATGCAATTTCCTTAGATACTTTTGAAGAGCAGAGTAAGACGTTCAATATACATAAGATAGTCATGCAGTAGACATGAAATGTAAAATACATAAGGAATATGAAGCATTAGTTGTTATTTGCTTATTCAGAAAACTTTTCGTAATTTCTCTATCAAATATCTAATCTTCCATCAATGCACCGCTAATCTGTACAATGGGCTGTCCGCTATGGGATGCTAAAGAGTAGTCATAGATTGTAAATCTAGTGACCGCAAATGTTTGTGCCAAGTTTGGCGACGAAGCATAACGAGAATTTAGCCATAATTTATTGATGTATGTAGAATGCCAAAGCCAAGAACCAAGATCTAGAAAAAAGAGGGCAACGAGGCAATGCTCCAGCCAGTTCAAAATTCAAATGTCCTACAAACTATGACATGGAACAGAGCTGTGAATATGCTGCAGAAGTAGCAGCAGCAGCAGCCGCAGCTTCTGTTCTCGGCAGCAGGAAGGTACAATTTATAGGAATTTCATCAATTCTGAAACCATGCTCTCTTTTCCAATTGCAAATCGAAGGCATCCAACTGTGCTGTTTGACCCGCACCACAACGAGCCAAACGCTTTGTAGCTGTTGGCAGCTGACCACCAGCACCACACACACACCGCTCCCACTTGTTCCACTCAGTTCTGTTCTATTCTGTTCTGTTCTGGTGTTCTGCCCATGGCCAACCAAACAACCCACTCATCATAAATACAAAGCAGGCAGTCCTTTGTCAGTTTTTTCCCGCTCTGACACTTTTATTGGCTCTCGTGTCGCTGAAAGTTGCTCAGCGGCGATATGCCAGCAGCATCCTGCACATCTTGCCCCTACCCATTCTGAAGTAGCTCCCAATCTCACTTATGGACAACAAAGCTAACGCACGTCTTTGTGCAACGCAATTGAAATTGAAAATTTTTATGATGCCAACCTTGCCCGGAACAAGCTGACAGGAACAAATGGGGGCTGCTGCTTGTGGCTTGGCAGCTTGTTGCTAGAGTGCGGAAAATTTAAGCAGCCAAAGTATAAATTTAGTTAATCTGCTGCTGATTAAGATGCGCCCTCGAACTTCTTGGCATTTGCGGCAACGAGGGCCTGGCTTTCACTTCCAACGTATCATATTAATAGCCGCCAATGGGCGAGGCGCACAACTTTCATCAGCCCCATCTCCATCTGGCTGGCAAATGTTTATGATGAGCTTCATGAGCTCCTTAAACAAAAAAGTGCATCTTAAATATTTTTGCACGAAACTCTGGATGAGCCAAATGAATTTCTACGGTGGCAAAAAGTAGCTGCCAAGTAACAAGCTTAACCGCAAAACTTTTAAATAAACTTTAGTTTGTTCGTGTTTGCTGTTTGTTGTTGTTGATGTTGTTGGTGTTATTGTTTTTGCTGTTCTTGTTGGTGGCAAAATATTTCAGAGTGCGCCCGCGCAAGCGGCATTACTATAACTTCCGATTCCGTTGCCAGCAAGCATAAGAAATGGAAAAAAAATAAGGATAAGGAAGGTGGAAAAGCAGAAGCGGTGGGCGTGCGGTAACGAGTTACTGTTGTGGGTGCAGCATGTAATACAGTTAAATATAAATTCAAAAAATATATAGAGTTTGTGCAACTTTTCACTCTTCCATTTTTTGTTTTTATTATCCATGAACTGATGCAAAGGGAAAAGGGTATAATAGTTTTGTAGATATGTAAGTAATAGGCAGAAGGATGCAAATCTGTTATTTTGAGCGAAATAATCACAATAATTTATATGTACTACTTCTTATATCAAAGTATGTAGAGTTACTCAAATATAATAATTATCTTTTGAGAATAGTCAGAAATTTTAAAATCATATTTTGTTAATTGTTACTTAAATCAAGATTTTGAACTTAATCAAGCAAGTATGCTATATTTTTCTGAAATCATTATTAACTGTCCTGATCTAAGGAGTTAGTTACAGGGTATCTTCTTTGTTTACACCCTATTTGCTCTCAAGCAATGGTAACTTGTTTCTTTTTGTTAGTTGTGCAATTTGCATGAGCGGCAAACACCCACGAACAACTAACAAGTCCTGCTTGACAGCAGCAGCGCCAGCAACAACAACCGCAACAACAACAACAATGGGAGTGGCAAGCAAACTTCCGGCTGATGAATAAGTGTCTGCGTGGCCATGTGGCTGCGCCTCAGTGTGCGTTGGGTTGGCCGGTGGGCGTGGCTCTTGTGTGTGTGTGTGCGTGTTTAGTTTGTTTAACTATCAAAAAAAAGAAATAATAAAAACAACTTCCTAATTGCGAAAATAAAAATCAACAACTGCCGCAGTAGCAGCAGTAGCTACAACAACAACAAAAGTAACAACAATTATGCAAGAAAAATGGGCAACAACTGATAAAAATGTACAGAGTTTTCGAAGCAACATTGATATGTAAAAATTGTGCTATTTGGTAAAATAAAATAAAACAAATTTATTGTAAAATTTATTTAACTTTCATCTTAAGCAATTTAGCATTTAAATCTATTGGCCCACTGTATCGCTTGGGTGGCATTGGTGGGAGCATCGCAGTCTGGCATAAATTTAACGCAGAACAACTCGGACTTCCGCTTTGACCGAGCGCCATGTTGTTATGCAGCCTGTGCGGACGCAGCCGGGCCGCAGCCGCAGCCTCTCTCGCTGGCGTTGTGTAAGTGCGTGTGTATGTGTGTGTAAAAATACGGCTTAACAAAATGTAAGTGGACTGAGGGCCCACACCAGTGTCGGCAAACAAACAAGCAAACAAACCAAATGAAGTTATACGAACTCTGATAACAACAACAACAACAAATGAACCGAGCTGCAAGACCCGAGGCCTGAAAAAATTTACGCTCATATTAATTTCTGCTATCTCAGTGACGTTTTACATGCGTATTGCGTTTTATACATATGTATGTTTGCGGATTGTGTATTGTTGCTGCTGTTGTTTGTTTGTGTGCGCGACTTTAGCAATAAATTTGATTTGTTTAGCAATTTGTTGCATATCGCATTGCGCATACGCCCCGTGCATTCATCTACACACAGTCACGTCTGTCGTCGTCGTTGCTGTTGTTGTTGCTGCTGTTGTATTTGTTTGCACACACTTTTACCCCGCTCGTTCCATTTGGAGTTGTTTTAACGATGAATAACGTGTTTTGCGTTGTTATTCTTTTGCGCTAGCAAACTGGCAACGTTATGCGACATTTTATGCACTACAACTGACAATAATTTATATTGAAATATGTCTGTACATCTACTGATGTGCATCAGCATGTCTGTCTCTATCTATATATGATGTATATTTGTGTGAGTGCTTGTTGTTTCTCCCATTAGCTGTAAATACATGGCGTATACGCAGTATTTACGACAAGTCTCGCACTATATTTTATATATGTTGCATGTATCGGCGTAAACTTTGGTTTTATCTAAATAATTGAGAGAGAGAGACTTTAACAAAATTGAATCACAATATGTATTGCACTTAAAGATACTCTTAAGTTATTGGAATTATAATCTAACTATGTTTGAGTGTAAAAAACAAAATGAATATTAGGGCTTTTAGTGAACAACTTGATCTATAAAAAGATTAGTTTAAATCAAGCACTATTTATTGAAGAGATATATCCAAAATTAGTTATCTGACAAGACATGTTGGTTCTTAGTTAACAACATTAAAATCAATACAATTGAAATAAACTAAATTGAAATGCATTTTCTATTATTTTATAATTTTAATTTTGCTTAACATAATACCCTCGCAAAAGAGTTTATCTTAATGGCAATGCAATTTCAATTTGTCCAAGCGAAACATAATTTGTGTGAATTGAAAGCACTTGCAACAAATTGTTGCAATGCGACCAAAAAAAGCTGCAGTTTGGATCTGGTCACTTTGGGCTGCTTGGTATGTGCATTAACATAATTAATAATAATTTAGCATGCACTTAATTTTAATTATTACTCAATTAGGTCAGCGCAGTTATCGTTTAAGCACCGAGCGGTGCCAGCGTTCCAAGTAATTAAGAGCGCGTGTAATTAAACAATTTTCAGGCTGCGTTGTAGTTACCCCGTCTTTGGGGATGCTTTGAACAGTTGAACAGCAAAGGATGGTGGGTGGCGTTGAGAGACTTTTCCGCTTGGTTATGCTGCGCGTTGTCGGTTGTTGGTGTCCTTGCCGCTCTTTGGTTGTCGCCAGCCGCATCATTAGGGACGCTTTGTGTGCAAATTTGATTTCATAACATTTTGTCAGTGTTTCGCCTCGATTTGGCGCCTTTACGATGCACATAAATTTAACGACCAAGTTGAACTTATAAATAGTTGACGAACTGCCGCACTGTAGTCCCTCAATGTGGCGACACTCACCATTCAAATTTAAGTGACGCTGACACTGACGTTGATGAGCATGGAAATTGGCAACTGGGAAGGGAACGCTATAATATAATGCAGCTTTCGCGTTAAACTCATTGAGTGCGGTCAGCATTTTATGAATTTACTCTTGTATGCATTTCGTAAAATTTCATATTTAATATACATTTAAATGGAGTTATTATATATATTGAATAAGACTGAAGATATGAGATGAATAATTTGTAAACTGGTCCATGAAAATGAGACTCTACTGAAGTAATTGTCATTGATAATGGATCGTTCGATTGTTACAAAAAACAGAGATTCAATAGTTGTTGTTTCTTCTGCTTTAATCATAGTTTGAGCAAAATAAACTTAAATGTGTCCATTCTTTTGTGACAAATGCATAGATACTATAATTACTTCTCTTACGTACTATTAAGTGACAAAATGTTTAAAGGAATTATCACAATTGATAGTATGGGAATTATAGATGTACATAGTTCCATTCACTCTTAACGCTTTAAGTTGTATTTTTTGTAACAGTACAGAATTATGTAACTTATGTTCGGAATCTTTACTTTAATATGTATATGTATTACAAACTGTGGTTAATTATCTAGCAACCTTTTTGACGTGTTTCAAAATGCCATCAATTTATTTCACATGTTCGAATTCGCTAAGGCTGGAACAAAAAACAATTTGAACGCCATTAGGCAACACACAAAAACAGAACATAAAAACCATACATATATATACATATGTACAAAGAGAACAGATATATATGTAAATATATATAAACATATATATGTACATATGTATAAGACACTGGCTTTCACATGCTTGCAAAATGGTAAAGCGTGAAAAAACAGAATATTTCAATGGAGGAAAAAAACATTAATGAAACTTCATATCTGATTGAATAATAATGTGTGCTTAAGAATTAAATGCACAACTGGCAGCAGCTGCTGTTACTTCAAGCCCAAAGCAAATGCCAGACCACGCGACAAAGAAGATGAAGAGCGCAGCGCAGAGTTGTTTTGTATTTGTTTTGTCTTTTGACTTCTGTTTGGCTGCTGCTGCTGCTGCTTCTATCTCTCAGTCTGCAGTAAATAGCACTTGGGATAAAAAATTCAAAAATTAAAGCAACAACAAACAACATCATTGAAAGGCAAAAAGCTCAGTGCCCAAGCGGATTCTGCTCGCCGTACGGGGAATTTGTTTGTTTGCCTGATGCTGATTTCCAAAAAGTAAGGGAAGGCATATTGAAACCAGTGCTTGAGAACTACACACACACATTGACAGGACACATACACAAGCTGAGGGTTGTGGGAAGAAAAAAATTGAATTTTCTTATCGCACGTTTTCAAATTAACCCAAAAGAGCGCCAACAGCAACCCCACAGGGCTGCGTGTCAAGCTTATTTGAATTTCTAATACCTAACCCTCCATTTTTTCTAACTACCCACCCCCCTACCAAACACAACTCCTTTCTCCCCACTGACACTGCGTTTGTATTGTGCTAGCTATCATCATTAGCAACACATTTCGATAGACACCCACATGTGAGATATTCAAGCATTTACCCGCAGTCAACATATATGTAGGTAAAGAAAAAAGATATCACATTAGCTCCCAGATGCGATTTTTATTATCGAGCTTGCAGTCAAATGCTGACGTTAATGACAATTTACTGCAAACAAGTTTTATTTTTTTCTGTTATACTTAGTTATCCTTGTCTACTCCATTGAAGTCGCGTCCTGAGTTTTAGCTGAAAACAAATTCATAATTATAAAAGTAATATTCAGACGTTAAGTGCAGAGGTAGTTAAGATGTCAATTCGTAATTTCTTCATACAGTTTGTCAAAACCCTTGAAGCTTCTATCTCGGAACTGAAACCCATTTTATGTAAAAACTTTCACTTATCGATTCGGCACATTCTCCTTGAACTCTCCCTCCAAATTGCCTCCAAGTGCATAAAGTGCAACAGCGCAAGTCATTTGAGACGGACCTAATCTATTTGTTTACCTACGTTTTAAGTTTATTTTATGCATACTTTACGATTTAGCTAAGACCACACACATTTTTTTAAAACATTTACAAATCATTTGTATATTGCTTGATCAAAGTTGTACCACATATACTCGAAACACCACAGTTCTACAAAAAGTTATGGAAATAGATTATAAAATTAAAGATTTCCACCATGGACTTCTTCCGTTACAGTGTTAGTTTGAGTGACAAAAAAACAAAGAGCTTACATTAGCTGGGTTAGTGCAAGCCTTGCTGAGATAAGTGTCAAGCATGAGTGCGGGACAGTCATGCATTTCCCTATAATGGCTATGTTTCTCCAAATAAGTGTAAGCTAAATTCATATATTCAGCTTTTAAGTACACGAAATACGTTTAATTAGTGTTGATATAATCCCCAAACAGCAAGATATAATCACATAGCTGCGTTTAAAAGTTACATTTAAATTAACTTTTGGTTTTCACAGAAGGTAATTTTAAAATAAGAATAAACATTTAAATGGCATGTGGACTGTTTTTTACTTCGCTGCACAATTCCATACCACAATATTTCATTTTTTTTTTAGCCAAATTATACCATAGCGTTGCTTATGAATTCCCATCACCTGATTAAATGGTAGACATTTAAAGCCGCTTTAAATACTTAAGTAGTATATAGTTTTTTGTTTACTATGAATAAATTAATCAGAAAAAAACAAACATATTAGTTACAGCTACACAATTTAAAGATACAATTAAAGAAAGGCACGAAAAGAAAGTATTTGGATGACGATTCAAGCCATTGGATCTGTAAAAACTTTTTTGCGGAACATTTGGCAGAAACAAGCCATCTTCATTGCCGACTGGATAATATTTGGCGACAACAATAATCTTTCCATCAGTCTTACTAATAATAAAATTTCTTTTCTTAAACATCTTTATATTATTAGGAAGGATATAAAGCTTACTCTTTATAAAGACCAATGCCAAGAAATTGACTAGTCTTCCAGATCATTTGCGTAAAATCTTCGGACAGCTTAACGTACTTATGCTGGTCATAGTCGTAGAACTTCTCTTCTGCGTACCAATCATCAACACATTTAAGTGGATCGTTGTATGATGTGCAATGACTTTCACCCATATTATTTTTTACAGATCGTTCTAATGTGCTTTTCCTGGCAAGGATCTAAAGGCTTATCATGTGTGGCAATATTTTAAACATACATATGACAATCTAAAGCATTTACCCTTGCATTATACTGAGCATCTTTGCACATCTCTTCATTTAGTTGAAGATCAGGACAGCCGTGACTGCGCCGATAATTATTTATCCGCTCCAGAAACTGAGTTTCAATATTAGTTTCAGTGTGAGTGTCCTTTAGAGAAGCTCATGTATCGCAAAATGAAAATATTCATTGATAATTGTGATATTACCGATAAGGATACCAATACCATTAAAAAAGCCAAGAACTTTCCAAAGCACATGCTGTGAATTTTGAGTTATTTAAAATTTTACAGTCAAATCTAAAGGTAATAAAATATTAAGCATAGCTTACTTGGAGCAAACAATTTTTTACCTAATATTAGTTCTGTAATGAGTATGAGTTTTTCATAAGGTCAGTAATTAAACAAACTGTTCATGAGTAATGCGCCAACAGTTCACGAGTAATGCATTTTTGCATTATGGCCCTTAAATGCTTATAGCGTTTGACATGTGGCGTTTGACTGTGTGACGGATTACTCTACCAAAAAGTAAAAAACCACTTGGGGCGTGGCAAAATGGGTCTGAAGGCGTCAGCTGGCAGCAGTTTGCTGTTGGTCTCCAATTATTTTGAAGCTGGTGCGCAGTCAGAAAAGAGGATAATGCGATGCGTTCGTATCGTCAACGGCAGCCAGATAACTCTATTAGTGTCATACTCGCACACACACACACACACTCGCTCACATGAACGTACATAGATGCTGACAGATATTAAAGTTTTTTGCTCGGCTAGTAGGTTAGTGGGAGTTGCGCCAATAAAAGATGGCAGGCAGCCAAGCTTTGCTTCAGTATCCTGTATCCACTATCCTGGGATTGACAGCATCAATGTGCACACTCTGAGTGTGTGTGTGTATGTGGTTGTCAAACGATGGATGAGTTGTTGCCGCAACGCATGTGGCTGATGCTTTGAGCCATCATTGTTGACAACAATATCAGCGACAGCAACTTCTACGAACAACAACAACAACAACAGTTGACTAAAACGCGATTGTCAGTTGCCTGCGTTGGCGACTGCTGCAAGTTACTTTGTACGCCATTGGGCTGGGCTGTAAAATGTCAATTTAGGGCCCCTCACAAAGAGTTATCGTGTGCAGCGCCTTCGCTTGTTAGGCATGTTTATATATATCTACCATTCAACCTTCTATAACTTTATTAAAACTTTCAAATGTAAATATACTCTACAGTTAATGTTCTTAAAACGGGCAGATAGATAATCAGAAAACATTTTATTTATTTTGTTAGAGCGGTTTAGGTACGTAATATAATAGAATATTTATACTTAATTCACAAAGTTGCAAACAAGCCAACCCGGTGGGCGTTGCTGCACCCAAAAACACATCCTTAAAACATTTGAACCGACTTTTCACACACGGATTTATATTTTAATATTGACGGTTAAAAAAATCTTTTTCGACAATTTTAGATTTTATGTTGGTTCCACTCACAGTTAACTGGCTAAACTGAATGTGTGAATTTCTTACTAAACTTTGCTTTCTCGATATATTTTTGAATTGCACCACTCCCATTTAATTATTTAAATTAATTAATGCTCTTTGAGCAGTGACAAGGGGAGACACCTGGCAAGAATAGTTTATCGGTTGATTGATATTTACTTATATGAAAATTATAGTAAACAACAATTAATACAGTCGAGTGCCAATTAGTCCAATAAATAAACAAAAATAATTTTTTGGTGAAAAACCCTTAACATTTAGAGGAATGAAAAACAGAAGTTGGCAGATTCCCAGACAAAATTTTATCACAATCGGTTGAGCCGTTTCGGAGGGCTTTTCGACCAAACCCTGCGACACGAGGAATTTATATATTAGATATACCAATGTAGCTTTAAATTTTTTATTTTTTTTATTTGCATTTTTAACAAGTTTAGTTTCCTATTTTTATGTATGTATTTATTTTTGTAGTTTTGTGAAATGGTTTTTAGTTTTTTAGATAACCCATTGATATGCACGGCGGCAATTCAATATAAGTTGTCAGTGAAAAAGCTAGCCAGGGATTTGGGATTTTTGAAAAAAAAAAACTAAACTAATTTCAAGCGTATCGAAACAGAGCGAAACCCAACCCACAGCCCGCACCGAGACCTAGACACACACAAACATTCACGTTTTGCGTTGTTATAGCGATTTTTCGCGTACGCTGCGCTTTCCATGTGTCCCGTTAAAAACTTTGCACCGTGTGCACAAAGCCGCAGTCTGCTAAGCTAACCGCCATAACAAGGTGTGTGTGTGTGTGTGTGTTGTATCGCTCTCTCTCTCTCTCTCTCTCTCACTGGTTCGAGCCCACATCCCTGCACAGATATCGGTATTCTCTGCTGGGCAAGAGGCAGCCGTGACCGACATTCGATGAATTGACCAATGCTACTTGTTATTTTTGTGTGCAACAGCGCGTTTCATTTGCTGCCCAGCCAACGACAGTGGCAAGGTTGATAAGGTGAGGGTTTGGGGCACCTTTAAAAGTTTTTCGTTTTCCTAGTAATTTTGCCGTTCGACAGGTAACGTCTGTTTCACCTGTTTGTTTGTGCTACTATTGTTGTTGTTGCTATATGTTTGTTTTTCTGTTTGCGTATTATTGCCTCTGGGTGAGATACTGTTTTTATTTGTGTTTGTGCGTGTGTGTGCGAGTGTGTGTAAGAGTTTCTCTTCGTCTGCGCAGGTGAGCGTAAATTTAACGCTGACAATTGTGATTTCCTCGTGGATATTGGTTTGGGGGGTGTTCAACGGTTTTAATTAGATTTTTAACCCATTTTCAGTTGTCATTTCGTGAAACGCATTCAAACATCCTTCAAATAAAAGCCCATTATTGATTTGTTGTTGCTGTCGCTTTGATATATGAATAATAATTATTAATTTAAATTTTAATTGTTTAAAAAGGGGCCTAAGAATGTAAACAAGAACTATATTAACAATGAAAGTAAAATGAAAATAATCAAAACAAAAAAAACAAACAACAATTATCTCGCCCATTTATGAACAGGCTAACTAATTTCATTAATTAATGCTAAGCATCATCATTATTTCTTGAATTCTTTTAGTTGACTTTATCAACTTCCACATGAAGCATGTTTGTTGTTCGCATTATATTCCATTATGCAATTAGAACTGGGTCGAGTTCTGGACTTACAATGCGTATAGATATGTACATAAGCGTATAACGCATAGTCAAGTATCCAACTTAACCGCTTGGCTTTACCTTTTAAACTTTGCGCACCTGCTGCAGCCCCCTATCGCTTTGGCCCTTTGTCCTCTGTGCTATGTTCCCTGTCGCCTGTTGGCTGCCCAGGTGCTTGGCTCGTGTGTTTATGTTGGTTTGCTTACGTCTGGGTTAAGTGCTCCTTAAGCGCATTTGCAAATGTCATCCATTGTGCAAAGCGCACACATTGCCTGTGGGCCATGTTGCAAGCTAAAGCTGCAGCTGCTGCCAAACAACATCTCAATACTACGTCGTGCATAATCTAATCACAACTAATGAGACACGTGCCCTAAACGAACCAACTGAGCCAACTTGGTGAAACAATGGAATCATACAAAGCAGAGTCACAATTAAGCAAATAATGTTTTAATTAAAAAGGAACGCTTTAGATTTTCAAAGAAACCAGATTTGTTGTAAAGTTGAATTTTAAGTAGAAGATTTGGCGCTGAATTTGATTTAATAATATTGAATTTACTGAGTTTTTGAGCTTGAGATTTTGCAATCAAGTAGTCGGTCAAAAACTCAAACGATGAGAATAACAACTTTTAAGTAATTTAATTTCACTTCCTCATGCAACACTAAAATTTTCAATTTTTGCCTTACAACCTAACAGAAATATTTTACTTTTCTGCAAGTGTTATTTGTTAAATCCCAAAACATTTCAAAATTTGTATTTTAAACAAGTCCAATGGATCCAAACCTTAGTAGCAAACTTTCACCGTGCAGGGCTGCTGGATTGCCAATCTGTGAACCAGAGCCGTATACTTCCGTTGAGGAAATTGTTCCATATCAAAAAATAGAGCCCCCAGAACCGGTAAAAATTCTAAACTGTGATTGTATATTTGGGGCTGACGATGATGTTGATGAAGTTGGCAGCGAGGAGCAGGATGAGGAGCAGTCAATAACTATTGAAGAGCTGCAGCTGGATGAAATTCAAGCCGAAGTGGAGAGAAGTAAGAAGCGTGTTGATCTGATTGGCCAGAGTTATTTTCTGCACGTTCCCGATTGTCCCATTGTTGATGAGTGTGTGAATATGAAAGTGGAACTGAACAAGTTCAAGACTCATCCCGAGATACTGGAGCTGCAACGCAGCAATGAAAAGCTACTACAGCAGATTCGTTCGCTGCAACTTTGCACCAAGGCTACTGATGTGTCCTTGAAGGACATACGTGAGCGTCTTTGCCGCGACTTGAAGGCAGCTGTTGTCCTGCAGCAAAGCATAGACAAATTAGAATCCTTTAAGCGCACCATGATGCATGAGCATGCCCTTTGTCGCCAGCGCTATCGTCACTTAATGGAGGATAAGTACGAGTGGATTGACTGTTTGGCGTACGTTAAGAGAAAGAAAGAAGAGGGAGAACAGAAGCTGAGTAAATTTGTGACTCGTATAGAGTATAAAAGGTGCAAGCGGGGGGCTATAGAGTTGCTCAATAAAAGCAAGATATTGTCCAAAGATGTGCACGACTTCCTCAACGAGAAAATGGTGATGAAACGGAGAGCCTCCAGTCGGTCCGAGCTAGGTACTGGACTGCGTCTGAATTCGGATATTGCCGCGTTTCTGCAACGCAACCATCACCTCTTTAACAAGGAGAAGCATTAAAACAAAATCTGCACCAAATTGTTCAATTTGTCATGGATAAAATGAAAATGTGCGCCATAAGGCGGCAACCGTCGACCTTAAGCTACAATCGAGTTCATTTGCATTTGATATTGGTGCGGCGCGGTTAGAGGGTAAGGAACATAACAAAACAACTTGATTATGTTGTTGTTGTTTGTTCTGAGCAAGCTTGACCATTTAGAGCGGTCGCATCCACGTGACGCCAGCTGTTTCAAATGTGCTCCATTTTTAATACGCTACCAGAGAGTATTCGAATATTTTCTTTAGCAAGGTGTGTGTAAAGGCATACAAATTCTTGTTTTAAATCTATAGGAGAACATGTAGGATCATCAAAGATAGCTTAAGCATATGAAAATAAACATTATCTCATGAGCCTAGAAAAGATTTTTGGGTATAAACAAAAAGTTTAGTTTAGTATTCTCAATTATTTTTTGTCCCTTTCTCTTTTAAGCTTTTTATGTAGCAACTTTATTATTTCTACTGTTAAATTTTTAAAAAGGGCTATTATTATAATATCAAACAGTATTTAACTTTTTGATTGTTTTATGTTTTGCAAGGGAATGTAATCTTCGGTATGTCTAAAAAATCTGTTCTTTTTTTTGTAGACTTGTCGGCTTGTGTTTTTGTGTTTTTTTATTTTTATTTTCGGACTCACAGCAAAATGTATTTAGCATAAATATTTACGATAATGATGCCAGCAACATCAGCATCAGCATCGGCTTCAACGGACAAAGTAGCAAGCTCAGATGCTGCATACCACCAATAGACAACAAGCATTTACTGCCAAAAAGAACACCAATCGACACACAAATATAACAAGGACTCCAAGAGACTGTTCGAGAGGGGGAGTTTTTGAGGCAAGTGTCAGTGCACTGTTAACGCAAAAAGTTAAATTAATATTTTTCACACTGAGGCAAAACTTTTACGCATGTTTTTTTTTCCTTCTACTTAAATGGACAAATTTTGCGGATTGAACCGCCTCGAAAAAGTCAACTGTTGTCACATTTTTCCCCTGCTCACGATTTTTATTATTGGTTTTATTTTCATCGCTTTTTCATATTATCATATTTTATGAACATTTCATATTTCATGTTCAATGTTTGTTGTTGGTTTGGCTGTTGGATTTTTAAAGCAGATTAGCAAAGTTTCTTGCATTCATTTATTTAAACTTTTCTTTTGATGGCAACACGAAATCCACTAAGAGCATTAAGGGGAGGGGGTTTTTTTTTAACCAAAATTGTGTATCGACATAATCTCGTTGGTATTTGAATCGTTCGTTGACTTTACGTTAAATTCTTAAACATTTTTAAAAGCATATGTGTTGCCCGATATAAAAATAATATGTTGCTGCTAGAAAATTCGCAAAACGATTTTTTATAAAGCAATCCAACTTATATCGATCCGAAGAGCTATTTTAATTGACAACATTTGAAAATTGTGTGCCATTAAAAGTCAAGGCTAAGCTCTTCAAAACTTTTGATAAGCCAAGCAAAATAAAATGAAAAGTAAGTTTAGTTTGGCAAAGTATGCTTTTTATGTGGCAATATGCGGTTAGTTTTGATCAAGTTTGCCATGCATTGAAAAACTTATCATAGTATGTCTGAAAAGCCAAGTTGTATATTAGAAGAGTTATAGCTCGTACACTGAAAAAATTAATCAAGATTTTCCACCTTGAATCAACACTTTTCGGTCTTATTTCTCGTGTAAGACCGAAAAATCTTGAATCAAGTATGAAACTTTCTTAACTGTTAAGATCGCTCATTCTTAAATTTAGATCGTTTTGAGAATGAAAAGTACTTATTTCGAGATTGTTAGTTCTTGAATTGAGAAGCAAAATTCTTAGAATTTGAGATCTGACAAACTGTAAATGAGATTGAAGTGAACTTAAAAACAAGATGTTAGATTTTGAATTTTAAGATTATTAATTCTTGATTTAAGAACTGACAACTTCACATTTAAAAAAAAAAAAAACGGCAAGTATTCGTACTTTAACGCAGCCTAGCCGTGTGTAAGTTGCGTAAGGCTGTAATTTTTAACCAGAAATTCTGACTTCGTCAACATTAAGGTCGAATAAGGTTTATAATCCAAGAACTTGTATTCTTGATCCAAGTTTGACACTACTTGATTATATAATTTCCTGAAATTCTAAGATTAAGACACATAAGCGCAGAATAGCATTTTAACAGCTGCCTATCGTTCTCATGCTTAAGCTAGAAATGTACGAAATTAGAAATAAACATTACAAATTTATCTGATTTTGCTTACCGTGACGGGGATTTGAACCTTAGATCTGTTTTTAACTGCGTCGAGTGCTTTAGCTGTTGAGCCAATTCCTATTACATATTGACTGCAGTTAATGTTTATGTTAAGTGAACTTGATTTAAAACAGTTTATTCGGCATTTTTATACTAATTAATGACTTTTAAAAAATAAGAACAAAAATAAACTTGTTTCATATAATTTTTAAGAGCAAAAAAAAAAAAAAATTTGTAAAATGCCGCTGAGATTTGAACACGCGACTCGTACTTGATTCAAGAATTTTCGTACTTGATTCCAGTAGTTCGGAGGATAAACTTGATAAACTTGATATAAGTTCACTCAGTACTTGATGTAAGTATTTCGAACTTAAATTGCCAGTTTTAAGTATTTTGGACTTATAATAATTAATTGAAGCCTCCTTCCGACAAAATTTGTTTTAAAAAACTAAAACTTTTAAAGAAGAATCAAGATTTTTATTCTTGTAATAAGAACGTTTACTACTTATTAAATCGCCAAGTTCGTTTCAGTTTTATTAATAGCCTTTTCAAGAATTATATTCTTATATTAAGAACGTTTAGTGCTTAAATAAAAAAAGAATGATTCAAGACCGTTTTAGGCGTATTTTGAAATTTTTTAAGAACATGCATTCTTAATTCAAGTACATTTGGATTTGAATCAAGATTTTTAATCTTATATTACTCGTTAAGTTCGTTTTAAACTTAATTTAAGATTTCTTAAGTACGAAACGTACTTAAATATTTCAAGTACGAATCGGGATAATTCTAGATTAAAAATCTTAAATTTAGATCGTCATTTTTTTTTCTGTGTAGGCGTTTGTGTCGATTTGGCTCAACTAAAAATCTAAACAACTTTTCTCTTGCAAATTAAAACTTACTTTTCTAAGACGATTCGGTTGCTTAAAACATTCAACTTATTAAGAATGGAAGCAATTATTAGAGTATAGACTCATAAATGAGTGATGGGTAACTCTATTTGGCACTCCGCAAACGAATGGTGTAGTTGAAATTCTTTGTAAAGTTAATCGTTCAAGTCTCCTTAGTAGTTTACTAAATATTACGTCGTATGAACACGACTAAACAAAAAAGTTATCGCTAGAAATTTCTTTACTTTAAATTTTAATAATAAAAAGGTTAAGCGATTCTAGAGAAAATTTATTCAAATGTATTACGCTCAGGTTAAAGTCAATCAAATTACAAGCATTTACATTTATTTTTTGGCTGTTTTCCTTTTAACTAAATAAGCAAGCTGTTAAGTTGAGCTTATATACTAACAAAATATCATGGCTATGTCATTATCGTTAGCGCGGGTCATACATTATTGTTTAATTTTCTTACCCTATGCTACATAATTTTTTATACATTATTGTCCGTAGAATGAAACGCTTTGCCTAATGCCAAATTGAGGCTCAGTGTTGTACGTTCATTTGTGAACAAAGGCGTTTGTATAATAATTTACGCATTAAATTATTTTAGAATTAATTTCACGAAAGGCGATTACAAAATAAATATTAAATAAATAATTCATTAAATTATTTTAAAATTATTGTATTTCCATGACAGTTTATGTAACAATAAGAAACAAAACAACATTTCTTTTGAGTTTATTCAAATGCACCTGTCTAGACATTTTAGTTTTCTGATTCTTTGCATAATAAGCTTATGTATTTCCTTTCCCTTTTTGATGCTCGTAATCTTAGAAAACCATCTATTATAAGTGCAGTGAATGCATATTTTATTTATTTTGCTTTAGTTACTTTTTTGCAAATGTGTGCGTCTATATTTCTAAGTGTGTGTGTGCTTGAATTACCTTTCTTCTGTGACATAACATTGCATACGTTGTGGCAAGGACTCACAGTGGGGCATGGGAATCGTTGGGTTGCTACGATAAAATAAATATACAAATAAATTCAAGGCAGACCCATACATTTTGGTATTTTATTTTTCCAGCACACACACAAACATACAAATAGAGATACGCACACGCTTACTTGGAGTCTTCAGATAGTTGGGTCCCTTTCTGCATGCCTGCATATCCTGTATGTGTGTGTGTGTATGTGCTTAGAGAGCTTCTTCGTCGTTCAATTCAATTCAGAGCCATTGGCTGTAAGTCTCCGCGTAAGCCGACTGTGAATTTTTCCTCTCACTTCCCTTTTACTTACGTTCTCACGACTTTTTTCGTCCTTCTTCTTCTCACTGTCTCTTTAGCCGCGCTCTCTGCAAATGCGTCTATAAATTATTCATTTCGTTTGAAATGTTTGATGTGGCAATGCCAGAGACTTTTTTTAGCAATGCCCCTTAAACACACATTCTACATGCTACATGTTGTGATCCTGTTGTTGTTGTTGTTGTTGTTGCCTTAAGATAACATACAGCAAGCTGCCAGCTGGGTGCAAACGGAGCACTTTTACCCGCATTTCATTGAATTCATTCATTTTTTAGCAGCATTACGAGCTTTCTCTCGCTCTCGCTTACTTGCTTTCTTGCTCTTTTGTATATATTGTTGTTGTTGCCGTTTGCCACAGCTTTGCATAAATAAGATAAACACAAGTATGCGCACATAACATGCAGCCACTAGGCCACTATCCCTCTAGCCACCGCATCCACCTTCCGTACTGCAGCTGCATCAGGAGCAGCTTTGCGAGTTGGTCTCGACTGTGATGTGATTTATTTTGCACTCACTGTGTTTGCTTAAGTAAAATTGATTGAAGCGTTTGTTGGCGCACCAATTGATTTCCACTACGCCTTTTCTCCACCAATTCTACCCCATCTCCCTGCGCGCACCTTTATTCTAAGTGGAATTCTTTCTCCCCTCTTTACAAGACCTTTGTGTTTGCAATCGTGTCCAATGCAGCATTTGCGCTTTCGTCCTGTTTACACTGGTTAAATTAACTTTGGTCAATTTGGTTTTCTGTACCCGGCTGTTGGAGCATTGCATTGAAGAGTTTTTTTTTTTTGCCAGCCAGCATTCTTATGCTTCTTTTGCTTATTGTGTATCCACGAATATGTAAAGAATGCACAATAAAATAATTGCATAGTTCGGAAATGCGAGGCAATTTTCAAGAGCCAAACCTAAAATCATAAATACCAGCAAATTTTCTCAGACTCATTGTTGAGGTTATTTTGAAGATTATATTAAATAATTCCAAGAGATATTCTCTTTAATATTAATAAAAGCAAAGCATGAGTTTTTCAAATTTAAGTTAAGTTGTAATTAATACTTGATAAGTCATTAAGAATGGTGTGTTTTTGGCAATTCTTCTTTCTAACTATATTTTATTTCCTGTCAATTGGTATGGCCTGTTGGGTGGATGGGAGAGGGTGTTGATGGTGGGGGTAGTTGGGTTTAATTGCTGTCGAGCGCTTGTTAAATGTTTTGCACTTAAAAGCGTTGACGTCAGTTGCAAAAATGGCAACAATTCATCACATGTCGTGCTGAGATTTTATTAAGTGACGCTGATGGTGATTGAAGTACAGCTGGCACATCAACACCTGGCACACGGTACAAGGCACAGGACACACAGAAAGGTGGCAGCATCCAGCACCCCATACGACAACCTGAGCTGCAGGCCGCATAAATCTTGGCTGTCAAGTGCACAATATTCCAAAAGAGAAAGCATAAAAAACCAAATAGAATGAAATGAAAAGATAGAGAATCACACAAGAATGAGTAATCTAATTGGGTGACTAGACTAAAAGATATCTTGCAAGAACATTTCTTTTTGTCGAGCATTTTTTTTTTATGTTAAAATAAATAAGGTAGTTAATCACAAGCCAAGCAAGATAATTTTATCTTACCTGATGTTTAATTTCATAATATTTTGTTTAGAACTTTTCTGTTTCTGCAGCACATAATGTACTCATGTTCGTTATCTTTTTCAACAGTTACTATAATGCACAGGGTATGCAAAAATGAAAAGACATAAAAAATAACCAAAGAAGGCTTAGACAAACTGTGTTATAAAACAAATTTGCTAGCGGGTGCATCATAATTATGCAGCATATATAACTAAAGAGCGTCTTTAAAAGAAGAAAAAAAAATGTAAGCAGAAGCAAAAGCAGAAGGGTGAAGAAGCAGGAAAGCATATAAAACATACGTTCATACATATATAAACACGCAACTGCAATGCCATTTGATTTTTATGAATGGGCATTTATCATAATTAAAAATTCTGCCTTTTGCCGGCTAACGACTGCCACAGAGTCACAGCCGCAGCCACTACGACAGCGGCGACGACGACGACGATGTTTCTGACCTAAGACATGCCACAACGAGTGCGTCACGACGACAAGGACGAGGACGTGGCTGACAGGCGTGTACATATTAACGGTTAGCCCCATTGCTCCATTTGCTTCATTTCTGCGCTCAACAGCTGTTCGCTTTTTGGGACAAGGTGTTTTTTTTTTTAATTTTTGGGACACTCGCATGCAAATGAGCACACAGGCTAACTGTGACATTGGAAGCATATCTTACTCTCGTTGGCTCTCTTTTAAGCAGCCTGTTGGTGTGAAGCTGTTAAAGCAGTTAGAGCGACTGCGCGCTGCGTCCCAAAGAATCCAGCAACAATTACACCCAAATCGCTCTCTTAAGTGTGCAACACTTTCTGTGCTATAAAAAGAGCGCGCTCTCTCACTATGCTACGCTCGGTTATAACTCGGCTGTTCGGCGTGCTGGTTTGACAGCTGCTGCTTCGGCTAACGCTAAGCTCTGTAGCGGTGGCTGTGTATGGCTCGTTATCGAAATGTCGCCACTTCGCATGCCGTTGTCGTTGGCTTCAGTTGTGCTTTGTGCAGTTGTTTCGAGCGTTCGCCTTTCAAAAACACAGTTTAGCAATTCGTCATTGTCGTTGATCGTTTAAGTCGTCGTGCGTTGCGTTTGCCGTCGCTGCGTTTTAAGCTTGGCGTATGCTTAATTTATTCTGTGATTAAGATGCTGCACTTGCCGCTAATGGCATGAGCCAAGTGAATGCCCAAAAATATTAAGTGCTACATATAAATACAAACAGTCTCTGACGGTCTAACGGTGTGATGACTCCAGCGTCCTCAGTTGAGGCAGTCTGAATTTTTTGCCGCGCCATGTGATTTTCAACAATAACAACAACAACAGCAACAAAGTCGCTATCAGTTGTGCGTATGTGTGCCAGCGTGTGCGTTTGTGTGTGTGTTTATATGCGTAAGCGCGCATATGTGTGCGTGTGTAAGCGTATGTAATCCAAGAAAATCTCTCACGTGCTTTGGATATCTCTTTGTTCTACTTCGCACAGTACAAAGGCAAGCGTATTTATTGAATAAAATAAAAGGTGAGCAACCAACGACAACTCGGATAACTACACATACATATACTATATGCATGCATGTGCATATATGTATGTGCTTTATTTTGTGTCACATACACTTACAAAGGCACAGATGAAATATTCGGCTCATGAGTACGTGACACGTAAATAAAACAGACGACGGCTTTCGGCTGGTAATTGAATAGTTGCTAAAATATGATACATGCTGCATATGACAGACTAAAATCTGGTGTTTAAGAAACTATACATAATCATTTAGTGGGTAGAATTAGTAATGAGTATAGGCTTACGACTGTTTGCATTCTAAAACTGTAGGCATTTTTAATTGACGAATGTGATTTTTCTGCATTTTTACCTTTTATTAAACATATGTTCATACTCTGTATGGGATTTATTATAATGAGATATAATTAAAGCGCAAATAGTATTATGCCACCAGTCTTTGACCCATATACGAACATTTGGTCCTTATTATCTGAATAGTAAAGGATCTTATGTCATTCAATAAATTCAAAAAATTAATTAATAATAATATATAATTTATACAAAAATTAATTCAGTCTAATTCGATATAATAAAATCAAGCAATTATTGAAAACAAACTCTTCAAGATTTCAAATCATGAATTATTTATTTATAATTATTTTAATTTATACTTTCGAGATACCCAACAATATATATGCATATACATTTCTATACAGAACCAATACCATAACACTTGAAAAATCAATAAAAATGTGTTTTCAATGCTTATAAAATATTCTTGATATTTTAACCTTTGGATAAGTTTGAGCAGATGTGCTACAAGAAAGTCGAACGAACGGTTTTGTCCTCGCTATGGCAAAGGTCTTCGCATTAATAGCGTTTAACTTTCATTTTCCTAAGTTAGCGCCCAAATTAAATGACAAAATTACATTATATTTATGCACGCAACAAATGTATTTGTTGTGGGCTGCCCTTCAACCCACGCCATCTCATCATCCCCGTTAGGCTTACTTCACAAAAAAAGAAATTAACTGAAAACCCTACGAGCATGTCAAATAAAACTCATAAATGAGAAGCAGGCAAGTGGGAAAAGCAGAGAACTGAGAACAGGTGCCTTCAAACTGCCAACTGGTGAACTTTTCCCCCCCACCAATCCTATATTTAACAGCTATGAAAAAATCATTAGGAATTTTAAATTCACCTTCAAAAGGTGAATATGCCATTAAAATTCACAAAAAAAAGTTTGTAATCCAAACAAGAAAACTTAAATAAAATGATTTTGAATGTTAAATGAATTGCCAGGCTTAAAACGCGTCCGTTTTCATTAGGGCTTAATGCGTGTATAATTCGCGTATAACTTTATTACAACATTTTTGTATTGTATGGCTCACCTTTTTCCTTTTTCTTTTTCCGGCTCGCCAAGCTAATGTAATTTGCGCTCGCACTTTTTTAAATTGGCCATGTTTTCTGGCTTGTCGCGTCCGCAGCTCAACTTAACTTCAAGTTCATTGTGCATTAATAATGTAGTTGTCGTTTCGTTGTCAGGCAACATGCACTTTACAATTTCATATTTCGCCTTTTCTCATTTTTGTTCTACTCGTCCATATAATTTGATTTGGTTTACTTTTTGTGTATGCCGCGCAGCGTTTCGTTAACATATTGGCTAGCGCCAAGCGGTTAGTTAGCTGTTGTCCAACATAAGGGCAATTGTGGGTGCAAGTGTGACATTTGCATGTCTGCAAATGTTTTTATTTATACTTTTTTCTTTCCACCCTCCAACTCGCTTATGACGTTCGAGATGGTAATGAATGTGTTCGAGTATTCGTACCTGTGTCCCAAACAGCAACGACAGACACTTAATAAAATTTACAATGCTCCATTATGTTGTTGGATTAAACAATTGTCTGGCATTGATTCAATTATATGTTAAACTGCGGCATAAACTAACTAACTTCTCAGCTGACAGCACAATTTACATGCATAGCATCTGCATTCATACAATATGCATGCTTTATCACTCACAAGAGCTGTCAAACACAGTTAAGGGGATTTTTTTTTTCATTTCAATTCAATTAGTGGATAAATTTTTGCAATAAATTGAATCTCGATTCGTTAAATGTCAAGTCAAAAATACGGCAAACAAAAAGGGCAGAAGCCAGCTTGCTTAATATTTTAAACAGCTGAAATGTATTAGATGAGTTTGTGCGATCTCGTTGAAATTTTATATATAATTTTAGGGTATATTAAACCAATTTAGCAACTTTGAATATTTACAGGAGCTCATGACATGATCCCATTTTATTTTTAACAACTTATTAATTTGTTTATTTATTAAAGAGAAGGCCAATAATTAGTTCTAAACCTACTGCTTACTTTTAAGAGCGCTAGCTGCAAGGCTTTGGGCGCACTTATTTATTTATTTAATTATGCTTCCTAGGATTTAACATGGATAATCGGACATTTTAAGATAAAATTGGACTTCAATTTTGAAGAAATTGCTTTGGGTAAATCTTTTGCAAATCTTTTGTAATCGGATTTATTTCTATTCTCTTTGAATCTGTTGTTCATCTACTGTGCACTTGTGCCATAAACAAAACAATGCAATGACAGACAAAAGGATAACAAATTTCATGAAAAATTGTATTGAATCGCATTTATCATTACTTGCTTTGCCATTTTTTTCTCTGCCTCGTTTACATCCCGTCAGACAGTTGCCGCATCCATCTCTCAATAGCTGTTTTTTAAAAAATTTTTTTTTTAAAGATTTCGAAACAGCAACTGCAGCTTACAAAGTGGTAAGCGCAAAACTCACAGCAGGAGCTGTTTCCATTCGCATCTTGGAAAATGCAGAATAATGAGGAAACTAACGAGCCAAGACTTTTCCATTGTTTACTGCCGCAAAAATTGCGCGATTATTAATTTTCTATGCTATTTTGTAGACGTCGTTTTTTTTCTATCTTTCTTTCGCTCTCCCTCTATCTCTCTCTCTCTTTGAATTTTTTGTTCGCCGTCTGCAGCACATCCTGTTGCCGCCTGCCGCTTTTGGCTTCAGTGCTTCAGTTGCTGCCGCCTGCCAGACGCTGTCGACACTTCTTTGGTATAATTTTGCAGCCAGCCGATGTTCTACTTTTGCCTGCCTTTGGCAGTAGCAGCAACGGCATTTTTAATATTTTTCAATATTTGCCACGCTTTATTTTTGCCTGCTGCGTCCTTCCGGCAGGCCTTCTCAACCAGAACTCCAGAGCTCGCGAAAAAACGGACCAAAAACGGTTGCCAGTGCCCGAAAGTGGTGCCTTTTTTTCCAGAGAGTTCATTGCTTGGTTGGCGAGGAGGCTCTACATACAGGATATTTATGAACCGGATGTTCTTACTTGTGTGTGTGTGTGTGTGTGTGTGGGCATGTGTGTTGTTTTATTTACTGCCTTCGTTTTAACTGACACAGTTTCGTGCTGTTTTTGCAAAGTCTTAAAGTTATTTGTTACTCTTTGCAAGCCTCAATTAATTAAAACAATTTGTCTACTGGAAATTCTTAAAGTGAAACAAGGACTATGTTTAAACGAACGAACGTGATGCTTAAATGAAATAAACTTTAATTTACTTACTTAACTTTAATTTATTTAGTTGTCATATACAAATACTTTTATAAGTCAACAAAAAATATTCTACTAACTTATAAATATTAAACAGAAAATACGAAATGTAACTAAACGAAATAAATAAATGCAGGGTCAATTAATTGAGCTATTGAGTTGTGTATATGTGTGTGTGTGTGTGACCCATTTTCTTTTCCCATAACTCGCATAAATCGCACATTTTTGTTAGAAGTGCGGGGAAACGCAATACAAATGTTGAATAACAACAACTGTTTTTTTTTAAAACGTATTTACATGCAACAATGACAATAAATTGTGCTCTTTTTCTCATACTTTTTCAGGTGAGTGGCTGCCGGGTGATGGGAAAGCTGCTAACTTGTCGATGGTGGAGATGGCCTGTAGTGTCCCCTGCTGTTTTTGAGCGTATGTAAATACATTTTTAATTTAAAACAAACATGGTTATTAAGTTAGGCGCTGTCAATATCCGTAGCGTGAAAAAAAAACTCATACGAAACGGCATCAAATCCAATTAGTTAATATGAATTTTTGATGAAACCATTTCCGATTCAAATGCACTAAAAAAAAGAAGGGAAATTCCCCCCTTCTCAGCAGCTCTGGGGGCGCACACTCATCAACATTATCACCAACTTGATAGTCATCAGCATGATGACGATGTATTTTAGTTTTTGCATACACTTTTTTTTCATAACATTTTCATGAGGCAACGCTTGGTTGGGTTGAAAACTTTACGCATGCCACGTTTTTGCTGCAAGTCATCCGAGTTTGTTCGTTTGTTTGGTGTTATTGTTGCTGGATTCGTTTTTTTTTTTTTTTTTAAATTTTTATTTCATTTTTGCGGTCTGGCATAAAATTATTTATTGTGTGTTTGCCACAATAACCGCAATTTGCAACTTTTTGTGGCATTATGTCGGCGTGTTGTCAAAATTTTGTGTTCCCGAAATATATATTTAAATATTTCATATGTCACACGCTCACGACAGCGAAGACAACCCGACGGCAGCAAAGCAAAATTAGAATACGTATACATAATATATACACTGCGTATACGTAATATTTGTGCAAATTTGCTCTCTACGCACACCCACACGCTCACACACATTTGCAGCTGCTCATGCCGCAAGGTAAATTTCATAATATGTTTTTCTTTTGTTTCCATTTGCGTCTGCATTTTTAATTCCTCTCCACATTTTTTTCTTCTTTTATTTCTTGTTCTGTTTAACTTTTTCAAAATGGCTTGGTTTTGTCACAATTTGTTTGTTGTACCTTCGAGTTGTTCTTCTTGTTCTTATATCAGTGCCATTGTTGTTGTGTTTCTGCTTCATGTTTTCTGTATGCACACGGCAATTGATATAAAATTTTAACGAGGTGCGGTGTCATTTTTTACCTTTTCTCTTAATATTGGTCTCTGGCTTTGTTTCGTTATTTTGCCTTTGCATTGCCCAAAAAAGTTACGTATGCTTTCATTCTTTTTTTTTTTTTTTTTAAGAAAAAATGTGGCCAGAATTAAATAATTAAAAGATTGCTGAAATTCTTTAATATTTTTTGTTAAAATATTTGGAATATTTTCTTTATTGAGTTATTTCTTAAATTTTGAGAACTAAATAGCAAATCTTTAACACATTTTTTTACAGTTATTAAACGAGATCGTTATTACAAACATTACAGCTATAATTATTTTCCCGCATTATATAACAGTTTTTACACATGGATGCATTATTTTATTTTCCAAATTAATAGCTGTAGTTGATGTTGAAGGCTTGCAAATAGCCCAAACTCATTTAAATTTATTGCTTGTCGCTTTCGCAGTACAACTCCTGTCAAACTTGCCTTTTTTTGTTGGCAACAACTAAAGCAACAACAAACAATGTGACGCGAAACATATTAGGGCTGTCGCACACACGGAAATTAGTTAAGCTCATTAAATGGCAGATAAAAACTATTTTGCACACTGAATTTAAAAGTTTCTAATGGAAATGCAAACACAAATAATCTGCGAATTGGCCCCAAATGTTTAAGTAAACGCGTTCCAAATACAAAAAGGCAAAATAGTACGCGTAACCATGCCAGAAACAGAAACAAAACTCATTCAACCAAATGTGGGACAGTAACAAAAATAAGCATTTATTTTCCCGCCAAATAAAAATTTGCAAATTTTTACAATTTTTTAGACGAGGCGAGGCGAGGCGCCCATACGCAGCACCAACGAACCGAGCAACCAACAATAAATCACCATTAAACAAATTATGTACTCAACTCAACCATTTTAAATGTCTGTGCTGTCCATTGTATCTGCGCACTGACTGTGTTCAGTTAGTTATTCCAGAACAAATACATGTCACGCACAAAAAAATAAGCAACGACTACCAAAAAACCAACAAAAAGCAATGCGACAAGCAAGGAATAAGAAATTGTGTAATCAAACGGTTGCACAGTGGGGTGAGGGCTATAAGTAGTAGCTTATAAGCGCAGTCAGAAAAAAAACTATCTAGAAACTCTTTACTTAGTATTTGTTTAAATGCTATACATGAAAAATATTCAATCATCAAAACACTTCTTAAAAATGTTAATCAAAGTTTAAACAATAAAATTGATATATCTTAAGACTACTTCTGCCACTTTAGTTTGCGCAACATGGAAAATAATAAAATTTGTATTTATAACTGACAAACGTTTTCCTCCACTGTGCCATAGTTTGCAACGGTTGTCCATTATTGTTATTACAACGTGGAGGCATCATTGACACGTTTTCTGAGCTGCCTGCCACAATAAGCTGGCTTTTCAGTTACACAAATGAAGACGCACCTTTGTAACAGGTACTCGCTGTCGTTTACCACAACAAGGTGTAAACATTTATGAGGCTCTTTTTTTCTGTACGTTGCAAACGACATAAATTTATTTCTAAACATTTACAGAGCTAACTTTGAGTTTTCTTCTCCGTTGGCTTGAGTATATATCTTTTGTCACTTCTTCTTGATGCGTTCCATGCATGTTGTGTGGTTTTTTTTTATTTTTCTTCTTGTTTGTATGTTTGCCACATGCCACATTTGGTATCTTACAAATTTGGGCATCCCATAGCAGCAGGGAGCACCAGAGAGCCTCTCCCCACAAGAAAAAAACTCTGCAACATCTTCCTATCACACCCACACCCCTTCGAAAATCCCGCACACAGTATGCGCATTCTTTAGCGACCACAAATTTTCGTGTAGTTATTTTTCTTTGCCTTGTTATTCTACAGTTTTTGTATTTTCTTTCTTTTTATTCTTTGTTGTTTAGCTTAGTTGCAAATGTGTTATGTTTTATTTTTACAACTTCCTCTGCGCCCCATCCCCAAGCTCGCCCCTAAACGTGAAAAAGTGCCAAAAAAACAACAACATGCTAAAAGAAAAAAGAAAAGCGAAGAGATGAGAAGAGAAAAAAACACAGTTTCTGCTTTTGGCCTGTTAAAGTGTTTCAATTTTTTGTCTTCTTCATTTGCATGTGAGTATTGTGTTTTGTGTATCTTTTGCTATTTGAAATACGAGTGTATTTTTGGTGTGCTGTGTTTCTTTATTTCTGTCTTTTCTTTTTTTTTTGGCACATTGGCACACATCCGGACTTTCGGAGTGCGTCGTCTTCCGCTTTTGCTTTGACACAAATTACAACGCATAATTTTCTCATTACGTCAGCAGCATTTCCACCAATATATGAGTGTTGATTGTGTACGTGTGTGTGCTCGTGTGCGTCTGTGTGTGTGTGTATTGCCTCAAGTCTTACACGTTTTGCGTCTTGAGTCGCTGTCTCGAGAGCATTGCGATATGGAAATCAATATCCCTAACGATTGTAAGCTAGCATACAATCAAAAACAACAACAACAAAACGATTGTCAATAATGAGTGCATTGAGTAAGCATTCGAATGAGTAAGAATTCGAATATTTCCAAACTAATGAAATCGTTATATAGAATTGTATGCAAAAATCTGAAAGCACGGGCTGACTTCCTCATAAAATATTGAAATTTTAGCATACTTGAATGTATTACCTTAAAGATGATTAAAGCATAGTTACTTTTAAATTCTTAACTGAACTTTAACTATCAGTAAATATATCCGATATATATAAATGCATCTGCTTCTTTTGATTGGAATGCTCAACAAAGTGTAAGGCTCTTTCGAAGCGCATGAAGATATCAAAGGCTATCAATATGGAGACATAAGAATGTATCAAAGACAAAGATAAGCGCTCTAAGCTTGTGCTTAACTTGTTTGTGGCTAAAGCAGGCAGTTGTAGTCCTTCTGCATATCGCTGCCTTTCATAATAAACTGCCGCCAAATTAAAACGCGCAGCCAAAAAGAAAAAAGGGAGGGTAACCAAGTTGAATTGGGTATTTGAATTTTTCGAAGCTCGTGGGCCGTAACTCGCTTATTCTCACATACCTAAGAGTAAACAATCTCTGGCCTTAAAGGCAAAATAGATGAAGGCTGCAAAAGCTGAAATGTAAACTGCGAGCTGGGAGCAAAGAGACAAAATGGCAAAAAAGGAAAAGCAACAAAATGCTGAAAAACTCGCGATAATTTGAACCTTTTTCCATTTGGCTGATTTTTTCTGTGGGTGCTGTGGGCGGCCGCTGGAGTATAGGAAAGGGCGTGGTGTCTAACCTTGCAGCCAGTATAGAAATCAAATATCAAAGAAAAAGTTTACTGAGCCTTGCGGGAGTATTAAACGCATGGAATTCCCCTAGCAACAGGTTACCAAGCTTTTATTTTGACAACCAACTGCCCGCCTCTCTACTTGATCAAGAACAAAAATAATATTAAAAAACCCTAAAAGAGCCGATAATTTTAAGAGGCCGACAAATGTTGAAACAAAGGACACCAAAAGTTGTAGTTGATTTGCCAAATCAAAATTGCATGAACCAATACCAAGCAAACCGGAAAGGCAATAGATAAGACCAAATAAGCACCGGGTAGATCAGCAGAGGGAAAATAAAGCGTTAAGAGCTAGAGCAAGAATATTGTCAAGAACGACATAAACGACAAATAAGTGGCAACTTCGGTCAGAGCATTAAAATAAAAGGATTTACACAATTTAAGCAACGAAAGTTAATGGTTCCGATTGAAATAAGCTACTTCATTTTAGTATTCCTCTTTCTCTCACGCGCTGCACGGGTCTGTCTGTTGATTTGGGAATTGACTTTTACTTGGGGCTGTTGGTGCTACAGCTGCATGCCCCACATAACCCAGCAGCTTGACAGGATGTAATCTTTCATCTTCACTGAGATTTTTTTTTTTTTTTTTTGCGCCCACGTTCTATTTTGCCCTTTTGTTTTCCCTTCGGTGGCACGCTGTTCTCAACATTTCAACATTGCGAGTGCTTTCTTTTCTTCATTCATTTTTTTTATATTTCATTCTTGTAACTTGGCGATTGCAAAGCCAAAATTCGTTTTGTTTCTGCGCCGAACTTGAAGCGGATTTTCGATTGTTCACACTAGTAGCAGCATTAAAATTTATAGCGTATTGTTGTTAATCAAGAGGCATCGAGGATTTTACTGATATAGGTAGGTTTATGCTGCTTTTATTGTTATTGGGTTGTAGTGTAATGGAAGTAGTTTGCCTGGATACTGTGCAAAAATCATAAAACTTCAAAATCGTATAAAAGCGAAAAATATATTATTTCATTAGGCTAGATTGAAATTGTTTAGTTTTGTGGAATAGTATATTGTCACATTGTCCAATTCAATTAAAAATATTATGAATCGTTCCCATTCAGCTTTTTAATATTTTTCCAAACAATTAAAAAACGCTTTATTTATTATAATAGGAAAATATTTGCCACACTTTGGTTGTGTGTCCCTTTTTAATTCAATTTTTAAATGTAGGTCGAGTGTTCTGCAAATAATACATTGGCACAGCAAAAGTCTATGCATACATATATGTATATTTGATATGTACATATGTCTATATTTACACACACGCACACATCAACATACATATTTGAGATATGGTCTGAATAAAAACCAAAATCCCCGTCGCTACATAAAAAAAAAAACGACCACTGAAATTAAATACTTTCAAAGAATAAGCGCCAAATAAGAGCGTGAAAAAATAAAATAAAAAACACATACACAACAACAACAACAAAAACAAACAACCCTTAAATGCTTGGCCAGGGCTGCCAACTCACCATTTGTGAGTGTTTGCATTTGCATTTGAAACCAAAAACCCGAAAACCCAAGCTACATACATGAAAGCAAATGAAATCTGCGCCACGTCAAATTCATAAAAAGAAAAGAAATGGAATATAAAAGATTTCCTAATTGCCAATTTACATGCAGTCCTTTCTAATTTTTGCCCGTTCGTCGAATAAATAAACTTCATTTTCATTTACGCCACGCGTCTGTCTCTCTTTCGCTCAGTCTATACTCGTTAGCTGGCTTTGCTGTGTATGTTTACGAATTTGTTTATTTAGTGAGCTGGCTTTGCTTGCCGCTCGCGCCTGTTCTATTTTTAGTTGCCGCTTCACGCAAATCTTATTTACACAACTGAGTTGCCACCTACCTTTATTGTGGTTGTTGTTAATTTTGTTGCTGTGTGGCTCCTGGGTTTCACTTACGTGGGCCTGCCAGCTTTTGCATATTTCTCTCTCGTAATGCCAACGCGATTCTTTTTTTTTAATTTGGCCAATTCCGGCGCCCAACAAATGATGGGTCAGACCATATGCGATTATGCTATTGTGTGTATATGTTTGCCCTCCCACCTGCTGCCCCTCTTTAGGCACTCGTGTGTTATTTATGCAAATGTCAAATATTTTGAAATGCCGCTGCCATGTGAACGTAAGCAAACGGAAGTACATTATAAAGTTTGCTGCTCGTCGAAAAATGCCGCCGCAGCCCCACCCCCACCAACACCCATCTATCCATCCAGTTTTCCAGTGTTATTTGGCCAACCGACAAACCGAAATGTGCCCTAATATGACCAGTTCTCCTGCTGCCACGCGCCTCCTGCCCTTTTTCGCCATTCTGCCAACAGCCACAATAATTATGGCATTTTTGGAATGCCCACCTTGTTGTTGTAGTTCGGGCAATGCTTTGTTACCAACACAACCACCAGCCATTGATAGCCATTTGTCCTTTTTGGCGGAGCCAACGTACATTTTTGGTATTATTTTTACGGTGGGTAACTTACTTGGCAGCTAGAATTTTTAATCTGAAATATATGCTGTTGAAAATCGTCTCTAATTTTCATTACGAGAGAAAATCTTGTTGAACAGTCATCACAAGATATCTTAATAGAAACCCACCTTAATACTCCTGAGAGATTTGAAGGTCATTTGATAAATGAGCTGCTTAGCGTGTTTAGGCAAATAAAAGCACCCATTTATTATAAATTTTTTACTTTACTCTGACTACTTGCAACCCAATTCTTTTCTTTTTTTTTTTTTGTCTTACATAAAAGCTTACATTAATGTAAATAAATAATAAATCATATGTTAAATTTTCCACTAAAGTTCAACCAATTACCAAACACATTTGACATTTGCCAGAGTTCACAATAGTTATCCTCATATATATATAACTTTAATTATAGTTGGCAAACTGTTACTGTTTAAAAAACGCATGCTATACATATAATATTTTCAACTTTCCATATCTCAACTGAAATTATTCACATGCTGCTCGCAGTTCAACACATGATTTAACAAACTTTGTTATTGTTGTTGTTTTTCTAGTTTTAAGTGTGGGTTTTTTGTAATGCTTGGCCGCACATTGAGCCCTTTGTGAGCAACCTTAACCTTCGCTTCTGACCTTATTGTTTGCTTTGAGTATGGAACACAGGGCAAAGAGCGAGAGAGAGAAAGAGAGCGTGAATGAGATTTACAGTTGATTTAGCCGCTTGAGTCAAGGCTAATGCATAATAAACGTTTTTTGCCGCAAACTTTCACGCCACTTCCTTTGCCTAACAACGTGAAAAAATAAAAACACACAAACACATACACTCAATCACTGACAAACACACACACACACACACATGTGTGCAAGCGTGCGTGAGTATTGGCCAATTTCTGTGTTTGCCTTTTATGTTATTTTTTTTTTTTTGGCTTGCCGGTTTTGGCATTCTATTTAAGATAGACATCATGTGCAGTCATTAGATTGTTTTGCGATTGACGTGACATGATAATGAATGATATTTGCCACGTTTCGTTTCTTGTTTTTATTCTTCGTTGCCAAGTTTTTTTTTTTAATTTTTGTTGCCTACTTTTAAGCGCAGCCCCAAGCAACATTCAAAACTGTTGAAACATGCAACTTTAAGTGGGACAGAAAGGGATTGGTGTTTGAGTGTTGGCCGTTGGCACTTGCCAATTGGCAGTTGGCCATGATTTGTTTATGGCTGACCATAATGGCCGATCAAGTGTGCTTGAAACCCTTACGATTATTGCCCAAACTTTTGTGCTCAAATTAACGGGTAGCGAATTGCAATTCACGTTTGCACGATATGACCACGAATTTGGCACGGCCGCATCAAGAAGCTGCCACTAAGCTCGTAGCTCGTAATTTCAATTGTGTTTTCTTGGAATTGTGGCCCACTTCTAATCGCATTGTAATTACGGCCATAACCAAAGTAAAGCTTAAACAAAAGTGCCGTTAGAAATGTAATACTCCAGTCCCTTGGCTGGTTATGCAAATGTCCTTTGTGGCTAAGGCTTATTGCCATTTTCCATAGCACGTGCAGACGTCTGATGCCTGGCCTTGACAGCCTGTCAAAGCCTTGTTTGTTATTGGAATATCTCGAAATAAAACAGTTGTTTGTTATTGGCTGGTTGTTATCGATTGTATTTATTTTAACTTTAAATTGATTTGGGTTCTTAAATGCAGATACAAGAAGATTTAAAGAGATCAAAATGTCACGTATTTTTAATACATTATCAATTGTTTAGCAAAGGTACAGGTATTGGTAACGGACATGAAAAGCAACAGCAGGCAGGAATTTATATAATAACACCCTTGGCTCAAAGTTGGTTTGATTTTGTTTTGCGCTTTAATTAATATGTGCTGGCAAAGTAGTCATGCGTGTCAGTAACCCACTTTCCAAGCCCATCTCCACGCACATTTCCCCAATGCCTATGACTGCTCACAAAATCCGGCCGCTTCCCAACCCAACGACAACACAGCTACTGACACGCAAATGCAATTTGTGAGCATATATTATTTTCCGTGTCTATGTCGTGGGTGACATAAGTAAAACTCGGAAACAACTCAAACTCGTCACGCTTAAGCAAAAAGCTTCCGTTTGCCGCCCACTCATTCCTGCCACTCTGACTTAAGCAATTTTAAATAATATAATTCCCATAAAAAGTACAACCATTATTAAAAGAAACTTTTTGCGCTCTTTTATTCTTTTTTTTTTTAAATTGTAGTATACCCAATTAATAAAAGAGCTTATTATTATAAAAGTACTTGTCCTATATCATTTGTAATAACTTACGTGTTCACCAATTCGGATGAAACAATGCATTAAAAGGAGTTACATTGATTTTTAATAAAGCGTTATTGACGCCAATTGTAGTTGGCTTTTTTTCGCGATTGACTCTGCCATTTGTTGTTACATAATTATTAAGAATAATGCTGAGGGGCATTTAAAACAAAAGCAGCTCATTAAAACTGTTTGTGTTGTCAATAAAAACTGCGGTGAAAGTTGAGCAAAAAAAGCAAATTAAACCAATAATTATTAAAATGCTGTAAACTGGTTGTTAAAAGAACTGTGTGTAATTTAATCGAACAACTCCAACAGACTCAATTCTTGATTCATTATGCATTTAAAAATAATATTTAAATTCTTATTTTTGTCTTTTGTGATTTTTCTATTAAATTGAAATAATGTTTTGGAGTTGCTCAGTAAACTGTATCAAATCGATGCACTTCCGCATTGGCGCGTTATTTATTAATTTTCTACCTTGCCAAAGATACAAATCTTCCACATATATGTAATCATGTGTACGCAAAAGTATGTTGTAGTTGTTGCTTAGGGCTTGGCTTGTTGCATTTTCATTTGTGTTCAGTGAACAAAGCGTTAATTGATAACCAGTGGGCCCTATCAATCAGATAGCAAACGTCGACAAATTCAGTTCATGTTTAATTAAATTAAAATGTCGATTCTATCAAAATTTAATTGCACAGAAATATTTCCAAACACACTCACGCACACACATTGGTGTGTATGTTAACTGGCTTCCTCTGCGTTTTCTAACTCAGAATGTTCAAATTATTAAGTATAGGAATTTCTATGTCGGTGACATTTCGCATGGAATGTGGAACTGTAAGTGAACAGTTATTGAAAATATTATATCAACAAATTAGATGAAGTATGCTTTTTATTGATTATTAACAAGTTATTAAAATGTATAAAAAAAAAACAATTTGAGTTCATCAATGTTGTTTAAACAAAACCATCAAAATATTCTAAATATGCTGTAGAAGCCACAACAAAAATTATTATAAAAATAAGACATATAATTCCACAAATCCAACCGAAAGAAAAGTGTTTTCGACGGACTGACGCGGGGCTGAAAAAACTTTGCGTAAAATGCAAACCGCTTAGCATAAAATATACATATATTCATGAATACAAAACGGATGGCCGCAATTGGCAATGGCTTAAGGACAATGCAAATATTTTTGCATGGATTTATGTAAATTTTTTCTGTTTAATATACACATGTCCCAATTTTGAGGCGAGAAGTTCTACAATTTGCCGTCACACTAATGCCTGCTGCGGTTTCCTACAGTGCTTGTTGCTATTTGCAACGCCCTGCCACATGCGGCGTTTGCGCAATAAGCATAATAATGCGCAAATTTATGATACAAGGCGGGTAGTAAGTTTGGCATACATATAGATTTCTACGTGTTTTTAATGAAGGCCTTTTTCTGCAGCAAAACGAAACGTAAAACGATACCGAGGAAATGCAGACGTGTTCTTTTAATGACGTGTTTTTTTTTTTCATTTATTTTATGTGACTTAAGTTTTTTTTTTTTTTTAGCCTATTTGCCTTTGGCTTTTGCGGGTCTTCAATATTGCGTGTCCGATTGGATGCGTGTTGAATCAAAGCTATCCAGACATGAAATCTCTGACAATGCATCATTAACGATTAATTAGCGCACGCTTGAAACTACTTCTGCTGTTGACGTGGCCAGAATGCATGTAACTGAAAATCCAGCGCACGTATGCACAGTCCCGGGGTCACAGTTGGCTTTGCCATTGCTGTTGCCGACTACATAGCAAGACTTCATAATCCTTGGGCAGCCAAAGAGGAGTGCAATAGGCAGTCAAGCATTTTGAAATTAGCGTGCCACCAAAGGCACTTAAGTGCAACGTTAAGCTATGCAGCCATAAATGCTCAACAGACTGAGTGTCTGTGTGCGGAGTTCTAATACAGCCCTATTCCAGGAACCAATGCCAGGGACGTCCATTGGTCGTAGTTCAGCCCGAAAATGGGTACTTAAAGTATTTATGCGGGCGCGTGTTGCACGCTAAGTGTTACCCCTTGGGCAACTTTGACTTTCCTTTTTGGTAAAGTCAATTTTGTACTCAACTTAACTTAACTCTGTTGCTATTTCTATCTGAGGCGCTGTCATGGCGTTTGCGCAATAAAATGCATATTAATAGATTATAACGTGCTCATAACTTCAAACCGTACATCGATTACAGTTGGCGACTGTCTTGCGACTACAGCAGTGTTGCAGTTAAACCACGGAATGCGCAGCACGCCCATTAACTCGGCAGTTAACAGCACATTCTCAACATCATCGCTTGTGACGCACACTGTGACATAATAAAGAAGACATGATTGCTTATAGCGAAATGTTGATCGGGCTGAAATTTCGTGAAATACTTTTACTTATTGTTATTTTTGACTTTTGCATAAAAATTGTGATTACTAATTGATAAGGAATTCAAGTAATCCAAAATATCAATCAAATTTTTAGATTATTGTGTTGCTAACAGTTAACGTGAATATTTTTCCAAAGATTTATAGTTATGAACTTTAATAGAGTTAAGTTCTTGCGAATATATTTAATTAAAACTTCTAACACGGCTTTGTATTGTATTGCATTTTCACAAATGCTAAGCACACTGTGCACAAAGCAGCTTCTCTGTTTGCAAAGGGAGGGGCAATGTTTTACTCCTGCAGCTCTCGACACTCTGCGGTTACCCAGTGCGTTTATTATGCCATTCGCAGTTTAATAATGATAACAACGGCAGGATATTAAGCTTTTCCTGGCTGCTCTGTTGAGCACAGCCGACGTCAGCAACAACACCACCAACTTGGGTGGTTAGGTGGTTTGGATGCCTTGCAGTGGTGTTGGGTTGGTGGATGTCGCTAGGTTTTGCCACTGCGGCATTAAAACTATAATCAGTTTATGTAATAAAGTAAATTGTGTACGTAATGCGTGCCGATGTTGTCTTTTATTTATTTATTTTCTTATGCGCTACTTTTTATTACAAGCGAACCAAGCTGGCTAAGTAGAGCTCACCGTGCACAGGATCCTTGGATCCTTGCACAGACAAGCAGTCAGGCAGCTGGTGTGCCGCAATAATGTTCAATATTAATAAAAGTTTGGGCCAAGTTAATTAAATTTGCTTTTTAATGTGCAGCCATGCATGAGGCAAGCGCCAATGTAATAAATTGACCGTGTGGCAATGTCCTGTGCCCCGGCGGGGGTCAAATTTGCGTCCGTAAAGTTATGGATTGTCTGTGACCAGTCCAAAAAAGTTTTCATTGAATTAGTTGCAAATAATAATTAAAGGAAAAGTAATTAGAATTTAGATTTTTGTTGTCAACATTCCATTTTGGCTCTTTGATTATTAACAAACTTAGAAATACATAATTTTGATTGATCAATTTATTTTATTAATTGGTCAAATCACAGTTTGACAGTCACTCAAAAACTTCGAAACATATACTGAAAGTTAGATTAACAATCTTTTTAAGTCATAAACAAAAGTTTTGCTTTGTTAAGTACGTTATTTGCGGATTTTTAATGCTTCACCTGCCACAAATTTGCGTTTCATAAATAACCTCCCTCTATCTTTCTCTGCCTCCATCTCTTTTTTCGTTCGAACGCTATCTTCCCACTTTTTACGTTGTGAATGCGACAACTTTTGGTCTTAATAAAGCACATAAAGCGGCATTAGGGTGGCAAAAGCGACGACAGGCAGCAAAGTCGCCATTATGAATTCTTTTGTGTCATTTTAGACCTCTTTGGCCGCGTCAATATTTTATGGCGCCTAAGGCTTCTTTCATAACAGCAGGCGCCTTATTGTTAGCCCAGTCCCAGCTGTTATTTTACAACAGACATGCCAACGAACAAAGTTTTCTATTTAATAAAACCAACGCTTTCGAGTAAATTCCTCGATGAATTTGAAAATCATTGACAACAATTTCTAGTGCCATTAATTAAAGGTCACAACTTTGGAATTTCCTTGTCTGAAACTTAAACTTCCTCGTGTCTCAAGTGTCAGCTTTGAGTGCGTTTCAACTAATATAAGTTAGCAGCACTTTATCTATTGCGTGCACACCGAAATTCTCTTATTTCGCACACAATCCTTTGCCCTCTCAAAGTTAAACGGAAAACAATCGAAGCAATCACGCGAATTCATTGGCAGCGAGTAGAATGTCTTCACTGGATTCTCCTCTGTATTAAAGCATTAAGCAGACGGAAAGCGGGGGCGTTCATCGATTGTTATGTTTAGGGCGTGAAAGCCAGTGAAAAAAATAAATCTTGGAAAACGTGGCGTATGAGCAACACAAGATTCAACTTCTTTCTGTACTTTTCAATTTGATTAAGTAGCTGAGACAAGGCCCAGACAAAACATTCGAAAGCCCAAAGAAATAATCCTTACATTTCAAGAGAGTTATACAAGATTTTGTTGTTATAACTGAGAGTTACAGACTAGTAAATACCCTGCTTTATGATTATTAACAAAATGCTTTAAGACTCTAGGCCGAATTGAGAGGTAATCTTATACAACATATGAATTGTAAGATGTCTCCTTGCCTGCATGGCTTCATTATAGAGTTTTATCTCACTTTAAAGACAGGGTATTTAAAGGGCAAGATGTTTGGATTAGAAATGGCAAGATGTTCCAATTCATAGCTGATTTTAATTGAAACATAACAGCAATCGCCGAGGGCTGAGAATGTCAGACAGATTTATATGCAAGTTTCCCCGCAAGGACAGCACTTGACAGCAAAAGCAGCAATAACAAAAACAATTATTGCTATTCAAATGAAGGCAGAGGAACTTTGCTAACCGATTTGATAACATAATTTAAAGCTGTTGGCATTATTTTCGACCACAAACTGAGTTGTGGAGCAGAGAATATGTTGTTTCTATAATAATATATTTCTTGTCATGTCAATGGTCTTAAGTAAATTACAAGCAGCCCTAGCTAGCCACAACATTTTCTCAGAATGCCAATCACACACACACACACACACACTTTCGAAAAGCTGTCTGTAGCTGTCAAAGAGGCAACTACGAGCTGGGGGCCAAAAATTGCTTTGGGCCCCGGCCGCAAAGAAGGACATAGGCAGCCATGCGGCAAAATTATGTAAAAAGTCAACAGTAAACAGTTAGCTGAGAAGGGTGGACGAGGATGGTGTGGGAAGGACGGGATTTGCGGCTACAGTGCAGGGTAGGTCACTGAAATTGTCTGAACAGCGACAAAGTGAAAGCGAAAACGCAACAACATGACCTCCAGGGCTTTCAGGCCAAGCAAAAGATGAATATGAAGCAAAAGACGAAGGACAAAAAAGACATGAAAATATAAAAATATATGTACTTACCGAAACTGAAAATGAACATGCGACAAACATAAGCAGCAACAAACTGAAAGCAAAAGCGAGGCAGCAACTGAAAGAGAAAAAAAAAAAATGTTCAGAATTTTGTTAAAGCTGAAAGGTGAAATGTTTACATAAAATATACGAAAGATGAGCTTTGCTAGACTTACGCTTATACACATATGCAAGAATACACACATAAAGAATACAAACTGAAATTCAATATTCTGTAATGAGCCAAGTGTGTACACACATTAAAATAAGCTGACTTGGGGTGTGGTTAAATCAACAATGAAAAATTGGTACAAATTACATTAACTATTTTTAGCTAAGGCCAGATAATTTCAACGACAAAAGGCGCGATTGCTAGCCAACGAAAAGATTAAATGTAACATGCCGCAAACAATTCGAAACGCATTCAAAATTAATTATGAAATAATGTTCAACAATTTAAAGAGGTGCTTGCCACAAAGAAGACCTTAAGCAAGAGCCAAGAACAAAGTTTTTGTGAATTATGTGAAACGCCGGCAAGCGTCGAGTAATCGCAAAATGGTGCTAAATTATTAATACATAAGCCAACAAACGCCGAGCATCTGTGAGAACAAAACTAACAACAACAGCAGAAGACAAGACGGCAAGGGCTGAAGGTGGACTGAAGTGTGAGAAAGGTGGTCGCAATTCAACCTTGAAGCTGTGGTAAAATTGGTGTGTGGGGGGAAGAGAGTGTGCTTTGCAGAAATTGTCTTACGCCCCAAAGCTGTCGTATGCGGCTCAGGGTCTTGGATTGCCAACAAGCGAAACGAATGACTGAACGGGGGTAAGATCTCTTCCCCTATTTTGCAACCTGCCACTCTTACCACAAACAGGCAAGCCTGATAGCAAACTTACACACACACACAACCATTCTTAGAATGTATGAGCCAAGTGCGATTTTATGAGCTGCTTGCGGGTGCTATAAGGGAAATGGAAGAGGCTACTCCGTTACGGTGCATAATCTGCTCGCCGCTGTTGCATGTTTCTTATTGAAATGTTAAATGTGTGAGCAGCAAGTATGTTTAAGTTCCTACACACTGAGAAATCAACCGAGGGACACTTAGAAGCTTTTTAAAATGTTTCGTGATCGACTTTGATTTCAACAAATGACAAATCCATATGGTATCATAAAAGAAATGTGATTAAAATTGGATTCGAAGAGAAATTAAGTTAAAATTGTTAAATAATGTATTTTATGATGAGGGAGTAAGATTTTTGCTCAAATTTCATTTATATGAAATTTCCCAAACCTTAAAATACTAAATTATATAAATTTGTGTGCTCAAAACAGTTTTTGGATGCCAAAATATTGCAAAAGATTTTATGAATAATTCTTTATTTAAAGCAATTCTTGATTGAGTGAAAACTTTTCTGTTTTCTGTTGCGTTGGCTGCTATCCATCAGATTGTCAATCAGATATGTCAGGCAGTCAAGTGACATGTTCGTTATTGTTTTGAAGGCATTTCGAGTTAAATATAAGATTCGAGAGCACATTTTCTTTAAATTTTTCATTGTGTAACCACGTTGTTTCGAAATAAATACTCAGCTAATAAATATGCTATGATAAAATTAAAAAATAATGCTAATGCAAATTGTATTTTTCTGCAAACCTACGCAAATAATTTGTTTCTTTTAAGTGTATGAGTGTTTGTAAGCTTGTGTTGTAAAAGTTTCTTAAAGTTCTTGGCTAAGCAGCAGTTGCCTTTAATACATTATGTATGCTCAATGTTAACAATTTAACAGCTATTGGTTTATCTTAATGAAGCTGTCTGCTTGTTTTGCATGCTTCCCTACATTCTGTTTCCGTTTTGGCAGTAATCCTGACAGCATAACCAAAATCAACATACACACACACAAACTCGTTCACAGTTGAGCGACCTTGCGGCCCTGTTTGGCATGTCTTTAACTTTTATGACGCGTCCAAATCCGCTTGGCGTCGCATCGCAACATTAGACTTACATGTATGTAGCATGAAAGTGTCTCTGTGTGTGTGT